>OX638138.1:68399850-69636517 GCA_951805005.1 Othius punctulatus
ACTTACTTCCAACATCTCAAGGGTATCTTTTATCTAAATAACTCTTGATCGCACGGTATTGGTAAACGATTATTATGTATTTTTATTATTCGTTTAAATAAATCCAATAAAATTATCAACATATCTTCAATTGCTTAATTTTCGCAATAAGACTCAGTTTGTGTGTCTACGCACTTTAATTAAATAGTTCACTCGATCACGTGGCTTTCATTAATCCCTCCAATTACACACTCAATTAAAAACCGCTTGCCTTAATGGGTACACAGTCTAAACAGGAGCATACATTTTTGCTGGATGCACCAGGACCATTTTTCTTGACTCGTACTATCCCACTAACGATACGAGTAATTATCACTGCACTTATCACTTTCTAAACGTGCTGCTGTGAGGAGGAACGTGAATGGAAAGATTTAATATTTTTACATAAATGTGGAAATGGCATACATGAAATTGTTATAGTTTGTTGGAAATCAGTTGATAACAGAGTATTACTGACCACAAAATTGCTCATTTTTTTTGTAATTTAACCGCCTTTGTAACTTTTACTGTTTCCGAAATCCCCATGCTATTGATGCTTATCTTGGACACCCTGTATAAACAACACATAATCTTGCTTCTGATGATCTGAATTGATCGAAACTAGTTAGGCAAATATATAATAAATAATTAATTAAACAAGTAAAGGAAAAACTTGGTTTAACCTATCAGTGAATACTTCAAAAAATCAATAAATAAATAATATAATTATAATAACTGGTATCATGGATGTAAATATTCTATAAAAAATCATAATATTAAAGATAATAATAGTACAAATATTAATAATATTAATAATAATAGTAATAATATTAATAAAAATAATGAATGAAGCGGAATCCATAGAGAAAAAAAAATGGAAACTTATAAAGTCTCCATCATTGGGAATTTTCAATCAATAATCACCTAAAATGCATAAAATACGGCATATTGGTATTTTTTTTGCCCCCTCCACCCCGAGTGTGATTTAAATTTTCGATTCTGAGATAAGGGCTTCGATGCCCTTATGTATCAAAATATGACAATTTGTCATAAAGAAATGTATTTTATAAGTACTTATATTAAAACTTTAAACATTGGAAAAAGTAACAATATTTATTGTGCTATCATACCGAAAATTCTATCTTTACATTAATATTATTAGCAAAATTGTAAGTTATTTTGATAGATAATTGAAATTCTAAAATTAATAAACAATTAAAATTGAAAATATCAAACAAAAAGAGAGGTAGAAGAATAAAGAACATCAGGAAATAGCCGATTTTAAATTCTGCAAAAAAAGTACAAAATTTCGAAATAAATTGAGAATTTGGATCATCGCTTCATCGCAAGTCATTACTTACAGGAGTCTGAGAACCAGGGGGTGATCCCATCCCACCTGGTGGCGCATGTCCTGATGACTAGCAACAGGACGAGCGCCGCGACGCATATCCTACAACGCGCGCACATCACGACGTCCACATCCACAAAATTTCAACACAAACATCCGTAAATCGTCTGAATCACGTAAAATCCAAAGACTGCCGTGACGATGTCCCCCAGGTCATCTCCGACTCCAGGAGGGCGGTGGCAAGGAACCAGCACTCACGCACCGCTCTTGCGTCGTCCGTGTCGCGAACTGACCGCTGGAGAGTGACTCGCGGTGGACTCTAGAGAGAGGGACCAGCATGCATGTGTATGTGTGTGCCTTCATGGCACGATTAACTTTTTCTGCTGAAGAACGAAGCAGAGGAAAGGGAGGGTAGACAAAAGATGTCGTGTAATGGGCGCCGGCTGGACCACTCCCCCACCCACATATTCTTCACGACGAGATAATCACAAAGAGAAGTTATGATTAAATTTATGATCATTTTGAAGTGTTACTACTCGTGAAGGACCTACAACACTGCAAGTTTTTGATATTGTGCAGTTTCGAACCATATGTTCAATTTTGGTTATAGAATTAAACCTAATTAAATCTGTAAAGTACGATAACAACTTTTTCTGAATAAGAAAAAACCTAACTTTCGTGATTATGAAAATAATAGAGACTTCGGACAGTTTCTTTATTTTATTTTTCAATTAGTTTTTGAATCATTATGATAAACTAAACAAAATTGCTCAATATGATTAGTTATTTGGTAGCTCCTGTATACAGAGGGATTGATATGATATAACATTTGTGATATTTGGTTTATTGGTACGAAATTGTAAACACTGCAATAAGTTCTGTTCATATCGAAAAAGTATCAAAAATAATATATTCTGCGTTTCAAAAAAAAAAAACAGAACACCAAGTATTTATACATTATTGACTACTATTCGTGTGTTGTTTTGTTTTTCTACTTGATTTTTTGATCATCCTTATATCATTTGTATCATTTCAATAAAATGTGAATTGAACTATAGGTAGTATGATAAAATAGTAATTGAAAATGGAAAAATGGAAAGGGCCGGCCAATTCTTGTAATGTTGACTAGGTCATGGGAGGTGTCCAAATTCATATTAATTCAACAAAATTTTCAATTTTCCTTGTGGAACAGCGGCCATCTTCAAAAACTGTTACCCTCGACATCTCGCCTCAAATTGGTAGAATTTTATTATTTTTATTTATTTTGTTGGGTTTTGTTCCCTACGACTTTTAACGAAAATAATGATTTGGTATCTTTTCTTCACTATATTTATTGGTGACTAAATGTACATTTCGGTCACAACGTGACCATAATCATTAGTATACTGACTTAAAATGAGTTTGCATTTCTTTATATAATAAAATAATAATGCTGTGGATAACATTGGGGAAAGAATTACATACACTGGGGTTACAGTTGCATGGCAACATTATTGAGCGAAATTTTCCATATACACCATACAGATTATAGGGAGACACCCGGTAAGGTTCTAGTTATTGGAAAACATTATTAAGTCCGCATCCTGTTTACATTTTTAGACACTGGGGATTTGGTTTATCCACCGTGGTAATAAAATCTAGTAAACTGTTGTATAAAGGCCTTAGGTCGCAGTTCATTAACCGTTGTTTATTTTTTTTCATATACAGGGTGTCTACGCTAAACCGTTCGTTAAAATTTTACGGGGTTGCCGTTGTACTAAAAATTTCAAAAAAATTCTCGTCACACGGTTGAATCAGTTATCCCCATGTGAAATATTTTCAACTTTCTATCACCTCCGGTTCCACCGGAAGTAGCACCAACTTTCTTATTTTAAATGGAACACCCCATATATTATAATATTTTTGAATTCCTCGCTTAAATTGGAACATATTTTGTAAGAATGTAAGTACACTTATCTCTTCTAGTTTTCAAGAAAAACATGTTTTTTCTAAAATTTTGACCTTTACAAGGTAGCCTGAAATCTGTCTATAACTTCTCTTACGAATAAGATAAAATTATGAGTTACATCTCTAATTGTACCTAGAGGATGCCTCTATGAGTAAAATAATTGGAAACTGTCAATTTTGATAATAAGTGTTCATAAAATGTCAATATCTAAGTGTCATTTTAAATATCTTATAATTTGCATCATATTGTGCAAGCGAGGACCACAAACAAACCACTCTGTGAAATTAATTAAAGTCACGACGAAAGTTTTGCTAAAGCTTCATAGAATATATAGTCGTACGTATACTAAATTCGCATTGAAAACTTATTTATCGTCAAAACATGACTGAAAAATTAAGGATTTTCAGATATTTATTAAGAAATAACTAAATCACCAGACAGATTATGACGAATGTTAATAGAATTCTTGTACTTTTAAGAATAATTTGATATGCAAAACAAAAGATTTAATTGATTTAAACAGCTGTGGTGTTCGCCTTGTAAAGGTCTAAAATACTTGATTTTACTCATTAAATATGTACTTTGCCCAACTTAAAAAGTTAATTACTTGAAAATTAATCGACAGATTTTAATAAATATATAATATCGTTGTATAGCAAATTAGGTAAGCTTTCAAATGAGCTCTCACTCGACCCCTAATTTAATTTAAAAAATAAATAGGTTTACCTCCTATGCGAGTAGGGGGTTAAACATGAGAAGATCATTTGCCTGCCAAAAGTTGTCCCCCTTGGATTAAAACTTATTTTTATATTTATAAAATATTTTCGTAGATATTTAGGGTGTTGCCTTTCTGCTGGGACACCCTGTATACTAGATTTACTTTCGAAAATGATTTAGATAAGTATTTTGATTTCAGTGAGATCATTGAAAGTTGCATTACTTATATGTATATACTAGTTATCATCCGAGAGCGGTCATTCTTCGTTCACAAAATCGCAACCATAAGTTAGCGCGCATGAAAACTCGCTCCGGTAGCATATTGTTACCATTCTCGTTGTGATTGGATCTGTACAGATTTTTTATTTCTCCCCAAGTAGCTTTAGTTTTGTTATCACTATTTTCAATGATGTCACTAATATGTTTTTTTTTATTCCTCATCTAATAGTATTTCATATTCCTTCTTGTGTTGGTTGTATATACAATATACACGATGAGTTTTTTATTATTTTAAGTATGGGGGTCTCGGAAACCATAAAACACAGAGATTCGGTTAAATGAGGAAAAAGTAGAGAGTATAGCAAACCTTGTATCGCTCTAAAGAGAAAAAAATATCCTTTTTAAAAATGTCAAAGCCAACTATGACGGCCATTTAAAAAAAAGTTTGTATCATAACTGAAAAACTGTGTCATTTTTCAAAAAACACAAGCATATGCTCTTAAAACGACAACTCTTTCCTCATTTAACCGAAATCTCTATGTGTTATGGTTTCCGAGATCCCAATGCTTAAAATGAAAAAAAAAACTCGCCCTGTAAATAAATAACCAGATATTAAATCTGCAATTCATTTAGTAAATCTAAAATTTACTTTGCGTTTTTTATACGTTCATAGTTTTAACTCGTTTAACCAGATTTAGTGAACATTTTTTATGCAAATCTTTTCAGAGGAATTTAGCATCTGGAAACGTTAGTTGTTTAGATTCGCCTAACATGGTAGTTAAAATTTTATGTGGACTTTTTGATAAATAGTATAGGAGATTTTATGGACGTTCTATAAAATTGAAATATTTTTGTCTTCCTGGGATTTCCGGTTATACAGGAAATGACTATCAAATTTTAACTAAGTTGTGCGACATGATATATAATTTGAATTTTACATGATTTTCAACAATATGATTAAATAAAAATAAAATATAAATAAATCTTGGAATTTCCAAGCATCTAATTAATATTTAGCAATTTTTGAAATGACATAATCGACAACTAGTTTTATTGGAATGAGAACATTTTACTATTGTCATTGTAATATGAAATATTAGTAATTATTTTTCAAATATTTTGCAATATTTTAAAGCAATTCAGAGACACTTTTCACTTTTTAAATTACTCTAATCGACACCTAATGTTATTGGAATGGAAAAATTTTAGGGTCTACATTTCTAAAATATTCAATTCAAATATTATTATGCAAAATTCATCAAAATTTCGTATTTTCATACTAATGTTGAAAGTTTTAAATTGTTTTAATTACCCTACTCAATACCTAGTTATAGTGGAATAGGAAATCACACTTGTGATAACGACAGCCTAAACTAATTACGCCGCAGTAGCTTGGCAAGAACAGATTTTCGCATAAAAGAAATAAAGGTGAACGGACTCAAGCCTGGTCGGCCAACAATGCGTCCGCGTGTCTCGCTAATTGCTCATTATCGGCAAGCTAATTACGGGCAAGAGCTATAAATTTGACACTAATTGGCACCCGATCGAGACGCCTTAAATCTAGCTCGAGGAACATCTACAATAAATGTTATAAATTTCTCATCAGCCCAACGAAAAAAAATTAAATGTTTAAATTTCTCATCAGTTTTCAGTCTCATTTTCATGTAATAGTTATTTATGATATACGTGTTAAAGGCAGTGGCGGATTTATACTGCTGCCGCCTAGGGGCTGCCGGCTACTTGCCCCCCGCCCCCTTTCCGTGGCATATAAAGAGTTAAAAAGTTATTCATTTAGACATAGGCCTATCAGCAATCAGCAAGACAACTCTTGCCAATCTAGAAGTTGACTATACTACATTATTGACTATACCATAATTGTAGTTATAATAAAAAAAGTTCTCAAATAAATTTTAATTGTTCTGATAGTAATTCAAACTAATGTGAAATGTTTAAAACAACTTCTTTCATGAACTAGAGATTGAAAATGAATCCATAATATCATCAAAGTTTAATCTTTTGGTAAGCTCCGATTCGATGATCAGAATTGCCACACCCTTTAGGCGTTATTCGGTCATTGTAGACTAGAGCTTGTTTATTTTTTTGTTCATTTCAACACGGAAAACGACCTTTTTGCTGAACAGTTGGATGCAGGCATCGTCAAAAAAGTCTCAATGCGTTGTCAACATAACGGTAGTTTTTTATCATGTAGCACTTCGCAAACATTTAAGTACTTAATGTTTTTAGACATGTTTTGCTCAAAACCCTTATAAAAAAGTATATACTCCAAAGGCGAAACTAGGCTGTTCCAGAGCGCCTCCTCTGAAGGGGCGCTTGAGTAGAGTCAGCATACATCCTTACAAGTGTTTTTCTCCTACGTTTTCTTGGTTTCTTGGCCATCAAATACCTGTTGTTACTGACAATTGAACCAGCAAGAAGGTGGTAAATTTTAAATTTACCTAAACATTTATTATTATTATCCGTATTCAGTAGGATGTATAAAACAAAAGCAGCTTCCAAAGTACATAAATTCGGGACTATTTTTGGCTAGAATAAAGCGCATTCAGCGTATTATTATTTGCTTCCTGTACAGGCTATTTAAAAAAAATCTGGTGAACCTGTTTAAATCTCATTCGGCTTTAAACATTGGAAGAAATCTTGAGAAAATATCAAATAGATCGAGATTTTGAGTATCAAAAAGTCGCTATTCAAAAATTGTCTCTTTTAATAGCTCCCTCAAATATGATTACTATAGAAGTTGTTTTATTACAAAACAAACACCAAATTGTTTTGTTTAGATGAAAGGCGGAAAGTACAAATCGTGGAAACTGTTTAGAAGAATTTTTTGAAGTTTTGAACAAAAATGGTTACATTTTTATAAAGTTATAATCCTACAAAGAATTGTGTCTAGAGGATGTGTATCTAAATGGAATTGTGAACAGTACCGCTAATTGCTTATTGAATATGTTTGTAAAATAAACTATTGATGCATATTATTTTGCTGTTATGGCCGATGACAGTAGTACAGAAGATAAATTAAGAACGATGGTAAATCATATTTATGCCATTAAGGCAGTTAAATTAGCATATCCGACAATTTTAGAATATTTTCAAGAATATTTGATGCAACAGCAAAATGGCTAGACGCGTTGCTCATTAAAAAATATACCATTTTGTGTTTGTTCTTATATTTGAACAAATTCTTGAAGTCGCTTCAGGAGTACATCAATTCTTCAGAGTGAAAAGTTTGATTCAATTAAAGCTTCTCTTAGTATTAAAAGTTTAATTGTAACCATTGAAACTCCGGGGGAAAATGGACAGCACTGTGATAAATTATATAAAATAAATAAATTTTATAGTTTGTCACTCCTCACTCGAGTTACCCTCGAATTAGTACTTGAGGACGCGGGTTCAACCCCGAGGTGTTCAGGGAAGGCCGCCAGCTTTTCTACAGTGGAGATGGGCGGGGTAATTTTTTTTGTGTTTAAAAAAAAGGGGAAAAAAAGAAAGGAAACAACTCCGACAGTTGCTTCCACTTGTGGGCTCCAATTTTTTTTTTTTTTTTTTTTTTCAAGGAAAGGTCCCTGTGAGGAAAACAATAAACTCTCCAGAAAAACGTATTTAAGCTATTTTAATGAGAACTAGATAAATTAAGTATTAACATGAATACACTGTGGGAGGAACTCCCAGTACGCGGCGTAACTCGCGTGCCTGACGTGCCGGTGAGAATAATACGAGTTAAAGCGCATTGGTAGCCCGTCGACGACCGGATTCCGATAGCTATCGTTATGGTCGCGAATCAAGGTTTCCGCATCAAAACAGTGTGAGGGGCGGTCGTCCCACGATTACGCAGCGTCTCACAATTTAAAAATAGGGTGAAATTGGGTGAAGCCCATCATAGCGCAAGAGAAACATTTAATGTAAATAAAAGAAAATAATCCTATCTGTTTTATCCGGACGGCCTCGAAATTTCCTGGTGCGGTCCTGTCCTCGTCCGCGTCGATGGTCACCTGTAGCGCTGTGCCCGCGTAGTGGAGCGTGTGACGCCGCAGTCGGTTCTCCAGGGACGGCTCTGCTCCGGAGCCCGTCCACACGTGGCAGTCCTGTGACTCTCCCCCACACCGGAAGGCGAGGGTGTCTGATCGCCCAATACCCACTACGTCGCCCTGTACTCTCGACGAATATAAAAGTATAAATTCCGGGTAGATAAGATCCGACCCGTGGCAATTACGAACCAAGGAATAATTACGAATGCCAGCGATTAAAAATGCCAGCGATTACGAGCCTAAAACAACAATGCCCTATTTAACACATTCACTCTCACGCATTACAAATATCGCGGGGAAAAAAAAAGGATTTTTGTACACACCTGAGATGGAAAGCGGCTCGAAGAAAGAAAGTGTCTGCACGTGGCCTTCGAAAAAAATCCGACAAAGTCGCCGTAGTTTTCGGACGTATTATGCTATTATTACCAGCACGCCGAACTACGTTAGTCAATCCGATATGAAGATCCGGAAACTTCCGTTGAAACTTCTACCACTCACAGGGTACCGAGATTTCAAATTTCACAATCGGAGGTGTGGGCACGATGCAGGTCACCAGAATGAATCTGCTCTCCGGCCTTCCCAGCATCTCTGCGCGTTATCAAGCGACACAATCATGTCCAAAAAAACTAGCCATTTGGGCTGCCTACGGTATTGCCGCCGCTCGGTCGCATTTCGCAAAATAAACCGTTACAAATTCCCCCTTCGCTTTCAAAAGAAAATTTTCGAAGATAATTTTCGAAGAGAGAAAAGAGAAACTAAATCTCTAAACACTAAAACTAACACACGCAAACATTCCAAACTAGTCCCAAATCAGCCATTCCCTCAATTAAACGTTCTCAGGAATTTTCCCAAAAAAAGGTTTTAAGTCCTTCACATTCCAAACCCCTCTAAATTTGCCTCGTTCATCCATCAACTCATACGTCCATAGAGAAACCTTGCGCTTGACTGTGAATGGACCCAAGTAACGCGGCGCAAGTTTGGCGGTGAAATAACGTGTCGCATCCGATAACGCAAAATTTCTTCGCCACACCTGATCCCCAGGGTCATATTCGATATCACGGCGCCTTAGGTTATAGTAATGTCTATTTCGATGATACGCCTTCAATATTCGTTCTTGAATATCCGCATAAAGTTCTGGGAACGCTTTCGCCCGATCGGCCAATCCCGCACGATCAAAAGTGACGTTATCTGAGTCCGTATCGATTTTTGTTTTATATTCAGAACCATGCAAGACTTGGTTTCTGCCAAAATTCACGAAATAAGGATTGTAAGTGGTTACTTCATGTTTACTAGTACAAATGGCGCAACCGATTTTTGCTAAGTTCTGATCCCACGTCCGGTGGTTATCATCCACGTAACAAGACATCATGGTCTTCATAACTCGGTTAACTCGTTCGAAAGGATTTGCTTGGGCGTGGTAGTTGGCATCGAAACGCATCTTAACGCCGTAGTCAGCACACAACTTTTTACAGCACTTGCTGATAAACTGCCTACCGTTGTCTAAAATATTTATCTCCGGTACACCAAAAACCAAGAAAATATCGTCTTCGAGACGCTTACAGACGTTTATCGCTTTAGCCGTTCGGAGTGGAAACAAACGAACAAACTTACTGAAATAGTCAGCTATACCCAATACGTACATATGACCAGCAGTACTCTTAGGCAATGGTCCAAACAGATCCACGGAAATTAATTGCCATGGTCGTGTGCATTTAGGTTGCGGCAGCATAAAACCCGCTGCAGCTTTCTGCTCTGGTTTATGCTGTTGGCAGCTTTTACACGACTTTAAGTACTTAGCAACATCACACTTCAATTTCGGCCAGAAATATTTTTCTGCTACGCGGTGGAAGGTCTTAAATACGCCCACGTGACCCGCAGTAGGGGAATCATGATAATTCCTGAGGATAGCCGGCCGTTCAGGTTTAGCAGGAACTATTTTCCATTCCTCAGTATTACCGGTCAGCTCCCGAAATTTTACGGGTACGTGCTTGAATAAAACGCTATCTTCCAACCGCCAGCTAGGATATCGCTTAGAGTGTTGTAACAAATTTTTACGCATCTTATTAAGCCATGGATCGTCTCCTGTCCCGGAGACAATAGCAAGATCTTGTGGAACTCCGCGAGATAACGAATCGGGGATGACATGTTCCTTACCCTTCCGATGAATAACATGGAACTTATATTGTTGTAACCGAACCGCCCATCGTGCAAGCCTTCCAAGAGGATCGCGTAGATTATTTAACCATACTAATGAATGGTGATCGGTTATCACGAAAAACTCGTACCCTTCCAAATAAGGTCGCAACTTCTCGATCGCCCAAATTACCGCTAAACACTCCCTCTCGGTCGTGCTATATCGTTGCTCTTGCTTGGTTAAAGATCTACTAAGATAGCAAATGACGTGCTCCCCTGTGCCGTCCGTTTGAGTAAGAACCGCACCGATACCGTAGCCACTTGCATCGGTCTGTACGTAAAATGGCAGAGAAAAATCTGGGCAACGCAAGATAGGCGCTGTTGCTAATGAATTCTTAACAATTTGAAAAGAGGCTTCACACTCATCAGTCCACTTAAACTTGACTGATTTTTTTGTAAGGTTGGATAGCGGGGCTTTAAGGTTAGAGAAAGTTGGTAAAAACTTTCTGTACCACGACGCCATTCCTATGATACTTCGTACCCCAGTGACGGTCGTTGGTGCCGGTAAATTTAGAATTGCGGCGATTTTTTCCGGATCTACGTGAATGCCGGCTGCATTCACCACATAGCCTAAATATTTAAGTTCGTTGCGACAAAACCGACATTTCTCGATGCTCACTCTCAAATTCGCATTGGCCAGTCTAGTAAGTACTTCTTCTAATATATGACAGTGTTCCTCAAAGGTCGCCGGAATTATAATTATATCGTCCAAATAAACAAAAACATGTGGCTCGAGTTCGGGACCCAGGATCCGGTCAATTAATCGCTGCCAAGTGGCCGGCGCGTTATGTAGCCCGAATGGCATTCTACAGAAACGAAACAATCCGCGACCAGGCACTGTAAAACTCAAGTAATCACGGGAGTCCTCTGCCACTGGCACCTGCTAATACGCCGACTTGATGTCTAACGACGTTAGGTACTTAGAATTTCGCAGTTTATCTAGGATGGCCGATATGCTTCGTTACCGAATTTAACTTGCGAAAATCAATGCAAAACCTAAAAGTCCCGTCCTTTTTAGGAACCAGTAACACCGGCGATGACCAGCCCGAATGCGATCGCTCTACTACACCTAACTCGATCATTTTATCAAGCTCCGCGTCGATATGTTTCTGTACGACCGGTGAGACCGGGTAGTAACGTTGCTTAATTGGCAACGAATCCGTATGGATCACATGTTCCACCAGATCTGTGCACCCTAAGCTATTCCCCATCTTATCAACATATTTACTAATGCACATCTCGAAACGCGATTGTTGAGCAGTCGTTAATGTCTCCACGGTATCGATACCTACGTGCGCATTAACCGCTGATACTTCGGAAAATTTCCATGTGCCTACAGTTACGTCCGGAACAATTCCCATCGTCTTCCAGAAGTCTATCCCTAAAATCAAACTGTGTTGTAGCGCCGGTACGGCCTTCATAGTAATCACCCTCTCTCTATTTTCTAACCTAACTGGTACGCTATATACTCCTACACTAGGACAATGGACCCCATTGGCCACAGTACAGCTCGACAACACGCTTCTATCAATTATAAAACCTAACCTCTCCATGAAACCCATTCCGGAAGGACCCAACACGGTCGACGTAGCTCCTGAATCTAACAGACCTAACATTTTCTTCCCAAATACGTCAACCTCGAGATAAGGGCGCTCATCACTTCCCCTGCTTGAGATCATATGGTCTATGGCCAGCTTATAGGGACAAGACACCGCTTCAGGCTTATGCTGAGACGCTAGACGGTGTCCTAACGCCTCTCGGTTGCGTTTCCCGAACTCCTGCATTTAGGACACGTACGCACCGTGAATCCGAGATTACCGCACCGGAAACAACGCTTATTCGAGACATCACAATTCCGAGACAAATGACCCACCTTGTGGCATTTGAAACATTTCCGAGTTTCTGACGCCTCTACTATAGAAGTACTAGGACCCTTCAAAAAACTACTCGCTGCCAAGTAAGCTAAATCAGGCTCGAGAGAACGCGACTTCCCGGGGGGCGGTAAGTGGCATTCGATTGATGCTTTCACTACTTCCAATTTCTTACAAATGCGCTTGAGTTGGTCGATTGATTGAATATCCGTTTGTCCTAGCTGAGATAGGTAATACGGACTGATATTCCTTTGTAATATTTTAACCCTAGTTTGTTCCGAAACCAGACTACCTAAACGAGCAAAAAGTGTAGTCATTTTCGCAAAGTAAATGCCTACGGACTCATCCTGCCCTTGCGTCCGCCTCTTAATCTCGTCGAATAACTCCTCTAAATAAAATGGAGTCTGAAACTCGTCCCGCAGACCCATGCACAAATCGTCCCAGATTCCAAAAGTGTGTCTGTTCGCTCTATACCAGACCAATGCTTCGCCCGTAAATAAGTCTAATGCCGACTGCAATAACTCCGCATGACTTACGTTTCGTGCTTTACTGAGCTCCTCCACCCGTTCGATAAACGCATTAACAGATTCATTTTTAACACCCGCGAAAGTAACGCCCCATTTGTAAATAGCCACCGATTTAACCGCATAGTTAGTAGAGGTATTACATGGCGCCGATTGTTGAAAGGGGGAGGGCTCATCGCCCTCAGATTCCGTCTCAGAACTGGTTGCTGCAGGACCCGCTTGCAAGCTTAATTCTAAAGGAACTATGGACTGGGATTTCCTATAACTTCTTACTCTAGAATCGACCTCCGCTGATAGCGTCAAAACTTCCACCCTAAGCGCCGCCTTGCTCGTCTTGTCGGTCGCCTCCGAGGCACACATGCATTCTATTCGATTCAGTAGATGTCCCAACTTAGCCTCTAATTTTTTATGAGCGCTTGATTTCACGACACCGTCAAATTGGTCTGCCAACGTCCGCAACTCCGTGAATTTATCCTTAACAGCCACCGCGTCATCCGCAAATTTAATAGGGTACTTCTCCAAAACTAAATCTTTACCTTCCTGTTCAAACTTCAAGAACCTCCTAAGAGTACTACGCATTTGGTCTACGCTTGCCTCCGCTGCTCCACGAATTTTAAGTTCGTACGCCAATTCATCGCGACTTAGCCTATTTATTTCGAAACTATTCGTCCCCATTTTAGCAAATGAAATTAACAAACTAACGAAATTATCAAACTCGCATACACTCTATAACGCACACAAACTTGTAATAATACCCAATAACTAAACTATAAATAAAACTCGCCCTTTTTTTTGTTGCCCCACGTTGGGCTCCAAAATGTAACTCCTCACTCGAGTTACCCTCGAATTAGTACTTGAGGAAGCGCGGGTTCAACCCCGAGGTGTTCAGGGAAGGCCGCCAGCTTTTCTACAGTGGAGATGGGCGGGGTTATTTTTTTTTGTGTTTCAAAAAAAAGGGGGAAAAAAGAAAGGAAACAACTCCGACAGTTGCTTCCACTTGTGGGCTCCAATTTTTTTTTTTTTTTCAAGGATAGGTCCCTGTGAGGAAAACAATAAACTCTCCAGAAAAACGTATTTAAGCTATTTTAATGAGAACTAGATAAATTAAGTATTAACAAGAATACCCTGTGGGAGGAACTCCCAGTACGCGGCGTAACTCGCGTGCCTGACGTGCCGGTGAGAATAATACGAGTTAAAGCGCGTTGGTAGCCCGTCGACGACCGGATTCCGATAGCTATCGTTATGGTCGCGAATCAAGGTTTCCGCATCAAAACAGTGTGACGGGCGGTCGTCCCACGATTACGCAGCGTCTCACAATTTAAAAATAGGGTGAAATTGGGTGAAGCCCATCATAGCGCAAGAGAATGAATCTGCTCTCCGGCCTTCCTAGCATCTCTGCGCGTTATCAAGCGACACAATCATGTCCAAAAAAACTAGCCATTTGGGCTGCCTACGGTATTTCCGCCGCTCGGTCGCATTTCGCAAAATAAACCGTTACAAGTTTAAATAATAATTGTACGTCCTTAATCTTCTTACTTAAATTATAGAATTAAGAACCTTAATATGAGAAATATCACAGAAATAAATTTTAGTTCGAACTGCAGTAAAATGAAAGAGATAAAACAGCGCCAAAAAAGCGAAAACGTCCAAAAACATTACAATCATTCTTGTAGTATGATGATACTTCAAAGTTACTACAAAGTAACTTTAGTTACTAAATACTAGATAAAATTTTCATAGAATTTAAAGTAAAATTTTCCGAAAAAGTAAAATATTCTAAGCGTACCTACTGACGCTTTGCACAGAATATCAGAGTGCTTCTTGGACGCTGAACTTTTAAAGAATTTTAGTACTCTTGATTGAATCTGAAATTTTCTCCTACTCTGGTTGCATCTGACTGGATTTTTCGTTTTTCTGCTGTTCGTTTCATCTTCATACTAAGTTACTTTCGCTGTCATTAGTGCTCAATTTTCTTAAATGTTAAATTTTGTTCTTATACATTGTATACTGATACGGTTGATAGATCGATATGATACAGTATAGCTGATATAGTTGATAGACTATTGTAGCATATTACTTTATACGTTAAATCGAGATAACATATCTCAGCATTAAATGGCAAAACAGTCTAATTTTTGAAGTTGAAGGAGGTAGTTAGATGCTTCACTTCTTGTATTTGCTCTTTTGCGTTTGTCATTTATTTGTTTATTTGTATATTTATTTTTTATTGTGACTTATGCCTTTGGTATTTTGCCGCCACTGGTTAAAAGTAGGATTTTATTTTGTGAGTGGGGAAGTTTGTGATATTAGCGAAGCGAATGAAGCAACCCCCCAAACAACAAATCCCAATCTCAAGTCATGTCTGCACTAAGATCACACGCTCACGCGTGCAATGTTGGTTGTCATGTTGACATGTCAAATTTGATCTTAGTTCAGACATGACTTGAGATTGCCAACGCTAACTTTATCGTCGATTTTTGTGGAACGCTCGATAAAAATATTTCCCCCTAACTGTTAGTGCTAACACTATACCTTTTCAAGTTCAAATTGAGACCAATCAAGTTCAAATTGAGACCAATCAATTTCAAATTGATACCAATCAATGTCAAATTGAGACCAATCAATTTCAAATTGAGACTAAACAAAATCAAATTGACACCAAACAATATCAAGTTGAGAGTAAACAAATCAAATTTATTATGACAACTTGATATTGTTTAGTGTCAACTTGATTTTGTTTAGTCTCAATTTGAAATTGATTGGTATAAATTTGAACTTGATTGGCCTCAATCTTTAAATTGATTGGTCTCAATTTTAAATTGATTGGTATCAATTTGAACTTGATTGGTCTCAATTTGAACTTGAAAAGGTATAGTGCTTAAAATTACATAACAGTGTTACGTAAGAATTGATTTACTAGGCATGAAGTCCGTTTGTAATTGACAAGTTACTAATATGGGAGTAGGAGTAGAGAAAGGTTATTTATGTCGATTTTTGTAAATACTTTTGTTCTTTCGCTGCAGTTTTAGACTGATGATAAAAATATCGGGCCTGGTGATGTGAATTATATTATACAGCAGAAACTCATCGAATTTTGAGAATAATTGTTTTCAAATATAATACCTCTAAGTCTGGTACTAAATTTACAATAAATAACTTTTACGTACAAATAATGACTCATATTGCTCATTGCAGAAAGCTCACAATTCGATTTTCTCACTAATTTTAAACATAATCCTCGATAATTTTTTAAAAATACTTACTGAAATATTTTTGTACAAATTTTTATGCGAAGTATCATATGTTTGAGGTACTACTGTTATTGTTGTTTACTATGACTATTTTAATGCTATTATTATTATTATCGTTTGATGAGTTTGTAATTCATGCAAGTTTAATCTGCTAAACTAGAGGTAATCGAAATACTTATGTAGGCTAAATTTCTAAAGCTGCATAAGTGTGATCCTTTATGTTCCCCTTTTAATTTCGATACTATAAATAGGATTCATTTGGAAATTTGTAGGCTCACCGATTAATCTCCGTCCGGGGCGGCGCCACTATTCGTGCCGTGAACGCTTCAAACCTTTCGGCCGCGTAATTACTGAATTACAAAAGACTGCAATTAATTGCTTGCATGCGTGCATGAAAGGCCGAGATTTTTTCGTTCCTAGAATGCAGGTAATTGTGAGAGGTTAGTGCTAAATTGCCCGCCCGGCCGTGAAATTGAACGCCGTTTTAGTGCATTTAGCACTAAAGTTAATTAAAGCTTTCTTCAGATATTTAAAACGAATCAATTAGTTAAAACTTCAAATCAATGTCAGTCGATCCAGTTCTAGTAATTGACACTATTTAAAAAAAAAAGTTAACACAAATGAAACTGACAGAATTGAGAAAAAGTGAGGAAAAGTGAGACTGGTGTCAGTTGCACTGAATTCCTGATTTCATGATTCCTGAATTCATTTCTGAAATGTAATAAAGCCTAAAGCCTAAGCCTATAAGCCTAAAATCGATCATGACTATTTTGAATGATTCACCATATTCCCGAGGGAAATGCCTTGCTCGGCCACAAAGTCCTCAATTATATATACTTGTTACATAAATATCTATTATTTAAAGACAGCTTATTTCCACTGCTGTGGCCAATTACCATCGCCAAGGAGACAATTACCATCGTACAAGCACAATTTAACAGTATACTGGACAACTTGATTGAGTTACCCTTTAATGGAACGGCACTTTGATGTTAGAATAAGTCCAAATAACAGAATAAATTTAAAAATAGATTATGAATAAATAATATGTTAAATTAGAAGTTTTAAACTAAAATTATCACCAATGGTGGCATCTCTTAGTATCTAAATATGAGTTCTGAATGCAGTGGCATTGCTGTGCCGTGTTCCTCACAATCGAAGAACGCCGAAATACGAAAACAATCTTAAGATTGAATCAACTCCGGGAATGGTCGAAGCAAGTAATATTTTAAAACTGCAACGTGTACTCAGTCAGCTCTTGATATGGACATGGGCGAGAGAGCGTGCGAATATAGGCCGAGCTATGTATGCGTTTCTGACGTCACGATTGTAAACAACCAATTGCATAACAATTTGATTATAAAATTGACTTCAATCTTTCTTATAAAATTATACAATTTCTACAAATTAATATATGGTATTCGTGCCCAGAGTAATTTTCCTTAACTCTTGGTATATGCTAAACAACAGTCATATCTGGAGGCAAATTGAATAATTTTAATGATCCCCTTGGAATGAACATTGGGAAATACTGGGACCCGGAGCCTATTAACTGCACCCGGAGCCTATTAACTAAATACCCCGTTCAAGTTAGAGATTTTTTTATATTATGAGCAGCAAGTTGCCACACAATTTTACAAGGTTGCCAGCTGTCCTGGGTATTTAAAAATGGCTGCAATCAGCTGTTGCGCCTATGCAATCTTGTGCGACAGTGCGCGGTTCGTATCAAATTCGTCGACCTCTCTGCCGTTTTTCGTACAGATATCAATCTTGTGGTTATGGTTAAACATCTACAATGGCAAAATGTAAAAGAGTTTGCACCGTATTCTGGTCCAAGACTGACAGCGACAAAAATCTTGAGGTTAGATTCGATTCCCGGCTGCAGGCAAAAGAAACGTGAAATATGTAACGAAGTCAAATGTAACAAGTTAAACGTCAAAGAAGTTTGGTTATGCACACATGTATGAGCATGTGTTAGTGAAAAAGATCTGGCATCGTCGCCGAAAAAATATCACGTCGGCCAACATAACATGATTTATTACATGATTGGCAGGCGAAAATTGTGTCCGCGGTTAATACACCGATTACCTATTTATAACCACCGGTGATCAGTGTTATGTAACAAATGATCCTCAGATTAATTTCGATTCTTAAACTATTGTTATGGATATTCTCGAAATCAATCACGTTGGTACGAAAAAACCTCATCGCACAGCTGATTGATGACGTGCACGCCAGTTTAGGAAAATCAGAGTATAGTATTCTGGTTTACGTGAATGAAAAATATGTTTTTTATCAGACACTTAAATATATTTCATAATTGCTGCCATTATTGAAAATGGTATTCCTGGTGTGCTGCTCCCCTATTCATACTATAATAAAATGAACAGCGACTTTAAATAGATCATTTTGATGTGCTTCCTATGGTATAAACCATAAACCTGATGGTGGAGTTACTGGACTGACATAATGTTATAGCAACTCGGAAAGCTATAGCGGCATCAATGAAAGGGATCCATCAAACTGATCACAATGGAGCACAGCATTGAAAGTTCTACCACCTCATATAAAAATTGACATGAAAATCAGTATTTGCAGGGGTGAAATGACGTAACCTCAGCCCGGAAAATCATCAAGGCAATAACTTTATTGTAGTAGTATTTTAGTCCCGAACTAACATTGGCATTTTAATACCATAAAGTGGCCTGAAAATTTGAAATTTTGAGCATGCTTTTGATATGATGCAATCGTTGTAGCTTTATAAACAGAAAGTTAACAACCTGCCAATTCATTAATAGCTTCTATAAAATGCAATCAAAACTTAATAATTTAAGTGCCAAAGCCGAAAGTAGATAGCGTTTGACGTCTTGTATCAAAAGATGTGCTGGAAGCTAAATAAATTGCAAAAATGCATATTTGGAGTGATAATTTAAAAATGTGTCCTCAGATTGTAAAAAATGTGATGTTTTTAGATGGTAAACCTACAGATATCCATCGCTGACGTAATTCAAATAAAAGAAACAGAGCATGTTCTAAACTCCTAAAAAATTCTTCTAGTTCGAGCAAAACACTAGTATAGTACTCGAACAATCTATATGTATCATGAAAATATTTCTGAAAAATTGAACTATTTGCATTAAAAATATCGTAATACGTGGACAAGTTGAAGCAAAAATCCAAAACTCCTTTGCATCAAAGCATATAAATTATCACTTATGTACTTTAAGGCACTTGGGTATTTAGAGTACTAAGACGGTTCCAAATTGAATACATAACTTAATAAAAACCTATACCGATTTTATCTAACCATACCACTTCATAAGTGATTTTATGTAGCTTGTAAGTTTTTGTATGTATATATACAGGGTGTCTCTAAATTACGTGGACATGGCTTAACTACAGATTACTGGGATAAAAAAAGACGATTTAACAAAACTTATCTATATATAAATGCGTTTGGTTTAGCCAGTATTCAGTTTCAAAGTTAATTTAAAAAAAACAAAATTTGCTTATAACAACAGAACGTTTACATTGATTGTAAACGGATGTTGTTTGGTATTACACTCTATACGGGTATAATTTTGACATAATATTGTTACTATCAGTAGACCGGTTGTGTACAAAACAAGGGAGTTTCAACATTAATATATTCATATTTTTTAATGATAAAGCAAATAACGAAAAAAAATTAAATCGGACGCAGGCATTCATTATTAAGTTTTTTTGTATCTTTATAGTTTTTGATATCTGATACAATTTCGGCACAAACAAATAAAATATGACTGCCTTACACTTGTTTGGAAACAAATGTAATCTAGTTACCGGGTTGATGATGGTTTATTAACAATAAACTTTTGAAAATTTTGGAAATTATGGAAATTATAGCAATTGCTTCATCCATACGATATCCAAATAGTGCAAGAGCTTGTACCACCTGATTATGACCGACGTTTTGCATTTTGCCGATTTATTCAGAAAAAAAGAGCTGAACATATACCTTTTAACCAGAAAATTCTGTTCAGTGATGATTTGTTTCCAAACGAGTGTAGCGCAGTCACTCATATTTTATTTTTTTTGTCGAAACTGTAACAGATATTAAAAACTATAAAGATACAAAAAAACTTAATAATGAATGCCTGCGTCCGATTTGATATTATTTTTTAATTTATTTGCTTTTGTCATTAAAAAATATGAATGTATTCATGTTGGGCCTCACTTGTTTTATACACAACCGGTATACTGATAATAACAATATTATGTCAAAATATGAGTTATACCCGTATAAAGTGCCATACCAAACAACATCCAAATCAATGTAAACGTTCTTTTTTTATAAGCAAATTTTGTTTTTTTAAATTAACTTTGAAGCTGAATACTGGCTAAACCAAACGCATTTGTATATAGATAAGTTTTGTTAAATCGTCTTCTTTTGATCCCAGTAATCTGTGGTTAAGCCATGTACACATAATTTAGAGACACCCTGTATAAAAATCGGTTCTAAAACGTCTGTCGACGTTATCCGACACCAAATTTCCACTCTCCTCGGTTGACCCATTGTCCTTCTCGAAGGTCTCTAGCGTACATAGCCTTTGCTATTCATTCCTTCCACTGCCTTCTTGGTCTTCCTATCTTTTTCCTCTGCGCTGGGATCCATTTCATCGCTCTTCTTGGAATTCGGTTTTCGCTCATCGTTTGGACATGACCATACCAGGTGAGTTGCTTTGTATGAACATCCGAGTATACCGTTCCTTCAATTCCCATTCGATTTTGCGACTCAGTATTAATTAATATTAGTGTGAGATACGATTATGATTTCATGACATATTAGCAATTATTTGACTTATTTGCTATTATGACTTGTTTAACAGAATATATTTAACAGAACAGCGATAAAAACAAAATACCCTCTGTGACTAGATAACGGTTGAAAATATGACGTAGGTATATTCACATTATTTGCTTCGTATAGCATCTACATTTCACCCTTAAGTTTTGACTACACCTTTTGAATCACCCTGTATATTATATAACTATAGGTTTGCACTACCAGTCAAAAACCACATCATTATGACATTTATCAAAGCACTGTGAAGATTTTTATGATTAGTGGTTAATAAATGGGTTTTTTTTTACAAGGTAAAAAGGTATAATTATGTTCGTCCGAGGCTACGCAGCTAAGCGCTTCTTCTTTATTAACCAAGGTAAAAGAAAGTATATATTCGTCCGAGGCTACGCAGCTAAGCGCCGCCCACATATCCTTCACAGTTTGCGACAGCCCAATTCAGATAGCCGACAGTTGACAACCGCATACATTGAGGTTGGCCGTTGACTGATACGATGATCGTAAGGCCAAAATCTAAGACCACCACAAATTACCCATCGACCATCTGCAGGCCGATGAAGGAACCGCAGTTGTATGCCTGAAGACGCACACTGTGTCGCGAATGCCTGCAGACTGATGCAGTAGTTTTCAGACTGCAGGCAGAGAACTGCCACAAAACTGCTGGAGCAAGAGCCCACATTCACTTCAGTTTTTTTAAACCCCATCAGGCGTTGTCGTTGCGCATTGTATTTGTCGGTAATTTGTAACGGTCCGAAAACGGCTTTGGCAGAAACTGCATTTTAATAATTAATTGGCGCGTGGACCTGCACTGTAGACAACCGTGCACGCACTTTTTGTTGTGGTGACGCGTTTCCCCTGTGGGCGATTTTTAAAATTCGCCGGCGAGGCGCCGCCATAGAGGCAGAACTCAGCTACCTCGTGTCCAGTACAGACCGTGCCAGAAGAACCGTTGAGATAAGGTGTACCACCATCCGGTTTACGGGATAATCAACGGGGACTCAGTTAACCACCCTTGACGGGATTGAGGCACCAAGTACAGGGCAGAGGACTAAAACGCTCATAACACCTGAGCGTTTTGTTACGGGCTAAGTAGCTCGGCCAAACCATTCTTGGCTGGAGGCGTCCACGACGCAAACCGCCGCCATTCAGGAGCTGTAGCCAGCCGCCAGCGACGACGACCAGGAACACAGGCCAGATATCCAGAGATATATATATATATAGATATTGATACATTTTTTTTGTGGTCTCAATTGAGCCAGACCTCCGTTTAATTCCTTATTGACATATTGTTTATTCTTTTGTGTAAGAGTTGCGTTTACGTGTTGCGTGCCGTACGTGCTTTGCGCTTGTGTAAGAGAAAGTCGCTCCGTCGGCCCTTTGAGTCGCGCGATTAGGAGCTTGCTATATTCGGCCGAATAGAGTGAACCCTGCGTGAAAGGGTTGCGTGCGGAGGTATTTATTTCAGGAGCGCAGACACGGTGTCCGTCGTTTGTGTGAATAAACGCCGATATTTTACACTACAAAACTCACACCTGTTATTTTTTGTTCCCCCCACGTTTTCTCGATCGGGCATTTATTTCAGTTACAGTTTTCTATTCTCACTGCGAGATTTAAATCTGGTGGTGTTGGCGCCAAATGGTCAGCGTTGTGACAGTTCGTGATTTCTGAACTTCGCTGACTGTCTGCCGTCCACCCACGCAGGTAGGGTGGAGCCACCCTTTGCGACGAAGTAGCAACGAGGTTAAAATTACGTGGAGCCTTTTTTAACCCCCCCACTCTCTGACACCGAGAGCCTGGCCCTCGTCACTACTTCGAAGGGACCCTCCACTCGCTCCACGGCCTAACGCGCTGATTGCCCTTCAGGTACGTCACAAATTTGTGAAGACAAACTTTTGAAGAAAATAAGATTTTGGACGAAAAAGTTGCTCCAGGAAGGAGAGACAGGTTCACACATATCTTTGTTACGTCCATTAAGGCAGTCCCACCAAGAAGATTTGATAAACTATTTGAGAATGAGTGAATACAACTTTAATGTACTTCTGGCTACGATTTGAAATACCCGAGAACTGTATACCCCGGATTATTATTATTTTATGTGTTCTGCCTAGTTAAACCTCGAATATCGCAGAAACGCTTATCAAAGTTTAAGAAGTATACCTTTTTATGACAATAAAGCTAATTCACTGAAAAATGGTATTATATGATTTAAAAAAATCCTAACCTAAAAGTTTGTATGTAGCAATAACCATAGAAAACCCCCTGATTGGACGGCACTGTGTTCATTCAGATGATTGAAATTATTTGTGAATGTTGATAGTGGGCGACTCATCGCAAAATATCAGACTTCCAAGTCTACTCTAGTAGAAATATAAATAAGAAAACTGATATTCTAAGTAACACTTTAAAGTCCTACATTTTGGAAACAAAAGTGATAAAAAAAAATTATTTACATTTTCATTTCATTTTGCTTTTCTTAGCATGATCCTAAATGTATGCCACGAAGTTGTAGTACAATCGCCGGCTCTTGAAGTGCAACTCGGTTTTTTTACGACCGCCTTGTCGATTTTTGAGGCTATGCTGTTTTGCATTTTACAACTTAAATCAGGTAGGCACGAGCGACGATGTAGGTCAGCTCGTTCTCGTTTTCGGGGTCTCTTTCGGCGTGATGATGGGACAATAGGGCTGTATCTGTATTTGTACGTGCCCAAACCCGAATTACCAATAAGGTCGAAATTCGCCCTGGTTTATGGCCTTTGGATGCACTTCAAGAGCCGGCGATTGTACACATTGTATAGTGGAGTTATAAATATGTACCAAACAAGTTTTATGGCAAACATTTTTCGCGTGAGTGGAGCTTATTCAATACTTTTCGGACATACTGTATATATTTATTTACTGGAATAAACCTTGACTTTGCCTCCCAAATACTAAACTTTTGATGGAATAGCGTGGGAAATCCTCGACCGGTCTCTCGAAACTTCCAAAACCACCGCATTACAATACAAACGATCCGGATAAACTTTACAACAAGAGATAACGGTTTTTTTTTGTCATGAAATCATAAAACTTTACGGCCTCACGTGGCTCTCCGTAATAAGCTGAAGGCACGGAAGAACCGTGTTCACAGTTCTACGGATAGAGCCTTCGAAATCATTAAATAATAAGGGGATTCAGCGAAGGGTGTTTAACCCTTGCACCATTCGTGTGCCGTAATTATGCACTCGTGAAGTTTTGGCACCTGGGCCGGAGGTGTACCGGCATGCACCCTCTCTGTTGGCAATCAGTGTCAGACAACGATGTTGTGGGTTAATGGGCAACGTTTCCGATACGGCTCCAACGACTGCATAGCACGAATATAAGGGTTTCACATCGCATGTTACGCATGAAAGAGTTTATTAAAAAACATACATAAGAATCGTGTTGTAATAATGTTTTTTTTTTAATATAGTCAACATGATGGTGTACAGTTATCCTAACTGTGTTACCGAATGAATTTTGTAACGAATTAAAATTATACGTACATTAGTCATACATTTTACTAGCAACAATGCCTGTTATCTATAATTATAGACACAAATTGAAAATAACAAACTGTCTTCTCGTTTAGTGTTGTGTTTCATGTAACAATTTCCTCCATCATGGCCAACTTTGGCATGAATAGAGCATGAATATTTTAAAACCTATAAAACACAACTTATCAGCAACTTCACACTGTGGTTCGAAAAACCTGTAATCCAATCATATTAGCCTCAAAAAGCCGTTTTGGCGGAAATTAATTATACAGCTTTGAAATTAGTTATAGTATAAATACTCTTGAGTACTCTAGAATCGAATATCCGTCGATTTTTCCCTCTGCCCGTGGGGGTTTCATCCCTTAATATTAAAATAACAGCCCGCAAACGGCGAACTTGTGTTATTTTTCGCAATTATCTCGTAAACGGTGCACCGTTTGAAAATTTTTATATCGGGTAAAATTAATGGGAACAAAATTTTGAACAAAATTTAAAATACACGGTCTTGCCATATAAGCTATAGTTCGCGCGGTATAGAGGCCGGAAGTAAAATTATGCAGTAAATCCAGGCGGAAATAAACAAGGCTAAATTAAATTACATTGTTTTAAAATTTGGTATACATACTCTTGAGGACTCTAGAATGGAATATCCGTCGAGTTTCCTCTCCCCATGTAGGGGCTTCATCCCTTAATATTGAAAAAACACCCCCAAAACGGTGAACTTGTGTAATTCTTCGCAATTATCTCATTAAAACCGCCTACCCTGAACCACCCTAAACTATATAATTTATTTAAGCCAAAAAGTCTGATTTGACTGGACTACTGGTCTTAAAACCGAAAATGTATCGTTATCCCTTACCCAATCTATCTGACAGATGCATTCATCAACACAGAGTTGCAAAACATACCTCTATCAATATTTTTCGGTTGTTCATTTCTACTTACGTTTGCACTCGTGGGCGTTCTTCTCCGAGGCTCTGTTCCACGGGGCGTCGTTGTAGAACGGCAGGCAGATGTTGCAGTCCGGGCCGTCGGTGTTGTGCTCGCACTTGCAGACGCGCCTCTGGGAGCCGTCCAGGTCGGTGGACACGACGCACTCGGAAGCGTGCCCGTTGCACTTGCACCTGGCGCCCACAGAGACCTCGACGATGGCGTAGAAGTAGGAGCGCAGCACCTGGGTGTCACCGAAGACCTCGTCGCCGAAGGTGTTCAGGCGGTCCAGCGAGATGCGGATATCCGTAGCCGTCACCCATTCCTGAAATCAAATCAAAAACATAGTGTGTAATTTTTAAGAAAAAATGTTACCACCAATAGTGCAAAAAGTATAAGGTTAATAGCAACATTTATCTAGATATAAACTTCACTAGAGAAGAGCTCTCCACAGTTGCAACTAACACAAAAGAATTGTCAAAATACTGAGTGTCGCTATTTGACAAGGCTACCATTGATATCTAATTATTAAAGATAGAGATTCGGTTAAATAGGCAATATTGTGCAGTTTTGAGCGTTGCAACATATACCGTTCAGAAAGTTTCAAAAATCCGAACAGTTTAGATATTATTTTAAAAACAACTGAAAATTTTCACGAGTTCGAAGAATGAGTAAAATTAGATAACAAGCATAAGAAACTTGGGTTTACTTGACTTTGACATTTCTGATGTAACAATGTCACGGCAACGTGGAATTTCCAGGGGTAATATAACAAGTGGTGTTCTCATTATCGATAATGATTTTATAAATACCACCAATTTCAATCATAACCACAAAAATGCACCGAGCCCGAAGGGCGAGGTGCATTTTCCAAAGATTGGGGTTGAAATGAGTAGTATTTTTAAAATCATTATCAATTTTTGAGAACACCACGAATTATATTTAGAAAGGGAATATAATGAATTGATAGAGTCATCTAGTAAAGCAGAATAAACAAGAAGATAATTATACAGTTTAAATACCTATATTTATTTAGATCACTCCATCTTTCAAACAACAAACCGCATTTATGTACGTACTTGTACGTACTTGTACGTATGTACGTTCTTGTACGTATGTACGTACTTGTACTTGGGATACACTGACATTTCGGCTTATGTTTTTATTAGCGGCCTACTAGAATTTTTTTATGAGTGGACGAATCGTGTCAATTTGTTTGCAAGTTATTCAACCGATAAATAAGACGATCGGTTCGGATATCGTCGTGACATATATGCAGTGCGCGGATTTATAAGCATAAAAAATTACAAAATAAGCGCTTAAAAATGCATAAAAATCCTGGAAACTAAGCATATAAAATAGCATAGAGATTAGAATAAGCACAAAAACGCAGAAAAAGCACGAAAAGGCATATTTATTTTTTTATATAAATACAGAAAAACAAAACAAAACATAATTGTATTAACAAGAACGCACTATAGGTAGATAAAAGAAATATTTTAATAACATAGGTTTTGGTGATTAATATTAATAACAATAATAATTAATAACAAATAATGATTATTGCTCATTTTTAAATGAACTAATAATTAAATGTTTTTCTAAATTTTCAACGGAAAATCCCATTCTCCTATCAATGAGCACATATTTTAAATGTGAAAAGCTTCTCTCCACATCCACACTTGTAATCGGTGCATATTGAAATTTGGGAACAATTGTAATATTTATCAGCAAATCTTCCACGAAATCTCCTTTTAAAACTGTTGATATTTTTCGTAACTTGTATTTTTTTTTTCTTTAATAACCTCTCCTATAGATCCCCGTACGTTTGAGACGTCGTTTCTAAAATCTTCAACTATTTGAACCGCATCTACCAAAGTTGTGTCCTTTGCTTGGAGTTTATCAATCGCTTTGCTTACGAAATTGTAGTTGGTTTTTAGAAATGCTAAATTTTGTACAATCCTCCTATCTTTAAGAACTTTGTGGCATTCTTTAATTGTCTCTGGCACATTTTCGGGAAACTCTAACACAAGCTTCTTAAATGAATCGAAATGGTCGGCTTAATAGCAGGCAGCATCTAGCCACGTACCCCATCTAGTTATAACCGGTGCCGGAGGAAGAGGTACATTTGGCATTCTTTCCCTAAACATTACAACCCTCAGTGAAGCTTTTAGGGAATTTTTTTTTGCGGTTTTTATTAAATCATTGACCAGGGGAAATTGCAGTCTAATCGTTTCAGCAACTCGATTAAAACCATGTGCCAAACAGGTGCAATGCATTAATTGCTCATAAAATACTTTTAAATTAGAATATGCCTTCAACATATATGCAGCGGCATCAGAAAGCATCAATAATAATTGATGCCATTTGTTTTTTCTAACGGAACTAATTAAAAATGCCTTTGTGGAGTCTTCGTTTAATATTCCAATCATTAAATGGGCGATGTACCGACCACATGAATCAGTAGTTTCATCTACCCAGAACCATATGTAATTGTTGCCAATTATCTTTTTCATTTCCTCAATAGTATGTTTATATACTTGCTCGACATAGTTTTTGCGAATGGTTGATTCGGCAGGAATATGTCTACCGGTGTATTTTTGTAAAAAAAGATTTAAACATACTATTATCTAGTTTATTTTTATGAAATGTTAGAAGATACCATCGTATTGCATAAATCAAAGTAAAATTCCTTTTCATTCTGTGTAGAAGAACACGCAAAAGACTCGGAAATAATTTGCTGGATACTCAGGGTACAGCTTGCAGATTTGTGTTTTTTTTAAATTTTCCAGGTGAAATGTTGTTTTACTTTGTTGTGTTATGTTAATTTTTTTCTCGCAGTTTATCTACAACATAATACATGCTTGTACATGGGCCAATAGCAACACAAAATAAAACTTACCGGTTTGAAACAAGCCCTGCAAATTAATTTTTAATTCCAAATATCACGTACGCACGCTCACTTTGTTGATGATTTTGTGATAACCAAGCACTCTAGACGTAACGGAGTAATATTAATACTGAATTCTCATTACAATAATGTGCAACAAAATATATTCCTAGCTAATATAAAAAATGTGCTATAAAATTGAGAAAGAAGCAAATAAGCACAAAAAAATAAGGAAATATGCACAAAAAATGCATTAAAGCAATTATAAGCTTAAAAACTGAAAATATGCATAAAAGCACAAACAAACAAAAAATTGTCACGTTACTTCATTTGCTGAAATTCATATATATATATATATATATATATACGAGGTCATTTTAGTCAGGTATTGAAACTGATGTATATCATAATACCTAGAAATCAGCGCTTTGCATATAAGTATTCTTTCGTATGTGGTTGTCGACGTTACGATCGTTGTGTGGTGGCTGTCATGGTATTTCCAAGGGTAATATAATAAGTGGTGTTCTCATTATCGATAACGATTTTATAAATACTACGAATTTTAATCCTAATAACGAAAATGATATCCCATATTCCAAATATTGGGATCAAAATCAGTGGTATTTTTAAAATAATTATCAATTTTTGAGAATACCTCGAATTATATTTAAGAAGGGAATACAATGTATTCCTAGAATTATATATTAACCAGAATAAACAAGAATATAAATATTCTATTTAAATATATTGATTTATATCATTTAATTTTTTAAACAGCACACAGCAATCATGTATGTACATACTTGTACTGGTTATACACAGTGACACTTCGGGTTATGTTTTCATGGGGGCCGACTATAAATTGTTTATGGGTGGTTATTTAACAACCATTGTTTGCAGGTTCGCAAACCGATAAATAACACGATCGCAGCGGTTCGGACAGTGGCGTAACTAGCGTATGGCAGGCATGGCACGTGCCATGGGCGCCAACTGAAGGGGGCGCGGAAAAACGCCTAACGTTCATATTTGAGAGCCTCGATGGGCCAAAGTCGATTATGTGATCTTGCTTTACTGAGCAAAGGAGAAATGACCGAAGAAATTGACTTTGATAATATAATTAAACAATTTGCATCAGCTAAAGCAAGAAAGATAAATTTGTAATAAATTGTGTTAATAGATTTCATTTGTGTGCTTTTTTAAAGCAACCTATCGCCCGCGAGGGGCGCAAGATCGGTGTGTGCTATAGGCGCCATTTACCCTAGATACGCCTCTGGGTTCGGGTGTCGTCGTGACATATACTCTCCATTCACGATGTTTTTGCCTCAGGGGAGTAAATTAATATCTAGTAATTTTGTTGGTATACTCTGATTTTTTTAAACTGGCGTGCACGTCATCAAACAGCTGTGCGATGAGGTTTTTTCGTACCAACGTGATTGTTTTCGAGAATATGCATAACAATAGTTTAAGAATCGAAATTAATCTGAAGATCATTTGTTACATAACACTGATCACCGGTGGTTATAAATAGGTAATAGGTGTATTAACCGCGGACACAATTTTCGCCTGCCAATCATGTAATAAATCATGTTATGTTGGCATCGGCGATATTTTCTCGGCGACGATGCCACATCTTTTTCACTAATGCTTCACACTTCTTTGACGTCTAACTTGTTACATTTGATCGATTATTACAATGCATATTTTGCCATTGTAGATGTTAAACCATAACCACAAGTTTGATATCTGTACGATAAACGGTAGAGAAGTCGATGAATTTGATACGAACCGCGCACTGTCGCACAAGATTGCACGGGCGCAACAGCTGATTGCAGCCATTTTTAAATACCCAGGACAACTGGCAACCTTGTAAAATTGTGCCATCATTATTATGATTATTATTTTGATGACGTGCACGCCAGTTTAGAAAAATCAGAGTATAGTGTTTCAATTTAAGATTATACTTTTTAGATAACATAGTTGCCAGATGTAAAGTTTAAATTATTAGAGATGAAAATGAAACGGGACAAAATTATAAATCTGACAATGTAGTAGGAAACAAATGTCTAATAGACATCGATACAAAAACATAATTCACTTCCGTTGCGTTAGGTACTTAATTAGTTTTTCCAATATGACAAAAACAAAACCCACCCAAATCGGTTGCAAAAAGGTCGTGAATATATAATACTTATTTCGTCATATGTGGTCGTCGCCGTTACAACCGCTGTGTGGAAATAGAAACCGTATTGTTATATTGTCACTGTTTTAGGTATGAATTCAACTCCCAGTGTATTTTTTTTTAAGTTCCATTTAATAATTCAGTACCTGTTGTATTGTTACAACAATGTATGTGTGAAATATTCATACACATATAATATACGAGCCCAGGCTCATAATAGTTCGGCCGGTTTGAATTTTCAAGCAGAAACCTAAACAAATCATAAAACTTACACAAATGATGAGACAATTCGACAAAATTGTATCGATTATATTAAAATATATACTTTAACATTACAAAAGCTAAATATTTTATGCGAACAACATAAGGAACAAAATTAATGTAATAAAAACTTTAGTGAACGGACAGCTCATAACAGTTCGGCCGATATTTAATTTTGGGTTACATCGCCTTTGTTATCAATAACAGCTTCAATTCTACTGGACATTGTACCCACAAGCCTTGCACATTTTTCTAGTAGAGTAGTGTCTCATATGTTCCGCAACGTAGCTTTTAGTTCGGGGACAGTACGCGACGAAATTTTACGATTTTTTTTTTTATATTGTGCTAAAGGGTCTTCTTAAGAGATAAATCTGGACTAGAAGATGTCCATTTTAATACTGGTATTTCATGATCTTTGAACCATGTTTGAATAATTTTCGCCGTATGGCATTGTGCACCGCCCTGTTGGAAAATAAATTTACCTTCGGACGATTCACATTTTGAAATTGGAGGCAAAAAACTTTCTTTCAGAATGTCTCTGTGACACTTTTGCGAATTAACTAGGGCGTCAATGAAATGTAATTTCCCTACAACTTAGCTGATATACAGCCCCAAACCATAACAGAGACTGGGAACTTGACTTTTTTAACTAAACAATCATGCCTATGAAGATGTACGCAAACCTCGTTTTCGCGAGTCACCGACACAAATATCAAATTTTGATATGATTTGATCAAAAATAAATATTAGCTTATAGAACTTGTATCCTATTTATCGAATCGTTGTGGCCATCGAAACTTCTTTTGCTATACTTTCCCTCCATAGCATACTTATTTCTTTAGTATTCGATCGCGGGTTTGTTTTTATTATTCTACGTAAAGATCGTTTTTCGTATGTTATTCGGATAAAATATTCAGCTTTTGTAAGGTTAAAGTATATATTTTAATAAAGTCGAAACAATTTTGTCGAAATGTTTCATCATTTGTGTAAGTTTTATGATTTGTTTGGGCCACTGCGTGAAAATGTAAACCGGCCGAACTATTATGAGCCTGGGCTCGTATACTAATGCGTCTAAAATTACCGATCATTGTTTTCAACTGAATTTTTACGCATGCAATCGCAATTGCAAGAAATGCACGAACAAAAATGATCGAGAAAATATTACATGCAATATTCGGAGAATATTGCTCGATTTTACTAGAATGCTTAATACAAATTGAATTAGGCCCCTACCTTTACAATAGCAGCTAGAACGCTAAGAAAAGGCACCAGCCTGGATTTTTAACCAACAGCCCTTTTCCTTTAGGGGGTAATCAAAATAAATGTTTGTTGCTCGTTCTAATTATTGATTTTAAAGTCTGTGTGACAATGGCAGTAACATCATAGCGATAATACGAATATGTGCGTATTAGCGGTAATTTTGTAAGTAACAAAATTAGCACTAAATAGAAGGCTGATTGGGTCAAACTTCTCTAATAACATAATTGGCTTACAAATGACACGTGTAGAAGAGTGGAATATTCAGTAATAATATCACAAGAGAGCGAGTGTACATCAAAAACAGTTAGACAGGTTTTCGAAACCTGGCGTGTGGACAGGTAATAGCCAAGAGAACCAGAACTGCTCGAGTGGCTATCGCCAAATGGCAACAAGCTCGGGATTAATCGAGATAATTAGTTTAGATTTATCGAATTCTCGTGTGATATTTCCTAAGATAATTTTTGGACCATCAACAACCGTAAGAAATACATACAAATTAGAAAAAATAGTAACTTATATAGAAACGACAAAGTGACAGATATTTTATTTGTGACAAAATATTTAAACAATAATATAAAGCTAATTAAATTGATAATGTTCACCATGAAAAATTTCAAAATTGCTTCCAAACTGAAGCATTGCTTATTTGCATATTGCGACAACGATTTCTTTCATGTGATTTCTATATATCTTCTACTCTATGGAAGTGCCGTATTGCCGCTATTTCCTGGGGTACTACAGGGTGTTCCGAGAGGAAGAAAAGAAAGAATTTATTTTTACGAAATCACTTAAATTTTCATTTGTTTAACCCCCTTGCCGCTGGGGAGGTAAGCTTGGTTTTTTTTAAATCTGTTTATTAGTTTGCAAGAAAATATATTTTTAAGGTGAGCAAAGTACAAAATATACATGACATTCCTGCAATAAAAATATATTAAGCACCAAAACTATATAGTATGAAATTGTGAGTTTGACAGTACTAATATGGTTTATCCCATGAGGGCGTGTTATTGTTTACCTTAAAATTAAACCAAAAACGTGCAGCCCCGACTATTATTTCCTCACCCCCCACCTCCCTGGCCGTCCAACAGTGATACACAGTGTTACTGCTACAACGGAAATCGCCGCTCCAATTCCTTCGAGAGACGCCGACGCCGATGTGCCGCCCCCGAAGACGACATAGTTGCCGCCTCCTTCTGCAGACCATCCCAGCCGCCGCTAGCCAGATAAGTAAAACGTGCACTCTATGGAAAACTGAGCTAGTTTTATTCCGGGTAAATCCCGAGGCGCGTCGTTTTAAAGAACACCCCCCCCCCCCCCCCCCCCCCCCGGGTGATAATATATATGTATATATCTAAATCATAAATACTTACAAATGTATAAAGGCAGAAAGGCCGACGGCCAATAGCCTAATACAGATCGTTATCTCTCTACATGCTTCGTTAATGGGCCGTTTTTTTTAAATATTTTGATATTTTGCCCTTGTTATATTGCTTTTCATAATTTTTGCCATTTCTCTTCTAATCTTGAATATATCTACGATGTATGCTTCAAGCATACATATTACAAATATTTAACCAAAATTACAATGCTAATTCGCAAGGGTTGAATATCCACCTCTATGATGAAACTTCAAGGGTAATGCGGCAATCCAGACCCAAATCTAATGCGACAACCAAAGGATTTGTGCGAAAAATCCCTTTTTTGTGCAAAGTTTCTACTACCCATAGCTTCGATAACTTTCAATAGCTAGTCATTATCGAATTTATAAAAAAAAGTTATTATACAGCCTAATATAAATATAAATATAATAAAAGGTAAAGCAAAGTATATACCTAATGTACAGGCACTTTCAGATTAATTATAAGGGTTCAATGACGCTTGGAGAATTAAAAATATTAATTATTATTCTAATAATTACATAAACCAAAAAATACAATACAATAGTTGTTTATGTACCACGGGCGTGAGTAGCGGTCTGAAAAACGTACTGAAAACGTGCTAATTGTTGCCCGACTTTCGAGCAACCAGTACGTTAAGGCACGTTAATCAACTATCACACACTCTCTTTTATTTTAAAAAGCGTTATACATTAGTTATACATTATACATTATACATTATACATATAGTTATACATTCTTTATTGAATAGCAATAATTCATATTTATGTATGAATCATCTATCCACCAATCCATCTATCTATCTATCCATCAATTAATCCACCATTTTTTGTATTTTAAATATGCACTATACTCTGTTCCATTTTTATTTTTAACTAAGAAAGCCATTTTATAAAGTTTTACACATGATCACCAACAAAAATAATCTGACTGAAAAAAATATTAAATGTCAGATTTCTAACGACGTTGGCTAATTCATATATCAAAATAATTAAATATGGAAAAAATCGTTAATTAATTAGATTTATGCTTTAAGTAAACCAATCAACAACTATATTTTATTTTATAATTTGACTGATTTGCTTGTGTAAAATAAAAATAGAAAATAAATTCTGTACTCAATAGATAGTCAATTTGATGGCAACATTGCCCACTGTCATAAAATATAACCTTTTTTTATAGATAACTTATTTTTTATTCAATTGCATCATAAGATAGTATTTTTCATCATCTATGTCTGACATAGATGAGAATCATCTATGTATCCCTCAGCGACATTAGATGACCGATATCCTCCATCACGTTTCAAGGCTGTGAAATCGCCTACAGCATCCACCAATAATGCCCGAGAATACACATTAACTCGTCTTCACTCGACATTTTAAAATGATTTTAATTTTTTTCGTTGTTGATCGAACGTCACATTGACAAAGTAATAAAAATTTCACGGCAATTTGATTAATTTTTTTTTTTTAATATTTTGTAGTTGGTAAAGTTCTTGCAATCGAATAAAAAATTATGATATACGGACCACAAACATATTTCGGACTCATTGCTGTTGCTGGACTCGACGTTGGACCGTCCAGCAATTTCCAGCCAATCGTCCGAAATATTTCGTTTTTCGTCCTTATAACATAAAATACTATTTTCAAGTCTAGTGACTGTTTATATTGGCCAACAATACTGTCACCCTAACAGAGTCAACTTAATTAAAAATAAAAATGGAACAGAGTTTACAAAAGCTGTAAAATTCATATTTCATTATAATATAGTGTCGGAACCGCTAGTTTGGCTGACAGGTTAGAACGCTTGCTTAGCATGCCCGAAGACCTGGGTTCGAGCCCCAGTACAGGTAGTACATTTGTACTGAGAAACTTGTGCCATTCGCCGTTGGGAGCTCATTAACGGCGCTCTAGAGATCGGGGGCGAATTTCTAGAGTAACAAGCCCTAACTCAATACACACACTTACACAAAACACACGGCAGACCCCGTTGGTCGATAGCCAGTTAGGGATAATATCCCTAACAAATACAGTCACTACTACTATAGTGTCGGTCCTGCTAGTCACTTATACAATTGCGAATCGATAGTTCATTTGGCCGATAACCTATTTGTGGGTATGTCTTTGGGATATATACTTAAAGCTCAACTTTGAAAAGGTTTTACACCTAAGGTACAAGCTAGACCTATATTTTCCCAAATGGCTTCGCCAACTTCGTAGGTGTTACTCGGCATTGAGTAGCAACGGTGTCGCGGCGCCACCGCCGGCGTCTCAACGCCTTCGCGTCCGGCCCCAGGTGCAGTGCTTCGCGCTTCCGCCCTTCGTCCGGACGTGCGTCGCGACGCCGCAGATCTAGTTGCATCATGTTCGACCCAAAAAATTATCTGTCAGACGACCGGAGCCGTCAAAATTCCGTGGGGATGGACGACGACGAGAACCAGTTTGTGGTGGACGACGTCAGCAAGATCATTAACGACACGATCGAGGCGACCATCGGCGGCAACACCTACCAGCAGGATAAGGTGAACCAGTGGAGCGCCACCGTCTCCGAGCAGTGTCTGAGTGCCCTGAGCAAGCTGAAGAAGGCGTTCAAGTACGTGGTCACCTGCTCCATCATGCAAAAGACGGGCGCCGGCCTCCACACCGCTAGCTCCTGCTACTGGGACAGCGCCACCGACGGCACCTGCACGGTGCGGTGGGAGAACAAGGCCATGTACTGCATCGTCTCCGTGTTCGGCCTGGCCATCTAGTGACTTCCCCAGTATTCGCCTGCTTTCACCAAGAGGTTTCGGAATTATCACCATAATTGCCGCTAGTGGCGGGTACTCGGCGTAAACCATGTGAACAGGTTTGGATTGTAACACATTTGTACCTAAATTATCAGCAATAAATTTTTTATCTCATATCTTAGCAATTTGATTTCTAGATCATTATTAAGAAGCTCATTTTTTTTGCATACGCCCCAGAAAATAAATATTTTGAATACAGTCAGGAGCGAAATTTGAACTCCAGTTGGAGTTTTTTATCCCGCCATCAACTATATTCAAACAATAGAAAGAAATCATCTTAAAAAGTCTGTTTTGCTATTTGGCATTTAAGTAATAGTTTAAGCTAAAGTTTTAATTAGCTTTATTACGATTTAACGAAAAACTTAAAATGGTATTAATGTTTATATAAATGTTAAATTTGATTATTCAGCGACTTTGCTTCTATGGCAAATTTTTCAAAAAAAGCCCGTTTTGAAACTTTGTTTTTGAATAAATTGTCGCGTGACAATAATAATTAGATTAAAAGATCCGAAAGACAACATGGATATTGTATAGATATTGTAGTGACTTGGTTTTACTTGCATGCCTTAAAATTTATACAGAGAAAAAAATCTGTCTTCAAACTTCGTTTTCGAATAAATTTTCACGGTAGAATAATATCTATCAACTTTGTATTGAATAAGAATTAATTTGTACAATAGAATTAATATTCAACTTAGAAATAAAAGATCAGACAAGGTTCTTGTAATTGCTGTGTTCACAAAATTTTATTATAATTGGTGAAAATTTCGTATATTGCCAATAAAAGTTGCATTGAAACTTATAAGATCATATAGGAATAATTATTTAGAATTACGAAATCTTATTTAAAAAATAATAAAAACTATCAAATTATAAATTTACTGCATATCCCATTTCTTAAAATTTATACAGGGAGGCCAACTATTATATGAAACCTTATACCGAGTTTTTGTATAGTATCATCCATTTTGCATACCAGTTTTTTTTTTTTTATAGTTTTCTTCTTAACTGATACTTCTTCTTACTGGTAGTTTATATACAGTGTGGAAATTAAGTAGCGAATAAATTCGGTAACTCCGTTAATGTGTATGAGAGAGAAAAAACCTGAAAGGGATATAAATTACTGCGCATATGAAGATATGTTTTTCAGATTTAAAAAAACAAAATTTTAAAAGTTATGACGTCATTAATGTTTTTTTTTAAATGACAACCTACTTTTTATTTTTTTTATGTCGGTAGAGCTTTTTAATCATCTGTTTTCAACCATACAACATTTTTAATAGGTTACATTAGAAAAAAATTAGCCTTAATAATAAAAAAAAGGCCTTAAAGTTAAAAAAATAAAAATGGATAGGAAGAAAGGGTCCAGTGGAATGGCCGGCTAGGTCCCCTGATCTAACGCCATTAGACTTTTTTTATGGGGGCACTTGAAAAACATGGTATAGAGGACCTTACAGAAAGAATTCGGCACGAGTGTAGGTTAATAACGAATGTTGCAAAACGTGGCGAATGCATTTTATTACCGTTTGGGTATTTCCAGATGGTGCAAGGTCATCAGTTTGAACATTTGCAGTAATTGTCGAAGCCTTAATATTTTTTTTTGTTTGTTTTAAACCCCAATAACTAGGATTAGTCTGTTGATTTCATTAATCTTTTTCAAATTTACGGCCGTTTTTCTTGTTTTTTTTTTATTATGTTACCTATTTAAAATGTCATATGATTGAAAATAGATTAAAAAGCTCTACTGAAATAAAAAATAAAAAATGTAGGTTGTCGTTTAAAAAACAATAATGACGTCATAACTTTCAAAATTTTGTTTTTTTAAACCTGAAAAAAAAAATCATATGCGCAGTAATTTGTATCGATATCTCCCTTTTAGTTATTTTCTCTCTCATACACATTAACGGAGTTAATGTTAATTAACCAATTTATCCGCTAGATAATTTCAACACTGTATAAAGATGTTTTTCTATTTTGCGTTTACAATAAGTCGATTCTAGCACCCAAATGATGTCATTTGAGTGTTAGAATAAGCGGTTGTTGTGCTAGAATAGACTAGTAAATTTACTGCATTGATGTTGGTAGTGGTAGCGTTGACGGTTGACGTTGAACTGTCAACTGACATACGTCAAAAAATAAATTTCACAGAGAACAGCAAATTAATGAAAACGAAGTTTAATTTAATTTGCCTAATTTTCGGCGGCGTTAGTGATAAATTTTCTTCAGAATTCATTTTCAAACAACGCAAAATTGCGAAAATACCACCAACCATCGGAAAATCCCCTAAATTTAAAATTTTCATTTTTTAATTTATAAAATAGTATGATGCGGCAAAATAGAAAAAAATAGTATAAAACACTCGTTGCAGAAGGTCCTTCAAGCACTTATTTGTTCCTCAACTCGCTGCTACGCAGCTCGTTTCGGAATTTCACATTCGTGCTTGAATAGATGCCTTCTGCAACTGGTATTTTAATATACTATTCCGTGTTTCAATTATTATTATTATGTCTTCTTGACCTTACTAGCTAGTTTCAGCTATCTTTTAGCCATCTTCAGAGGATTTTTTTTTAGTTTATTATATTCGATATTAGATAAGATTTTTATAAATGTTTTAACTTTTTAAATTATTTATTTATTTTGTGGCTGATAGGTAGCCGAAACTAGCTAGTAAGGTCAAGAAGACATAATAAACATAATAAAAACAAGAAAACATGTTTATATATAAACTACCAGTAAGTACTCCAATTAAGAAGAAAACAAACAAACATATATACCGACTGTCTGGTAAAGCGAGATTAAGCAGGTTGGGTGGCCTACGTGCTAGCCCATCACTCGGCCGCGGGTTTTTGTGACAATTTGAACGCGTACGCTTATCTTAGACTCGCGTCCGCATACGAGCCGAAACGTTATCTGAACTCGACAGCCTCGTGGTCTGGTGGGTTATTATAATTAAGTATTGTGTAGCCCTCGACCTGGTGTTTAGTTTGATTCTAGTTTGTCGTCTCAGAAGGAATTTCTAATAAAGAACAGACCGACCACCCACGACTTTTCTTGCCCTAAGAACCGAGCGTAATAACTCCAATCCCACAGCGTCCCATAACGCTACATCTTGGAGCCCAACCAGGGGTGCGCTCTTCACGTGGGGTGTTAGTCAGTTTTTATTTCTCGCGCAAGCAGGAAAAGTGCGGTATTATGCAACGCACGCCACGGCAAGAAAAAACCTCATCAGAAGAGGATTACAATCCACCAACAACAAGAAGCAAGGCCCGTTTGGGAAACGTCGTCGACGACGACGACTACCAGGAGGAGCTGCAGAAGGACAGGATCCTTCAGCCTTTGAAGAGAAGCCGGAGCCCGCCCGCCATGTTAGATGAAGCAGCCGGATGGCAACCACAGGATCGGCCCCAATGCGACCGACCCGCAGATCCATCCACCCCCATACCGAAGAGGTCCTCAGCACCGCCGTGTCTATTAATGGTAAAAGAAAAAAGCAGAGGCGACCAAGGTAGGACTTTTAATTTTCCGCCAACCACGGGTCCCACGGAAGCGTATGAACAAACGGACATCGCGTCCCTCGTCACGTAAGTAACCCAGCTTGTCCTGGACAAGCTCGAAGCCAAGGGAGCCCTACGACTGGGCGATTCACTAAAAAATAGCAATACATTAAATAAAACTGTACACGGTGGGCGTACATACAACACACCAGGTTATGATGCTCTACACAATCAAGTGAACTGTAATAACTCGCCGTTATTGCAGATAGAAGCGCAAAAAATGATAGCACCATTTAATAATGATGGGTCGGTACACCCAGTAGACTTTATAAACCAAATTGAGAGAACAACTAACGTGTACCAGATGCCGTTTCAGCTAGTGGTTCACTGGTCACACAATTTATTTCAGGGAAAAGCGAAATCGTGGGCGGACGCGCTCTTAAATACGTACAAAAATTTTCAGGAGTTGCAAGGGGGGTTCTTAAGTCAATTTTGGGGCCCTGAGGTTCAGATGGGAATAAAACTTCAACTGGAAACTGGCCGCTATGATCGAACCACGGGCTCGTTTAGCGATCATTTTCTGAATTGCATAGCTAAAGGTCGCCACCTTCAGCCACCTTACACGGAGCCACTGCTTATCTCAATAATCGCTAGGCATTATCCTGCTCACGTGGCTACGGCTCTCATCGGGGCACGCACAATAGATGGCGCGCTATCGCGTCTTCGCCAAGCGGATTATTTCACGAACTCGCATGCCAACGTCGCGAAGAAACCATATGACGCGGTGCGTAGAACAAACCAGAATTATAATCGCGGCGCATTTTCACACGCCACACGTCAACAAACCGGGACGCATGTCGCACAGATAGAGATAGAAGACGCACGCGCCGACGAATTCGGACCGTCCGACGAGCTGCACCCGGAAAACTCTTAAAATCTCACTGTAGTGGTCACCCAGCGAGATATGAGCTAAACTCGACCACATCAACTATTTTTAATAACCCGAGAGAAGATATAATAACGGAATGCGATTTCAACCACACTTCGCCTAAGACCCGGTCCCCGGTGGTACTCATTCAAATCCAAAACATACAATTCCCGGCGTTAGTGGATACAGGCAGCAACATATATTGCCTGTCACAATTCGTCTACGACCAACTAGATAATTCGCGGTTTCCCGTGTTTCCAGTAACGGGAGTTCGAGTCTCGGGAGCATTCAAGGCAAGGCAACGAAAGGTTGTCAGCCAGCTTTTTTTTAAATTCTCGGCGAATCAAACGGCGTTCGAGTTCGAATTCTTGCTAATTCCGGATTTAGTATACCCGATAATCATATGCGTAGATTGGTTACGAAGTGTCCGGGCTGAAATAAATTTAGAAACGAGGACGATATCAGTATACAACCAAACGGAATTGGTGATATTGCACGAAGTCTCGCCCCATCATGAATTACTTCCACCGGATAACACCGTAATTCGCCCCATAGCTGCTAAACGGGGCGTTCCCCTTTGTCCCAGGCGACGGGAAAGCGACATCACGAGTTTTCGTGACGCCGAAATTGGCCTGGAGTTATCCGAGCTAGAAAGGGATGCCACCCTAAACCTCTTAGCCGAGTTTTCGGCTATTTTTTCCGACATACCCGGTGTTACTCACGAGTACGTTCATGAAATAAAACTTACAGACTACAGTCCTTTCGTAGTGAAGCCCTACCCTATTCCATTGGCTCACCGAGAAGCCGTCCAGGGAGAAATTGATAAAATGCTCGCGTGGGGTATAATCGAGAGGTGCTCGAGCCCGTTTTCAAGTCCACTAGTGACAGCGGTCAAACGGGATGGCACGGTACGCGTCTGCCTGGACGCTCGCCGACTGAACCGCGTGATGGTCGCTGATAACGAGTCGCCGCGGTCCGTGGGAGACATTTTTGCAAATATGCGGGGTGATAAGTACATGAGCTCTATTGACCTGACACACGGTTATTACCAAATTCCTTTAAGGCAGGAGGACCGTAAATATGCCGCTTTCCTTCATGGGTCCAGGTCTTATCAGTTCTGTAGGCTTCCGTTCGGTCTTAAAACCGCGGTGTCGAGTTTTTCTAGGGCTATCGACCAGCTCTTGGGCCCGTCTTTCCGGTCATTCGTGACTGCATACGTGCACGACTTACTGGTGCTGTCGCAAACCTTCGAAGAGCACCTGGAACATTTGCGTCGCATTTTCAGCCGTCTTCGTTCTGCTGGAATTACATTGCGGTTAAAAAAATGTTGTTTCCTGCGGGAGGAAGTAAATTTTCTCGGTTACATATTAGATGCACGGGGAATAAGGCCTGATCCTCAGCGCGTACAAGCTATTGCGGACTTTCCTGCCCCTACGAATATAAAACAACTACAGGCATTCTTGGGAATGTGCAACTATGACAGGGCATTCTGCGAGCGGTTCGCTAGTACCTCAGAACCCCTTGTCTCTCTCCTGCGCAAGGGAACGTGTTGGATTTGGGGGGACGTGCAGACTCGCGCATTCTCAGAACTTAAGGGCATTCTCCAGAAAGATGTTTTATTACACCACCCGAAATTGGACGTCCAATTCTTTGTGCAAACCGACGCCAGCGATGTCGGGCTGGGCGCTCATTTGTTTCAAGAACTTGATGGGCGGTGCCGTATTATCGCGTACGCTAGTCGGTTACTCTTGGAAGCGGAACGCCGCTACAGTGTGCCAGAGAAAGAAACTCTCGCTGTCGTGTGGGCCTTAAATAAGTGGCGCGTTTTTCTTATAGGCCATAGTTTCGTAATCTATACCGACCACCGGGCCCTAGAATACTTAAACACATGCAGGTTGTTAGCGCCGCGTATCACTAGGTGGATATTATCACTGCAGGAATACGATTATGTCATTCGCTATGTCCCCGGGAAAGAAAACGTCATTTCGGATGAACTCTCACGATGTCCACATGTGCGACCACCCACGCCCAAGGACAAATGTTTTCAGGTCCTGGCGAAAACCGTACGGTTGGATGCCACTTTTTTGTGGTCATTGACTAACCTCGGAATTGACCAGCGTGCCGACGAAAAATTAGCGCGTATATTTAAGTCCCTCGCCGAGTCGGAGGTAAACGGTCGTTTCATGATCCACAAGGGTTTACTCTACTTTCGGCGCGCCGAGGACCAACCGTGCCTTGTTTGTGTTCCGCAGTCGCGAATCGCTGATTTTGTCACCGAATTTCACATTGCCCTGGGTCATTTTGGTGTCTATAAGACATACACTTCTTTGAAACGGGAGGTGTGGTTTCAGAACATGCACCAGCACGTAAAAAGGGTGCTCAAAGGTTGCGCTTTGTGCCAGAAAACGAAGTCCACTATCCTCCCCACACCCCCTATGCAGTCTATCCTTCCGGAATCAATAAACGACTTGGTTGCCCTCGATCTTTATGGGCCACTGCCGAAATCTAGGTTCGGTAACTCGCATTTATGTGTCGCAATCGATGTCTTTTCCAAATACGTGCAGTTGTATCCCCTGAGGAAAGCCACCACTGCCTCCATTCTTACTGCGTTAAAATCGAATTGGTTCGCTAGTTTCGGCACTCCCAGACGGATTTTGAGTGATCAGGGCACGCAGTTTACCGCTGACAAGTGGTCCGTGGTCTTGCGTAAGCATGGGGTGAAAGCAATTTTCACCTCTGTCCGGCATCCCTGCGCGAATCCTAGCGAGCGGGTTATGCGCGAGTTGGGACGCCTTCTGCGGGCCCTTTGCCACGAACGTCACACTCGCTGGGCGCTCGAGGTCCCCAAAATTGCGGATTTACTGAACAATGTGGTGCACGAGTCCACTGGCTACGCCCCTGTCGAACTCCAGTTAGGTTGCCCGCCGGAGCGGCTACTAAATTTTTTAAGGTACCCTGAGTGCACGGTGAGGTTCGACGAGCACGTTAAGTTACTTCTGGCTCACGAGAGTTTAGTGTCGCGAGCGGAACGCCGCAAAGCCACGCATCCCGGACGACCGTACCACCCTTTCCAGGAGATTTGGTGTTGCTTCGGAGTAACCCTATTTCTTTCTCCCTGAATCGGGAAACAAAGAAACTACTGCTATTGTTTGAGGGTCCTTATCGGGTCAAATCCCAAATACGTCCCGCCACTTTGGTGCTCAGTCACCCAACTGGTGAACGGGAACGGGGCGTTTTCCATGCATCTCACCTACGACACTTTATTGTCTCGGTACCCCTTGAAGGGGAGCCAGAGCCACGGGAGCAGATACAGCGAGATTAAGCAGGTTGGGTGGCCTACGTGCTAGCCCATCACTCGGCCGCGGGTTTTTGTGACAATTTGAACGCGCACGCTTATCTTAGACTCGCGTCCGCATACGAGCCGAAACGTTATCTGAACTCGACAGCCTCGTGGTCTGGTGGGTTATTATAATTAAGTATTGTGTAGCCCTCGACCTGGTGTTTAGTTTGATTCTAGTTTGTCGTCTCAGAAGGAATTTCTAATAAAGAACAGACCGACCACCCACGACTTTTCTTGCCCTAAGAACCGAGCGTAATAACCCCAATCTCACAGCGTCCCATAACGCTACACTGGGATAAGGGGCGAACATAGGAATTTAACATGTAAAATTCAATATGTGTAATTATTAGTTCTCCTATTAATTTTAGAGAAAAATCGTAAAGGAATATTTTATTAAATGATGACAGATAATAATAATTTTATGCTTGTCGTTTGGGATAAATCATAATAATAGCACGTAATCAATGGAAGAAAGATAATTTATTCATTATCAAAACATTTTACAGTGGCGTCAGTTTACGCAGGTTCGTGACTTTTTTTCGGTTAAATTTAACAAATCCAAAACACTTTCTTCCAATTCATCGTTGCTTCTTCTATTCCGTTTGCTTGTAATGTTAATGTTTTTGAAATAATCTTTGTTGAAATCGGGGTATTAAAATACGTTTGAATCATATGCCGCTACACTTGCTGTAATTTTAAACTTTTTCACAAAGTTTCACAAAGTTGCTAATCGTTGATACAGATGGAATTAATCGATTGTTAAATTTAACCGAAAATAAGTCACGAACTCTGCTTAAACTGACGCCACTGTAAAATGTTTTGATAATGAATACCCTATCTTCATTGGAATAACTCGGATTATTGTTCATACTAATTCATATCTGACTATAAAAAATATTTTCACTGTAACATGACATTTGTCAAACTCATGGCAAGGACTTTTATGGTACAATACATTGTTCAGCTTATTTTTATTATTTCTGAAGTGGATTCTGGTACAAACGTAAATTAAATAGATGTTGCATTTACAGTTTTTAATACTCTAAAAAATATTTCTTTGCGATGTTTTTCTAAAATTAATAGCGGAGGTAATAATTACACATATTTAATTTTACATGTTAAATTCCTGTTCGCCACTTATTCCAGACACTCGGAATATATTTTAGAAAGAAACATAATGTAATATATTTTAGAGTTACCATTTTTATTTTAAATAGCAATACCCTGATATTTCTTTTATTGTATTATTTTGCAATCGTTCTCTGATGCTTAATGGTGAACTCATGAGTATAAGGTATTTACAAATACCAGAATACGACAAATTTAATACAACAGTGCTGATTTTCGCACCGAAAAATATTGAATTATCTACCGCAGTGGTTCCATACCGTTTAGTGTTAGCTGTCCAAAAAATGTTAAAAGTAATTTTCTAGATAATCCAATGCTAAACGCCCTTAAAAGCTCGATGAGTCTTGGGGGCGGGACCTACAAGTTGGGAACCACTGATCAAGACGTTCAAACTAACAGTAACTATGATGAAAAATATTGACCCCGTTTTTCTTTGTTTAGTTGATATTTTTTCAAAACAATAGTTATGTAACATCTATATGTGGTTGTTCAGTGAATCACAATAACAATTAAAAAAGTACAGTAATATGAGGGCGCAGCTAATTAAAAAAACCTTTTGTGACGTCAGACATCTTTCAAGGTCAACAGAATAATAATAATAATAATTCTATGACAATTGATGAACTAGCAAAATTTCTAAAGATTTTAATTTTTAACTTTTTCATTCTTGAAGATTGAATTAAAATTGTCTTTACTTTTAATTCAATAAAATTGAAATTTATAAACTATAAATTAGGAAGTTGCATGAAATTTGCATTGAAGTTCATTAAAATGATTTGAAATTACTTTGTGTATCAATAAGGCAGAGAAAGCCCAGTAAAATTAGATAAAAAAACACCAAATATGTACAAAACAGAAGGGCTAGCCAATTCTTATGAGGTTGATTAGAAGGTCATAGTAGGTATCCAAATTTATGTTAATTCAACAAAATTTACTTGTGGCACGGAGCCATCTTAAAAAAAACAGTAACCATCGATATCTCGCCTCCTCTTTTTTGCTTTTTGTTTTATAGAGAAAAATATTCCCTACATCTTTAGTTTCAAACCTTTGTCAATAGCTGCCAAGGAAAAAAAAAATACTTAAAAGGGGGACAACTTTTGGCAGGCAGTTGATCTTCAATTGTTTAACCCCATTGCCACAGTGGAAGTAAGCCCAATATTTATTTATTAAATTGGAGTAGGGGTTGAGCGATAGCTCATTTAAAAGCTTAATTGATTTGCAATACAGCAATGTATTACTTTTTAAAATATGTCGATTACTTTGCAAGAAATTATATTTGTTGGGTGAGTAATATCATGGCAGCCACCGATTGTTAGCAACAAAATGTACATATGTAAATGAGCTTGCATGGGATAAATTAACAATGACAGCGTACATAGGGAAGAGAGCAATAAAAATAGCTGCGAACAGCGTTATACATGGTTTAATTGAAGAGGCCGCACCATGTACAACCATGTACACACCATGTACACTTCATAAAACAACCCCTGTTTATTATGGTATTATGGTATAATGAAGTACATTATATTACCATAGTTATGCACATAATGAATGTATTATAGAAGGGTGCCTATAGGAGTACTGCGGCATTTTCCCATAAAGATTTACATAGGGGTCTAAACGTAATTTTTCGCCATTTTGTTTTTTCAAGTTGTCGAAATGGGGGACCGATATTTATACAACGGGTTGCCTAGTCGTATGTTGCCCCCACCCCCTCACTAAAAATAGGCTCCCTTGCTACCGCCAGACGCTGCCCCCCAAGGCCCCACTGCTACCTCCAACCCTTGCTACCAACCAAACTCGGGAAGTACGCCATGTCTCGTTCTAAAGACGTGCCAGCTCGGTCCACAATAATAAGTGCTTTCCTTTCACACGTTAACTAAGTATGAATTGAGTGAGAACTGTCAAATTAAAATTGGCATTGTTTCTTGTGTGAAAATTAGAAAGCTTCTAACTATCAAACTTCATTTCAATGGTTGCAAATTTCCCACATTACTTTTTGAGCATATCTTTTGAATCCATTATCTCGCAAACATAAAAAAAAGGAAGGGATAGATCTCAAAATGAGCTGAGATTCTATGTGAAAGGAAAGCGACTATTACCAGCGTTGAGCCAACTCGAATAATCCTATGACTCGAAAACTCACAACTCGCAAATATTCCAACTCGAATGATTATTCGAGTTGGCCAACCCGGGTCAGCACCTGTGTTTGTTTACTTGATTTCCAAGTCGCGACTGGACAATTAACAATCAAGATAGAAATAGACTGGACCCGAAGAATCTTGATTAAATATTGTTCCTTAACAGTCGATTGAGTGATAAATACATTCAGTTATTTCCTAAATAGTAGTAGCGAAAAATATAATTACAATTCAATTTAATATAGGTAACAATTATATATATATATATATATATATATATATATATACAATAATTATTGTTTATTGTTATATTTATTTTGAATTATTTTATCCATTTTAATTATTATTTGTATGTTATAAAAAACTGCATTGTGGGTTGCTTATATAGATATCTAGACCATCCATTATTATAGAGTTATTATATTTGTGTTATATATTTTTGATATTTTCAAGAGCCTTAAACTTTGTCTAATATAATGTCCAATCTACTAAGTTATTATTTATTCATCATCATCATCATCATCAATCAGCTTGTAGCGTCCACTGCTGGACATAAGCCTCCCTTAGTTTCTTCCATTCTTCCCGTTGTTGCGCTGTTTGTATCCAGTTGGGTGTGATACGTTTTAAATCGTCGCTCCATCTCGTAGGAGGTCGTCCTCTACTTCTATAGGCCTCTTGTCTAGGCCTCCATTCGACAATTCGTTTTGTCCACCTGTCATCCGTCATTCGTGCTACGTGGCCTGCCCAGTTCCACTTCAGGCTGGCGATCCTCTCTACTGCATCTGCGACTCCAGTTCTCTGCCGTATTATAGTGTTTGGAATTTTGTCTCGTAGTTTTATTCCTAGCATGGACCGCTCCATAGCTCGCTGTGTGACCTTGATTTTGTATATGGATTTTTTTGTCAGTGTAAGCGTTTCAGCTCCGTACGTTAGGACAGGTAATACGCATTGGTCGTACACCTTTCTTTTTAAGCACATGGGTATATCAGCTTTAAGTACGTGTCGCAGCTTACCAAAAGCGGCCCAGGTTAGTCCCACTCGCCTGTAGAGTTCATTCGTTTGGTTATCTCTACCAATTCGAATCTCGTGTCCAAGATATTTGTATGAGACAGTCTGCTCTATTTTTACATTATCCACTGAAATGGTTTCACTCAACACCAGGTTTGTCATAATTTGTGTTTTAGCGTAGTTGATCTTTAGGCCAACCTGGTGTGAGGCAGAGTTTAATTTGTCGAGCATTCTTCTGGCTTCGTCAACACAGTCTGCTATAAGCACAATATCGTCGGCGAAGCGCAGATGGCTTAGTTTCTCTCCGTTGATGCTGATCCCCAGATGTTCGAAGTTTATCTTCTTAAACATGTATTCAAGCAGTGTAGTGAATAATTTGGGCGAGATATTGTCTCCCTGCCGTACCCCTCTTTCTATGCCGAATTTGTTGGTGTCTTCATGCAGTCTCACGCATGCAGTTGCATTTCTGTATATGTTATTGATTAGTGCGGAGTATCTGTGGTCTATACGGCATTCAGCTAGTGCTTCAATTAGTTTTCGTTGGTTTATGGAGTCGAACGCCTTTTCGTAGTCGACGAATATGAGGACTAGAGGCTTATTGTACTCGACACATTTTTCAACTAGTGACTTGACTACCTGTAGGTGGTCGTTTGTGCCAAAGCCTGCTCTAAAACCTGCTTGCTCCTTGGGTTGGTAAAAGTCTAGCTTAGATGTTAGTCGCTTAGTTATGATCTTCATAAACAGCTTATAAATGTGTGAAAGGAGGCTGATAGGCCGGTAGTTTGCGAGGTCTGTTGGGTTTCCTTTTTTGTGCATGATGATAATCAACGCATTGTTCCATTTTGACGGAACAATTATTATTTATTCAATTCATGTTATTTATTGGCCCGTCAATGTTTACCAAAATTAATGTCCCACAGTTGCCACAATGCAAATCGACAAACTTGCCACCAGAAGGTACCCCAGATAGTTGTTTAGGTTCTGGCAAAGTCCCAACCCAATATCCTAGAAAACAAGTGCCCTGCGATGTATTTAATAAGTGCCTGTAAATACATTAAATTTTAGAAAAACAAAATCAACTTCTGAACGGTTAACGGGGTATAAAGCCCATAAAAGGGCAAATTCAAATATGTAAATTTAAACAGGGGGTGCCATTAAAAAAAAACTAGGTCGAAGGCTGCCCTGCAAAAATAGAACACCATTTGGCCTCTAGCACTTTGGCCTCTAGTTTGCAGTGCCGTTTGGTTCATTTCGATATCATTAATGGTGTAGGTGTAATTGAGCCTGCCCGTCCTAGTAACTCACCCTGCATATATACCGAGCGTTTTAAATCTCTGAACATAGGGTATGTTCAGTTTTAAAACGACGGGATCAATCGTATGCTAAAATTCAATGTATATGCAACAAAATTTACTAGCGTGTGTAACTCGATTATTAAAAAAAAAATGAACAACGAAATTCAGTTTCAAACTTGTATGATTTATACCTAACCTCGTTTAAAACCCGGATTGAAATTCGGGAAATTCCGAAGTAGAACCTCATTTGTGTAATGGAAGACATTGGTTTTTCTTCAGCATAACATAACACGTTTAATTTTATTTCTTCAGTCAAAACGTGGCATCTCCTAATTATTTTATGATGACTGCCGGAGATGCATCCTGTACTTTTAAATTTGGCGATTATATTACAAATTGTTCCGATTGATGGTATTGGTCTCTCAGGATAATGCACAGAAAATAAATCGCGCACAGTCCGTATACTAATGCCACATTGGTACCAGTGCACTAATTGTATCTTTTCTTGCGTTGAATATATTTTCTGTCTACAGTTTTTACGTTTTATTAAATAGGTCATGGATTTGTCTTTTTTTTAAATCATTGAGTTACACACGCTACTAAATTTGGTTGCATATACATTGAATTTTAGCATACGATTGATCCCTTCGTTTTAAAAACTGAACATACCCTATGTTCAGAGATTGAAAAAACGCGCGGTATATACATGGTGTCCTAAATAGAGTAGGATTGCATGGTTATCTTTGTTATTTTGAAAGATAGAGATCTGGTTAAATGGGCAATATCATGCAGTTTTGTATACTGGTTCAGATTATGTTGAAAATTTTCAAAAAGTCCGAGCAGTTTAGAAATTATTCTAAAAAACCTAAAAATTGCGATTTTCTAAAAACTACGATATTTCCATAATTATTAAAGATTATTAAAGCGGAAATAAGTTTAAAATAAAAGTTACGTGGTTCGATCGCACAAACTTAAGAATCAAGTGAATACAAAAGTCAAGATGGCGGTTTCTGATATATAAATGGCAACATTCTTATTTTAAATGGCCACCATATTTGAATTCTACACAATTTTAAATGGAAAAAAATAAGCTAAACCAAATTGACAGCGTTTTAGAATATTGCCAGTTACTTATCGCAATGTATTGCGAATAAAGCCTTTTATTGCTCTGTCATTGCTTCACGAAGTTCATCTACATTATTATAATTGAAGTTACTTCAATAAATTTTGTTTTTTAAAGTACCCTACAAAATAAAAGCCAAGAGGGGTTAAGTATGCAGATCTAACCACTGAAGAGTTGTATTAGTCGTTATTACTTTGTTAATGAAATAAGGCTATTTAAATAAGTAATAACATTTCTAGCATTGAGTGCAGGGGCGCCATCTTACTGGTACTATATTTGTTTTGAAGAATTTCCAAATGACGTTGCGCACTTAGAAATATTATAGCACCATGTAAATCATTTCCCAATATGCCACAAAATACATTAAAGCCGAACCGCACTTGCATTTGAGATGGGATCACTATGTGTGGATTGTCCTGAAGCCAATAGTGTTCGTTATGATGATTACATAATCCACAATTAGAAAAGTAGGATGCATTTATCCATAAAATTGTATTTATAAAATCAACATTTTACGTATGTAATTTGGTTGATTAAACCTTCTGCAAAATGGTAATCTACGGATGTTATGATTTACTTGTAAAGTATGAGAAATATGCAATTTATAAGGGTAAAAGTTGTGCTTTTTTTAAATTGTTGATCCTCTAGATTTAGATACGTTAACTTGATTTTCTATTTGCCGAGTTGAAATGTTCGGATTAGACTGTCAGAATTTTGAGCCTTTTTGATAATTTATTGTTATTTTACTACTTAGTTGTATTACGTTTTTTTAAATTTTTTACATTTATTTTAAAAATAAATAAAAAATTGGAAAACAATATTTTCCATATTTTTCATTTTGACATAGGTTGTTATATATCGTTGAAAAGAGGAAAAGAAAGTCTATTTAGACGTATAAAAATCAAATATGGCGGCCATTTAAAATATGAATGTTGGTATTAATATCTCGGAAACCGCCATCTTGACTTTTGTTTTGACTTGATTCTCATGTTTGTACGATCGAACCAAGTAACTTTTATTTTAAACTTTTTTTCCGCATCATTAATAATTATGAATATATCGGAGTTTTTAGAAAATCGCAATTTTTAGTTTTTTTAGAATAACTTTAAAAACTGCTCCGACTTTAAAAAAAAATTCATCATAATCTGAACCAGCATATAAAACTGCACAATATTGGCCATTTAACCATATCTCTAGCTTTAAGAATAAGAAAGGTACCCATGCAATCCTACTTTATTTAGGACACCCTGTATATATCCCATTTAAATATAGATAAATAGGTTTATTAGTGATATAGAGGTAAATCTATTTACATTTAAAATTATTAAACCATGTGTATATGGTAATACAATAAAATATACTAAAACACAGAATCGACCAGAATAATCTAACAAGAATCGAAGAAAATATAAATCTATAATATAAAAAACTTCTCAAAGAAAAATAAATAAGAAAAAACAACCAAGAAATAAGAAAGAATATTGACGAGAAAATTATAATTAAGAAATAATAAATATTAATACAATTACTAATAAACAATTCACACCAACACCCCAAAAAATAACAAACCTCTGTAATATCACACTTAACAATGAAGAATTAAAATCACTTAATAAAGGACACAAATTCAAATTAACACCAATAAACATTAACCTTCCTCTACTAACAATAGAACTAGACGTAGCAATAAAAGATCACCCACCACAAAAATAAAAAAAATAAAGGAGAATGCATAAAAATAATTAAACGAGAACAAAATAAAATCAATAATAAAAGCCAAGTCCAAATAATAAAGAAAAATAAATTGTTAACAAACTTAATATATATCTATATTTAAATGGGATATATATTCTTTTTAATTCACTTCATGACTATGAGAGTTAATATTATCTATCATGTCAGGTTTCATAAAAGGTGTGTTTGAATTAATTAGTTTCAATTTAATGTGGTATATCTTCTCTTGACTTAACGAGCGCGTCTTTTAGAAGGAGGCACGGCGTTCTTCCCGTTCCAGGAGTTTTGAGCCTTGGGCCTAGGGGGGGGGCTGCGTCTGACGTAAGCAGGGGGGTGGAGGGCTATTTTGACTGGGGGCCCCAACATACGACTCTCTCATCCCTAGGCAACCCGTTGTACAAATATCCCCCCCCCCCCCCATTTCAACAACTTAATTTTTTATGGCAAAAAATTACGTTTGGACTCCAATGTAAATCCTTATGGAAAATTCCGCAGTACTCCTATAGATAATCTACTTATTATTTATGACTCATAGATAAAAGACTTTCATTGAAAACTTCAAATGTTTACTTAGACAGAAAACTAATAGCTACTTGTATTACAAGGGATCAAAGTGCATCATTTCCCCCCGCGGATATTTGATGCCCGACGCGAAGCAGAGGGCATCAAAATCTAAGGGAGGAAATGGTACTTTTCTCACGAGTAATAGATATGATTTTTTTTACGACTTTTCACAGTATTTTGCATAAATATTACACAATAATATGATGAGCAGGATTTTTATGACCGATTCAGGTTAAGGTAAGACACGGTCCAGTCTTTGTTACAGCAAATTAAACCAATGATTCAGTTACAAACCAATAGGTAAAACAAAACATTTTCTATACATTAGATCTGTTACATACATTCTATACATTGTTCGTGTCCCAGGCGCCTACGTTCACGCGTACAATGTCAAGCTACTGTGATATTTTGCCAAGTTATTTAAGTATTTTGTTAATAAAAAAATATATAGACGACCTATTCCCCTACTTGGAAAGCACAACAATTAATTTGTGATTTAATAACTGATCTATATTTTAAAAAATTGCAGGGGTGGATACATACAGCCTACAATTCAATTATTGTTAACACTGCGATTTTATGCAACTGAAAACATGTTAATCACAGCTGGGGATTTTGTAGGCGTCTCAAGATCGTCAGCTAGTATAATAGTAAAAAGGGTCTCAATAGCTATTGGATCCCTCCGGCCTCAATATATTACTTATTTTTATTATACATATAATATAATATATAATAACTACATATTAATTCACTTATTCACCTTAATTCACAGTGACAGTGACAGTGAGTTCGCTTTACTGAACATAACCTCACAAACTGTTGAATTGCTGTTGAAAGTCACGGCTTCAGGCCGCTCAACTGTACTCAAAGTCACTTTAAAATTTAAAGTCACTTTAAATTGATTATGAAATTGGCTGTAAGTCCTTAAAGAACCTTAAATATATAACTGGTAATTTATGGATAAAACCTTAAACTTCATTCTTTAAATTTTGAAATTACTAATGTCTGTTAGTTTAAATAAAGAGTTACATTCTTTTGGTAAATTTTCTTACGTGAGGTATTGAAATTTTTACACATCCGTGCTAATATTATGACCCTTTTCCAAAATAAAAAATCATTTTTAATACCGAATCTCTTAATGAATCTAGATCTATTCTTAATAAAAGTAGAATCTAAATTCTACTTTTAGAAATAAATGACCCTTCAAAAGACCTTGAAATTACCTTGAAATGCAACTGCAAGGTTTGAAGTCAATTTTCGCTATCGAACATACCTTCAGAGTATATTGCGTGGATTGATTAAGAAAGCTTACCCTGTATACAGCCTCAATTATTATCTAATCATCAACATAACATATATCGCGCTTTTTTCTCTTGATTGGATTCGCCTATCAGGATAATGCACTGAAAACAAATCTCTTACAATCTATGCAGCACATTGCCGTATTTGAACAATTTCTTGGGTTGAATACATTTGCGCGCTTGTAATTTTGGTTGCATAACCATTGCATTTTAGAAATACAATTGCTCCGGTCGTTTAAAAACTAACATGGACATATTCAGAGATTAAAAAGGGCGAGGTATATTATTAAATGGGACAATTTTAGCTAAAATTTGATGAAACTTTTTTTTTAAATACCATCATTTATTTGTAGTGACGTCAGCGACATTTTTTTATAATTTCTCGGTATTCATCTAGAGCATTTTGAATACTTTTCACCGGTTTAGTTTTTTAGTACGATTATACAGTCGATTCCGCTTAATTGGGCCGCCGGTTTATCGGGGCAGCCGTCTATTTTGCCAAATCTCAAGGAACGGAAACCAAACCAAGGAGCTAACACTAAATTACTTCGTTTAATTGGGACAATATTCCGCTTAATTGGGACAGTAAAAATCAATTAATCAATAAGTAGCACTTCATACATAATAGATAACAATTTACCATGTTTCGATAAAAATGAAGACAGCGACGATGCAATTGTTGAAGTCATTCAATCAAAAAATCATTAGTTAACGCAGAAGATAATAATGGTGGTGATCATCCACCTGTGTCTGTGACTTACCAGGAGACAAAAAAAATATATAGCCGGGCTACGGTAATATTTTAAGTAGGAAGACAATGAACGGAGCCTTACATCCCCACAAAATAAATGTGCTGATTTTTTAGAAATGCAAAACACAAATGACAGATTACACTGGATGTGTTTTGCAGACTTAATTGTATATAGGTACTTAGTATATATTTTATTTTAGAATATATTATAATTTTTTCTTCAGCTTTATATCATTTTCTTACAATATGTACGCATATGTATTTTTGTGTAAGAATTTCTCAAAATATTGAAAAAAAATTGATATTTAATTTTATGTGAAATTCGCTTAATTGGGGCAGCCGCTTTATTACGCAAAATGTCCTAGTCCCGATCTGTCTCAATTAAATGGAATCGACTGTACTATGATTTATTTTTGCAGAATGTGTAAATAACTGGTTTGAGCTAGTAAGCTAGCTGCAATTCCGAAACTTTCTGGAACAAACAATAAGTGATAACAATTAAGAAAGGTTAAAGCAAGCTTATTCATTTGGCCGGTAAAAAGTACTTGCATAAAATGATCTACAAGAATACAAAAAAGAGCAAAAAAAAATCGGTGACATCACAACAAATAAATGAAGGTGTTTAAGAAGGTTTTCTTTTCGCTAACTTGTAGCTAAGGCTGTTCCATTTACATGGGATAATGGGTATCCCAGGAGAAAGGAAACATCCTAAATATCTTTGAATATAATTTAGTTTCACAAAATCGGAGCGTCAAAAGAGTGTTTTGAAATTATGAGCCTTTATTTTAATAACAATGTTTGCTCCAGAGCTGCGGCTCTTGTTTTAAATAAAATAATCCCCATAAAAATCTCAAATGCTCTTTACAAGCGTTCATTAATAATAATTATTTGAATTTAATGTACGAAAGTGAGCGAAAATTCAACGAAATTTCTGAAAGCATCATCGAATATTTCAATATAATTCATAAATTATAAATAGGTAGGTACATATTCCGGATCTCGGAATTAAGTTTGGGTAACTTTAAAAATTCTGATTTCAACCATGTATAACACATGGGTAATCTGACATTATTTACCGCCAAATATCATTGTTTAAAAAACAAAGGAATTTTTCGCTTTTTTGAATGCTATTAAAATCCAATATTGCGGCCATAAGAAAATCAAAAGTTCACTGTGAAAATTTGGGCATCTAGTTTGCGCTGAAAATGTTTGGCACTGTCATCAGAAAGCTCACGTCCAAAAATGTAAGTGTGCCAAGTTTCGTAAAATTTCCTTCAAAAGTAAAAAAGTTTTAATACGAAAAGGAAAGTGCACTTTTTCAGCGATATTTTAGGAACTGTGAAAGATATACCGGATTTGGTTTCATTATATTGAAAGGCACACAAATGAGAAACTTTTATCCAATTTGAAATCTGTATATATTTCCGTTTAATAGATCCTAATGGTGGGCGCCGTAAAAGTGACCACCCTGTATGTATAGGTAATATGTAAATAGGTATTTTTACTTTTTTATCAGTATTCAGGAAGAGAAATATATCACAAATGATACAATTAAATTGAAACAAAATATTTACCTGCAGCTCAGGACTAGAATCGAAATTGTATGCAGACGGTCTGAACTCGAGCGTCGCAAAGGCAATATTTCCATCCTTCAGGGGAGAGATGTCCGAGTACTCAGGGGTACAAAGTGCTCGCGTCTCCTCGCCTCGAACTACGTGGGTGGTATCCGGAAGTCCATAAGTGTCTCTGCAGCTCGCACTTCAAACAAAACAGAATTATGTAGGTAGGAAGGATTTTTAGATCATTAAATCCTTTAACCAAAAGTGAACATTGGGTTGCCTATCTTACGGGCTGCGGTGGAGTGAGCATCCGCAACACAATTTAGTCATTAAAATATCTAAGCTGGTATAGGATTTGTAAATTTGTCGCCATAAAAAATGATTTAGGATTTAGTAATTCAAAATAATAATAAAAATGTGTTTTAAGAAGTAATATTGAAATTAATAATAATAATTGTAATAGTAGTTGTCAAGTGTTCGTCATAATAATTGATTATAATAATATTAGTCATAACTGCCCATAATAATAAGAAATACTGTGTTTCATTTACACTACGTATCATTAAAAAATGGAATAATTACTGACATGTTTGAAGAACTACCAACCTTTCTCAAACAAAAACATTAATTATCTAAATATATTCAGGGTGTTTCACATTTAACTGCCAAAATCGCCCTTTTCAGAAACCAGATGCAGCTTATTTAGTTTTAAAAAAAAAACTGAGCCCAAATTTTGACTAGGTATCTATAATATATATCTATTGTTATATCATTACTGGTAGTGTCCAGTTTAAGTTTCAGGATTTATAATAAATCAATGTTATTTGCATGTCCTGATTGGAATTGGTACAACCATTTCACAATTGAAACTCATTTTTGTAATTGATTCTAAGATAGATCTAAGAAATATGTATTTATTAGATATATGAAATTGTTTTAAAATGGCAGTGACATTTGGTGACTTTTGAAATACTTCTGTATTTTACTTATTTCGACAGAAAAATAACTACTATCTGGTGCATAGAAATGGCGATTTGGTTGGTTTCATTTGCAACACTCTATATTTCGTTCGATAATATTCAGCATATTGTAGGTGATTGATTTAAATAATAAAGTTGTGGAAATTTATTTGATAAAACAGGTTCGAAAATTTGTCTGATAACTTATCGTCAACTTACTGCCAGCCTTTCATGAACAATGTTATGATTAGTTATCTGAAGATTCAATAAGTCCGCAAGCGGTATTATAGGTAGTAACGTATTGGGTAACGTAGCCTACGGCAAGTGTTTCAATACCCGGATAAAGTTGCGACTAGTTATCTGATGATACAATACGCTCAAAGGTGCTTAAAACCTCATATACAACAGTTAACTGACGGTTCAATATATACAAAACTAGATTCAAAAGGAGATTATTAGTGTGCGAGGTTGAACTTTTTATTTTCTGATCAAGTTGTGGTGATAAACAATTCATAGAGCATATAATTACCTCCTTACGTGTATGAAAATTCGGCTTAAAACTTATCGACAACTTAAGACAGGTCTTCCATTTCATGATAAGATCTGTCGGTTGAATATATCCACAACGAAGTTAAAATATTTTGTACTTTATAAAATACTAAATATTGGGCTCAAATCAAACCGACAGGGGCGCTGCAAAACTACTTGTTTCGCTAGTTCTTATTTAAGCCGCAGCTGAAACAAATGCTAAGATGGCGAAATTGTCGCGCATTCACAGCTGGTTTATACTTGTTTAGCTAGTTCTATTTCTGCCACTAGACGTCGTACCGACATCGTGTTGAACCCTCTAACAATACTATAATTCTAAAAGTACCTGTAAAATTGGTATGGAACCCAAGCACACGTCTCGCAGGTCCTTTTGTAGATGGCGAAGCTTTCTGGTCTTGGCGAGTGGAACCAAATTCGCACATAAGTAATGTCGAAGGCTTTACCTAAAATAAAATTACAGTTACACCAGTTTCAGCATAGTTGTTCTAAAGAGCACAATCATATCCTGATCCTACATAAAATTTAATTACGTGCCACATTCGTTACACTCAATTCAGCGAATCTGTTACACTTTACTATTGTGTTGGATAGCTATATTAATAACAACATGATAAGTGCGTCAAATATTTGAAGAACAAGAACGACACAACAAAATGCGAACTTTGTCTCAGTTATACATGGCAATATGGCATTCAAAGTTTACAAAGCCTGTTCCTACAATTTATAGAATGAGAATCATTATTTTTGGAACGATTTTTAGAATTATGTGAAATTTATTTATAAATTAAGTTCTTGATCGTCACAGGCACAAGTAGGTTATGAATTAATTACAATTAATAAACTCCATTTATAACAGTAGCCATTTGTTATAATTTTGGGTGTTTTGAATTTATGCAAAGGACAAATTATTTTATCAATAATTCAGAAAATTATGATGATAAAATTAAACCACAGCCTACTTGTGCCTACAAAGATCGTGAATATAGTTGGTCGAATAATATTCTAAATAAATATGGTAAACATGTGAGAAATTATCAAGGGCAGCAAACAAATTTCTGCATATGCATTACAGTTATATGCATATCAACATTTTAAAGAGATGATGTGAGAGATGAAGGTGTCCAGTCTACCCACTATGAGTGATGGGCTGAATGAAATCGCGGAGTGATTTATGCATCCTTTTATATTAATAAATAACACCAATCTGCAAATCTTTAAGATAATAAACGTAGTAAAATACCATCTTATAAATATAAAGATGGCATTTGACCATATATGTAATCAGGATTTGTAAATATAAATCACAAAACATAGTTGAATTTCGCACATTAATAAAATTTTATATATTTAATTAAGATTGCACGTTTTATTTAAACAAGCATAATACATAATATCTAAAAACTGTTTTAAAATTCTAGGAATCTGTAAATGTACAATGTTTTGGTCGATTCTTTATATTTAGTTAATCAACTTTCTATGAATTTACACATAAGTACGTGAGTTATTTATTGTATATTGTCATTAAGCAGAAATGTTTTAAAAAGTCATGAATCATTCCTCCTTTTACAGTTGTGATAAAACTGGTATAGCTGAGATAAGTAATGTCAGACTTATCAGTTAATCTACATATACATAATTTAAACAACGATTTTTAAGGCTGGTGTCTTAGAAGAGCGTCTTACATGAGTCTCCATTTTCTCTTCATGATACTAGCCATTATAATAAAAAGGAAAAGTAACATATTCGTGTTGATTTTATAAAATTATAACATGTTTAATTTACTAAGCAAACTTTTATAAGCGTTATTATATTAAATTACGAAACTGTATTTAAATCAGAAATTAAAGAATCGGTGTATTGCATATTACAAAATGTTATCAGTAACGTGTACGTTACTTCACAGCATCACATTCGAATGTCAGATGCATTTATGATATAGAAGCATCTGACATTCGAATGTGATGGTTTCAAGTGATGTACACGTTAGTGCTAACGTTTTTTGATACGCAACACACCTGTCTGCAATTAAATATTGACAGTTAGGAAAAGTTTTAAAATTGTAACATGTTTAGGTAATTTTATGTAATAACTAATTTAATTATAATTGTAATATGGCAATTCTTGACAAATTTATTTCAACGTTCAAGTGGCGTTTATATGCTTTTCTCAAACTTCATTATATTAATGACTAATTTTCTGAGGTCGCCTCAATTTTCCTAGGATACAAGCAAAAATGTAACTAGATTTTTTCGATTGTTATCATTTGTCATTATTTCGTTTCTGTTTATAAAGTTTACACCACTTCTCTGGGCACACTGAATGTAGCCACAAAAATCGGCTTATAAATTTGGAGTATTTCATATCTGCAGTTATTATATTTCTGTAATAATAAAATTTCTAAATTTCTAGTCACCAAGTTTTGTTCTTTGCTCGTAATGCTCCTATTTGTGAATCACTAATCCTGTGAAATCATAAGACGTCGTTAGAAGCACATTATCGACATTTTTATTTCTTTAGTCAGTATATCAAAAACGCATATTAACCTACCAATCTAAGGGTCATCATAGTTTCTCTAGTTACTAAAAATATGTCTTCATCATTTTTTTAAGTTGCTAAATTTCAGAAGTCAAACTGAAATCTTGACTCGCTAAACTTAATTAATGAGAAGAGCATTCTTAACTAGAAATTAGAAGGTCACTCAACTTCTACAGTCATTGGCATATGAATATCCGTGTATTTTAAGCTTTTAAGCTGTATTTTTCTAGAGACAAAACTTTTTGTCTTTAAATTTGAGCAGCCACTAAATTACTGAAGTCGCTAAATATTTGGAGTCACTAACGTTAAGTTAGAAGCTTATTCTTGATGTTTTATTTCTTTAATTGGAAATTAAATTAGTCACAAAGTCACAAAAATATCAATATTTGCAAATGTTATATCTAGATCTCGATAGTCATTATAATTTTTGCAGCGACTATATAGGGTGTTAATTAAGTATGTAGACAAACTTAAAAGGCTGCCTTCTTTATCAATTCTAAGATAAAAAGTTCATATAAACATGGGGTCTCAACAGCTTCGTTTTAAAAATATAATTAAAAGAAGTTTAAAAAAATATAATTTAATCACAAATCGCCGGACCACAATCGTGGCCCTCTAGGGCATATAAGCCCTTTCTTCATTTGGGGGAACCTAACATTGTTGGTATATCCAACTCCATGTCTTAAGAGGCCTCTTTACCCAAACGCGGTATAGGGAATTGCATGTAAATCAACTCCCAGATAATTCATGAACGGATCAACATAATTACAATCGGAGACCTGATTTAGAAAGTTTAGACATTTATCTACATTAGTGCTGATTAGTTTTTAAGAGATAATAACATGGTGATTTAATATGTCGATTAAAAGAATGGCATGTTTAGCCGATTTGTGATATTTTCTTCGGTATTTATTTAATCAAGACAGGGTACATATAATGGAAATTCCCTCAGGGTATTTGTAGCTAATGTTGTTGGGAACGACCTTCTTTTTTTTTGTTCCGATATCTTAAATTATAATGGAGTATTATTGGCGACAAATAAATGCAATTTGGCGACAGTAATGTGCTGCCGCCAACCTGTAAACAGTAGTACTAGACGTAAGCCCCTCCTGTCCGTTTGTCGCATGTTATGCATCTCTCTCTCTAAGGCCGATCGCGCTCTGGGCCATAGTAAGAGGAATGGGAATGAGGAGTTCTGGCGAACCTAAATTCGGTTTCGTATAGTATTTAACGTAAACAATTATAATCTGAAGAGTTTCGGGCGGTGGCAATACCGCGGAATATTTAAATAAATAAATTCTGCCGAGAAACAAATTGCCAAGATGGAAAGGTATGAGACGCTGTGTGATAAGAGGAGTTCTGGAAAACTTGATGCGTTTTTTGTAGTATTTAACATAAACAATTATAATCCGACAAGTTCCAGGCTGTGACATAACCGTGGAATGTTGTAAATAAATAAAATATGCCGAAAAACAATTTTGTACCAGAATATTTGATAAATTTTCGCCTTGTTGTTGTTGGGGACTAAATCCACAACAGAAATGTGCATTTAATGGTATCATTAGGGATGCGAGAGGCCTTCTCAAGAAATTCCAAATCTCGAATAATGTGCTTTATTGATGTTTATTGCATGGCTACCAAAAACCCCATTATCGGATTAAAGAACGGTCTTCCCGACCGTAATAGCACTAAGTAACGGTCGTTAGGCCAAAGTGGGTTTTTACCACCCTTTGAGAGTTTTATTATTTATTTATTTGAGAGTTTCAAGTTTTATGCAGTTAGTACGCATGTCTAGATTATAGTTTTAATTATAAGTTTGCAACCCCGTTTAAGAAGAGGAGAGGTAATTGTGATGATCATCGATCACCAGTCTTCTCTCCCATCTCAATCAAGCAACAATCAATTCACATATTACACATATTATTACATATTTCATTGTGGTATTTTACCATCGGGCGCAACGCCCGATGGTTTGATAGGAAGTAATATGACTGTCGAAATTAAATGTCCATTTTCTGCATTTAAAATGGACCCTATCAACGCAATTGAAAATAAAAAAATTACATTTTGGAAGATAAAAAATGAGTTGTGCTCTGTAAATACACACCACTCCTGGTATTACCAAATTCAGGGACAAATGGTTGTTTCAGGAAGACGCGGATGTCTCTTCGCAGTATGGACAGGTGATGAGTATCCGATGAAAGTAGAGTACATACGTCGAGATAATCATTTTTGGAACACCAAAATGTTGCCCATGTTAAAAATGTTTTATACAAATTGTATGTTACCTGAATTGGTGGATCCTCGTCATACGAGAAATTTGCAAATCCGAGATCCACCAGAAATTATTGAGGCACAACAAAAACTTATGGAGAAAAGAAAGAAAAATAAATAATTTCGAATTTGTAATAAACAATTTTTAATTTAAACAATTTATTTTTACTTTATTATTTATGATTCATTTATTTTTCTCCTTTTCTTTCGTAATATGAATATGTTGTAGACCATATCATTGGTATACAGGAGAAAGTGGTCAAGTCTAAAATTTAAAAATTTTAATTTTTTTCACATCAATCTATCTTATCTTATCTTTTCACGAGACACTTATTAAATCCATTTTCTAATAAATTCGTATTTTTTCTGTAAATTTGAAATTGACCAAGTCCAGTTTCAAATTAAATGTACAGGAGAGAAAAAATGAACTTTAAAATAAGAATAATAGACTTGGACACTTTCTCATGTATAACGATATATTCCATATACAGTATATCTCAGTGACTACCAGAAATAGCAAAATTAACATTGGTGAATTATGTATAGATCAATTATTGCAATGTGTATCTAAACATGTGATTGTCACAAATTTAATGCAGGTAGTTGAATTTATCAAATTTACCTTACTGTCAGGTTGCTGATATTTTTAGAATTTGCTGACTCAATACAACCATTTAATTATCAATATTCCATTAAATAATTATGTCATATGAAAATTATTTGACAGAAGTAAATTTCCGCTTGTTTTAAATACTTTGTTTTCGTTGTTTTGGCCACTCAAAAACATGGCAATAGTTGATCTTTATATAATTTCCCAATGTAATTTTGCTATGTCTGGCAGACACTGAGCCACACTTTATGTAAAATTATTCTACCATACTTTCTAGGTATCTTCGAGTCTCCATAGCTTGAAAGTGATGTCGTTTTATCGGTTTTTTTTTCTCTATTTGTTTATCATTTCACTTTTTATTTTTATTTCAATTTTTAATTATTTTTTTTCATTTTGCAACATTTTGGTATTACAATTTCCGAATCAGAATTTTATGACCAACCACGCCACGTGTAGTTTTTTGTCCAATTTAGCAACACCCTGTATACCTATTCAAGAAATAGTAGTTAATGATATTGTTCATATATATGTTACTATTTATTTGTTGTGTATATAATTTAATTACATACTTCAATATTTCGGTGCGTCAAATAAATTAGACTTTATATTGTCTACTATTTTTGTCATTATTACATATCCTGTGTACTCGTATTTCCTATATAACCTGATATAATTTTACTCATTACTATTGTATTAAAATTATTAATTCGCTAATTGTTTTACTTAGATTTACTTCATACAACGTTTGGCGCAAAAATAACGAAAAATACGAAAAGTCAAAGATCCCATTCGGCTTGTCGCGGTTGAGACGAACGATTATAAAGTGAGTCTTCAAACCTAGCGTTTCACATGCTGTACCCCCACTGTCTCTTTCGGCGTCTATCCGACCCAAACCATGACGCCCACCCAGCATCGGAGATCTCTTTTCTACAAATCGCGCTCTCTCTAGACTCTGATCTCCGGTGACTAAAGAGGCCTCTTAATGTGGAAGATTTAGGAAATCGCGAACGAGTCTACCAGTCGACGCATAGGCGCATAAAAGCATGCATTGAGGTCGGAGGTGGTAAATTTCAACAGTTGCATCAAACAATGTGCTTTGGTTAGTTATTTCCATCGCAGTAGAGTATTCAAGTGTTGTATCTATTGTAGGATTGTTTGTTATTAAATATTATGTTTTAAAACTTCTTTAAACTATATTTTGAAAACGAAGCCGTTGAGATGTAATGTTTACATAAACTTTTCATCTTAGAATTGATCAATGAATCAGCCTTGTAAGTTTGTCTACGTACTTAATTATCTAGCCACACAATTAAAGTCCGCAAGTCAGTACATTTCTGGAGGCACTAAGTTTACTTAGTCTAAATCATAAGGTCGTCAATAGAGCCATCTGTTAGAGCAATATGTTGGATAAAGTATACGAGGAAATCCTAAAATACGATTTAAAAATCATATTAGGGGATGCAAATGTAAAGATAGGAAAGGAAGAAATATTCAAACCAACTATACGACAATACAGTAAGCACGAAGTAACTAATGAGAATGGAAGAATGTTAATGGACTTGCAAAAGTCCATGTTTTCAACAAAAAGAAATTCACAAAGGTACATGGAGATCACCAGACGGGAAAGTGACGAATCAAATTGACCACATGCTCATAGAAAAACCAGACTCGGACCATTACTTAGTAGAAGCAATACTCAAACAAATAATTCCAGAAATTAGAAACAGGAGAATGAAGAGAAAGAGTAACAACAAGGCAGTGAGGCTAAGTAGCGAAAGGGAGCAACAGAAGTACGGGCAAACAATAGAAGGAAAGCTAAGTGGTATCGGACAAGAAAAAATAAAAGACATAGACAAGAGTGGACAAACCAGGAATACAGGAGAGGACGAAATACCAAGGTGAAAATGACTAACGGGGAGGAATGTCAAATATTTGGGATCCACATTCACAAGAAAACCGAGTACAGAATTAGAAATTCAAACAAGGATAATGGCAGGAAATAGATGTTTAATGGCACTAATAAAATTCTAACAGATAAGAACATCTCCCAGAACGCAAAAATAAAAATTTATAAAACAATCATCAGACCGATAGTCACATACGCAGCAGAGACATGGACAATTAACAAGGCGGAGCAAGTGAGCGTAGAAGTATGGGAAAGGAAAGTTCTAAGGAAAAGTATCGGGGGAAAGAGAATAGAACACATATGGACACGAAGGACAAACAATGATGTTAAGAAAATGTATATAGGAAGCAACATATTAGGAACCATAAAAGCTCAAAGAATAAGATAGGCCACGTAATGAGAATGGAGAAAGCTAGAATGCCAAAGCAGACTTACAAGAACGCCTGGAGGAAAAAAAATAAGAGAACTAAGAAGGCGCTTGGAAAGCGATGTTGAAAAGGACCTTGAAAAAAGAGATGAAAATCACGGATTGGAAGACGAAAGCGAAAGATAGGAAGCTATGGAAAGACAAAGTCGACCAAGCCATGGGTCAATTTGGCTCGTAGTGCTACAAATAACAATAATTTTGTAATCACCACAATTTGTTCACCAACAGTCAGTAGGAGCTAAATGTCACTCACTTAAATTCTGAGGTTTTTATAAAGGGTGTTCCAATAGGACTGATCGATGTTACATGTGAATGAGACTTAAAACGTCAAATGATTGTTGTCTATTGTTTTCAGATTTAGCAAGTTCAGTCTTTGGCAATGTCAACCACGGGAAGATTGAAAACAATCGAACAACGTGTTAAAGTTATTAAAAAATGCATTTCGTGCACTTCGCGATATTTTTGGTCAGGATAATCGAAAAACCGAGAGTGCAATTGGAAAAATTGTAAAAAAATTCAAATAAACTGGGTCGGTGGCAGATGTGAAAACACCATTACGTGATTGCCATCTACCAAATAACATGATTCAATATAGAAATCAATATTTTCTTTTAAATACCATTGTGTTTTTACTGTTAACATCGATCCGTCTTATTGAAACACCCTTTACATATTAAAATATTATGTTGAATATCCATACATTTTAACCATTTTACTTGCACATTATATTTGTCTAAATATCATGTCTAAATTTCTATTGTCTGTCTGTCTGCATATCTTAATATTCTTAATAGTGTATTGAGTGTTACCTAGATTTAGGGTTAGATTGACCTGATTGGGGTACTGAATGTCCTCATTCATGGTCTCCGACTGCCACCAGGTCTGCTGATCTTTGCTGTCATCGGTGAGGTACAGAGGCGAATGCTGCCCAGGATAACAGGTATCACAAGATTTTGTAACACCGGCGATACCGGTCTGCACACAGTATTCAATGGGGCCGTTATCACCACAAGTATTCGTTGCTTCTATCAGATTGTTGAAAGCGGGATTCTCGAAGCCCGGTATGCATCTCTGAAAAATAAAAGTTAAACAATAAAGCTAAACCAATATTTGCAGAATACTAAATGCATTGATGAATTCCATGCTAATTTGTATTGCGTACCATTGCCCTCAAACATTTTTTTGCAGAATTATAGAATACAGAAATTCCAAGTGTATGTATCGCGTATCAAGAAGAATCATCAAGTTTTGATAAAAAAATCATTTGTATTACACAAAATTTAGTGGAGGCGTCATAAATTGCTTATGTTTGAAAGAAAAAAATATTACAAAATACTTAAACCTTCGTTAAAAAAAAGATTTTTTCAAAACTTGCAATTCGTACGGTTTCCAATGAATCTGCAGTCATTATTCAAAAACAAAAAACAACAATAACATTCTTGCTCAAAAATATAACTTCAATGTACAAAAAGTTCCACATTATTTTGTGAAGTGAACTTAACAGCCTTTAACAGAATTTAATGTAAATAGCTATTCAGCGCTTAAGTGTACAAAATTTTGAGAAATTATTAAGAGACCTTAATAAGACCTGTATTTTCATTGCAATGCATGTATACAGGGTGTCTCGTGGTATCTTCGTCGTCATAATTTCAACGCCTACTACAGGAAAATGTTCGAAATGAATTAGCAAGCCTTTTTCTGAATAAAAACATGAGAAATCATACTGTGATATAAATCGTTGTATTCGTAATAGCAAATGCTATTGAGTACAGGGGGGTGTACTTAATTTACGGGCTATATAAAAATATAAAGTTGGTGATGATTTCTTCGAAACGAAACGTTGCACTGTAAATTTATAAACGCTGTCTTGTAGAGCTAAAAGAGTTGCAATGAGAAAGTGCCTTTTGTTTTTTATACCTTTTCAATTAACTTCAGCAAAACATAAAAACGATGTCGCAAAATTTCGGATTTTGTCGAATATCTCCGGAAGTAAGCGGAATTTTATGGTTTTCACAACAGAATATTACTGACCACTAAATTGCGCAACTTTTTTGTAATTTAACCGCCTTTGTAACGGTTTCCGAGATCCCTATGCTGTTGATCCTTATGTTGGACACCCTGTATTAGGGTGGTCCTTAATATAGCTTCTTTGCAAAAATTGAAGTTGACGCTCCCCAAATCAGTTCCAATTCATACAAAAATGATTCCCGATGTTTTTCGAATTATTATTTCTAACCCATCCTAACCCTATTGTAATACGAATTTTTTACTCATTTTCTGTTCCTTTTTTTTCTTTGATAGCTATTGAAAAGTGTTTCAAACAAGAGTAGTAGGGAATATGTTCCTCTACAAAACAAAAAATCTTGAAAAAACCATTACCTCGTATTGGCCTCCTATTGGCCGAATTTTATTATATATTTTTTTAAGATGAAAAAATTCCCTTCAACTATTGTTTGAAGCATAAATTGCATAGATGTAAAAATAAATAAGTACGAAAGGGTAGAAATAAAAATAATAATATAACAATAATTACAAATATTTGAAAACAATCCAGAATGATTCGAGTCAATCAGGTGCGTCCGAATTTTTATTTTTTTTAAGGACCACGCTAATGAGTATATTAATAATTCAACTTTAAAAACTTGTAATTTATGGCTTTCTGTTGCCATGATCCAGGATAATTAATATTAATTTAAGATAGTGGATTATAACACGAGTCAATAATGATAGCAATTATTCCCGAGGAATATTTACGAACCGAGCCGCACAAGCGGCGAGGGAGTAACATTCCACAGTAATAATTGCTATTATTGCGAGTAGTATACCCTACTTTATCTTCGACTAAATAGGCTAGTAGAACATTTTCGGAAAATGATTTTGCGTTCTTTCGAAGACGCCATTTATTGAAGGTTACGTTTTATAGCGGAGCGCATTTTTGAATACGTTTTCAATGGATATCTACGTCTTTCGGAGCACACAGAATTGGGTGCCGAATGCTTTGTATCGTTGAGTATTGTATTAATGGAAATTGTATTGCTGGGCGCCAGTATTACAGAATACTCGTATCGATGGATATCTTGTCGATATATCAAAACAAAAAGTGGAGGGGATGATTGCAGAAATACATGTGGCAACGCTGCATTTAGCTGTCAGATCAGATGTTTGACTTTGACAAATAAATACTTTCACAGCATGTAAAATGCAAAACAAATATATTAACCTTGTTTGTTAATGACACTGTTGTGTCCACCGGTGCACACTTGTGTTGTACTGTTTGTGTTTAAAACAATCTGGCTTAGTGTGGAGGCCAAGCAAACGACAGAACAGAATGTCAGGACAGAGGACATGAAGCAGTGATGGTGCTGGGAGGCTAGAGGTTATCCCCGCAATGAGTTGGCCGAAGGGAGCAGTCAACGGAGTCACACGGAGTCTGTGCGGAAACAATGACGGAAGGAAACCATGGCACCGGATTATTATAGGTGACAGAGTAGTTGCACGTCGTAGCGATTTGGGTATGATCTGCACCGTGATATCCGTGAAAGATTATTAATATTGAGTTACGTGAAGACGCTACACAAACTACATGTTCTTCCCTACGCTCTTCGAAGATTGTATCTACATGAACTTTATGTCGAGTTGATTGTTGTGAAGTGTACACGTGAAGTGTTGTGAAGACGCTACACCAACTACATGAACTTTGTGTCGAGTTGCTTGTTGTAAAGTGGACATGCCACGTCCAAAAACACATTATATTTGTACATGAAACTATTATGTAAGAAACAAATTGAATATCAACATTGTCACACCTTTATTATCATATTTACATTTGTCCACTTCTGTGAATACTAATCCCGAGTTACGTTGTGTCGTTATTGGATAAACACTTGTATGACTGAATAAAATTAAATAACATGGATAGATATTCATAACAAATTAAATTGCAAAACCCATTGTTGACAGTTAATTTGTGAAATGTGAAATATATGTACATGTTTCGTGGACATAAAAATTGTCTCTGCTTATTTGATGGCTATCTTTTTTTATATTTCATTATTAATCGGTACTGTCCTTCTAAATTAAAGGTTAGCAGCTAATAGTTAATATCTGTTAAATACTTCTTTGACTTACATTAAATAACTTCTAATTTAGAAGAACAATTTACATTAAAAAATAGAGTATTAAATAAAATTTGGGTTAGGCGCATTGTAGTACCGCCACTGCTTGTATTTATTAACTCTTCAAGTGCGTTACATGTGTCTTTAAATTACTCATGTACTGCTCTTACCGAATCTATTTTGGGTTCCCATGGTGTCTCGCATAGCGGTTTAAGGGTACTATTTAGATGTCTTTTTATAATATCCCATCTTTCAGTAGATGCAGCAAAAAGAGTATACAATCATTGATGCAAAGTACCAAAAAATTGTTTGCGATGAATGTTACTGCAGGCAGCATCACATATTAATTAATTAAATGAGTGTGACAAACACGGTACGTACATTGCATTATTATTTATGGACTGCACATCTTTGTGATTCGCCTTCATTTTGCTTCCATTGTCGTATGCTTGACCTCTACAGTACTTGATGTCTAAGTTAAGTTCGGCTAACTTTGCTAAATGCGTGTTTGTTAATCCCTCTCTAGTTGTGTCTGTAACTTCGATAAAACCTACGAATGATTCGTTGATTACACTCTATAATCCAAAAAAGTTACGTATCTTATTATTATTGAAGTTTGTTCTGTATGGGAAATATCAGGTGTACAGTCCATTTGAATGCTATAATACGTCGATGAAATAATATTTGTATTAATTCTATTAAGTACTTTATTACTATAAGCAGTAAGAATCTCTGCCTGTGAGCGGTGTGGTAAATGATGAACAATTCTTGTGTTTGTTTCCTTAATTCCAGCTACATGGTCCCTCAAAATACGATCATACTAGCTTAATAATTCATAAGAATTGGAAAGATTGTTGTTTGTTGTTAAGTGTTCCTTGTAAGGGAAGCGCGGTTGTAACGACCAGAATAAAAGCAGTGGAGTCCTAAATAATGTTATATTTACTGTACCTTACAACGATTTTACTAATACTAATTTTACAAACTAAAATATATTTACATCAGGGTGAAATACTCCCACCTCATTGTGGGGTGGGGAACAAACTAAAAGCCTAAAATATAAATCCGGCAACATTGCCGTACTGCGATTCCTTCTTCCAACATTTGGTTGACAGAGTTCGGGGAATTTCCTAGAATTCGTTGGGCACTCAGAAAAGGGGCTGAAAACCAGGAATGTCATTGTCCGATCACGGAGCGAGCACCGACAAACGACATCGTAAACTTCACATTTGGTCTTAGGGGTGTATCGCTGTAACGGGATTATCACCAAAACCGAACAAGAATTATTATGCATAAGAATAAAATTGGATCTACTCTACGGCAAAGTAATAACCTAAGCCATGCAATCTTCTTACTTCTGTTCAAGTGAATATTATTATCACTTGTACAATTTAAATTGAGACGTATTGTAGAACGCATTGTAGAATTATAATTCTTGCCAAGAAGTAAATGTTTTTAAGTGACTTTTTATTAACTCATGATTACTGATGAATTACTGAACTCAATTCAATTCAATGTGGCCGGCCCTGGGTTTAGCTAGATGAACTAAATATGCAAACTGCTATCAGCATATTAGGAATAATACATTGGAACTAAAGTGAATGTAATGTATATGTTATCATGCCCCGCATTTTTTTTTTATGGAGATAGTATATTACTTATGACACATTTCCGGTTAGCAACCCTACATGCCTTTTACGCATATTACGAATGACGATGAATATTTTTTAAATAATTTGAAATCAACTTAATACCAACAAATTCCTATGTCTACTAATCAATGACCTGGGTACTTTTTCCATTAATTACTATATACGCACATTTGGGCTTGCTTGCACGTTATATACAGGTACAGGGTGTCTCAGTTACCGTGCTCAACATAGAGATATTGTATACGATAAGAGATATTCTTATGTGACAAAAATATTATTAAAATGTAAAACGGCATTGTCTACATTACAATATTTATTGTGCGTTTTTGTATTAGAAAGATAAAATATAACACACTTGATAATTATCTATGAAAAACTTTGCTTATTAAAAATTTAGATTAATACGATTAACATTGATAAAAAATAACAGTTGCTACATGATTTGCGTGCGATATATATATAATTATGAAGATTACTTCTTTCTGGTAACATTTCAAAGATTACTGTAAAAACTTCAATTATTACTGTCAAAATTACAATTATAACCATTTACATGTTTTTTTTATTTTAAAATTACTATAAAAACGTAATGATTACTGTTAAAGTTTTAATATCAGCGAACCTTTTAAACGTTACTTAAAATATATGTATTTTTAACGAAATTTTAATTATTATAACTTTTAAATTAAAAAATTCTAAAAAAAAGGTAAAAATCTCTTAATATTTGAAGGCGAACTGTCAAAATATGATCACATGATCAATAAAATATGAGTGGGAAACAAAATAAAATTTACAAATAATATCTATTATTGACGGTAGAAAATTTATAAAATCGTAAAAAAAGACAGTGTCAAGATTATTACTGATTGGTTTTAATATCGTTGTCAATATTTTAATAATTACTACAAAAATTTCAATCAATGTTTTTAATTTCGGTTTATTATAGATATATCTATTAAAAATACATTATTTCTGTCTGCATGACTGACAAAGTTTATTTTATATCTATCATAATTTTTACATTTTAATTATTATAATCTAATTTTCAATTATTTCTGGCACAATAAAATTTTTATTCTCCGTAACTTCAAAGACTGATGGAAAATTTTGAATCATTACTATAAATTTTCTGTTTTCTGTACCAAAATTTCGAACAATACCATCAATCATTCAGTTATTACTATTGAAATTTGAATAATTAGTGCTAAATATAATAATAATTATAAATAAATATTAATAATTATTATTTGTGTTTTAAAAGAATACTGTTTTCCAATATTACTGTTTTACTGTTTTCGAAAACGATTGCTTTTTCTGGAGAATGTGGCGAAAAATTTTGGTGCGCTGCATAATATCATGTAGGAGATATTTAGTTAAAAATGTTTTACAAAGACTTGATCAGCATATAAGATGAAAAGCTCGAGTAGATGTTAACCAAGAGACGGTAGGTAGGCAAAGTACAGTAAAAACTGCCCAAGCTGAGGAAGCTGTTTGGCAAGCCGTTGAAGATAATACTAACACCAGCATTCGAGGAATTGGATGAACTTTAAATGTAAATTGCAGCGTCATTTAGTGTATTTTAAAATCAGAAGCTTACTACCACTTCCATTATACCAAAGTACAATCTCTGTTAGAAGATGATTTCTTTCTTTATGTCAAGTCGTTGAATGCAAGATGTAATTGATTTGAATTAAAAGTTTAATCAAAACCAGTTGTGGACAGATGAATTTAACTTCGCTCGTGATGGCATTATTTTACATATAAAACCCCCCGGTTGGTCTGTGGGACCTAAATGCTTACTCACTCAAAAAGTAAAATTTAATTTTCTTTAAAACGTTCTTAATTACATGGCTTAATATGTTTCAGGAAGGTACATAAAATTTAAAACCGATAAAATAATATTTATAAAAAATATTACTTTTATTTGACATCCGTGCGCTCGAGGGTTAATTGATGATTAGTTTTCTGTCTCCGTAATAGTATCAAATGAATAACTACCAGTATTAGATATGTAATTGGAGACTGTAAGATGGGGCCTAAATTTATCAGGTGCATCTAATCCACATTAAATTTAAAAAAAAAACACTTGAAAATATATTTCTTTTAGTTTATTATATTAAATGTAAATCTAAATTAGTACACATCACTTAAAATAGCATAGACAATTTACATAATACAGTACAATAATATCTTAATAGAATGACTCAAAGAATAAAATCTAACAAATAATAAAATATAATAAACATGTAAGCATTGATGGAAAACAATCACATTAAAGTTTTAAGTATTATAATCCCATGCCCATCCCAAAACTGGCGGATATAAGAAATGTCACTGCTTATTTTATTGCGGTGTAATTTTATTTAATACTCTATTTTTTAATGTAAATTGTTCTTCTAAATTAGAAGTTAACAGTTAAGTGTTAAAATTCATTAAACAATTCTTTAAATTATTCCGCAACTTATTTAAAAGAAACGTAGTTATTTAATGTAAGTCAAAGAAGTATTAAACAAATATTAACTATTAGCTGTTAACCTTTAATTTAGAAGCACAGTACAGATTAATAACAAAATATAAAAAAAGATAGCCATCAAATAAGCAGCGACAATTTTTATGTACACGAAACATGTATATATATATATATATATATATATATATATATGACATTTCACAAATTAACTGTCAACAATGGGTTTTGCAATTCAATTTGTTATGAATATCTATTCAAGTTATTTAATTTTATTCAGTCATTCAAGTATTTATCCAATAATCACACAAAGTAACTCTGGATTAGTATTCATAGAAGTGAACAAATGTAAATATGATAGTAAAGGTGTGACAATGTTGATATTCAATTTGTTTCTTACATAATAGTTTCATGTACAAATATAATGTGTTTTTGGACGTGGCATGTCCACTTTACAACAAGCAACTCGACACAAAGTTCATGTAGTTGGTGTTGCGTCTTCACAACACTTCACGTGTACACTTCACAACAATCAACTCGACTTAAAGTTCATGTAGATACAATCTACGAAGCACGTAGGGAAGAACATGTAGTTTGTGTAGCGTCTTCACAACACTTCACGTATACACTTCACAACAATAAACTCGACACAAAGTTCATGTAGATACAATCTTCGAAGAGCGAAGGGAAGAACATGTAGTTGGTGTAGCGTCTTCACGTAACTCAATATTAATAATCTTTCACGGATATCACGGTGCAGATCAGACCCAAATCGCTACGACGTGCAACTACTCTGTCACCTATAATAATCCGGTGCCATGATTTCCTTCCGTCATTGTTTCCGCACAGACTCCGTGTGACTCCGTTGACTGCTCCCTTCGGCCAACTCATTGCGGGGGTAACCTCTAGCCTCCCAGCACCATCACTGCTTCATGTCCTCTGTCCTCTGTCGTTTGCTTGGCCTCCACACTAAGCCAGATTGTTTTAAACACAAACAGTACAACACAAGTGTGCACCGGTGGACACAACAGTGTCATTAACAAACAAGGTTAACATATTTGTTTTGCATTTTACATGCTGTGAAAGTATTTATTTGTCAAAGTCAAACATCTGATCTGACAGCCAAATGCAGCGTTGCCACATGTATTTCTGCAATCATCCCCTCTACTTTTTTTCGATATATCGAGAAGATATCCATCGATACGAGTATTCTGTAATACTGGCCCCCAGCAATACAATTTCCATTAATACAATACTCAACGATACAAACATCCGAAGCATTCGGCACCCAATTCTGTGTGCTCCGAAAGACGTAGATATCCATTGAAAACGTATTCAATGATATAGACCCTTTTATAGTAAATGGAATTCGATGTTTCCGGTATCAAGGTAGAAGTTGTTGCTGTAGATAGTTGTACGATTCCTGGGGGGTGCAAGTAAAAAAACTTCATTTTCATCCATCTCAATACAAATACACAAACACTACGCGTTTGACAGAGACACTTTTGAGTTTGTGTATTTTGTTTCCATGGTATTATTTAATTTGAGATATTTTGTAATTGGAGTGCAAGCGGGATTAATGACTATTAATCCCTAGTCATTATGCCCTAAGGAATTAATGACTAGCATTATACTGCAAAAACCTCAAGTATAATACTTACATTATAAATTAGTCGTAGATAAACATGTATATATGTAGGGAGTAAATTCTGCAGTCCTCTAAATTTTTGAAATCACTAGTTATCTTAAAAGCGAATTCTTTTTTTATATACCGACTGTCTGGGATAAGGAGCGAAGATAGGAATTTAACACGTAAAATTAAATATATGTAATTATTAGCTCCCCTATTAATTTTAGAGAAAAATCGTAAAGGAATATTTTTTTAAATGATAACAAATAATTATAAAATAATGCTTGTCGTTTGGGATAAATCATAATAATAACACGTAATTAGTGGAAGAATGATAATTTATTCATTATCAAAACATTTTACAGTAGCGTCAGTTTACGCAGAGTTCGTAACTTATTTTCGGTTAAATTTAACAATCGACCAATTCCGTCTGTATCAGTAATTAGCAAACAGAATGTTCACTGTCGTCGATAACCACAAAACGCCAAACCTTTGGGAATTCTACAAAAAATATGCTGATATTCGTCCACCGAATACAGAATCTAGACGATTATTTTTGTTCTATACAAACGGGAAATGAACCGGACAGGTGGTAGGAAAAACTCTTTTATTGATATTGTACAAAAAGGGCGCCTATTTGAAACTCTCCAGCTCTGAATTGTACACAAAACATGAATTTTGGCTTTTATCGGCTACATATGTGGCTGAGATGTAATAGTTATTTAAGCATTAAGGGACATAAGTATTGTTTACCAGTCGAGGTCGAGTTTGTGCCCGAGCAACAGCGAGGGCTAGCAATAAAGTCCGAAACTGGTCAAAACTTACCTCTCGAATTCCTTATAACTGTTTTTCTACTCCTGAAGTTGGTTTAGTTGTTTGTGTTTGATTAATTTATTTTCGCAACTTGAACTAAATATCCGTGCGGCTTTGGTTGCTAAGACTATTTTTCAAACAAAGTGTGAGTGAAAATTGCATTCGTTCAGTTTTAAAATGAATTCCAATGAAAATAAACAAGAACTGGCTTTTGAAGAGGCTGCAGATGCTGCCTGTTCCTTCCTACTGCCGGATAAGTCGAAGGGGTGTTATGAAAATGCGTATAAGTGTTTTATAGAGTGGTGCCAGAGAAAGAACGCTATTGAAATGATTTTACTTACCTCCCTGAGGGATGTAATTATTTACTTACTTCCCGTTGTTCATAGTAACCACAGCTTTATCGGTAAATGGAGCTTACTTCCATCAAATCAATGTTACAACAGTGTACTTCCTATGCAGGGAGTGGAAAATAGTTATTTAAGTATTAAGACAGGTAAGTATTGTGTACCAGTCCAGGTAGAGTTTGGGCCCGAGCGACAGCAAGGGCTAGCACTAAAGACCGAGACTGGTCAAAACTTACCTCTCGAATTGCTTATAACTGTTTTTCCACTCCTGAAATTGGTTTAAATGTTTGTGTTTGATTAATTTTGAACAATTGTAACTGAACTGAACTGAACAAATGTGCAACTTGAACAAAATGTCAGTACGGCGTTGGTTGCTAAAACTATTTTTCAAACAAAGTGTGAATGTCAGAAATTTCATTCGTTCAGTTGTAAAATGAATTCCAATGAAAATAAACAAGAAATGGCCTTTGAAGAAGCTGCAGATGCTGCCTGTTCCTTCCTACTGCCGGAGAAGTCGAAGGGGCGTTATCAAAATGCGTATAAGTGTTTTAAAGAGTGGTGCCAGAGAAAGAACGCTATTGAAATTATTTTACTTACTTCCCTGAGGGAGGTAAGTGTTTACTTACTTCCCGTTGTTCATAGCAACCAAAGCTTTATCGGTAAGTGGGGCTTACTTCCATCAAATCAATGTTACAACAGTGTACTTACCATGCAGGGAGTGGAAAATAGTTATTTAAACATTAAGAGAGGTAAGTATCATTTACCAGTCGAGGTCGAGTTTGCGCCCGAGCGATAGCGAGGGCTAGCAATAAAGACCGAGACTGGTCAAAACTTACCTCTCGAATTGCTTATAACTGTTTTTCCACTCCTGAAGTTGGTTTTATTGTTTGTGTTTAATTAATTTTATTTCTCAACATAAACAAAATGTCAGTACGGCTTTGGTTGCTAAGACAATTTTTCAAACAAAGTGTGAATGTCAGAAATTGCATTCGTTCAGTTGTGAAATGAATTCCAATGAAAATTAACAAGAAATGGCAATTGAAGAAGCTACAGATGCTGCCGGTTCCTTCCTACTGCCGGAGAAGTCGAAGGGGTGTTATCAAATTATTGAATATTATAAATATTATAAATTATTTGCTATTGAAATTATTTTACTTACTTCCCTGAGGGAAGTAAGTGATTACTTACTTCCCGTTGCTCATAGTAACCAAAGCTGTATTGGTAAGTGGGGCTTACTTCCACCAAATCAATGTTACAACAGTGTACTTACCATGCAGGGAGTGGAAAAAAGGTATTTATATACCACGGGTGTGAAGAAAACGTTTTAAGCCTGAAAACGAGCAAATTGTTGGCCGAGCTTGCGAGCGCATTATGTCTGTTATTGTACAGGGTGGCCCAATTTGGATGTCTCTATAGGGGATCTCGGTAACAAGAATAGATAGAGAAAATCGGATGGCGTATCCTCGATCTCTTTTTCCAAGACTCAAAGCTGAAAATAAAAATTGGCTATCGCCTTTTGTTTTCGAGTTATGGCCAAAAACTCATTATTTTCCATTTTCGATTTTTATCAATATTTCATTTATTTATAATTTTATTGAGATATGAATTGCATGTTCTTCGGGCACTTTTTTACGGTGAATTGAATGCGTTTTATAGAATTTCGATATATTTGTTATAAAACAAGATACAGCATAATGTTGTGTTTTTTTTAAATGGAAGTCATAGTTGGCTTTGGCCGTAATAAATAGGTATTTTTTTCTCTTTTCAATGATCGTATCACATGTGGATGTTTTAGTTGAATTTTTGTTGAAATCTATTAAAATTAATACGTCATATGTTCTCTTATTGGGCGTAATAGGTTTGTTTTGTTTAAATTGTTTGATTGTCAAACTAACACATTTGACATGATCTTTCTACTTCAATGTGTTTAACAATGGCGTACGAAAATTATGAAAACTTTTATATGTTTCATTCTTTATTCAAAAGCATTCTTTATTCAAAAGCAATAACAATTCCATATTTCCTACACGATGGTTGCCACCTCCACATACATTTCGATTATTAAATCTAAATTTTGAGGCAAATTGGCTAAGAACAAATGGACCCGTGATATGACCGCCATGATCACTGGACTTCATGCCGTTAGATTTCTTTTTTTGGGGATATATAAAGGACAAATTGTATAAAATGAGAACAAATTTCATTGATTGTATAAATTCAAATTCAAATTTTCACATTCATAATGTTTGCAGAAGTGTTATTAACAGATGCAACACATACGTTTTTAATAATTGACTTAAATTTGAACATTTATTGTAATTGTCTATGCTTCTCAATGAGCCATTGATGGTTTTTTCTTATAATCTTTGAAAAATTAATTTATTGGATTATCTTCTTTTTAGATAGTCGTAATATATTTTCAAGGCAATGTGATAATTGTTATTTATTTAATAAACCATTCTAGCATATACAGGGTCCGTCATTTCACCTCCCGTCTTTAATAGCTCAGTTACTAATTGAGTTAGGATTTTGATATTTTGCAGACTTCAGTTGCTTTCTAGGGTGTATTTCAGGAAAATATTTTTGATTATACAGGGTGTCCCAAAAAAGTGTGACGTCATCATGATCTATATTTTTAGATTGCATGGTATATTTTTTGTTGCTTATTTGGGTGCCTCTCATAGATGCCTACATATCCATAAAATTTGATTGAAATCGGTTTAGTGACATTAGCACAAAAAAATAAAAACTGAAAAAAATCAGTTTTGCACCATTGGTTAAGAAAATTAATAAGGGATAAAAATAGTGCCTCGTTAATAAAACCATACAAGGTACTATAAATAAGGTCTGACGATTGCGTTTTGGACAAGTTTTATTGATATGCATTATACAGAGTGTCCAACATTTAGTGTCAAACTATTCAAACTTTAAAGCACTTTATTTTTCTTATTTTAAATTGGAACCCCAGTATATTTTTATGTAATTACATGCTGAATTAAAAGACAAACATTTTTCTTAATTACAACCCTATCTCAATTCCTAACACATTTAAAGATATTTGCAGAAAACTCGTTTTATCAACAATTCCAATGGCCATTTTAATTAATCAAAATCGAAGGTGGGTTTGAAAAACAATCTATTGACATTAAAGTTTAACAAAGTGACAAGAGCCGTTGTTGACTGTAGTAATATAAAAGTTTAAAACTTTTTAGCAAAGGTCTTTATCACCAAGATCCAAAAATTACTTTTTGTCATGGAAAATATGATTTCATAATATGACAAATATTATGACCTATATTAACAAATGTGGATATGACTTTCATATTCGCATTTCAAAATATTAAATTCAACCTGTTACGAAGAGTGGCGATGTCATTTCATACTCGTCTTCGTTTGGGCCTTCAAGAGGGCGGAAGACATATAGAACATAAGTAGCAGCAATTAATTAATTTTTGAAATGCACAGTTTTGTTATGTCTTTATGAAATTTTATTACTAAAACTATTTTTTATACAAAACTTAATACTTTTACGATGCGTAATAGGTTTAGACGAAGATCTGTGAAACCTTAAATACTTTCGAGATATTAATTGGAACTACAAAACATGTTATGTCAATAAATTGTTTTTCAAAGTCACCTTCGAGTTTTATTCATTAAAATGGCTATTGGAATAGTTGATAAATCGAGTTTTCTGCACATAACTTGTAATGTGTTAAGAATTGCGATAGAGTTCTAATTAGGAAAAATGTTTGTCTTTTAATTCCACATGAAATGACATAAAAATATACAGGGGCTCCAATTTAAAATAAGAAAAATAAAGTGCTTTAAAGTTTGAAAAGTTTGATACTAAATTTTGAACACTCTGTATAATGCATATTAATAAAACTTGGTTAACGCAACTATTAGACCTTATTTAATGAGTACCCTATTTGGTTTTATTAACAAGGCATACTTTTATCTCTTATTAATTTTCTTAACCAATGGTGCAAAACTGTTTTTTTTTCAGTTTTTATTTTATTGTGCTAAATCACACAACCGATTTTAATAAAATTTCATGGATATGTAGGCATCCATAAAGGGCACCCAAATAAGCAACAAAAAATATACCATGCAATCTAAAAATACACATCATCATGACGTCGCACTTTTTTGGGACACCCTGTATAATCACAAATATTTTCCTAAAATACGCCCCTGAATGCAAGTAAAGTCTGCAAAATATAAAAATCATAACTCAATTAGTTACTGAGCTACAGAAGACGGGAGGTGAAATGACGGACCCTGTATAATATTGTATTCATATGGCATTTTATAATTTACAGGTGGCAAATGTATGTGTTTGTCAATAAATAATTTGACTCTAAATACAAGCCTACTAATACAAGCCTACTGCCAGTCTATTACGCCCAATAAGACAACATATGACGTATTAATAGAATTTCGATAGATTTCAACAAAATTGTAACTATAACATCCACATGTGATACATCGTTGAAAAGAGAAAAAAATAACCTATTTATTAGGGAAAAGTCAACTATGACTTCTATTTAAAAAAAACTCAACTTTGTGTTGTATCTTGTTTATTATCGAAGATATCGAAATTCTATAAAACTCATTCAATTCACCGTAAAGAAGTGCATGGAGAACATGCAACTCGTACCTTAATAAAATTATAAATAAATGAAATATTGATAAAAATAGAAAATGGAATATATTGAGTTTTTGGCCATAACTCGAAAACAAAAGACGATAGCCAATTTTTATTTTCACCATTGAGTTTGTCTTGGAAAAAGAGATCGAGGATACGCCATCCGATTTTCTCTATCTCTTCTAGTTACCGAGATCCCTATAGAAACATCCAAATTGGGCCACCCTGTACATACAGAAAGAAATTTATATAAAAATTGTAGTGGTTGCAATTTTGTAATGTCAAATTGACATATAACGTAAAGTGACTGTCGAAGCCTAATAGTCAATATACTAGTCAATACGGCCTTCAAACGGTTAAGTTACAATTAATCGTGATCGTACAAAATAGTATATTTTTCAATAAGAGATGAGATAACCGTTTTTTCGTGAGTGGACAGTTGTTCACGAGCCGCGTTAGCGGCGAGTGAGACAAGGCAACGAACGAAAAAAAACTCGTTTCGTCCAGAGTAGAAAATGCTATTTTTTTACGATATTACAGCTTACAACATATTAGATATCAGAGAACTTTCAAATTCAAAACTTTCATGTTATTTAATTTAATTCAAAACCAACTGGCACAATCCTAGTTACTGAAATTGATGTTTGTAAAGTCGTTTCCATAGAAATGAATTCTTTCCATTTAATATTTTCATGTTTATTTTCACCTCTAGGTGTGAAAATATTTTCATCTCTAGAGTGAAAAAGTATCACTTTCATGTATAGTAAGCCGTGGAAAAATTGCTATTTTCCCATATATGAGTAGAAAACATATATAATACATATGCAGAATAGAATCAATTGACAAAAACAAAATTCCAAAACAGAAAAACTTTTAAGTATATAAATAAACTGACAAAATATGGAATTTTATGGCGTTGCGCCGACTCGAATAAATGTATTCGCTCAACTCGAGTTGTCCATGTATTCGAATAACTCGAGTTATTAATAGCGTAACTCGAGTTGGTCGGGTGTGCTTGCGTTCATCTTTAGCGTGCGGGTTGACGATTCGATTCGATGAACTTAGACGCGTGTCATTTTTTTGTGTAATTTGCATAATTTAGAGAAGTCAAATTAAAAAAGTTCGATAATTCGTTACCCCGAGTATTCTCGAATAACATGTACGAGATGCGACTTGGAAATCGAGTAAACAAACACTGGTGACAGCAGAGGCGAGAAACGAACAGTTGGATCGAGTTGGAATATTTACGAGGTACGAGTTTTCGAGTCTTAGGATTATTCGAGTCGGTAAACCCAACGCTAAATTTTAGCTGGAAAATGTAAATTTGATGAGCACCGACTGGAGAGTATTTGCTGGTGCAAATTTTCTCTTTTTGTAGTTACAATTCCAGTATGGAATTCAGTTATAGGATAATTTATTTTTCGGAATTGGATGCAATAAAGGTAAGAATGCATAGCCTCGCTGCAGGTAATTGAGCAATAATTCAGGGCACATGCACGTGCAACTGGCACAGGGGTTGATGACCGCATCCTTCGATGCAGACAACGTTGCCTCTGAATGAGCTGCTTGGATCACCAGAAGGAATACATCTGGGTGCCCTATAATTAAATATTGTAGGGTAATACACTGAGCTTATGAATTAAAATGAAAAAAGTGGCAACAAAAAGCAAATGCTATCAAATTTTTATACGATACAATTTTGTTTTTAGATATAATTTCTTAGTCTATAGAGATATGAAATATAAAATCTTGGAATATCATTGCAGCAAATTCGAATATAGAAAATTTCATGATACAAAAATTAATGTTTTATATTCATCTTTGGCGTCGTACAAAAAGACGATGCAAAATATGAAAACAGCAAGTAAGATGTTATTAAATAAGAAGATATTAATGCTGTGCTACAAAAAATTAAGGTAGGTACCTGAAGACAACAATTTAAGACTTAATATTATGTAGACATCACATATGATCACATTGAATAGAAAATTTTATGATTTGTAAATGTGACATCTTCTCTTTTAAGAGTTTATCTATGACATCAAATAAAAATACGTAAATTGTGAACGTGGCAAATAAGATATAATAGAGAGATATAATTAAGATATACAGGGTGTTTAATATCATCCGTTCCAGGCCTTTTCTCGGTAATATGGCGTATTAGAGGTACGGGAAAATAATAGCATAATATAAGCCTGCCTGAAGAATTTAATGGTGGTATTTGATTTCCGGAAGTTGCGGGAAGTAGGCATAACTGCAGCCAACTTAAAGAATTCAGAATTTTAAATAGGGACCTAGGTTCATGTGTGACATCGTTCGATAGGTATTTTAAAAAGAAACAGCTTTTGTAAGACAGCCTTTTTTTCTAAATTATATGCTTAACGAAATAAAAATTAATGTTGCAGACAACAGTCCCGGCCATTTTCTCGAAAGTATGACGTCATAGTGGTACAGGAAAAAATTGCATGGCATTATCCTGCCTGAAGAATTTAGTGATGGTAGTTTCAATTCTCAAAAATTGATGGAAGTAGGCGTAACTCCACTCAGCTTTCAAGTATTTTTGTAAATACTCTACTTTTTCTCCGACCATGGTTAACGGGACGTTACTCCCTGTACTTTTACGAATATCCGCGCAGAAGGAACTGGTATACTTGACCCAAAGATCTAAGAATATTATGACTTTGACTTCTTAATAGTTATATTCGGGGTTTAATTTAGGGTCACCATAAAGCAAACGGATGGTCAAGACGGAAGAATCGCACGCCGTCGTCAATACCAGAAAGACAGCCGGGCAACCCGCCTAACTGAATAATATTAGCAGGACTTTTATGATTTTATGGCAACACCAAATAAAACCCCCATAAAATACTTAAAAGTCAAAGTCGTAATATTCTTAGATTTTTGGGTCGACTGTATCGAACTTTTGAAATACTCAGTACTGGCCTACGGTTGATATATTGCCAATAATCTGGTGTACAAAGAAAGTTATACAGTACGCAATAAAGTCATCACTCGGCCCGGCCGTCGGCGGTTACTCACTTGCATTTTCTGCCCATTAGGGCATTTAAAGCGACCATTACTTCGATGGAACAAGACATAATTGTAGCTGGTTCTAATTCCAGTTTAAAAGATTATGGAATTAAATATAAATATGTCGTTGGAGATGGCATTAGGAGTATGCATGCACGCATAATTGAAAAAATTGTCATATGGGAGACATGTTTTAAAATTAGAATGTGCGAATCATGTCACCAGGGCATAACGTCCAGGTAAATATTAAAAAGAAAAATACACCACTTAAAAAAACATGTGCGGTCAATATTAGCAACTAGGACGACGGAGCGGCAATTAAAAAAGACATGAAAATTGCACCTCATCACATTTTTGGTGATCACTAATATTGCACATCTGGAATTTCAGTGATAAAAAATATGTTAATTTCAATTTATTTACATCATCTCAACTGTGAAACTGTGAAAGAGTTGATTAAAGATATAGATAGGGTTACAAATAAAGCAGATAGGCTGCGAGGCCATGTCACTACAAATTTGGTTCTACATATACCGAGAGATATATGTCTATGGTGGGAAAATTTACGGGCGGAAAAAGAAGTCATTTAATTATGAGAGGGACGTACCAGAACAGATGCATCAGGGCTGCACTCTCATACATAGTATATTGTTTCCACAAATGAAAAACAGAAGACAAAACATATTTGAATATGTTTTGCCTCAGGAGAAAGAAAAAAAAATTATATAGTAAATATTACTTGAAAAAATATAAGCGAGAAGATGATTATGAATATGGACCAGAAGCAGGAAAACCTGACATGATTCAGGAAGCGTTTCAAAGCGCACAAGAAAGTTTAATACGTACTATAAACAACACGGACATCACAAAAACAGAAATAGAAACCAGAGCACAGAGAAATAACCTTAAATGGTTTGAAAGTCGGCGTAACATTATAACAGCGTCAAATTTTGGGAAAAATTGTTGTCGCAAAAATGTGCCCACTGACAACATAGTGAAAGCTTCTTTTTTTAAATAATTTTCTGCAGACAACAGCAATTCAATATGGGGTTGAAAATGAAGATGAAACTCGTACCCGTTTCGAAGAAAAAAGTGGCCTAAAAGTAGCCATTCCAGATGGCGTAATTGATGAGAAGAGCATCATAGAAATATTTTTTTCATTTTAAATAAGAGATAAAAAAATTAAAGACGCTGCTAGTATCAATAAAAAACTATGCATCGAATTGAAGGATCGCACATTGTATTTAAAAAACAAACATCATTATATGTTCCAAATATAAAGACAACTGGAAATCACAGGAAGGGAGCGATTATTTGGTTCATTTTAATATCAATGAAGTTTTTAACCCTGTCAAAACATTCACGTAGTTTCAATCAAAATTGAAAGTTGTTCCGTTTTGGTTTTCGTGATACTTGATTGTAATTATGTATTATCGGTACTGTCTGCATGTTTGTTATTTAATTGATATCAGCCAGGTCATCAGATCGATATCGATATCATCGATATCAGCCATTTTGTTCATTTATTTATTTTGGTATTCACTACCGTTACTATACAACCATCACATCATACTTGAATTATGTCATTTTGTTTTATGAAAATAATTTCGCAAAAATTTATCCTTTTTATTTTAGTATCACGAAAATTATAAAACAACATACGGCCTATGTGGATATAACAGACTCGGTTGATAATAAAATCTCAACCTCGTCTGTTACATAACCCATATCGGCCTAATCCCGTTATATACTATTTCTTTGTTTCTATCTTCTTTATTATAAATTATATGTTACATATCAACATTGAATTCGTAAATAAAAATAAGTTAAATAGGTACCTGCAGTTTTGTATTACACATATGAAGTAAACCGGCACAGCTGCAAAAACGCATGGCTTCTTGGACGATATGTTCGAATACATTTCATAAAATTAGCCTGAGCTTGCTTTTCAAATCGTACTACGAAATTTGTACTTTTATTACAAGACGACTCGACAGCAGCAACCTTTTCTTAGGCGGTCGATGGATTATTGTAGTCATAAAAATGTAATAAAAGTGTCACGCAATAACGGTAGAAGGGCATAGACGTTTTCATTTGAATCAGGTTTTTGACATTAACCCTTTAAATAATTTACTGGAAAGTATAGTCAATCGAAAGTGTATCGTCAGCTCTAGGGAATGACAAAAGATGAATTATGTGCAAAATGTAGTTTTCTTAGAAATCTCAATAAAACAACTGAAATGCAAGAAATATACAAGACTAAGGCTCCAGATTCTTAATTTACTGTTCAACTTTAATTAACATTTGTCATGATATAGCTTCCAGCATAACAGTGCTTCAGTCCAAAAATGTTTTGTTTAACTTTATAAACAATCGAGTGGATTTGATTTAAGCTAGTTTCTTTGTTATAATTAATATGAACAATATTTTTGCAAATACGGGATTCTTATGCATATATTATCGAAATCTCAAATGCGATAAGTCTGCTTCCAGTAATATTAGTGAGAAACCATGTTGAATGCCGTTTAAACAGCATGAGGTATCCTGACCTTAAGGTGACTGTTTTCAGGTGTGCTTACGCTTGCAAAATACACAATTCCAGTACAATATGTCATTGCTAGGCAGTATAATTAAATTATACGGAAATGTTCTTCTCGGCCTTAAGAGCGCGTTTTTTCGGGCGTAATAGTGTTTTTCAACATAAACGCTGTTAATAATCACTTTCACGTTATATTTTCTGTACCATAAATTATCAAAATAAATTCTACGTGACACTATATAGTTTATAATTAAAATTACCTATTGTTTACCATAGTATTTAAATAATTTGATTCAGAGAAATTATATTTATCCATTCCTAAAATATATCCTGAAACCTTGTAAAATACTGTATATAATAAGATATTGTACTTATTAATTAACAGATGTTTTTATGCTTTTTTTAATTATCTAAAATGTACCTAAATTGAATTCCCCGGCGTAAAAATAATTAAAAATAAGCTTCAAGCAGTTCATGTGTTCGCTACGAGATGGAGCAATGACATAATTGCCATGCCATGTTGCCAACAACTCTGTCAACATACTCTGTAACATAAGATTGAATTATGCGAATCAAGTGCAATTCAAGGTCATTTTTTACCGCTGTTTTTTCAGCTGTCTCGGGGGCTCTGCCGTTTGAACGAACGCCGACTTTATCTTGCGGACTTAGCATAAGCGGACTTAGCGAAATATAGTAATTCTTATAATTTTTAATGCAGGGCATTATATATCTTTGCAACGCGAATGATGATTAAAACAGTAATTTTATTTAATCATTTCCCTTTCTACCATTGTTGGTGTAGGGTTAAAAGAGCGATAAGGCCCATTAATTAAATCATCAATCATTGTTGCCACATTACCATGGGCATTATCGTAAATGGGTTTTTTGTGCTCTTTTCTGTAATAAGGAAATTAGTTTGTTATTTAATATTTTTCTAGCAGCTAAGGAAACATTCTTTTGTCATTTTTAAAAGAGTATAATCTCTTCCCATAATGGTGTAATTATGTTAACCCGTTTATGAATTATCTTGGCTGTCGTTTACATGCAATTCACAACACCGCTTTTGGGTAAAGAGGGTTCTTAAAATATATAATATAATAATAATAATAATTATTATTATTATAATAATTATAATAATAATAATAATCCCTACTACTCCGCTACCTATGGCGAAATTGATTACTGTCATTGTTTGAAAGAGAATTCTGACCCAATTACATAATATAATGTATCGGAAATAAAGTGTTGACTCATAAATTAGCAAGCATCGAAAATAAACTGTTCTACGTAAAATTATTTCTAGCCCGTCGGCGGCGCAAAAAAACACACTATTGCCCGCAAGCAATACAAATAAAACACATGGCAACATCTTTTTTTTTTACTAACGGCCACGCAAATTTCGTTAGTAAGGAATGCAAAACATATTACAGAGCGCTTTTATATCGAATCCTGGCGGATTTATCAACAACCAGAGACCAGTTTTCGCGCCAAAACCCCGCTCTTAACAACATATTTTTCTGACAACCCATTCAGTAAGCACACCGAAATACAGTCATTCTGAGAGTAATTAGAAGAATCAGAGAAAATGTATAGTATTTACAAAAATGCTTGATAGCTGAGTGCAGTTACGCCTTCTTCCGATAATTTCGAAGAATCCAAACTATCACGATTATATTCTTTAGGTAGGCCTATTATGTCATGCATTTTTTCCCTGAACTCATGAGCTCTCCCTGACCTTATGACGTATACTTTCGAGAAAATGGCTGGACTAGTCGGAAACATTAATTTTTATTTCGATAAGCGTATCATTTACGAAAAAACAGTTCATAAGAAAGTTATTTATTTTTGAAATACCGCTTCAATGGTGCCCCACTTGACCTAGGTTCCATTTGAAGTTGAGTGAAAAATTCTAAAGTTGAGTGCAGTTACGCCTACTTATGGAAATCGAAACAACCTCGATAATATTCTTCAGATAGGCTATGTTATGCTATTTTTTTCTCTGAACATCTAAGTAGTCAAATTGCCAACAAATAGGCCTGGGATAAGTGGTCTGAAACACCCTGTGTATCAAGATATTACACAACACAAAATTTGAAGCTACTTGAACGTTTTAAGAAATAACAATCAAGACTACAAATGTCAAGACACAGAATAACAATTTTTTTACTCATTAAATCTTAAGCCAATAAACTTTAAGATAACAAGGCGTAACTTTCAAAGGCTTGAATGCAGATTATGATTATTAATAAATACTACTTCATTTTGTACAGAAGGAAATTATTTTTTTCGTTCATGCTCAGGTGATGCAATTACTGGCTCGAGCAGTGGCGGTCGAGTCGTGGGGCACGTACTAATTGGATCCAAGAACCTGGCATTAAATAACTCCACCTCAGGCATTTAGAGGTCATAAATGGTTCTTTTAGTGGCTGAGTTAATACCGCTCGTCAGTAGCGTGGATCTGGGGAAAAGGCTGTTTACGACCTTGTTCTACTAGCAGATGCAGATGAATCGGGGTGCGCGGGTTATTTACCAGCCTCGGAATTGATTAATTCGAGACTATTGTAGTTTATCGATTGATATGAATATGTTGGGAACCGCCGAGAAATTTCAAGGTCACCAACAGTCTAGCCACCGGTGACTAATTGTTGTGGCGGAAACGCGGTCAAGAAGCAGGTAGAGACGAATCCTACTCGCGACAAAAAAAAAATCACTTTTTATTCTTCTCAGGTTTCAGGTCTTTACAGCATTTCGCCGTTCTACGCCATGCAGTATTTAAATTATCGATATCGCCTATTTACGTGCCTCCTCAATAACTTCACGTCCGCACTGAAATCGATTACTCATCAGATTGTATTGCAATTACACCGTGATCGCATCGAATGACACTGCAATTGTGCACCCAGCGATTTCTCCGTGACCGTGCCTCGCCGAGAAAACGCTGAAATTCCTGAATACGGCTTAGTTGGCTTAAAAGCTGTAACTTTAATCTCGGAATAGCATTACAATACTTGTGGTAAGAATATAGGATGCCTATCGTATTACCTGCATAATGAAAAAAAAAGTGCTCGAATTCAAGAAGTGCAGTTGGACGAACGCACAGATATTGCGGTAATTGCGAGAAAACTGGCATGCAAATTCTTAGTCTTGTCTTTGTGGGTCCTTCGAAAGGTTGTTTTTAAAATGTACAATTCCTAAAATATACAGGGTGTCTCACGCAAGTCGTTGGTTAAAAGTTTATGGGGTTCCCGACGAAATAAACATTTGAAAAAAATCACACGTAGATCCTGATCTCCCAAAATAAAATACGTACATATTTCTATCACTTCCGCTGCTACCGGAAGTGGCCATCAAATGTGAAATTTTAAATGGAACACCCTATATATTTTAACATTATCGGATTACCCGTTGAATTCTGAACAGCTTATAGAGCACTTATCTTTGGTAATTTTTAAGGAAAAAAATATTTTCCGAAATTTTGGTTTCAAATACTCTCCATTCACGATGTTTTTGCGTCAGGGGAGTCTATGAATATCTAGTAATTTTGTTGGTAGTGTTTCGGCAATTTTTTTCAGGTTAAGTTGTTTTCAATTTGAGGTTATATTTTTTACATAATATTGTTGCCAGATGTAAAGTTTAAATTATTAGAGATGAAAATGGAACGGCTGGAAATTATAAATCTGTGGTAAATGTGTAAATGTGGTAGGAAGCAAATGTCTAATAGACATCGACACAAAAAAATAATTAACTTCCGTTGCATTACCGAATCGGTTTGTCCAACATGACAAAAATAAAACCCAGCCAACTCAGTTGCAAAAAGGTCGTGAATAGAATATAGACGATTTAATAAATATTCATAATTTCTCTTATGAATGAAATATAATATTGTATAAATATTGTATAAAAATATTGTATAATCGAATATTGTATAAAAAAATATATATTTTTTGCATAACCCCATAAACTTATAACCAACGACTTGAGTAAGACACCCTGTATATCCTACTACATATCTACAAATGAACGACTTGAAAAGGTGTAATACCTGCAAAGTTATAGTGAAAAATGGAAAAAAAAACAACAAAACAGTAAATTAAGCGACAATAGCGAGAATAGTTTTAGAAAATAAAAACAAGAGTTTCAAAATAAATAAATACAGTGAAATAGACATACGAGTATCACCAACCAAATACTAAAATGCTCAAAGTAACCACAAAACTGTGGAAAAAAAACAAGATAATAGAGAGATACAATAATATATCAGGGTGAATTGATACACAGGGTGAGTCAATAGGACGGGCAGGCTCGATTGCACCCACACAGTTAATAATATCGAAATGAACCAAACGGCACTGCAAACTAGAGGCCAACGTGCAGTTTGTAAAATTATTTTACCATATAAGGTGGGCGGAACCCAAAGACGACGGTCCGCGTTGGAGCATGCGTAGTCACATCCCACGCTAAGTGCATCCAAGATGGATGCTGATTTTTTGCAATTGTATTTCTCAAATGATTGATTAATTATTAGAAATATTAAATATCTCAAAAACAAAATAAGGTTGAAAATTGAATTGCTGACAGCTTCACAAAAAAAGTTTTTCCAATATGTCACATTGATTGATATATTTTATTAACAATATTTTTTATTTAAAAAAATGCTTTGTCACATTGTAAATAATCATGACTGATTGCCACTGAAAATACACGCGGGTAACAGGTTAGGTTAGGTTATGTTGCTTGCACAAACACCTCGTTGCTTGTTTTTTTTTACGTTGGCAGTACCGAGTTTCATCCAATATTGAAGGCAAAATAGAACCGACTGCATTCATTCAACAAAGTTCAACAAAGTTGAACGGTACGGAAATTGGATTAAATTTTCTGAATTACATTCATACTAGATTTTCTCGAAGCAAAATCGAACGAAAATCTAGACGAAAAAAGACGGATAAAGTATAATGTAATTCAAGCTTTAGGTATATAATCTGTGACTGGCTATAGACCATTATGTGCAGTTAGGGCTAGTAACTCCAGAAATGTGCCCGATCTCTATAGCGCCATTAATGAGGTGCCAATGGCAAATGGTACCAGTTTTTAAGTACATATACAGTATGGCCCTGGATTGAGATTGCAAAAGGGATTTTATTTTAATTTTTACTTCTACATATAATTATATCATTTATACAGGGTGTTGGCAAAATCTTTTTTTTTTTAATTTTATTTTTACACTTATTTATTTACTATTTGCAAAAAGAATTTAAAATTACATCTAACAACATTATAGAAAAATATAATCATTTAAAATATACTACTACATCCCCGAAATGCAGAAAATACAACTGAAAATTTAAAAAACGCCTACGAGAGGCATTTGCATCGATAACTATTGAAGAAATACAAAACAGTGTTCAGGAGTTCCACACCAGTAAGTACATTCATTTGATTGCTGCACTAGATTTTTTTAATGGAACGATCTGTTGAGAAGTTGCTAAATTGTAAATGTGGTATGTTGCTGTTTGTTTCTTATTAGTATACGTATTGCCAGCATTTTTCTAATAATTTGATGAATGTTATGAATGATTGTATCGTTGCATTTTCAATTAGCCTGATACACTCGTGTGATTTCATTAGACTTTCTAATAGGGTAATGGGGACTTTAAAAATTGAAAGAGTGGTATGTTTTTTGTAGTTCTAAATAATATCATGTTGTGATCTAAAAGCACATTTAGTGTTTAAAAAAATCATGTTTAAAAATGTAAACCCAAAATGTTAACGATTGATTTTCAGAAATTCGTTGTAAGTACAACTACTAATTATTTATTTATTAATATGTTCAGCAATTTCTCTTTGTATTTTTTGCCATCACTTCTTGGGATCGCAGGAGGATCAAGTTTCACCAACAGGAAGTCGTAAAACTTTGGGCTTTGTAAAGATATGTGCCGCTAAATGGGATTTTCAGGGTCAGCATAAATAAATAACCCAGATGCCCGCCATATGGTTAAGAAGGGTTGTGGCTGAGAATAGAAGGAGCAATGAAACGGAAGTGCATGTTCCATAATTTGTAATATAAGAAACCATTATTTCATATACTTTCCAGAAAAGTATTGCTTCAATGGGGTAAATTATAAATAATAGTTATGTACATATCAAGTCATGGAAGTTATCGATTACTGGACGAAGGCGACTAGTTGAAAGCTCCAGAGTCTAGTAATATCTTTGATGACGTGTTATGTATAAAATTTTAGCTGAAATTGTTGCGATAAAACCGATTTATAATTTTGAGAGTAATAATCAGGTCTATCTATGTGTTCCGCGGAACCCTTGGGTGCTACTAATGCTACTATTCTCATATTAAAATTTTGGTCAGATTGCATTTTAAAACAAAATACTGAGTGTTTTACTACTTTACATGAAAATATGATAACTAATACCGTTAAAATGAATAAACATGTACAAGACAATATACTGCAGCACTTATCAGATTTACAGCAATCGTTTCAGGAGTATTTTGCTTTTGAAAAAGAAAACCTATCTTGGATTTAAAACCCTTTTGAAACAGCTTGTGATAATTATCAGTTGTCAGTTAAAGAACGAAAACAAATTATCGATATATCAATAGCATTTTTGTCTTCAAATTTTGCATGAATATCCCGAGATTGCTAAATGAGCTGTAAAGCACTTTATGTCTTTCGTCTCAATATATGTCTGCGAGAGATCATTTTCTCTGTACACTGCAACAAAAACCAAATACAGAAGCAGGTTGAACGCAGAAGATGACATGCGCTTACAGATTTATCCTATTGTTCCAGGCATAAATATGATTTGCAACAAAAAAACAGGCCCGGCCCAGTCATTAGTGTGATTTAATTTAATATTAGTATTTGTTACTTTATTGTTATATACTTCTAAGTTAATTAAAATAACAGGCCAAGCCTGGTATTAATTTTATTTTGTGTTTTGAATTTGAATTCGTTCATAGATGTGCTGCTAATTATAGCTTTTGTTATAAAAAAATAGCTTCACATAGTATGATGGGCGCGAAGCAAAACCAGGTAGCGTAGCCAGTAATGTGATTTTCTTTCTAGTAATTATTTTGTTTTATTATTTTATTATCAGTAATTATTTTCCAGTAGAATTGTTTAAAAATAATATAGCAAAATTTATTTAAATTTACAATAATAATTATATATTAACTACACATAATACTACACATAAGTAAATGAAAATAACAGGCCTAGCCTAGTATTACTATTATTTTGTGATTTGAATTTAAATTCGTTCGTAAATGTGTTACTAACTTTAGATTTTTTTTCTGTTAATTATTTTGATTAGAATTTCTCAATAAAGAATATAGCCAAATTTCAACAATAATTATTTATTTTAATTACGAGGGTTCCTTCAGAAATGCCACAAGTCAGAAGGGTTCCGAAGGCAATGAAAGGTTGTAGAACCCTGATCTATGGCGTTGAAATGGTGTAAGCAAATAAACAAATCGGGTTGGTGTAGTCTTTTAGTTTACTAACAGAAGATGCGTGTTGGCGTATTTTGAGAAACAAGGCAAAATTTATGAGCCATCAACTCTTTGGAGTATCTTTTGAAGGCTCATAACAACCTTAATGATAAAACATAATATAAATATTGGTGGATTCTCTAAGCTGATTAGAGACTTTCTGAAGACCTTTCTTCTGAAGGCCTTTCTGAAGACGAAAAATGTAAAGGCTTTAAGCTCAAATTGACAAATTTTTACTAGAGGCACCAGACAAGGATTTTGTTATGAAGGTCTAATAACCAGTGTTATTATTTTTAGGATGTTTTAAATGTTTGTTCTCATCACTTTTACGTTGCTTTAACTATTGGTGTAGAAGGGCGTCTTTCTGCGGTGAACTGACCAAATTATGCTGGATGACACTGATGACAAAGGTGACATTTTAATAGTTAAAATTCCGAACACTAAGGACCGTATCTACAGTGTGGAAATTAAGTAGCGGATAAATTCTGTAATTCCGTTAATGTGTATTAGAGAGAAAAAATCTAAAAGGGAGATAGCCATATAAATTACTTCGCAAACGAAAAGATTTTTTTCAGATTTAAAAAATAAAATTTTAAAAGTTATGACGTCATTAATTTTTTTTTAAACGACAACCTACATTTTTTTTTTAAATTTCGGTAGAGCTTTTTAATCTGTTTTCAACCATACAGCATTTTAGCACCCTTTTAGCATATACTCATTTAAGAGAATCCTCTCAGCGTCTCAGAAAACTGGGGCCATCACTTTTCGCGCAGAAAAATGCGTCATCGTCTTATTGCGTGGTCAATAGCCATTATGAACTCTTATTTCGTAGGAGGATCGCAGTGGTGTACCCAGGTCTCATCCCCAGTTACAATTCTAGTGAATAAGTCTTCATCTTGAGATAAAGCAGTCACATTATTTTCGCAAATGTGTGGTTTGAACACACGCTTTTTTGTTCAAGTTGCAAATCACTCATTTTCGCCTCTTTAAACTGATATGACAAATGTTAAGTAAATGTGATTTATATCAAGGCCGCAGCGCCACGGTGGCTCATTTACGTACTAGCCATAACGTTGACGCTTCCCTTTGACGCTTCCAGTCAAATGTGTTCCTATGTGTTTGTTGTGCTGAAGTGTGCGATTTTTATCAAATTCGACGACTTCTGCCATTTATCGTACAGTTATCAATCTTGTGGTTATGGTGGGGGATTGTTTAAATAATGTTATTTTTCGTAAGTGTCAAAATTAGATAATATTTTTTGTATTTCGCCAACACCCTGTATAAATAAATCAAAGTTTTAATAACTGAACTGGTACTTTCAGACCAAATAGGAATTTTAATTAATATAACATTTTTACTTAACAGTAAAAGTACAGTACAAGTAAAAGCATGGTAAGTACACTGTTGTAACATTGATTTGATGGAAGTAAGCTCCACTTACCGATAAAGCTGTGGTTACTATGAACAACTGGAAGTAAGTAAAAAAATACATCAATCCGGGAGGTAAGTAATATAATTTCAATAGCGTTCTTTCTCTGGCAGTAGGAAGGAACAGGCAGCACCTGCAGCCTCTTCAATTGCCTTTTCTTGTTTATTTTCATTGGAATTCATTTTACAACTGAACGAATGCAATTTCTGACATTCACACTTTGTTTGAAAAATAGTCTTAGCAACCAAAGCCGTACTGACATTTTGTTCAAGTTGCGAAAATAAATTAATCAAACATAAACAATTAAACCAACTTGAGGAGTGGAAAAACAGTTATAAGCAATTCGAGAGGTAAGTTTTGACCAGTCTCGGACTTTATTACTGCAAACTCGACCTCGACTGGTAAACAATACTTACCTCCCTTAATGCTTAAATAACTATTTGTAAACTCAATCCGGGGAAATACTAGATACCGGGTGATTCAAGTTTTATTACCAGGCCAAAAATGGCGACTTCTAATTGAAATAAAAAATCCAAAATAAGTACACATGTTTAGATATTGATGAAGCCCAACCTGACGACAAAAAAAATAATTTTAACCATCAGGTAGTTTATACGTTATTTCACAACGAATTCGTAATTTTATTTATATAGTTTTTGTCAGAACATACTTTAATGCTATTCCAAACATTCCAGTGTAATCCAAGTCAAAAAAATTGCACCAATTATTGAATTAAATGAATTTTGATATTGCAAATAGTAAAATATGAGGGGTGCTACCAGTAATAGTCCCTATAATGCATTTTATGGGTTTTATGATAGGGCCATACCCAATCCGTCCTGCAAGGCCCGTTCAACCCACGGGCGACTGGCGGAATCATAAAAAGTAATAAAACGTTCCAACCGCCCCTCCGCGGTCAATGCTTTGTAGGGCTCTTGACTTACAAAATCATAAATCATACCGAGGAAAGTTGGTCAGTACTGTAAAAAATGCTTTAATTTGAAATCTAATCATTTTCGTTATTTTTTTATTTCATAAATGGGTTCTATGAATAAAATAAAACAGTTTAGGGCAAAAATAACGATACAGAATTTTGCCCGAAAAGATTTTTTTTTTTTAAATTTTATAACCGTCTATATAATTATATCGAAAGAGTCAAACTACCTTTCCGTAGATTAGTATACCGGTGTGAAGTTAGCAATAGATTCCAGCAATAGATTTTAAATTTAATAATTTCTGTAATATACTCATATATATGCATTCAATGTCCTGCAAATCTAACGCCACAGTGTTATACTCCTCGTACCGGCACCCTCGCCACCCTGTTTCACGTCATTCACCCCTAAAATACGAGATTTCGCATTTTTCTGTTTTGCACTAAATGAGGCGGGACCACTCTTTTAAAAATTATCCAGTAGTATTCCAGAAGGTTTTTCCAATCGTAATTTATCATTATTAAAATGACATATTTTTGAAACTACCGAGTTAAAAAATTATTACGGCGAGTTATTGCACGGGACCGCGATGCGCACTCACTAAATTCAAAATTCCCAAAAATGAGGCAGAGCCATAACTTTTTTTAAATTACATAAGCATTCTACAGTGTATTACCAATCGTAATTGACCAAAATCAAAATGACATGTATTTGAAACGGCCGAGATATAAAAATATTAAGGTGAGATATTGCTTGATACCGCGACGCGCGCTCACTAATTTCAAAATTCTCAAAAATGAGGCAGAGCCATAACTTTTTTTAAATTACATAAGCATTCTACAGTGTATTACCAATCGTAATTGACCAAAATCAAAATGACATGTATTTGAAACGGCCGAGATATAAAATTATTAAGGCGAGATATTGCTTGGGACCTCGACGCGCGCTCACTAATTTCAAAATTCTCAAAAATGAGGCAGAGCCATAACTTTTTTTAAATTACATAAGCATTCTACAGTGTATTACCAATCGTAATTGTCTAAATTTAAAATGACATGTATTTGAAACGGCCGAGATATAAAAATATTAAGGCGAGATATTGCTTGGGACCTCGACGCGCGCTCACTAATTTCAAAATTCTCAAATATGAGGCAGAGCCATAACTTTTTTTAAATTACATAAGCATTCTACAGTGTATTACCAATCGTAATTGACCAAAATCAAAGTGACATGTATTTGAAACGGCCGAGATATAAAAATATTAAGGCGAGATATTGCTTGGGACCTCGACGCGCGCTCACTAATTTCAAAATTCTCAAAAATGAGGCAGAGCCATAACTTTTTTTAAATTACATAAGCATTCTACAGTGTATTACCAATCGTAATTGTCTAAATTTAAAATGACATGTATTTGAAACGGCCGAGATATAAAAATATTAAGGCGAGATATTGCTTGGGACCTCGACGCGCGCTCACTAATTTCAAAATTCTCAAAAATGAGGCAGAGCCATAACTTTTTTAAAATTACATAAGCATTCTACAGTGTATTACCAATCGTAATTGTCTAATTTTAAAATGACATGTATTTGAAACGGCCGAGATATAAAAATATTAAGGCGAGATATTGCTTGGGACCTCGACGCGCGCTCACTAATTTCAAAATTCTCAAAAATGAGGCAGAGCCATAACTTTTTTTAAATTACATAAGCATTCTACAGTGTATTACCAATCGTAATTGTCTAAATTTAAAATGACATGTATTTGAAACGGCCGAGATATAAAAATATTAAGGCGAGATATTGCTTGGGACCTCGACGCGCGCTCACTAATTTCAAAATTCTCAAAAATGAGGCAGAGCCATAACTTTTTTTAAATTACATAAGCATTCTACAGTGTATTACCAATCGTAATTGACCAAAATCAAAGTGACATGTATTTGAAACGGAAGAGATATAAAAATATTAAGGCGAGATATTGCTTGGGACCTCGACGCGCGCTCACTAATTTCAAAATTCTCAAAAATGAGGCAGAGCCATAACTTTTTTTAAATTACATAAGCATTCTACAGTGTATTACCAATCGTAATTGTCTAAATTTAAAATGACATGTATTTGAAACGGCCGAGATATAAAAATATTAAGGCGAGATATTGCTTGGGACCTCGACGCGCGCTCACTAATTTCAAAATTCTCAAAAATGAGGCAGAGCCATAACTTTTTTTAAATTACATAAGCATTCTACAGTGTATTACCAATCGTAATTGACCAAAATCAAAGTGACATGTATTTGAAACGGAAGAGATATAAAAATATTAAGGCGAGATATTGCTTGGGACCTCGACGCGCGCTCACTAATTTCAAAATTCACAAATATGAGGCAGAGCCATAACTCTTTTTAAATTACATAAGCATTCTACAGTGTATTACCAATCGTAATTGACCAAAATCAAAATGACATGTATTTGAAACGGCCGAGATATAAAAATATTAAGGCGAGATATTGCTTGATACCGCGACGCGCGCTCACTAATTTCAAAATTCTCAAAAATGAGGCAAAGCCATAACTTTTTTTAAATCACATAAGCATTCTACAGTGTATTACCAATCGTAATTGACCAAAATCAAAATGACATGTATTTGAAACGGCCGAGATATAAAAATATTAAGGCGAGATATTGCTTGGGACCTCGACGCGCGGTCACTAATTTCAAAATTCTCAAAAATGAGGCAGAGCCATAACTTTTTTTTAAATTACATAAGCATTCTACAGTGTATTACCAATCGTAATTGACCAAAATCAAAATGACATGTATTTGAAACGGCCGAGATATAAAAATATTAAGGCGAGATATTGCTTGGGACCTCGACGCGCGCTCCCTAATTTCAAAATTCTCAAAAATGAGGCAGAGCCATAACTTTTTTTAAATTATATAAGCATTCTACAGTGTATTACCAATCGTAATTGACCAAAATCAAAATGACATGTATTTGAAACGGCCGAGATATAAAAATATTAAGGCGAGATATTGCTTGATACCGCGACGCGCGCTCACTAATTTCAAAATTCTAAAACATACACCGATACGTACGTTTATAAAAAGTGCAGGCACATTCAAAATGGTTTTCATAGGGGTTCAGTCAAAGAACAGGGTATCTCTATAAATTAAACCTTCCTGGAGACCATTTTATACTCACCTTCTATAAAATCGGTATATTTTATTACTATTGTTTAGTTTTTAGATGTACATGAAGCAATATAAGCCAAATGTGTATCTGGTACAAAATAAAAAAAGTGAAGAAGAGTTACTCAATTTTTGATTATTTATAAGGAAAGGCTCTATATGGGGTCGATAGCCAATAAAGATTGTTTATATATATTATATACAAATCCTCTACGCGCTCATTAAACACAAGCCCATTATATGTTGAGAAAATAATTATTCAGAGCTGACATAAAATCGTGACTACAATACATAGAATGAATGCCAGCTTCAATCTCGCCTAATGCACGTAAAACTTATAATACTTCCTAGTGTTTACAGTCAAACTGAATTCGATTCAGTATTTTGTTAATTAGTTCTGTGACCAGCGTGATCGTGAACGTATTATTGAGCAGCCTTGCTTAAGAATTGTTGTGTTTCTCTAGAGTTTAATTGTAAGTGAGTGAGTTTAAACAGTAGATTTCGCCATTGAGGTAGTTCCACATATAGTGAATAAGTAGTGAAAAGTGAATATATTTTGTTGAACCATTTTAACATTTTGTTTGCGTATTTTACACACCGAAAAAGGGACAAATTGTTAAATCTTCCTGTGAAGTAAGTGATGACGTTGCAAATTTAAAATCAATGTAAAATTATTTATGTCATGAGAAGTGACACTTATATGAAGATGATGTGGAATACAATTTAGAAAGGTGTTATTGCAAAATATATAAGAAACAAATTTAAACATTGTACATACATGGGAATCGTCATTCAAACTGTAGTAAAACGTACACACATTTAATATTAAATGTAGACGAAGCCATCTACATGAGTACGTGACATAGTACACTCTTTCTAAAAATGTATTCACGAAACGATTCCAATGGAAATTTTTTCAACGAAGGCTTTTAGGCCTATGGAACCCACTGGAAAATCCAACCCTCGCCCCAGGATATCAGTTACAAATCAGTTTGTCTGTTGGTCATCAGTTGTTGCAAAATCGCTATAAAATAAGTACCTATGCCTGGACTACATGATCTCCTAGACTTACACATGTGTTCTCATCATTACTTTACCAGGATGTCGTCTCCAGGCAAGTCCAAAATCATTTAGGCCCAAGATACCCTCCTTCTAGTAAAGTTCCTATTAGTTATAAGAAACTTTTAAGGAGGTTTAAAGTAATATACACGTTTTATGTGATAGTAACTCAAATAGCCAACTCCAGCTAATAACATATGTAGCTAACAGGGAAACTTATTAGCTACATAAAATTGATTACAAGGTAAACAGGCAATAAACTGTATTTACAGAGATTTCCGATTGCTCTTCACCAGGTATCAGTTGTGTTTCACTTTATCTCAAAAGCTTTTCCCTCTTGTCAACACTCGTCAATATTGTTTCAAATGAATTCCTCATAAGTCAAAATATTTTCACTATTTATCAAATGCTTTTCCCTCTGGTCGAGATGGATTAAATATTAGATCTGGGAAAGGCATTAGCTTAATAGTGAAAACAATTTGACATATTGAGAATACATTTACATTTGAAACATTATTGACAAGTGTTGACCAGAGGGAAACGCATTTGAGATACACAACTAATACATGGTGCAAAGCAATTGAAAAACTCTGTAATAGCTCAATAAAGTTGTAAGGAACCTTACTAGGAGGTGGATATCATAGCCCTTAGTATAATTATTACACCTTTTAACTATGCATGTTTTGTACGCGTCCTATCCTAACCTACCTTGTGCGATTTCATTTTTGTATTGTTATTTTTTATTAGAATATATGTATTTTTAAACAGAGTTATAAAAGCTATAACTACTAAAACACATATAATTAAAATTGAACCTTAAACAATCTTTCATAATGTTTAATTATTATTAAACAAACACTTTAGAATATTCCTGAAATTTAATAAGATTTATGGTTCTGCCTCATTTTTGAGAATTTTGAAATTAGTGAGCGCGCGTCACGGTACCAAGCAATATCTCGCCTTAATATTTTTTTATCTCGGCAGTTTCAAATATATGTATTTTTTTTCAAATACATGTCATTTTGATTTTGGTCAATTACGATTGGTAATACACTGTAGAATGCTTATGTAATTTAAAAAAGGTTATGGCTCTGCCTCATTTTTGAGAATTTTGAAATTAGGGAGCGCGCGTCGAGGTCCCAAGCAATATCTCGCCTTAATATTTTTATATCTCGGCCGTTTCAAATACATGTCATTTTGATTTTGGTCAATTACGATTGGTAATACACTGTAGAATGCTTATGTAATTTAAAAAAAAGTTATGGCTCTGCCTCATTTTTGAGAATTTTGAAATTAGTGAGCGCGCGTCGAGATCCCAAGCAATATCTCGCCTTAATATTTTTATATCTCGGCCGTTCCAAATACATGTCATTTTGATTTTGGTCAATTACGATTGGTAATACACTGTAGAATGCTTATGTAATTTAAAAAAAGTTATGGCTCTGCCTCATTTTTGAGAATTTTGAAATTAGTGAGCGCGCGTCGAGGTCCCAAGCAATATCTCACCTTAATATTTTTATATCTCGGCCGTTTCAAATACATGTCATTTTGATTTTGGTCAATTACGATTGGTAATACACTGTAGAATGCTTATGTAATCTAAAAAAAGTTATGGCTCTGCCTCATTTTTGAAAATTTTGAATTTAGTGAGCGCGCGTCGAGGTCCCAAGCAATATCTCGCCTTAATATTTTTATATCTCGGCCGTTTCAAATACATGTCATTTTGATTTTGGTCAATTACGATTGGTAATACACTGTAGAATGCTTATGTAATTTAAAAAAAAGTTATGGCTCTGCCTCATTTTTGAGAATTTTGAAATTAGTGAGCGCGCGTCGAGATCCCAAGCAATATCTCGCCTTAATATTTTTATATCTCGGCCGTTCCAAATACATGTCATTTTGATTTTGGTCAATTACGATTGGTAATACACTGTAGAATGCTTATGTAATTTAAAAAAAGTTATGGCTCTGCCTCATTTTTGAGAATTTTGAAATTAGTGAGCGCGCGTCGAGGTCCCAAGCAATATCTCACCTTAATATTTTTATATCTCGGCCGTTTCAAATACATGTCATTTTGATTTTGGTCAATTACGATTGGTAATACACTGTAGAATGCTTATGTAATCTAAAAAAAGTTATGGCTCTGCCTCATTTTTGAAAATTTTGAATTTAGTGAGCGCGCGTCGAGGTCCCAAGCAATATCTCGCCTTAATATTTTTATATCTCGGCCGTTTCAAATACATGTCATTTTGATTTTGGTCAATTACGATTGGTAATACACTGTAGAATGCTTATGTAATTTAAAAAAAAGTTATGGCTCTGCCTCATTTTTGAGAATTTTGAAATTAGTGAGCGCGCGTCGAGATCCCAAGCAATATCTCGCCTTAATATTTTTATATCTCGGCCGTTTCAAATACATGTCATTTTGATTTTGGTCAATTACGATTGGTAATACACTGTAGAATGCTTATGTAATTTAAAAAAAGTTATGGCTCTGCCTCATTTTTGAGAATTTTGAATTTAGTGAGCGCGCGTCGAGGTCCCAAGCAATATCTCGCCTTAATATTTTTATATCTCGGCCGTTTCAAATACATGTCATTTTGATTTTGGTCAATTACGATTGGTAATACACTGTAGAATGCTTATGTAATTTAAAAAAAGTTATGGCTCTGCCTCATTTTTGAGAATTTTGAAATTAGGGAGCGCGCGTCGAGGTCCCAAGCAATATCTCGCCTTAATATTTTTATATCTCGGCCGTTTCAAATACATGTCATTTTGATTTTGGTCAATTACGATTGGTAATACACTGTAGAATGCTTATGTAATTTAAAAAAAGATATGGCTCTGCCTCATTTTTGAGAATTTTGAAATTAGTGAGCGCGCGTCGAGGTCCCAAGCAATATCTCGCCTTAATATTTTTATATCTCGGCCGTTTCAAATACATGTCATTTTAAATTTAGACAATTACGATTGGTAATACACTGTAGAATGCTTATATAATTTAAAAAAAGTTATGGCTCTGCCTCATTTTTGAGAATTTTGAAATTAGGGAGCGCGCGTCGAGGTCCCAAGCAGTGTGGTCAGATTGGGCGCTTTATCGCAAATTGGGCGATTCTTTGAGATGATTTGCTCTAACTTTTTTATAAAAATCGCAAACCGCAATTTGGGCGATTTTCTGTGCCGGCCAGTCCCGGAACGGGCGTTTCTGCCAAACATAGACAAAACGTATTTCGATTGCATGGCAGCGCAGTGACACTAGTAATAACTAATGCTAGCATAGTTTCAAATACAACCGCATAGGGAGTGATTCTGATTTCTGATGTGTCAGTTGTATACTCTTTTTTCGGGAATGAGAGTATGCTCTGTTTCTACTTCCCGCCATTTCTATTAACGGTTATTCTGGGTTATTCGTTCTAACCATTAACCTAACGTACACGCTGTTATTTGTGACTGTGCTGTTGTTAACGTGCGAAAGTAATAAAAATGGGTAAATGGGCGAAATATAAAAAGCAGTATAAAAAGGAATGGGAGGAAGAACAACCGTTTAAAGGTAAGGTTTTATTTTAACGTTTGTTAGTCAATGGTGGTGTTATAACATTGATTTGAGTGTGATGTAAATGCAATAGCGATTAGCGACATTGTATGATCGGTGATGGTTGTGGTGTTGGTGTAATTGGTGTATTGTACTTTATTAGGCTGGTTAACAAGTAAGCAGGATGGCAGTTATTGCAAAATTTGTAATGTAGATTTGAGACCACACCGATCTGACCTCATACGGCATTCCCAGACAACCAAACATAAAACTCAGGCATCCAAAATAGGAAGTAATCAACCAAGTTTGAAAAACTATGGTACCTATGTACTTAAATTTCACATACAAATTGTAAATTTTTATATTTGTTAATTTTGTTAGGGGTTGCTGTTTCTAACAATTTAATGAAAAGGAAGGAGATCATTTTAGCGAGTTATATAGCAAGCCATTCATCGATAAGGAGTATCGATCATTTGTCGGACATTTTAAATAGGTTTTGCAAGAAGGATGGGCCTACAGCGTCAACGTGCACATTTTTACACAAATAACCTGTGTTGTAAAATATTTGAACCAACACAAGATATGTTTTCAAGATTCAATTCGAAAATGTACGAATCTGAAAATGATATAAATGAAGCGGATGAGGATATTGATGAAATATTGAGTTTAGTCGATCTATAAATTATTTCCAATACTAATCCCATAAGAGGGTTTAATTTTTAAAAATGTATGTAAAATATTATAATAAAACAACTTGAGTATATTGTATAAGTATAGTTTTTGTATAAATATAAAGTTGCTTATCTTTATTATTATTTTTCTGTAGTAAGTGTTAAACTATTATTTTATCTACTTAAAATAATAGATAAAATAATATTTTAACAAGGGTAAAAGTAAAAAGGTTATTACTTTATGGATTGTGTTAATAAACATAACAACCGATAGTAACCTCTGAGGTTTGAATCGAGTAATCCTACTTGAAAGTGTGTTGTCGGCAGGTAAGTATTTGTGTTTCTGCTATAGAAAAAAATTGAATTTTACAAATGACAATAAATTAATTACATAACTATTCATTCGCCATTTCATCGCTCGTGAATTAACACGCCGCTACTCGATAATATAAAATATAAAAAATAGCTTAAAATTGTCATTCAACCTAAATAAATAATCATTTTAGCCTAAAACATTTGAATTTAGGCGCCATTTTGCTTAGTTGCGCTTTTGGGCGCTTTTTAATGTACGAGTTTGCGCCAACGTCTTCTGAAATCTGACAACACTGGTCCCAAGCAATATCTCGCCTTAATATTTTTATATCTCGGCCGTTTCAAATACATGTCATTTTGATTTTGGTCAATTACGATTGGTAATACACTGTAGAATTCTTATGTAATTTAAAAAAATGTTATGGCTCTGCCTCATTTTTGAGAATTTTGAAATTAGTGAGCGCGCGTCGAGGTCCCAAGCAATATCTCGCCTTAATATTTTTATATCTCGGCCGTTTCAAATACATGTCATTTTGATTTTGGTCAATTACGATTGGTAATACACTGTAGAATGCTTATGTAATTTAAAAAAAGTTATGGCTCTGCCTCATTTTTGAGAATTTTGAATTTAGTGAGCACGCGTCGAGGTCCCAAGCAATATCTCGCCTTAATATTTTTATATCTCGGCCGTTTCAAATACATGTCATTTTGATTTTGGTCAATTACGATTGGTAATACACTGTAGAATGCTTATGTAATTTAAAAAAAGTTATGGCTCTGCCTCATTTTTGAGAATTTTGAATTTAGTGAGCGCGCGTCGAGGTCCCAAGCAATATCTCGCCTTAATATTTTTATATCTCGGCCGTTTCAAATACATGTCATTTTGATTTTGGTCAATTACGATTGGTAATACACTGTAGAATGCTTATGTAATTTAAAAAAAGTTATGGCTCTGCCTCATTTTTGAGAATTTTGAAATTAGGGAGCGCGCGTCGAGGTCCCAAGCAATATCTCGCCTTAATATTTTTATATCTCGGCCGTTTCAAATACATGTCATTTTAAATTTAGACAATTACGATTGGTAATACACTGTAGAATGCTTATGTAATTTAAAAAGAGTTATGGCTCTGCCTCATTTTTGAGAATGTTGAAATTAGGGAGCGCGCGTCGCGGTATCAAGCAATATCTCGCCTTAATATTTTTATATCTCGGCCGTTTCAAATACATGTCATTTTGATTTTGGTCAATTACGATTGGTAATACACTGTAGAATGCTTATGTAATTTAAAAAAAGTTATGGCTCTGCCTCATTTTTGAGAATTTTGAATTTAGTGAGCACGCGTCGAGGTCCCAAGCAATATCTCGCCTTAATATTTTTATATCTCGGCCGTTTCAAATACATGTCATTTTGATTTTGGTCAATTACGATTGGTAATACACTGTAGAATGCTTATGTAATTTAAAAAAAGTTATGGCTCTGCCTCATTTTTGAGAATTTTGAATTTAGTGAGCGCGCGTCGAGGTCCCAAGCAATATCTCGCCTTAATATTTTTATATCTCGGCCGTTTCAAATACATGTCATTTTGATTTTGGTCAATTACGATTGGTAATACACTGTAGAATGCTTATGTAATTTAAAAAAAGTTATGGCTCTGCCTCATTTTTGAGAATTTTGAAATTAGGGAGCGCGCGTCGAGGTCCCAAGCAATATCTCGCCTTAATATTTTTATATCTCGGCCGTTTCAAATACATGTCATTTTAAATTTAGACAATTACGATTGGTAATACACTGTAGAATGCTTATGTAATTTAAAAAGAGTTATGGCTCTGCCTCATTTTTGAGAATGTTGAAATTAGGGAGCGCGCGTCGCGGTATCAAGCAATATCTCGCCTTAATATTTTTATATCTCGGCCGTTTCAAATACATGTCATTTTGATTTTGGTCAATTACGATTGGTAATACACTGTAGAATGCTTATGTAATTTAAAAAAAGTTATGGCTCTGCCTCATTTTTGAGAATTTTGAAATTAGTGAGCGCGCGTCGAGGTCCCAAGCAATATCTCGCCTTAATATTTTTATATCTCGGCCGTTTCAAATACATGTCGTTTTGATTTTGGTCAATAGGGTCTTCCGCGACTTTTCAAAAACCTTGAAACTGAACTCTAGACACATTAAAAACATCCTTGGCACTAATTTTTGTGTTCAGACAAATCGTTGTAATTAGCAACCACGATTTTAAAATTAACGGCGTTTGAAAAGGTCCCAAAAGCCCGCCATGCTGCTGTGACGTCACAACGCACGTGGCGCTCAGCTGTAGCATTGCTTACAATGGAGCGACAGAAAGAAAACGTCGGTTTTACGAAAAAAGGGACGAATAAGTATTGCATTGTGCCTAGATGTGATAACAGCAGTAAATGCGAACCAAATAAGTTGTTTATAAACGTCCCAACAGGGGATATACGGAAAAAGGGGTTACAACAAGTCCGAAGTGATTCCGCGAGTGTCACTTTGACGTCTCACTATTTTTGTGAAGACCATTTTAATGTAAGTACATAATTTTCAATAAATTATCGACGAAATTCGATAAATATATATAATTAACTATCATCATTAGTAATGTGTATTCAAGGGGATTTCCGATTATATATATACATTAGTAATAACATAACCTCAAAATAGTTTTGTGGGTTCCATTCTAAAACAATACCTTCCATATCGTTATTACGTTTTAAAAGTACTGTAAGATTTTTACAATATGTTCTTACACAAACGTTTAGTTAAAACTAAAAAAACATGTTGAAACAATATTTGTAGCAAACTGTTGATTTTAGAAATTAGATTAGATGATTAATGATTACAAATTTTAAAATCAGCATTACCAATTCGTATGAGATATAGGATATATTGCAAAGTTTATACAGTATTTTATTTGTTCTTACAGCTGGAAGAGGATTTGAAAAATTATATGCGACTCCACGCGTTTCGGCTACGTTGAAAAATTCACTTTTTGAGAAAATGTCGGGAACCATTAACACGTGAACTTCTATCAGATTATCTGGCTGTCCCTTTACTAACCCATCAGAACTTATTTTATGTCAGACTGGATTCTAAGTCGAATTAATCCACGATTCCTATCCCTTATGCACTGACTCCCGATCGCCAAGATGCGCAAAGACGTCACATTGCCGCTCGGCCAATAACAGCGTTTCGTCGGACACGTGACAAAATGTGTAAGTTTTACGATATTGTATGTTGTTTGTTGATAAGTTACAATGAAAACCAAACGTTTTCTCTGTGGGATGTTTAATTACAGGTTATAAACTTTACGTTAAGACACAAAAAGGTTATATATATTTTTTTTTTCAGGAAGACCCTATTACGATTGGTAATACACTGTAGAATGCTTATGTAATTTAAAAAAGGTTATGGCTCTGCCTCATTTTTGAGAATTTTGAAATTACTGAGCGCGCGTCGAGGTCCCAAGCAATATCTCGCCTTAATATTTTTATATCTCGGCCGTTTCAAATACATGTCATTTTAAATTTAGACAATTACGATTGGTAATACACTGTAGAATGCTTATGTAATTTAAAAAAAGTTATGGCTCTGCCTCATTTTTGAGAATTTTGAAATTAGTGAGCGCGCGTCGAGGTCCCAAGCAATATCTCGCCTTAATATTTTTATATCTCGTCAGTTTCAAATATATGTCATTTTGAAATTGGTCAATTATGATTGATAACACACTGTAGAATGTTTATGTAATTTAAAAAAAGTTATGGCACTGCCTCATTTTTGGGAATTTTGAATTTAGTGAGTGCGCCTTAATAATTTTTTAACTCGGTAGTTTAAAAAATATGTCATTTTAATAATGATAAATTATGATTGGAAAAACCTTCTGGAATGCTACTGGATAATTTTTAAATGAGTGGTCCCGCCTCATTTAGTGCAAAACAGAAAAATGCGAAATCTCGTATTTTAGGGGTGAATGACGTGAAACAGGGTGGTGAGGGTGCCGGTAGGAGGAGTATAACACTGTGGCGTTAGATTTGCAGGACATTGAATGCATATATATGAGTATATTACAGAAATTATTAAATTTAAAATCTATTGCTGGAATCTATTGCTAACTTCACACCGGTGATTAGTATCAGACCTATATAAATCCAAATTTTATTTTATTTTCACTTTTATTTCTTTTCATTATAATCTCTTCAAATCGACATTTGATTTTACATGACATAAAATAAATTCGTGAAAAGTAATACGAAGCAGATCGAACATATCTAAACCTTTCAATACAGCCAGCTTTAAGCTTGAATTTCATTATACTTTATCCGTCTTTTTTCGTCTAGATTCTCGTTCAAATTATGCTTTCAATTTCCGTTCAATTTTTAGTTCATTACTTTCGATATAGAGGGCGCTGCTAGCGATGACTTAATTAACAACCCACTATATGAAAACGTGTTTGTCATTAATTGTGATTAGTGTTCAGGTGTTGTCCAAGTGAGCTTAAGATTGTAAAAATGACTGATTGCCACTGAAAATACACGCGGGTAACAGGTTAGGTTAGGTTATGTTGCTTGCACAAACAACTCGTTGCTTGTTTTTTTTTTACGTTGGCAGTGCCGAGATTCATCCAATATTGAAGGCAAAATAGAACCGACTGCATATTTCTGTTCAAGATAGTTGAACGGAAATTGGATGAAATTTTCTGAATTACATTCATACTAGATTCTCTCGAACAAAATCGAACGAAAATGTAGACGAACAAAGACGGATAAAGTATAATGTAATTCAAGCTTTATAGTAGTTGACCAGTGAATTTAAAATAGAAAGTTTTGTTCTATTTTTTTTTATTTTTTTCGTCAAAGCCACGGTGTTAATTTTTATATATGTTTCAGTTTGAAATTATTTTAAAACCTCGACCAATCGGGTAACTGATAAGATTCAAAAACATGAAGTATTACAATTCATTGCGAGTTAATTAATGAGTTAACGAGTTAATGAGTTAACGTAATTTTCGTAATACTATACTGTTATAGCGTTTTATCAGAACTAAAAAAGCGCTGTAATGGCATGCTAAACGGTCAGCGGCCGTTAAGAATTATTAACGGACGCCGGCCGTTAAGGGGAACGCACGCCCGCCATGGTTAAACAATTCAAATTACAAATTGTTCAGGCCATGACTGACAGATGCCTGTCGGCCAAAGTAAATAGTTACATAGTTAGTTGCCGGTCCGTCAAAATGGATAAAGAATACTTTGAATTTCCTGCCGAGATATTGGAGACAGCTACGGCTGCAAGGCAATACTTGCTGCCCAAAAAAATCAAAGAAACGATACCAGAAAGAGTATGAAGACTTTTTACAGTGGCGCAAAAATAAACAGATTAAATTGGTGAGTGAAGATGTACTACTAGCCTACGTATAGGGAAAATCAGAAATGTATTCTCCTACATCTATGTGAACTAAATATTGCTAAAATATTCATATTACGAAAAATCTTGAACGAAACACGGCCGATATGCAAATAACAGACTTTGTTGAAGTTTATAAACCTCGGCTGCGCTAAGCTACGCTCCGTTTCGCCTCGGTTTAAAAACTTCAACCTGCGTCCGTTATTTGCTGCATATCGGCCTAATGACGTTAATAACTATATCCTCTTCATAGGGGGTGCTAAAAGGTCACTTTCAGTTTGGAGGGCAGCAATGCCCCGACAATTTAAAACCCTTTTGACGTAAGGGATTATCTCAGGTACAGAAGCGCAGCTCTGCCATGCCCATTACAGATCTAAATTTTAGCTCAGTTGTATGACATTTTGGACTAAAGACAAACAGCAAAAGTTAGTAGGAGTGTTTTCGCACAGTCTAACATAAACATTAAACATATTTCTACTTTCAAATGTTAGCTGTGTGTGTTGGTGTGTCAATTACAGTTTTTTTTTATTTACACGATAAGATAAAAATAGCTTAAGGCAATTAATAAATTAATAGTTGGGGCTGATATTTGTTGAAAGTTTTATTTTGTCAAGTTTATGTGAAAATGAGATAATTAAATCAAATTTTTCAATTTAAATTAAATTATTTTGCTTATCTTAGAAGTCGATTGTCGTGCTCATTGGTCTTGAAAAATAAGAATTATATTAGTGCCCAAGCCGCAACTATTGAGAAGTCGGTGCTCTAACTTGCCACCACATTTTCTCATATTTGATATATTTCTGTAACCTTCTCAACAGAATAATAGAATACATAGCAAGAACGAGAGGATAACGCGGTTGTGCACGTGAGAGGTCGTATTTATAGAAGAGTTATTACACTCCGCAGACGTTATATGCTTCGAAGTATTGTGCCTTCGCCGTGCTGCTACTGACCTGGGGCTGATTGAAGTCGCCATAACACCTCGTCCCGTTCTTCCCTATGAGCGGGGTGTAGTCCAGATCCAGGCCACTACCGATCCCCAGGAGGCCGCACCAAAACACCACCACCGCGTTAAAATGCATCGTCCTCATCACCATCTTCCTACAAAGCGGCACCGAGATGCGAGCGCAAGATGAGAACAAAAATAAACACAACGCACAAGAAACTGGTCACTGGTCATTCGGTGTCCATCGGGCACTGTCCCACGCGGAACACTCGCGGGCTGGCTTCCTATTCTCGCTATCTCACGGAACGTCCGGTGATTGCGGCCTTCGCTTGCACACTGTACACTAAATATGTGCCTTTTTTATGTATATAAATATATTTCTATTCGTCGGCGCTGTGTGCTGTTCTGGCGACGTGCGACCGCACGAGATGGATGCCAGCATTCACTGGAAGATGCTGCGAGCTGTTGTGGACCACGTTTGCTCTGCGGATGCCGCTGCACTCCAGATGTCCGCAAGGCGCACTGGTGCACTGGGCCCCAATTTGGTGTTCTGCGAGGCGCTCCGAGGGAGGCATTTTGGGGTACCGGACCGGTAATTACCACCACCGCAGGTCACCGCCACCAAGGCCGCATGCTATTACAGAAGAGAAGTCATTCCAAGAATTCGGACCCTTCTGCAGATGCCTGATATTTGGAATTACGACGGTATTACAACTCGAGTGAGCCTTCTGCACGACTGCAATTCCACGAAGACATTGTCATGTATGTACATATGTATGTACACCAAAGTGAAAAATCTGTGTAGGCTAAGAAGTTTTAGTACAACTATAAGTATGTACTTCAATTGTTGGTTTCAGAAATAAATAATAATAAAGCTCGCAATCTAGGCAAAATTTATCAAAAGATTTTATTATAAAATTTACAGTAAACTATGCACAATATGGCCCAAAAATGTGTTGTCTAATGTCAGTGTTGTCTAATTGTACTTGAACACGTCTAACTGAATGTTAGAAATATTTCTACTTTTGATACAAATATTTGGGGATTCCTGAATAAAAACATAAACAAAAAAATAGTCCTATAATTTTATTTCGCGTATACAAATTGTAATATATTACCATTGATATTAATAATATGGGTATTAATTATAATCAATGATATTACATAACGAGAGTTGTAAAAAAGTATACGTACCGAGTCGCGCAGCGGCGAGGTGCGTAATTTGTCGAGTGCATAATTGCCTTACGCTATTTTTTCTACTCCCAGTCGTAATTATGAAAAAATTTGCACAAATTGACATTGAACATCATATGACTATTTTGACAATTCAAAACTAAATGTCACAATGTTGCCAATGCTCATACAAATAATTCCCCCTAAGTGTTACGTAATATATACAGGCTGGATACCTTAACTTAATAAATTCGGTATTTATGAAATGAGAATTTCCAGAAAAAAATCCTCGGATAGGTCGATTTTTGTTCTTTGTTGCGCATATTTTAGCGTCTTCAAAACAAGTATGTTGTCACTGGCCTTTCACGTATGACGTCATAGGCAATTTTTGGGTTGGGATGGGTTTTATCACCGATTGGCTATTTGCCAAGAGAGAAACTGTACTCATTTTGAACATTTCTTACATTAAATAAATTTAATATATTATTTTTAATTTTTGAAATAAAAACATTTTGAAAAAACAATATATTTTTACATGGTCGTAAAGAGAATGAAAACGGCTACAAATTTAGTGAAAAAAAATAAATGTCTATGACGTCATACGTGAAAGGTTAGTGACGTCATACTTGTTTTGAAGACGCTAAAAAGTGCGCAACAAAGAACAAAATGGACCAGTCCGTGGATTTTTTTGTGGAAATTCTCATTTCATAAATACCGAAGTTGCTCCAGTTAAGGTTTCCACCCTGTATATACTGTATATATATATATATATATATATATATATACAGTGTGTCTACGCTAAACCGTTCGTTAAAAGTTTACGGGGTTGCCGTTGTACTAAAAATTTCAAAAAAATCCTCGTTACACGGTTGAGTCAGTTGTCCTCATGTGAAATATTTTCAAGTTTCTATCACTTCCGGTTCCACCGGAAGTAGCACCAACTTTCTTATTTTAAATGGAACACCCCATATATTATTATATTTTTGAATTGCTCGCTTAAATTGGAACATATTTTGTAAGAACGTATGTACACTTATCTCTTCTAGTTTTCAAGAAAAAAAATGTTTTCTAAAATTTTGACCTCTAAAAGGTAGCCTGAAATCTGTCTATAACTTCTCTTAGGAATAAGATAAAATTATGAATTAAATTTCTAATTATAGATAGAGGATGCCTCTATGAGTGACACAATTGGAAACTGTCAATTTTGATAATAAGTGTTCATAAAATGTCAATATCTAAGTGCCCTCTTAAATATCCTGTAATTCATTTTTTTTTAAATGGAATGACCCATTTTTTATTGCATAGCACGATAGGGAGAAAAATTTACTACAAAAAAGTGTAATACAACCATACTCCTAAAGCAAGTATTTTTTGAAATATTTCGAGGATTACTTTTTCGTCGCATTTCTGCAGGGTATAATTTTGCAAGTCACAAGTGCACTTTAGTAGGCGTGTGATATGTTTTTGTTTTGTCGCCATTGTAATGCAAACTGTCAAATAATTAAACTATTTAGAATAAAGTATATATATATATATATCGGTTTACAACGTCTTCCGACGTCTTCCGATTTTCAGTCTCCATCCGTCTCTGTCCATCCATAAGTCCTCTTCTATTTCTCTCTCTCTCTCAGCTCTTTATCCACGTCCTCTCTCCAGCTCCTCCTGGGTCTTCCTCTTCTCCTTCTTCCCTGTGGTGTCCATTCCCATATTTGTTTTGGTAGTCTTTCGTCTGTCATTCTTTGTACATGTCCATACCATCTTAGTTGGTTTACTCTGATGTCCTCAATTATGGTGTGTGTTACTCCCATGATTTCTCTTATCCTGTCATTGGTTATTCTCTCCATTCTGGACCTCCCAGTAGCTCTTCTCCAGAAATCCATTTCCGTTGCTTTTAGGGTTCTTTCTGCTTTGTCTTTGAGTGTCCATACTTCGCTACCATATGTTACTATGGTTTTTACTATGGTATTATATATTCGTTGTTTGTTTTTGTTCGTTATGCCTTTGTCCCATAATATTCCATTCAACATACCTATTGCTCTTCTTCCTTGTGTATTTATTTCTTTTATGTTGTCATCTAGTGTTCCGTCATTGGTTATCTGTACTCCTAAATATTTATATTTGTTGGCTTCTTTTATGCATCTTCCGTCTTCTAGGATGAGGTCTTGTTGTTGTCCTCCTATGCACATATATGCCGTTTTCTTTATATTTACTTCCATTCCCCATTTGCTGTATTCTTCTATGAGTTTTCTGGTCATATATTCGATGTCATGTAGATCTTGTGCTATCACTATTTGATCGTCTGCGAAGCACAGTGTGTGTACGATATTATCGTTTAAGGGTATAACCATGTTTCTGCATTTTCTTTTCCACTGTTTTAGTGCTTGTTCTAGGAATATTTTAAACAAGGTCGTAGATAAACAGCGCCCCTTAGTTATACTAAAGCCTTTTGATAATTTTTGTCCCATCTTTATTTTCGGTGATGCTTGTTGGTATAATCTTCTTATCGCCTTTATTATGTTTACATTGATGTTAGTTGTTTCTAGTGCTTCCCATAGTTTACTTTGTGGTACACTATCATATGCTTTTTTTAGATCTATAAACACAAGATGGGTTTCCTGGTTGTACGCATGTTTCTTTTCAATTATTTGAGTGACGGAGAATAGATGGTCGATACATATATTAACATTTCTTTATCGTTAATAACTTTTTTTTAGTTAAATTTTTTTCTATCTTCAAAATGTATCGAAATTTTATGACACCCTGTATAGTACCTGGTAAAAAACACCCTTATATTATAATAAAATATGGTACATACTGATGGACTAAATCTAATATAGATAACATAATTACAAACATGGGAAAAGAGTATCAAACAAGCGTTTTTGGCACGCATATGTCCGATCATCGTGCTCAAAAGTTATCATGGTACATACTGTGTTCGAATAATCAGGTTACAGCGACGAAAGCCACGCGAATATAAAACAAGTCAAACATGAATATGTTTGTAAGGATGTTGGAACGAAGTACTTGGGGAGACTACAATTCCGTCAATAATATTGAGAGCTGGAATGACTTTATGAGTATTATGAGGGCAACGTTGGATAGATCATTCCCTAAGGTGATCACTCAAAATTTATAGAAAATCCATAAGAGACGAAAGTATAATACTCCTGAAATTATTCGGCATTAGTATTTAATGGACTGCTTGCTTATTATGAAAATAGAAATTAAATGACAACAACCATTCTATACAGCGATAATAAAATTAGAAGTAGGTGGAGGGAAATTAATAAATACCTAGGAAAGGAGCAGCGAAAACAGGACGTACATGATCGGTATTTAGTATCAATAATTGATGAGATTAATGAGTTTTTCAGTAGTGCTGGTACTGCATATCTTCAAATCTTCCGAACGAAAACTTTCATGTTCAGTTCATGTTCATGTTCATTGTTAGTTAAATTGTACCAGTATGGCGTAAGAGGTATTTGTCACAAGTTGATTAGGTCATATTTGACAGGCCGAACGCAAAAGGTCCTTATAAACGACACAGTATCAACTATGAAACCAATTAACATCGGTGTAGCTCAAGGTAGCGTGTTAGGACCCATCCTGTTTATTATATATGTTAGTAGAGTAGCTATGGGAGTTCCCCCCCATTTTCCCATGTAAATTCTTATGGAGCTTCAATTTCGCTTTTCAGCCATTTTGTTTTTTCGGTCATTCAGTTCGAGGACCGATATTTGTACAACGGGTTGCCTATGGGTCTATGTTGTGTTGTACGAGGGATATGACGACAGCGCGCGAGTTTTATTTATTTATTATAATTTTTAATAATTTAATTTTTATTATTATTAATTTAATAATTATTATTTATTAATAATTATTGTTATTATTATTAACCAAGACATTTTTGCCCGAATAAAAATCACATGCCTGCCCAGAATCGAACCCCGGCCTCCCACGTGAAACGCGGCAACTTTACCGCGGAGCTAATTACCTTAACTGATAGAGACGGCTGGAAGCGTCGATATATAACAAAGGTTTAAATTACATGAGAATATCTCATTGCATCAATCGTGTGATTTATTTAAGTTGCATTAAGTACATGAAGTCTGCAATAATCAAGGGTTTTTAGCAGTTCTGAGCAGGTATCAACCTCTTCTAAATTAACAACGCTAGCCGTTATCACACGAATTAAAAACAGAATAGAACTTATAAGCCACATAAGCAATGAAAATTATCAACATATTACTCTCTAGCTTCTTTTGACATAATACATGTATATACAAATATAACAATAACAGAATCACCTACTTGCCAACTGAATTAAAAAAATTATACACAAAAACAACAATACCCACGCATATTCAACCTAATTAAATTAACTTTAGAATAAAACTTTTTTTTGTGTATTCAACAACAACTTCTATAAAATGAACGCTTAGGGCTCATCACTAAGCGGAACATCTCCCAATTACATTATCTACTGTTATGGATAAAATAATAAGAAAAGCAGAGAGAAAAACAAAACCACTAGTATTTGTGATAAGTAGAAAAGAGTGAAAAAATATATACTCGAGAATTTAAAAATATGGAATGAAATGATGCATGAAGCAGGCATAAATATGAACAAGCAAAAACCAAAATTGTGGGCATATCAAATGAAGAAGAAATGATAAATATATACATAGAAAGAGCAAATATAGAACAGATTTAATACTTTCATTATTTAGGACCAACTTTTGAAGAATAAGGAAGATAGGAAATAAACATTAACCACAGAAAGGAGAAGGCAGGCAACCTACATCACGCAATACACTTGGGGGGAAAGGAGGTGTCAATAGAAACAAAAATCAAGATATATAAAATCATATATCGGCTCACTCTGACATATTGCTGTGAGACACGGATATTCAACCAAAGATAAAAAAGTAAAGCCCTGGAGATCGCGGCAAGGTGAAAGGGATAACAAGAAGAGGCATGATTAGAAACGTAAATATAAGAACGGAATTGAGCACAGAACAGCCTCGACAGTCGTCGGCATCAGGGCATACGCCTCTCCAAGCGAGAGGAATGAATTTTCAACACCCAACAACAACGTCCCTCTTACCAACATAAATATACAAACAATCTTACCAACATAAAAATGGAGGCGTGCTAACGTGCTGATAACAAATAAATACCGATAGATTAAACATCGTCTAATTTCTATTGATAAGTTTGTAAGCGGTTACAACATACTCTGCAAATTATACAAGTAGTTAATTATTTATTGAACTCTGGTATTGTTATCACATGTTAAATATCTCTTATTTTAAATTAAGCACAACACAATCAAATCAGCCCTTTTTAAAACAAACAAAAAAAATATATAAGAGCGAAAAATTCGATAACAGATTCCACAAACGCAGCACCTGATCAAAACACAAATGAGTATTGAGTAACCATAAACACACGACGGTAGGTTCCGACTTTTGATTGACATTTGCCGTAACATAACCTCAAAATCGTTTTACATTAGTTTTCAACCAAATGATTTTCAGTGTTGCCATGTGTAAATTACAGTGTTGGCGATTTGTTATTTTATTAATCAACCGAGTATAAATTAAATTGATTACGCCTGTTCATATCTAATAAATTATACTATCGTAACATAACTTTATTTTAAATTAATTAACCCTGAGCCGTGCATCAAGTGTGAGTGCGATGGACACCCAGCCAATGTCAGCATCAAACGAGGACAGCGCACCTATAAACAGCAAAGAACCTAAAAAAAAACGCCCCAGACGCCGACCGCGGAAAAACATCGAATAAGAAATTAAAAACCACACCAAATCTAACAGAGACACAGGCATCACACACACAGCCCTCTAAAGCACACACACAAGCGCACACAGAACACAGGAGAGACCACAGCCACCAAATGAATTCAACTCCTACAAACACAACTATGAAATAAGAACGAATGCCACCATCACACACATACAACTTGCACGCTTATGGGAAACACACATGCCCAACAACAAGGACATTATCATACAACTGATAAACAACAACCTCACTCTTAAAACAAACAAAAGAGAATCCAAAAAATAAACTCCAGGAACTGATGGACAAGCATCTCATCAAAACATCCCGAACCCAACAACAACTAACGACCACACCGAACACACAACGCACATACACCGAATCATACACCATAATCCTCTGGAGTTGAAAAGGAAATCCCAGACGAATATATTGGCAAATAACTCACTAACAATAAATACCCTTATAGATACTGCAAACGCATCATAGCAAGAGCAACAGACATATCAACATCGATGATAGGAATTATAACTGGAGACATCGACTCATTCGAAAGAATGACATATGACGGAGGACTGTATTACCTAAATAGGTTCTACAGGTTCATACCAAGCTCCCCACCCAAACCAATACCACAAGCATGCAGCAAGTGCTCCGCATACGATCACACAACCGAGGAATGCAGGAAAGGAAAAACATGCACCAAGTGTCAAGGGGGCGCATGACGCAACTAAATGCGGTTCGCCACAGCCACCGAAATATGATGCCCGCATCGCCGAGGCCCATGCAGGGTGGTCACCCAGATGCCCAAAGAGACCGACAACACTCATAGAAGGCAACCCCAGCATAAGGATAAAAAAAACATAAATAAAAAATCTACAGATATACCAAACTCAACCACTCATAACAATAGAATCCCTAACCCACTGACTATACCCGACCATATCATTATCACACACACACACCCACACACACATGACATAAACAACACACAGAACACTAACAGAGAAAAGATTCTCAAAAAGCTCCGCAAACGCTTTATAATTGACTATGTCATTGACACACAGGCTGTACTTTCCGGCAACAGAATGTATATAATCATGTTCGACAAACAAGCATCAGATAGCATACCACCCACAGAACCCTCAAATCATACCACACAAGCCACCATGCATGTACAGAACGATCGACCAACCATCATATACGCAAACATCAGCTGCCCCAGTAACAAACGGACGCCAATAAATAATTATATAGAGAATAACAACATTCAAGGTTGCCTTCTTTTCGTAGAAACAAAGACCAAAACCGACACAAACGTGACATACAAGAACTGGGAAATCACACAAAAACAAGGACACATCAACATCAACGCACGAGGAGGGATAGGTATCCTCCACACCGCACGTAGAGCCAACCCGCCAGTACCGAACAACCCACAAAATGATCGCCTCTACTTTACGATCCCATTTGACAATGACAAACTTCACATCTTTCTGATATACATTCAACCACACACACACCAATCGAACAGAACATCGCCATAAAAGCACCTCATGAATAGATATTCGATTATCATTAGTGACTTTAATCTAAACCCCAAGAAGAGACGTCAACTACAAACGTTCATAAATAACTCTGACTTCAGAAGACAATACACGCACAACCAACACTCATCATGCCCAACAATAATGACACAATCCCAGGTATACTACATGCATACTGACAATCTAACAAATAATATAACATACATCGAAGTAGCACAAGACCGTTGCTCAGATAACTTGGCTATTAAATTTACATTTCAACTAGACCGACCACGAACTGCCGAAACAATCAAGACAAAATTCATTCTCAAACTCACAAATACAAAAGCAGTAAATACATTCATGCCGACATACCTGAACGAAATCGAAAGAAAAGACATAGAACTACATCACCTAACGGAATTTTAAACAAAACTCACTAGCTCTATAATAAAACATAGCCCCTAAACAAAACGAAACATTTTACAAACACAAAGTACCTAAGTACATACTTACACTAATCAAGTACGAGTGACAAACGTGCTGAAAATACACTCTGACAGGAGGCAGAAACACAAAAACAATAATGAATAGACTAAACAAAACCATACAGACAATGACATGCCAATAAAAGGCACATACATGGTTCGTAGTATGCAAAGAAATTGAGAGAGACCGAGGAACAACCTATTGGACTAAAATTAAACGACAGACAAAATACAAAAAGACGTCACATACAGTTACACTCCAACAAGATATTAAAAAAAAAAAAAATACGACAGACGAACATATGGCATACGCCTGCGCAAACCACTTCACATCTGCTTTCACCCCCATCGACGACCCTACATATAACAACGATAACTCCACAAACGTGAACGACTGGTACGATAGACATTGTAACCAAAACACAGCGGGATAGGTATCCACCACACAGCACGTAGAGCCAACCCGCCAGTACCGAACAACCCACAAAATGATTGCCTCTACTTTACGATTCCATTTGACAATGACAAACTTCACATCTTTCTGATATACATTTCAACCACACTCACCAATCGAACAGAACATCGCCATAAAAGCACCCCATGAATAGATTTTCGATTATCATTGGTGACTTTAACCTACACCCCTAGAAGAGACGTCAACTACAAACGTTCATAAATAACTCTGACTTCAGAAGACAATACACAACAACCAACACTCATCATGCCCAACAATAATGACACCATCCCAGATATACTACATACATACTGACAATCTAACAAATAATATAAGAGACATCGAAGTAACACCAGACCTTTGCTCAGATCACTTGGCTGTTAAATTTACATTTCAACTAGACCGACCACGAACTGCCGAAACAATCAAGACAAAATTCATTCTCAAGCTCACAAATACAAAAGCAGTAAATACATTCATGCTGAACGAAATCGAAAGAGAAGACATAGGACTACATCACCTAACGGAATTTTAGACAAAACTCACTAGCTCTATAATAAAACATTGCCCCTAAACAAAACGAAACATTTTACAAACACAGACTACCTAAGTACATACTTACACTAATCAAGTACAAGTGACAAACGTGCTGAAAATACACTCTGACAGGAGGCAGAAACACAAAAACAATAATGAATAGACCAAACAAAACAATACAGACAATGACACGGCAATAAAAGCCACATAAATGGCTCGAAGTATACAAAGAAATTGAGAGAGACCGAGGAACAACCTATTGGACTAACATTAAACGACAGACAAAATACAAAAAATACATCACGTACACCTACACTCCTACAAGATATTAAAAAGACATATGACAGACGAACATAAGGCATACGCAAACCACTCCACATCTGCTTTCACCCGCATCGGCGACCCTACATATAACAACGATAACTCCACAAACGTGAACGACTGGTACGACAGACATCTTAACCAAAACACAGACAATAAGGAACCACCAAACATAACACAAGACGAATACTATGACATACTAGATACAGGTAAAACACCGCCCCGGACAAGATCTTACCACAAAACAACTTCTTCGAAGCCTATCATACGAAATACATAAACACATAATATCTATTATTTCATGATAAAATAGCGTAATATTTAAACAGACTTAAATCATACTAGTTGCTGATTAAAATATTCCTAAAATGTAGTATCGTGTCAGACGCTGTGTTACACATGTGAGACGCTGTGAGACAGCTATAAGACACCTCTGAGACAGCTGTGAGACACCTCAGAGACAGCTGTGAGACACCTGTGAGATACCTTTGAGGCACCTGTTGGTGGTGGTGGTGCTGTTGCTGGTGTGGAGGTGGTGGTGTTGCTGTTGCTGGTGTGGAGGTGGTGGCGATGCTGTTGCTGGTGTGGGGGTGGTGCTGGTGATGGTGCTGGTGATAATGGTGATGGTGGTGCTGGTGTGGAGGTGTTTTTTATTTATTATCTTGTACTTTTGACATATTGTATGTATATTTAAATACTATTGTACATATTTTTAAGGATTTTTCTTTATTTAATATGTTGTCCTCTCTATGCACTATGGAGGGGGTGAATAAAATAAAGTTTTTTTACATTGTATTATTATTTTTTATTACCATATAAAATATTCATTACATAGCTGTACAGTACTTTAACATTTCTATATTACAAGCTACATTCCGATAGTATAACGGATATTACCACATAAAATATCCATTACATACTCGTGACGGAGGGGCAGAGGGGGTGGTGGTGTTGCTGATGGCGGAGGGGCTCCGGGAGGGGCGTAGGGGCTGGTATATGTTGGTGGGGGCGGTGGGTGGTGGGGCTTCGGGAGGGGCGGAGGGGCTGGTGGAGCTTCGGGAGGGGCGGACGGGCGGGTGATGTTTGTGGTAGCGGAGGGGCTTCAGGAGCTAATTAGGCCTAATTTTTAGCTTACAATTGGGCGCTGGTATGTGGACCCTCCCGAAGCACCTCCGTACCCTCCTGAAGCACCGCCGTACCCACCCGAAGCCCCTTCACCTCCATCAACATCGCCAGCCCCTCCTGAAGCCCCTCCGCTACCACCAAACGTTAGAAAATCATATGATTATTTAACTCAGTTCGCGGGAAATCGTCACATTTCCGCCAGCGAAAGTTTTACTTTCCCTTTCCCTGCCGGCGCCGGCGGAAGGAAAAGTGTTGTCATGGCAACATTAAATAAACAACGCGAAGCAATACTATAAATTACATCAATTAACATTTAAATGTCGATGTTTTGCATGTCTTTTCCTATTTCCCTGTATATATTGCTTTCACTAATAATAGATTAAATCTATAAATGGTTTCTTCAACAAACATTATCACTGTCATTGTCAAATGCTGAAATAGTTTCTGACAAGAAAACAACAAAACCATACGATGCCTTCTTTGATATTAAATTTATTTGTAAAAATTATATATCAAAATTACGAGTTTTCCTATTTTGCAGTACGTTACAAAGAAAAAATAGTATATTTCACTCGGAGGCGAAGTGACTTAAGGTATGAAATATATATTTATATATCTTATAAACTGAGGCGTGCCATGGAAAGTCTCACTTCTTCTTAACGTGAAATAATATACTATTAATTTGAGTAAAAATGAGTCATATAGATTGTAGATGATACTTTAAGAAAGCCGGTGTACTAATACTGTACTGTACAGTCTATATACAGGGTGTCCCAAATATACCAGGATTGCATGGGGATCTTTCTTATTCTGAAAGCTCGAGATCTGGTTAAATGGGCAATGTTGTGCAGTTTTGTATGCTGGTTAAGTATTCAGATTAAGTTGAAAAATGTTTAAAAGTCGGAGCAGTTTAGAAATTATTCTAAAAAAAGTAAAAATCGTGACTTTCTAAAAACACCATATTTCCATAATTATTAAAGATGCGGAATAAGATTGAAATGAAAGTTATTTCGTTTGATCGCACAAAATTTATGAATCAAGTCAAAATAAAATTCAAGATGATGGATTCCCAGATATTTCATATTTTATATGGCCGCCATATTTGATTTTTACTCGTCTAAATCGACTTTTTTTCTCTTTTCAACGATGTATAACAACCTATGTCAAAATAAAAAAATATGGGAAATATCAATTGTTCCAATTTTTATTTTTATTCTATAAACTATTGTAAAAATAATGTAAAAATATTAAAAAATTAACGTTAAACAACTAAGTAGTAAAATAACAATAAATTATAAATATGCTGACTGTTATTGGCCAAGTGGCCAAAAAGAATCTAAACACAATTGACAGCGTTTAGAATATTGTCAGTAACTTATCACAATGTGTTGCTAATAACGCCTTTTATTGCCTCGTCATTGCTTCACGAAGTTCATCTACATTATTATAATTGAAGTTACTTCCATAAATTTTGTTTTTTAAAGTTCCCTACAAATAAAAGTCAAGAGGCGTCAAATATGCAGATCTGGCTGGCCACTTAATAACAGTTGTATTAGTCGCTATTACTTTGTTACTAAAACAGCCATTTAAATAAGTAATAACATCTCTAGCATTAAGTGGAGGGGCGCTATCTTACTGGTACTATATTTAAATATTTTGTGCCAAAGGTAAATCATCCAATAAATCTCATAAGGTTGTTTGAGGAATTTCCAAATGACGTTGTGCAGTTAGAAATATTATATCACCATGTAAAGCATGTCCTAATATACCACAAAAAACATTAAAGCCGAACCACACTTGGTTTCGCCGTGGAATCACTATGTGTGGATTGTCCTGAACCCAATAGTGTTCGTTGTGATAATTAAATAATCCACAATTAGATATAACTAGAACTAACTATAACTAGATACAATTAGAAATAATTAAATGTAGGATGCATTTATCCATAAAATTGTATTTATAAAATCACCATTTTCCGGAAGTTTGTTGATTAACCTTCTGCAAAATGTTAATCTTCATATGTTGTCATTTGCTTGTAAAGTGTGAGAAATCTGCAATTTATAAGGGTGAAATTTGTGCTTTTTTTAATTTAATGATGCTATTGATTTAGATACATTAACTTGATTTTCTATTTGCCGAGTTGAAATGTTCGGATTAGCGAACATTTAACGCTGTCAATTGTTTTTGGCCAATAACTGTCAGAATTTTTACCATATTTTATAATTTATTATTATTTTACTACTTAATTGTATTTCGTTTTTAAAATATTTTTTACATGTTTTAAAAATAACTTTAAAAATAAAAATAAAAATTGAAATAATTAATATTTCCCTTTTTTTCATTTCGACATAGATTGTTATACATTATTGAAAATACGAAAATAACGTCTATTTAGACGTATACAAATCAAATATGGCGGTCATTTACAATAAGAAAGTTGCTATTAATATCTCGAAAACCTTTTGTTTTGACTTGATTCTCAAGTTTGTGCGATCGAACCAAGTAACTTTCATTTAAAACTTGTTTCCGCATCTTTAATAATTATGAATATGTCGGATTTTTTGTATTTTTAGAATAACTTCTAAACTGCTCGGACTTTCAACATGATCTGAACCAGCATACAAACCTGTGCATAACATTGACCATTTAGCCAGATATCTAGCTTTAGGAATAAGAAAGATACCCATGCAATCCTACTACACATGTATTTAGGACACCCTGTATATATTAGAATTGTTGATGTTTCACTTTAAAAATAAGGCACAATTTGCAGAATATTTAAGCGATCACATATACGACCCCAGACACAATCATCGGTACAATTTTCCTCACCATAGGTTGACCTTATACGAGAGAAGTCCTAAGTATGCTACCATAAAATTCTTCAACAGATTGCTGGAATGAATATGGAGTATATCTAATGTCGTGAAATTTAAGATAAAGGTTGGAGAGTTCCTGTTATAGAAAGAACTATACACATTGGATGAATTTTGATTTTTGTGTGTCTTTTCTGTGTACATTTTTAATTTTATGTAAGGATATTTTATTTTTAGTAAATTGTGACGTCCTTTAGTGTAGTTATGTTCGATTTGTTACATTATCTAAACTGAAAAAATAAATTATCTATCTATCTATCTATACTATAATTACGAGATGTTTTGTTTAATGAAAAAATAATTTTAAAGTGAAAATTAGTGAATAGTTTTCTATTAGGCTATTTTCTATTTTCTTTTAGGCATATATAATTTTTTTCTATTTGACATAATATTCATACGTTTCATGTTCATTTCGAAACTAAATTTGCCGTCTATATGCGGATGTGCGCCGATAATCATTATCTAACTTCCTAAAAGCACATCCTGCAACAGCCTTGAATTTAAGACGAGCAAACATACTGTGCATATTCAAATATCAGTATTTGCAATATTTTAATTTCATGGGCATATTTAATTAAAAAAAGTTTCCATGGATTAGTGTTCAGAGAGGGAAAAATGAATGTTCAAAGAGGGAGTATGTGCGCAATGTAAGTTTGCTCTTGTGCGAAAAATAAGGTTAATGAATAGTTATTTGGTTTCCGATCTACAGGGTGATAAAAATGAGTAAACAAAAAAAAACACTTAAGAGTAAATTGCACGATTTTTTTCTGTAAAAAAAAAAATTAAAAAAATTACAAAATTTATCAAGAGCTATAAAAGTTTAAATACGCTATAAGAAAAACATAAACGTTCCTAATACCAAAATAGTTATTTGTGTATCTAGGTTGTAAAGAGGCACTATTCCTAGCTCGCGGCGAATCCGAGACCTAGGAAAAGGCTGTGGGCCATACAAGCAAGTCACACCCGCAATACAATTTTATGCACATAACAAGTTTTTTTTTCTCAAATAAATCATACAATAATTACAAATATCAAGCATACCGGTAAGGACACTTTAAGTACGTTGACGTTTCCGTCAGATGTTTATAACCTGAATATGCCGTCTAAAATTACAACTCATGTAATAAATTCAAATAGTTCTTGTTTAACTATATGTAATCTACCTAATGTAAACATGAATAATTGTACTAACTGCATTATAAATATAAATATTCCAAAATATTTGGTTTCAGCTTCTTTTATAAATTCTGACATTTATTTACTTTAACAAAATCTGACGTTGAACAATAGGGTCTTCCTGAAAAAAAATAATAAAACCTTTTTGTGTCTTAACGTAAAGTTTATAACCTGTAATTAAACATCCCACAGAGAAAACGTTTGGTTTTCATTGTAACTTATCAACAAACAACATACAATATCGTAAAACTTACACATTTTGTCACGTGGCCGACGAAACGCTGTTATTGGCCGAGCGCCACTGCGACGTCTTTGTGCATGTTAGCGATCGGGAGTCAGTAAATAAGGGATAGGAATCGTGGATTAATTTGACTTAGAATCCAGTCTGACATAAAATAAGTTCTGATGGGTTAGTAAAGGGACAGCCAGATAATCTGATAGAAGTACACGTGTTAATGGTTCCCGACTTTTTCTCAAAAAGTGAATTTTTCAACGTAGCCGAAACGCGTGGAGTCGCATATAATTTTCCAAATCCTCTTCCAGCTGTAAGAACAAATAAAATACTGTATAAACTTTGCAATATATCCTACATCTCATACGAATTGGTAATGCTGATTTCAAAATTTGTAATTATTAATCATCTTATCAAATTTGTAAATCAACAGTTACAAATATTGTTTCAACATGATTTTTAGTTTTAACTAAACGTTTGTGTAAGAACATATTGTACAAAATCTCACAGTACTTTTAAAGAGTAATAATGATATGGAAGGTATTGTTTTGGAATGGACCCACAAAACTATTTTGAGGTTATGTTATTACTAATGTATATATATAATCGGAAATCCCCTTGAATACCCATCACTAGTGATGATAGTTAATTATATATATTTATCGAATTTCGTCGATAATTTATTGAAAATTATGTACTTACATTAAAATGGTCTTCACAAAAATAGTGAGACGTCAAAGTGACACTCGCGGAATCACTTCGGACTTGTTGTAACCCCTTTTTCCGTATATCCCCTGTTGGCACGTTTATAAACAACTTATTTGATTCGCATTTACTGCTGCTATCACATCCAGGCACAATGCAATACTTATTCGTCCCTGTTTTCGTAAAACCGACGTTTTCTTTCTCTTGCTCCATTGTAAGCAATGCTACAGCTGAGCGCACCGTGCGTTGTGACGTCACAGCAACATGGCGGGCTTTCTGGACTTTTTCAAACGCCGTTTATTTTAAAATCGTGTTCGCTAATTACAACGACTTGTCTCAACACAAAAATTAGTGCCAAGGATGTTTTTAATGTGTCTAGAGTTCAGTTTCAAGGTTTTTGAAAAGTCGCGGAAGACCCTATTGTTTCCTTTGTGGCCTTAAGGCGGTAAACCGGCCGAACGGGCTATAAACAGATGATTATCATCAGGTGAGTCTGGCAATAATAGTCTGATTATTACATATCTGTGCATAAAAAAAATATCCATAAAGTTTCATAATTTAATTATAAATACAATTCTTAAAAAATATTTTCATCAAATTTCTAATGAAATGACAATTAAATAAATACAATAAAATATGAACAGCCACAAACCTTTAAAAATGATATCATGGAAGCACCAATCAGCATTTCTCTTTTTCAATAAAAAGTGATATACAGGGTGTCCCACAACACCCGTATCAGGCATTTTTCTCGGTAATATGACGCCATAGAGGTTCACAAAAAAAAATAGCATAACATAAGCCTACCCGAAGAATTTAATGGTTATTTTTCAATTTACCGGAAATTACCGGAAATAGGCGTAACTGCACTCACCTTTCAATTATTTTTGTAAATACTATACGTATTCTCTAATTAGTCCAGGTAAAAAATGCCAAAATGTCAATATGAACAAATTTAAGTTCTTCTTGTGCTTATTGTTTTTTTTTTCAAAATTAATTAGTACATAATTGAAGGTTTATATTATTAAATACATTTATTGCGTGTTTTAAGTTTTAAGTAATTAAACGATGAAGCAAGCATATTGTAAATTTCAATCAAATTTTGATGTCGATGTCTAAATATTTGGCTTAATTTTTGATTGCCGCCTAGGTTTTGTTCACAGGGAAGTTCATCGACATTTTTTGTGATAGCAAAGGTCAGGAAATTGTTATAAAGGCCATGAAATTTGTGCCCGATTTGCTGGTATCAGACGAGAACGGAGATTACCAGCTTATGTTTGCTCAAGTACCCATTGCACACTCGACGTTGACGTGTTATAAATAGCCCAGCAATGACGCGTATATAAATATTGTCGTTCTTAACACTCTCTCTGTAGACCATTGTGTAAGTTTGCTACGTGTGGTTGTGTTTTCAGATTTTCTACTAGCAAGCATATTTAGCTTAAACCATATTTTTACCTACATCGTTCACTAATTTTGATTTTTGTATTATTATCGATAACGTATCACATAAACACCGTGCACATTATATTCTCACCAAAATTAGCGACAATATTTTCTGTCAAGTTTCAACACAATTGCTAAAAATACTTTCAGAAGTAAAATAAACTTTGAGACCATTTACTAAAAAAATCTACAATAAACACATTTTAATCAATTAAACTAAATTTGAAAATGAAATGAAATTATTCCTTCTAATCCTAAACAATAAACAATAAGTTAAAACACAACCTTTATTTCTGAGATTTATAAAATATTCTGGGATTGTAAAATTTACAATCTAAAAATTTTAAAAATCTCATAATGATTCAATTTTATTCTAATATGTAAGAAAATAAAACGAGAGGAGAAAGAGCCAATACTTTTCTTATAACACAAAAATCTGTAATAATTTAAGTTTATACAAAAGGCAAGGAACAAGTTTGGATCATCAAAACTAAATTTGAAAGTATGTACTCAAAACATTTGCAACGTTTTCATTTTGAGCTGGAGGCAGTGCATAAGTTTTGTTCATCGAAACAAAAATTGATGGTACTCAAAACATGCAATAATGAATAAACATAATGATGAAATGTGTTACAAAAATGATTTTTCTGTTTCGGAAACCATATTTCGGAATACATATTACAAAGTTTGGATTGTTTAATTTTCACCAAGCAGACCCGAGAAAAGCAGAGGTAATAATTTTTTTCTACTCCCTTAATAGAAAGTAGACACTTTCGTTCCTCATACGAGGGAGGAGAGTTCTACGTTTCCTCCTCTAAATTGCTGTAATACTAGTGTATGGTTTTCTTTTATTGATAGCGCTGAAGGTTACATGAGGCCGGTTACCCGCGGCTGTAATAGTATTCACAACCGTGGTGTATATACTATTTTTTCACTACTAGAACGATTACAATAATTTAAAATTAAATATTAAAATACAACAAACATCTGTCATTACATCAATAAAAATTTGACATTGATGTATTCAATGAATATTGTGAAAATGCGGCAGGCTGAGGCCGGTAATTGTGGTACATATACTTAACACGCCAGAACTACAAAAAGATTCCCCGAAAGACGAAACCTTGAACAGCTACATACCCAGTTACAAAGTATGTATTCTCATTTATTTTAGTCAGCTCAAAACGTTCAACATAATATCCTACGAACCACGCACCCGGTTTAATAAGTATTCAATCCATTACGTATTTTATTCAACCGGGCCACATTCAACGTGCGACATAAGCCTCGTACTATTTTCATTTATAAAAATTCGTACGTTCTTTGTATACTTTGATTTTTAACAAATACTTATTTTAAATATTATATTTTGACATTTTGTTTTTTAATTGTCATGCACAAGAAAATATAATATTTATGCAAAACCCTGTGAAAGGTCGTAGAAAAAAACATATGTATTACTAGGGAGCAAAGTGCCATTTGCTCCCTTAGATTTTGATGCCCTCCGCTTCGCATCGGGCATCAAATATCCGCAGGAGGAAATGATGCACTTTGCTCCCTTGTAATACAAATAGCTATTATTTGTTTTACACGCGTAAATGTCACTCTAACCAGTCTATACTGTTAGCTGGTAAGGTAACTTACCAGGTACCATGTAATGGTTGACACGAACCATTACATGCACAGTGCATTGGTTGACACGAACCAGTGTAAAAATTTTACTTGTCCCGTGTCAAATTCATACTCTCCCTTGTCATGTTTTTATATTATTTTAACTCACTTAATTTTCAATTATTATTATTTGGTATGTTTGTTTCAACTTTGCCGTCGATCGGTTTAAATATGAAAGCAATTATGATTGAAATTATGATATTGTGTTAATGAAAATTTTGACACTAACTGATGATATATTTTATACTGTCATGTTATTATCTTAATTTAACTATTAATTCCTGTTTAACAAATAAAATATTCTACATTATACGCCGGGTAATGGTTTTTACTGGCTCTACAAGGTGACAGACTAGTCTGCGGCTCGTCAATCATTCGAGTCTTGTATCGCCAGTAAAAACCCTCTTATACGGCTTATAATGTAAAATACTATTATTTTCTGGGTAGAGTTAATATTTTTTGTTCTATAAAATCAAAATTTGAGAGATTTAAAAACAAAATCTGTAATAATTTATCACGTATAATTGTGCATGACATTTTTACATGATCGTAAAGAGACACAAAACCTAACCTAACCTTACCTAACCTAAAGGGTAGGTTGCCATTTATTTTTTTGTTTCGATCACATTATTGTCTGAAGGTCAAATTGTGGCAAATGGCCATTTAATCAAACTGTTTTTTTTTTCTAAAGCTAATAATGAAGGATCCAGCATCAACGTTCCTTACCTCTTATTCACGCTCCATAGTTTCTACTAAAATCTTACTCATTTATCATGATTTATTATTTTACCATATGTGTGTTAACAACATTTTATTTATTCATTGAATGCTTTAGAGCTGACTATGTAAAAAAGCATTGCAACGCCAAAAACTTGTTATACAGAGTGACGCAAGTGAGACCGAAGGGTTTGAAAAATTCAGAACTCCTCGTTAAGTTTTCAAAATACAACTGCAAACTGCAACTGCTGAAAATGCAAATCTCTGAGCATTATGAATGAAATCTGAACTTGTCATGGACATGTTCTTGTCTTCATTCACACTTTTCATTTTCATACATTCAAATATCAAATGCATTTATGACATAACTATATCTGACTTTCTTATGTGATGCTCTCAAGTAACATACACGTTACTGCTAAGTAACGTTTTTTGATACACCCGATTATCCTGGATAAAATCAAACACAAACTAACCTACAAATACCAAATTACTCACAATATTGCTTTAACAACAATTACAATCATAGTCAAGGTAATTTGAACACTCGAAATGTAATTATACTTCGTGAGTTATCTTAAAATCAGTATAAAGGCTAATGTAGTTAATAATGAGTAATATTTTGTACACATCAACTGCTCATGGGTTTTCGTCCGTTAAGGAACTTTAAAATGGTGCAATCGGGCATTAGCGATACATGCATGCATTATAGCAACTGTTCAACATTATAATAAAAGTAGGTACACATACTTCTAATGGCTGTTCATGCCTGTTTTAAACCTCATAAGTTGTCCCGTTTAATCGTTGTACTTCATTACATGCATCAGTGTTGTGCATGGTTGCATAACTTCTACCAGTGCAGCTCTTCGCGGATCCACCTGTTGAGGCAAATTTCAGTCGAATAATCTCGAACAGTAGATGGTGTGTAGTCACCAGCCTGTTGAAATATTTTTATCAGTGTTTTCTCAACTAGGAAACATGTTGGAAGGTGGAAATCTTAACTACGTGTACGCCTCACTGCCACGCTTCTATCACACACTTGGAATAAAGCGCGATGCTCCGAGTTGCTATAAATACATTCAGTTTCAGCGGTTTGTGAGGTTTGTTTGCTAATGCCACGTTATCAGTATGGTTAATACTTCATCAATTAAATAAGTTCATTGAGTTGTTTGTTTGGGGATATTCGTATTACAGAATTATAAAAGGTAGGTTCGTTGTTTTTTCTTTTAAATGCTCATACATGCAAACGCAACAATTTTTGTTTATTTCATCATCAAATAACGCATTAAATAGATCTACACAAATTACAGTATATATGTATTAAAAAAAATGTTATAATTACGTACCAACTAATGAATCAGCTGTGCGTATGTGCAAGTAATTATCATTATCAGCATAGTAAATGGTAGTTTTGATTAAAGGGCGTGGCAAGTGAAAATTGCGAGCCTTGCGCTTTTATGTCTACTTTATTAATTTTTACAAACATTTGGATCGTGGCAATATTTAATTACTATAAGCGTATAAAGTTTCAAAACCTCGATTTAATTTTTTCCCTGTAGAAATTTACGAAAAACAGGTCAATATATATTTTTTAAATAAATATTTTGGACCATTTTCAGTTTTCATCTCTCTTCGTTTTAAAGTTACGCCGTCATAGTCATTTTTTTAATGCAACCCTCTCCCTATTTTAGTGTTGTTAGTCTTGCTTAGCTTTCTGGCCATTAGTTCCCGAGATTTAAAAATGGCTCTGACGTCATAACTTTAAAACAGAAAGAGGCGGGAATATGAAAATTGTCTCAACATATTTATTACAAAAAAACCATTTTAATCTGTCTAAGCGTTTTTCGCAAATTCCTACAAGGGACAAATAAATCCAGGTTTTGAAAATTTGTACGCTCTCTGCACACTAAATCAATGAATACATACTGAAGTAGGTACTAAAAAAATGCCGATTATAATTTCAAAATTAATATTATAATTGTTCTCCACCAATTGATTATCACCAATTGACGAAATCATTGCTTGAAAAATTTTGAAGGTTAATAATTAAAACTGTTGAAATAAAACTTAATAGTGTTTTAAAATTGGAAGTGTTAGTGGAAAATTAGTAATTTTTAGAAATTTATGAATTCGAATAATAATCAAATTCATTTGGAGAACGCTATCAGCGACTTTAAAATACGGAAATTTTATGTGTTTAGAGCACTGATCTGTATATTAACTGCATTGGGCTTATACCGTATTCTCGCATCTCAGAGCGTGCCTGATTGAACGGCGCCATGGCAGTGAAATTGGGGTGTTGTGACACGATTCGGCGGTAATCGGTGGAATGCGGCGACAATTCGGCGGCGGCGGATGGAAATCTTGAAAATATTCACATCATAACATCACAATAAACATTATGTTTACTTATTTCAGACAGAAGGACAGTTATTTCAGATTATTTCGTTGTACTTACTTATGCAGCGTCAACTTTCTCGATGAATCGGATTCCTTCCCGCAGAACATGCACTCGAACACCATGTTTTTAAAATACCGTCAGACAAAACTGCTACATCTGAGAAATCGCGGCCATACTAAATTGTCACAAAACTGCAACTTTTGCCAAGATGGCGGCGCTCAATTGGGAACGCACTCTACCGCTTAAGCCCCATACAGTTAATATACAGATCAGTGGTTTAGAGAGAAGGAATAATTTATAGTAATTTATTGCCAATATAATGGTAATAAATTACTTTTATAATAGTGATCTATGGTTGTTAGATATCTGCACAAACTTTAATACAGAATAGAATTTTCTGAGAAACCTGCTTTTTTCATGCATTGCATATTTCGTTTGGATATAAAATTGTATAAAAACTTAAATAAACTTAGATATATTTTTTAAAAGGTAGGAATTTTGAACTTAAAGGTAAAATACTATATTGCATTTGTGCAACAGATGGCACTTACATAATTTCGTTACCCTGAATTAAAGTCGTCTGTTGAATAACAATATATTTAATCAGAATCTTATTTTACTTTGTATACCGTACATACATGAAAATAAACACTTACTTTAGCTTAGTATAATTTTGCAATAATTTTGAACTATTTTGGTTCTAGATGAAGTGAAACAGCACGTTAAAATGTACAGAATTGAATCTATTAGAAGTTGGTATACCAGAATTTGATGTTATCGCTATTATTTATTGAATATTTGCAATAATCTAGCATCAGCTTGTTTGAATTGTCGTAAATTGGGTAGTCCATGTTTGAATGTGTATTAAAGTTGTTAAACCAGAAGTAGACATTTACTCATATACGATATTATGTATAAATACAGCACTCTTTCTTAAATACCTTGGGGTATATGTGTTTTTAATTAAAATTGATTAACTGAAATTCTTGATATTATAATTTGTTAAATTAAATTCGCATCATTATAATTGCACAGGCAATATGTATGATTAATTCTGAAGTCTTCTAAATTAATGCATTTTCTGATTTCAGATAAACTTCATATTCTGTATCTGAATTTAGATAGATTGTAAAATTTTAATTTGAGATGAAAAATTATAATAGTTGATGAGACCAATGTTAAAAGGTGAGCGACCTAATATTTTGTAAATTTTTGATCAAAACCACTTTTTTTATTCAACAACTTCGTAGGATCTTCTAAAAAATCGCTGCATAATTATATAATTAAAACCATGGATGAACCCAAAGCCTCAACATCTAGTACTCTCGACGGAATGCAGAGATCAATTGGTGGCTTCCTATATCAATCGAAGTTGTTAATGATGATATTGTACAGGGGTGTGAACAGAAAATGTTCATTCTTGATTAACACTGAGTGGAAAAATGCGGAGAAATTTGAGGACGTTATTTATAAATTCAAACATGAAGAAAATTGGGTTTGGTATTTTATTCAGGCCAAGCAACGGCAGGGCAAGAATCAAGGGGCCGAAATTACTAAAGATATGCTTATTAAAGACGATAATGGGTTGTTTGATATTTTCAAATATTACAAGTCGTATACCTATATTGTGGAAAACGATATTTTCAACAATGCTAAAAAATTCTATATTATTTGGACAAATAGAATTCTACATGATAGCATTAAATGTTGGTTTAACACTGTAGGCAATGACGATAGGGCACTTCTTAAAACGTTACAAACCGAAGGAGAATTGTTAAAATTAAGTGAAACAGGTAGAAGAGAAATAAGGCGTGCACTTGAAAACAACACAGACATTAAAATTTTAGCAAAAGCTCTCTCCGAATTAGTATTAAATCCAAATAAACGAATGGGCAATCAAGTGGACATTTTTAAAAAATACGATAGTTTTCTTCTAGATAATATAGTTAACAAAACTACTGGAAAATTTAAAAACGAATTCTTCGACAATGAAAACTACCATGAATTTAGAGACTTATTTTTGAATTTTATTCAGTGCAAAACTGGTGGTGAAAATATGCAGAAGTTAAGTAGTTACTTGGAAACAAATAACTCTGAATTTACTTCAGAATATTGGAGTAACAACTACAAACATTTAAAAAATCTTAACGAGAAGAAGAAGTTAAATATAATGGCAAATTTTATGCCATCTAGTATATATGAGTTTGATCACTTAAAGTTTTCCGAAGATATCGATTTCGATGATTTTTTCGACCACTTTATATTTGCAGTAAATCAGCCGGGTACATATGAAATGGATAAATTAATTAGCGAAGAATTAGATCAAAATATTATACTCCAAGGTCTTAGCAGGGATGTAAAATTTAATGAGTGTGTACGTAAAGTTATTGAATGGATCCAAACCAAAGGCGATGATTTCTTAAGCGATGAAATGGTCAAGAACCACCTTATTGAGTTTAAATTGCGTACTTTAACAACGCAACAAAAGTTCAGGCTAACAAAATATAATCTGCTGTTTGAACAAAATGCTTTAAATTCATTAAATTTAAATCTAAATCGCCCACAGGTTTATTGTATCTACAATTCATACAGCACTATTTTCAGTTTAATTAAAATTTTTCAAATTATAGATGATACATGTGACCCTTATTATATTCTGCAATCAGACAAAGTTTTGGAATTAAAAAACTTCATTACCTGTTATATTATCAAAAATCCAATTGGTTTATTTGTGCTAGAACTAGACAATTGCAACACTCGTGCGTTATCTGATATATACGAATGGATTGGAAATATACCGATATTAGAGTATAACATACAAATAATTTTGATCACATTAAAAAGCATTACGATTAAAAATTTTAATGTTCCCTTCCAATCACATATTACAAATATAAATGACGATCACAACAATTTTTCTGATTTAACTTTAGCATCAAAAGAAATGTTTTTGCAATCTTCTAAAATTGATTTTTATGGCAAAGAGTATCCCCTGACAAAACTTATAAATCGAGATAAAATTGAGACCGCAATTAATACTGATATATTCTTAAAACTTTTTACACACAAAAAAATTGTTATCGGAGATTCTTGTTCACAATTAGCAAATAATTCGTACATTATAAGAAACTGCAGACGTTTGGTTGTTATGGACATAAACATGAAAACAAATCATGAAGATTTTATTGTTACTTATTGTGCACAGGATCTAGGTAAAATAGATAATAAGGATATACTCATTGTAACGAGAAAAGAAACTGATTTTATTAAGATTTGTGAAATTTATCATCAAGATGTTAATATACATTGGGTAAAGGAAAAGTACAATTTTTTAGTATGGAAGCAAAGTCGAGGAACATTGCAAAAAATTCGAAGGTATGCGATCAGCGATGTATCTAAAACATATCCCATAGATGCAATTGAGAATTTAAAAGACGACTTTGTTATTGTTTCCGGTAAAGCGGGCACGGGAAAGTCTACATTATTTACACGATTATACCATAATATGATTATATCTTCAAGCGAAGTGTTTTTATGGCCTATAAAAGTTAATTTAGTAGATTATTCATCTACATTTTATACATTGAATGAAGAAAATATTAGTGAACAAAAAGTAAAAGAAATATTATACACATCTTTGTGCCTTCCTGACGATTTATTTACAGAACAATTATTTACCTTTTGCTACGAAAACGATCAAATGTGTGCTATGCTTGATGGTTTCGATGAAATCATCCCAGATCATACAAAACCAGCCTTACAAATGTTAAAAATACTGAAACTTCGGGTGAACAAATTATGGATTTCCAGTCGACCGTATAGTTTTTCAGAAACTCTAGAAGAAGCATTATCGACAATTTCATACGAACTTCAGCCTTACTGTAACGAGGAAATTGAAACATATTTGAGAACGTATTGGCGCAATGCACTAGTGGAATTCAATAATAAAATATTTGATGGTTTCTTCAAGGAGATTTTATCTCATTTTGAGAACTCTACGGGCGACCTTCAATGGGAGTTTTTGGAAATTCCGTTGCAAACTTATATGATAGCGAAAGTTTTCAGAACACTATTTCAAAGAGTTTGTCAAGCAAATGAAACTCAATTATCCATCGAAATTAAGTCAGAAATTAAAGATAAATTTAATGTGTTAAGACTATATGAATCTTTTATCGATGTGAAGTTTGAAAAAATATCAATCGCATATCAAGGCACTAAATTTCTACAAAGGCAATGGAAACCTGAACAAACTAAATTAATGTACAAATTTATGATTTTAGCTCTAAATGAATTGTTTTCACCAGAAGACATTAGAAAGTTATTTAACAATAATATTAGCCAATTTCACAAAACAATGTCAACTTTTAATCCAGAGACCGAAGAAATTGGAATAATTGATAGGGTTATAAATGGCATTCCCCGATTCATACACAGAACTTTCGCAGAATTCTTTGCGGCAAAATGGTTTTGTAATAATTTAAATAATAAAAGTGTTAAAGAATTCCTAATTATTAACGGGTTTGAAACGCGCTTTAAAATTATATGGAACTTTTTAAACTGTTTAATGACGAGTGATGACACTAATAAATCGGATGAATGGTACACACATAATTTAGTGCTTTCTAATAATTACGAAGAATTGGGTAAACTGATGAATTCAGCGGATATTTTTAATTTAATGGAACAAAGAGATAAAGGTGGTAGGACACTATTGCACCTGACTGCGTTTGCAGAGGACCCAGTGGCCAAAATAATATTAGAAGCACTGGGAGATCAGAGTGAAGACATTATTAACCTTAAAGATGAAATGTTTGAAATGAGCGCCCTAGGATATGCGATGCGCTTGAATAATTGGGAGATATCAGATTTACTACTTGAATACAAAGCTAATTCGTTAGATGCAACTCATTATGTACAAAATTTAAGTCAACAACAATTACTTGTTTTGTTTGTGAACAAAGGTTACCTCCAACTGTTAAAAACAATACAAAAAGATTATTTAATAAGTTACAAAGCAATTCTTCATATAGCAATTGAGAACGCAAACTCTAAAACAATCGATATATTAGATTATTTGATAAATAATGGTGTTAATATTAACAATAAGAGGGAATATAATAAAGAAACTGCTCTGCATGTTGCCGCTGCTCGCGGTATATCTGATTGTGTCAATATTTTGATTGCAAAGGAAATAGATATCAATGCCTTGGATAATGAAGGACGGACAGCTTTACATCATTCATTTTCTAATAAACATTTTAATGTTGCTACAATTTTAATTGAAAAAGGTGCTGATATTGGTATTAGAGATAAGAATGGGCAAACTGTAATTGATAATCCTGATTTTAACCCAATTTTCAAATTCGTAAATTTTCTGAAGCAAAATAAAATTTGCTGAATTACACAAGCTTAATCACAAATCGTTATATTCTAAATTAATACGACTCCATTCTATATTGCACGCATGTGTCTGTATAATAGCTGGAGTAATTTTTAATTATTGACCATGTCTGCCGACTGAAACTGAAATCTGTTCGATGTCACTTCAAATGCTAAAATCTCATTTTTTTTACACACCATGAATATGTCATTTGCAAATTTGAATATATAATTGATAGAATAAGCTATTTTGTAATTATTTATAAATTATAAAAAAATAACTTTCTTATAAACACTTATTCAATAAAAATGTACAAGTATGGAATACATACCATTGAAATTAATTGTTATATGTATTCATTAGCCAGGCACACACGTACGGGATTTTCAACCGATCTGCCCGCCGTCCGCATCTAGCATCCCTGTCACGCTAATTTGGGACAGATCGGCATGACAGAGATGCCAAACGCGGACGGCGGGCCCGATCGGTTGAAAATCCCGTACGTGTGTGCCTGATTATTCCATAGTGTGACATACTAAGGTTTTAAACAAAACAGTGTGAAAGTTTCATTTATTATTATACCTATCTTATTATGCAGTATTTGAATTATTAATTTTATTGTTACCATTATTTAATATTTGCTATTGTAAATATATTTTATACTGATTGTAATATTTTTTAAATAAACAAGCATTGTCTTTTTCGTTATTATTGTTATTATTTTTGTTATTTATCATTAAATTATTTAAATATTATAAAACATTTATATTCATAAATATAAAAACATTATTATTTAATTACTAATTATGTACTGATAGCCTGTTCCGGCTATTAAGGTAAGTTATGTCGCCAAGGAGCAATCTACAATATTTTTTTATTGAAATTACGATACTTATGTGTAGTTTAGAAATTTTTGAAAATCTCACAGTAATTTCTAATGGATTTAGAATTTTTAAGGTCTTGTGTAGAATTTCCAAATATCTAAAACATATTTGCATATGTACTGGAAAGTTTATAAGATTAATATAAATGTTTATGAGTTTTTATTGAAATATTGAATTAAATGAGTACTTAATATAGATTTTGAATAATTTCCGAAATTTAACAAAAAATCTTTTAGGGATTTTTTAAGTATTTAAATTGCCTTATAACATGTTTGAGGCCCTATAGGAAAATGGTTAATTAAACGTAATGAGTTAATAATTTTTCAAAATGTCAGGATAATTTTTGAAAAAATCTCAAGGTTTTTAAATTAAAATTAAGAAAATAAATATTAAATATTTTTTTATCAAAATCTGTGCGTAAAACCGTATTCTAGCACGGCATGTTTTTAAGTTAAGCCTAGTAACAACAACCCATTTATCGACCAATTTTGATCGACTACAATCGTCAGACAGTACTAATTTTTATTTAAATGAATATCAAATGTACACTTGCTATCGCTGGAAATCTGAAAACCAGAAACCTGAAGCTTCGTACTCCTTATGATTGCTTGTTTTGAAATTAGCTAAATCAACCGTCAGAATTTCGTTGATGACATTGACGTCTATAGCGTCTATGTCCTTGTAAATACCTTGTAAATTTAATCTAAATGTTCCTTATTTTCTCTTTATTTCCACGTTGTGGTGCAGGTGCAATAAAAAAACCACATATGATGCACGAGCAAGGCCGTTATGCTCAAGCACTGCGCTGTGAAAAGCACTCCGCTTCGCGTCGTGCTCGGCGGGTGGCGCACCGTGTTTAAAATTGTAATGGTTCGAAACTAGGTATTGTACAAATTTTCATAATTTGTAATCTTTATTCTTCATTGCATTTATTTAACTGCAATTTATCCTTAAATGCAATTGGATACATTTAATTTCTTTAACTGCATATTATATGAATTCTTATAATTCAAGTAATATTTGAGTTTTATAAAGTTTTGGCTTGTGATTTAGTGATAGTAATTTACGTTATGTTTAATACTTGAAATCTTTATCGAGACAACTTAATTTGGGTCGTTTTATGGGTAATGTGTCTGTTAGTAATTGTTGTTAGTAAATAAAACACAAATATACATATATATGTTTATTCAATATGATTTATTCATTTTAAAAGGTTGTGCTAAGAATAGGTAAATAAAATACTCATTTGTGACTAAAATTCATCAATTATTCTTTATTGACTTGTTGTTATATTATTATTATTATTAATAATTCTAATTATTTCGTACCAATCAATTAATATCAGAAATAATTGAAATACCGTAAACCAACCTTACCAACAATCGTTCGTTTTTCCAACTTCTATCTTTTCTTTACTTGATTTGATTTATTCAATTAAGATGTGATTTATTTTCTTTTATTATATATTTTTTTATTATATTTTTATTTTATTATATTATTCTTGCATTATTATTTTCTTTTATATTCATTTGTTTTTTATGCATATAATTATGAGGAAAATAAGAATGTAAGATTTGTGCACGGTTGTCCTTGTGGTTTGGCAAAGGTAATATATCTGACCTTATAGCGAATCTCATACTCTAACCCTTTCAGTCTGACGTGTATGAGACATAAGCCAATCATTTAGTTTTATTGTTATTTTGTTTTATTTTATTTTGTTTTATATGCATTTAATTATGAGGAAAATAAGAATCTAAAATTTATGCAAGGTTGGCTTGTGGTTTGGAAAAGGTACATATATCTGACCTTATAGCGAATCTCATACCCTAACCCTATCAGTCTGACGTGTATGAGACATAAGCCCCTTATTTGGTTTTGTAACGGTCCGGAAACGTCTTTGGCAGAAACTGCATTTTAATAATTAATTGGCGCATAGACCTGCACTGTAGACGACCGTACTCGCACCTTTTTTTGTTGGGGTGACGTGTTTCCCATATGTGTGCGATTTTTAAAATCGCCGGCGAGACGCCACCATGGAGGCAGAAATCAGTTGCCTTGCGTGTCGTACGGAAGTGCCAGAAGAACCGTTTTAATTGGCGTACCACCATCCGGTTTCCGGGATAATAAACGGGGACTCAGTTAACCACCCTTGAGGGGATTGAGGCACCAGGTACAGGGCAAGGAACTATCCATACGCTCATAACATCCGAGTAAGTAATTAAGCCCGATATTTTTTTCCTTTTCGTAAAGCCACGTGTCCGGCCATTGTTACTAAGGCCATGTGCTTTGCAGGCGTTTTTTTACGGGGTAAGCGCTAAGCAGCTCAGCCAGCCAGTTCTTGGCTAGAGGCAGCGATCATCCTGCTCTGAGGTTTGGAATCCAGCGACGGCGTCCTCGACGATCGCGGCCGCCGCCCGTCCTAAGAACCCGAGTCCGCCAGCGGAGTCACGCAGACGAGGAAACACAGGCCAGATACAGATATTGATACCTATTTTTTTGTTCTCAATTGAGCCAGACCTTTATGTTTGATTTTTGGTCTCAATTGAATTTAATTCCATATTGACATATCGTTTATTTCTTTTGTGTAAAATTTGCGTTACGTGTTTCGTGCCGTACGTGTTTTGCGCTTGTGCAAGAGAAAGTCGCTCCGTCGGCCCTTTGAATCGCGCGATAAGGAGCTCGCAATATTCAGCCGAATAGGGTGAACCCTGCGTGAAAGGGTTGCGTACGGAGGTATTTATTTCAGGAAGCGTAGGCACGGTGTCCTGTCGTTTTTGTGAATAAACGCCGATATTTTACACTACAAAATTCACACCTGTTATTTTTTGTTCCCCCCACGTTTTCTCGATCGGGCATTTATTTCAGTTTCAGGTTTTATTCTCACTGCGAGATTTAAATCTGGTGGTGTTGGCGCCAAATGGTCAGCGTTGTGACAGTTCGTGATTTCTGAACTTCGCTGACTGTCTGCCGTCCACCCACGCAGGTAGGGTGGAGCCACCCTTTGCGACGAAGTAGAGACGAGGTTAAAATTACGTGGAGCCTTTTTTAACCCCCCCACTCTCTGACACCGAGAGCCTGGCCCTCGTCACTGCTTCGAAGGGACCCTCCACTCGCTCCACGGCCTAACGCGCTGATTGCCCTTCAGGTACGTCACAGTTTTATTGTTATTTTCTTTTACTCTTATTTAAATTTTATTCTATTTTCTTTTGTTCTTATTTGAATTTTATTATATTTTCTTTTGTTCTTATTTGAATTTTATTATATTTTCTTTTATAATTTACAATCTATAAATTACGCACGAAGGTGAGTTGTTTTTGGCAAAGGTGTATATATATTTAATCTTATTGCTATTAATGACATAACATGAATTTATTTAATAATAATTTCCTTTCACTCTCCATTTGTAATATTTATATTTCATATAAAATACGTATAAACGACTCGTGTTTTCTTAATTTATGTAAATTATATTCTTCTTTTTAACTCATTGGGTTTATATTTAAATAACTTTAGTGTAAATTTTATAATATTATTGTTTACATCGAATGCTTCTTTATTATTACCATTAACCTAAAATAATATAGGATGTGGCGAGACAAGTCACACACCACCATACATCATTTCCAGGCAATGCCTAACTAATTTACTCAAAATAAAACATGAAGAGTTGAGAATCCTCTCGAACAAAATCAATATTTACTTCGCAGTAGCACCAAAACTCACAGTCGATTGAATTCAAATCAATTCAATATTACTGTTAAATCAATTTAATATAACTACAACATTCGATGCCCACAAATTTTAAAACATACCAAAATAATAATGCCGAGACGTTGTTCGGTTGAAACTTGGGCAGCAACTCCCGATAAATATTTGATTCGTGCTTTTTATAGCCTTCCATACTCCCTACTATTTTATTTCATCTACTTTTAGTATAACGCCTTCTCGGTCATCCCTCGAATGTTAAGCTGCTTCCCACCCGCCCTACAGACTAAACAAACTTGACTTTTCAACCCCCATATCGCTCCGTTGCGCGATCTCGTCGTTTTAAATACGTTTAAAATATTAACTTAATTTCATATTCCATTCTCCATATTATATAATTTCATTTGCATTCTATGTTTTATCAACCTCAATTCGTTAATTAAAATTTTTATTACGATATTTTACGTTGAATTGCTAAGAACACGAACGTGATCAAAATGAAAGTCGTGCATAAATGCCAACATACTTTGCATTTTCACCCGTTATTGTTCCATCTTAAAAAAAATAATGTTGTATTACTTTCTGTTTGCAACTTCCGACTTCTGGGGAAACAATCTACTTTCGACCTTGGCACTTACACTATTAATTTTTAATTGCATTTTTTACAAGCTTACATTGACAGTTTTTTTTTACTTTCAGGTATTATTATGCAACAATAAAAAATAGTGTCAAATACGTATGCGAGTACCTATGACTTCTGGCTTAGATATCCAATCTTCCAAGCATTAGCTCTATAGCAAGGACTCAGGCTGTGTGAAGACCAATTGAGTATACTACTCCCAGGCTTATTGGTATTTACAGTTTTGACTTTTTGAGAGCTTTATTGGAGTATTATTCCTTTCTTACAATATCCCATCATATAACCATTATAATAAATGGAATCTTCTTCCCTTATTCTTCGATGTGGTGTCAGTCCGGTCAGGCAGAAAGATTGTTTATCTTAGGGTTTATTGTCACTCAGGAATCATAGAATAATTATCCTATTTCCGTTAGGTCGGGTTCGACGGTTTCATTGAATTTTTGAAATGTAACGGTTGGTACCGGTCCGTTGACGCGCATAACATTGGCATTCGTTGTCATTTCCGGTATCCGGCGCCATCTGTATAAAGAATACAATATAAACTTAGTTTTCGTTGAATGTTCGATTTTTAACAAATATTTGCAACCGCAATTCAACGGTTTCGTCGAATATTTGAAATTTAACAATTGGTACCTGTCCGCGTATGCCCAAAAGCTTGCCATTCATTTAAAACATCGTGATTTTGTGATGCCTTTTATTATAAACAGCGAGTCAGTGATACAACTGTCTCCAGAGCATTATGCCAGGAAACTATTGGCATATCGGTACGAACGGTACGGCGATTTTTGTCCACTGACCTTAAATCACATATCCATCTTTGTGGCGCAATAAACAAGCAAATTTTGTTACTGGGTCCAAAGTAATGGACCCACTGATCAGAGTAATGAAAACTTCCAGAAACTACTGAATATGTGCATGGCCACCATTTCAACGATTTCATTTCTAAAACCTAACATTAAAAAAAAACTGTATTATACAAGATGTCCCGTAACTTCCGCTAAAGCTTGCGGTGGCAGGCTTCGGTAACGTATGTGAACTCTAAAACTATCATCGCAAACTCTATAAGGTGTATAGTTTCCTCATACGAAACATTAAAACAAAATGACATCTGACAAAACTGATAGGTTTGTTTATTGATGTACATAAAAAGAAGGTCGTTTAGAAGCCTTGATTTATTGGAATAAATCTTCTCATGTTGACAGTCAAATTCTCACATAAGAGCATTATTGTCATGTTTAATTTTAACAAATTTCTTATCAATTATTATTACCATTTCACAAATGAAATACGAATAGTTAACAAAAATAAAGTCAATGTTGTTTAAGTTTCCTTTGTAATTCCTTATAATTTGTTATTGAAGACAACACCTTTAACCGAAACCATACAAGAAAACTAACCTGCGAATGACAATTTTATTTGCATTTTTGTGTTCATCTTTCAAGACAGAAAAAGGTTTCCTGAAGCTTTACCGGAAGTTTCTAGATCCCCTGTATGTGTTCAATAAATATTAAGGATTTTTCGAATTCTGTACCGTTTTTTCAGAATTTACCTTGGAAATGTGGTACTACTATACAAGGCTCTGTTTTTTACTATATCGCCGTTTAAGTAGTACGAAGTAGTTTTAAAGATGTTGGTCTTAAAACGAGGTTAAGAAAAATGGCTACAATTTCTCTTACAAATAAGATTATACAACCATATTCCCAAAATAAGTAGATTTTAAAATATTTAGAAAATTCGAATTTCTGCATCATGTATTTTCGCCTAAGCTATTTACACATGCATAATAGTTTGCGAAATATGCTTATTTTTCATCACTGTGCCAATGTTAGCAAAGAAATTTCAATTTTGAAAATTTCACTGTAAATGTGTTAATATCGTTAATAATATATATATATATAAAATAATAATATGACTGGACATATTTGCCCCAAAAAAACTGTTTTGGCGGAAATAAATGATATAGTTTTGAAATTAGGTTTACATACTCTTGAGTACTCTAGAATCGAATATCGTCGAGTTTCCTCTCCCCCGGTGGGCGCTTCATCCGTTAATATTGAAAAAAACATCCCCGAAACAGCAAACAATTTTTTTTTCGCAAAAATCTCTTAAACGGTCTAAAAATTTTGATATCGGGTAAAGTTGATAGAAACAAAATTTTGAACAAAAATTATATTACACGGTTTGCAACAAAAATTGTAGTTCTCAAGCTATAGAGGCCGGAAGTTAAATTATCCAGTAAACCCAGTCAATTAGACTTTTTGGCGGAATAAATTAAATAGTTTTAAAACTTTTAAGAAGTGAAATTACTTTATTAACATTAGTTATCACAGTTACGAAAGATAAGCATGTTTCGCAAACTATTATGCATGTGTAAACAGCATATGCGAAATTACATAATAAAGAAATTAGATTTTTCGAAATATTTCAAAAACTACGTATTTCAAGAATATGGAAATGATCATAATGTCATACCACATGTATATAAATCTTTGGTTCGTCGATGTGGGCCGTGCCTTTAACTTGAGGGTGGGCATTTGGAACATGTGTTGTGATTGTAGTGATCTATTTTTTTACGTTTTGTTCATATGAAACACTTGCGTCTCGTTATTTTTTTAAAATTAACGGTTTCTATCTTTAAAGGCTTGCAGCTTCTTAACTAAGATGCATCGGACATATTGTTTATATAACTTTTTTTCTTACCCGAGCTTAAAGAGCAACCTATATAGCGAACGGCAAAAGTAAGGAATACATTCATTATACATATTCGACACGGAAAATAATAGTAAAAATTCCTCCAACAGGTCGATTTCTAATTTTTTTTTAAGCTTTAAAATGAGGTATCACAAGATAATAGTACGGAGAATGCCATTTGCCATTTGAAATTTAAAAGTGGGTGGGGCGGAGGGGGGTAAAATTTATTTAACGTTCTGAAACTTCCATTGCAGTAATTAAAACATTGATTTATTTATACAGAGTGTTGGCTAAATAAAAAACAAAATGAAATCTAATTTGGACACTTTAGAAAATTAACATCATTTAAACAATCCACACCATTTTTTTCACACAGTTCAGGCCTCGTATGGAACTCCTGAAACCTGTTTTGTATTTCTTCAATAGTTATCGATGCAAATGCCTCTCCTAGGCGATTTTTTAAATTTTCAGAATTATTTTCTGCATTTGGAGGATTATTTGAATGATTATATTTTTCTATAATGTTGTTAGATGTAATTTTAAATTCTTTTTGCAAATAGTAAATAATTAAGTGTCAAAATAAGATTTTTTTAAAATTATTTTGCTAACACCCTGTATTAATAAATCAAAGTTTCAATAACTGAACTGGTAGTTTTAGACCAAGCAGGAATTATAATTCCTCTAATATTTTTACTTAAAAGTAATTTTTTTAAAAAAATCCATTTTGTCCGGATTGAGTTTCCGGGAACATATTAAATACAGGGTGTCTACGCTAAGCAGTTCGTTAAAAGTTTACGGGGTTGCTGTTCTACTAGAGATTTCAAAAAATCCTCATCATACGATTGAATCAGTTATCCTCATGTGAAATATTTTCAACTTTCTATCACTTCCGGTTCCACCGGAAGTAGCACCAACTTTCTTATTTTAAATAGAACACCCCATTTATTATAATATTTTTGAATTCCTCGCTTAAATTGGAACATATTTTGTACAAACGTATGTACACTTATCTCTTTTAGTTTTCAAAAAAAAAATCTTTTTCTAAAATTTTGACCTCTAAAAGGTAGCCTGAAATCTGTCTATAACTTCTCTTTGGAATAAGATAAAATGATGAGTTATATTTCGAATTGTACCCAAAGGATGCCTCTATGAGTAAAACAATTGGAAACTGTCAATTTTGATAATAAGTGTTCATAAAATGTCAATATCTAAGTGCAATCTTAAATATCTCGTAATTCATTTTTTTTAATGGAATTACCCATTTTTTATCGCATAGCACGATTGGGAGAAACATTTACTACAAAAAAGTATTATACAACCATACTCCTAAGGCAAGTATTTTTTTGAATTATTTTGAAGATTTCTTTTTCGTTGCATTTCTGCAGGGTATAATTTCGCAAGTCACAAGTGCACTTTAGTAGACATGTGATATGCTTTTATTTTGTCGCTATTGTAATGCAAACTGTCAAATAATAAAACCATTTAGAATAAAGTGTTACAGAAATCAAAATCAACAAAATGAATCATTTCACAAATCAGCAAATTATCAATGTATTCTTAAAACATGGCAACTGCGATATAATTGTTGCTCGAACATGTAGAGTATTGAAATTTATCCACATTTGCCGCCGATGAATAAAACAACATTTAAAAGATTGGATTCAAATCGTGTTCAATTTGCACAAGTGAATGCAATAAGACATCGACAAAAGCAAGTTATGGAAAATGAGGAAGTGCAAGAAATAGTGTTGCTTATTTTCAAGTGAATCCACAAGCATGTATCTTGTGACATGCGAAGTTATACCCTGCAGAAATATTACGAAAAGTATTCTTCGAAATAATTTTAAAAAATACTTGCTTTAGGAGTATGTTTGTATAATACTTTCTCGTAGTAAATTTTTTCCCAATCGTGCTATGTGATAAAAATGGGTCATTCCATTAAAAAAAAAAAATGAATTACGAGATATTTAAATGTTTGAAATTAAAGTTTCAGCATACCGAAAAGTGCATACTTAAATTAGTTTCAAATATACAGGGTGTTCGATATACAATAAAATCAATATAATATACATTTTTAATGGAACACCCTGTATAGTTTGGGATATTGGGGATTATTGCAGCACAATTATGTTGAATCAGATCATTTTTTATTTTAAATTTTAGTACAGGGTGGCCAAGTTATTTAGATTTTTTTTCCAAAATATGTTGAAAACAAGGGTCAACAAAAAAATCGTTCTGAGGCGCTATTTAAAATTATGAAGAACGGAATTGATTATGAATACTTATGTAATAATGCCTAATGATTTAAATTTTGTCATTTCAATGGCTTGCATTGGAAATGTTTGATAAATTTGAAATCATTATAGCTCGTTTTTTTGAATGATATATTTTATTTTATTCCACTCTATTTGTCCTAATATTTCCTTAATTTTTTGTTATACACGTTTTATACCTATAATTTATATTTGATGAGATATTATAAAAAATCTGAATAAAGCACAAAATAATGTGAATAAGGCGTGTTTAAATAGATGCCCATAGTTAAAACAAATGATAGATATTTATTAAACAATTAGTTGTCATTTGATATTGTAATATATGTTGTATATTATATTGTAATATATGAATTATTCACATGATAAATTAATTGATATGATATAGTTAGTTCGCATCTAGAATTTATGCGCATCGCTACCCAGCTACTGTACAGCATCCTCATAAAAGCAAAACCAATAACTAAAAATGGATTATCTTCATTAGTTACCTGCTTAGTCCGTACTTCGTTTTCGTATTCATTTTTTCCGGTTCTTTCAATTCGCTGCTTAAGTTTCTCGAAAGCAAATGTCTTAGGTTTCCGTCTATCTGGGTAGCGTTAAGAGTTAGCATAAATTCTAGATGCAAACAAACACATTTCTCTAGCTCTAGCTCAAAATATCATTTCAATATAAATTCAATTAAAATTTATATTGAAATGATAGTTTGACATCAATAAGGCACTTATTTCAGTAGAATTCAAATATGTTATTAAAACTTAAATTTTGATTTACGTATCAGGCATGAATATTGGGATATTCATACAAACTTCTTTAATTCAACTGTTACAGCAGACCGTGACATTATCGCAATGAGCTTTTTTTAAAGTTTATTTGATGTATAACATGCTCGGTTTAGGTTAATTGCAATTATTGTTAGTTATAACAATCAATAATTTTTTTAAACAACAGAAATATCTACGGAAACAAACAATAATACGTTATACGTGTATTTGTTACGTACGGTACATTTGTTTAAATAATTGACACTCCCTCCTCTGCGACTCGGACCGATTGTGAGCGTAAAAATTCAATAAAAAAATTATTCGGTAATATTTGACGCATTCGTGGTATTTTACAGTATGTTCGATAAAAACAGACCAAGGCTACAAGGACTTCATTTGTTATTTAATCAACAATCAACCGTATATCGGGTGTACATTTCAAGACTAGCCAGTCTCATAACTTTTTATTGCAAGCTAATTTAATAAAACAAAAAAAAAAACACGCCGATTGATTTTTGGAGGGCGAAGTTTAAAAACAAAGTCAAAAAAATGTTAAGTGTCTCCCCTCCTCCCTAGCCACCCCTACTTTGAAATTTCAAATGGCACCCCCCACTTAGCGTTACCTCATTTTAAAAGTTAAAAAAAAACAAATCTATAGGCGTAATAAAAATAAATTTTTGTCGATTCGTTCGAAAAATAAAATAAGAATAATTCCAAATCAATTTATATTGAACAAATATAAGTTCCTTTCAATGAAACAAAAAAACAAGTTGGACCAGTTTTCGAAGCAGATGTTAAAAAGTATATTAATTGAATATCAAATATTACCCCCTCCCCCTAGCGACGGTCCAAATTAATAATATATACAGGGTGTCCAAGATAAGGATGAACAGCAAGGGGATCTCGGAAACCGTAAAAGTTACAAAAAAAGTTGCGCAATTTAGTGGTCAGTAATATTCTGTTGAATGAAATATTTCCTCTTACTTCCGGAGATATTCAACAAAATCCGAAGTCTTGCGATTTCGTTTTTATTTTTTTCTGAACTTATGTGAAAAGGTATAAGAAAACCAAAAACGTTTCGTTTCCAAGAAACCACCATCAGTTTTATATTTTTTATGGCCCGTAAATATAGTACACCCTGTATTAAATAGCATTTCCTATTACGAATTCAACGATTTATATCACAGTATGGTTTAATTCTGAAAAGAAGGCTTGCTAATACATTTGGAACATTTTTCGAACATCACACAAAATATAAATTCAATTTTACACATTTCGGATTTCATCATATTTCTACCTACGCACAATACCCATTACTCTACTAGAATGTCAACCGGAAACACACAAACGCACCCAGATCTGTAGCTTTTACCCTATGACTATAAGTTGCAAATTTTATATTATTTATTTCAATACCTATACTAATTGTTATTATAATTATTTTTTTCGGTGTATAAAGATTTTGATCTGATGACGACCTCCCCCCCCTCCCCCCTATCCAACGTGCTCGAAACTACGAAACTACTAGTCCATGTAACTATAGATTGACTACCCTTCCTGATAGTGCTGACCTCGCCTGTTGGTTAATATTATTATTATTAATACTCTTACAACAAATGTTAGTAGTTTTTTTCTCTATTCAGTGGCGGACTTTGTTTTACAACACCTAACCTAATTTTCGAGATATGACGTCATTGACACTTTTTTAAATTGATGGACCGTGTAAAATTTTACATTTTCAAACAGGCACTAATCAACAATTACAATGATATAGGGTTTGGTGGATCTGCGATTTGTGGTTTTTAAAATATTGAAATATGGAAATATGCAAATATGCAAGAAAAATTAGAATACACAGGTTGTGTCCAGTACGAGAAACGTCTTTGCGGAAGACCGGCAACAGAATGCGAAACTGAATGTCAGAATTAATTGATTTTCATGGCAGTCTAAGTTTATATCGATGAGATCTGTGTTCATTTTTAGACACAGGCAAACTCCTAATCTGATATCCAAAAGTCAAGTGCCCTGCGATTTTATGAGTATGTGCTTGCAAACGCATAAAAAATAAATGAGTTCTGCACGGTAAGAGCGAATTTGCAAAACTAAACAGATTTATAAAGCAAAACAAAGGACAAATTCATGTAAGTAAAGTGCAGCGATGAAGACTTGGCTTACACCACTCGATATAAAGGATTAACCAATAATATCTTAGACTCGGTATGTACCCCAATATACTAAGTTTTGTAGTTGGAAAACGGCCAAAAAGTTAAAAAAAACATTACAGAACATACAGTACTGGCGTATATAGCAAAAAGAAGCAAATAGTACTACATTGTAGTCAGAACATTCAATTTTGAAGGTTCTTAAAATAAAACAAAATATTGACTTAAAAAAATCATCAAAGTGCAGCCGTACCTGAAACGAAATTTGGTTGATTACACTGGTCGACAAATTTTGACGAATGTGTTGTCCGTTTAATTTAAATGAATTTTTCAGAAAGTAATTACTATGCATATGAACGATGTCAAAAACAATATGTTGGAGGTCATTTTTTTTTTAGATTTTTTACATAGTTTTTCACTATTTACTTACAAAACACGTTATCAGTTAGAGAGAGGTTAGAAAAGTGATACCGGTAACTGTCAAACTGAAATTTGAATCCAGTATTGCCTTAAAAGATATTTTATATCCATTTTGCCAAAATTGTAATATCACAAAAACCTGACGTTTCTGAAATCAGTTCAAAATTTTCTATCGTAATCGACTATTTACGTCTAAGGGACAAACATTGTATTGATCAGTGGTATAGAGCAAAAAAGACAGATATTGTAGGTAGGCGGAAAAATAGTGTGTGTCCCGTAGGTCGAAAAGCTATAGCAGCCATTAGTTTCTTAGTGCCCTCGCTCTCTCCGCTCGCTCATGTACCGCGGGCTGCTAAAGCCTATTTTCCACCCTTGATGCACAATATACTATTATATTTTTGTGACATTGACGTTTTACAAGGGGTTTTTATCTTTACAGGGTTTTCATGGTTGATAAAGATTTTATAAATACATACTACCAATTTGAATCCCAACGACGAAAATTAGGTGCATTTTCCAGAAATTGGTTTCTAAAATACGACAGATGACCCACATGGCTGCAAGTGCTTTCTCGCAAATAGTGTACACGAAGTCACAGATTATACGGTTATGTATAATCGATGACGTCACAACAGTGTTAGTGCATAGTTTGTAGTGTGTATGAATTTGATGAATGCGTTTACCGCATATCGTAAGTAGTAACGATATTATTTCAATTTTGATACATATAACCTCTTCTCTTGTTTACAATTTTTGCGGTGTTGGCCACAAATAGTGGCGTGCGTGTCGCGTATCGCGCCTTGATTCCGACAGGACCGTACTCATATTTTCCAAATTTAATTTCTTTGTTTAAGCCCTTATATAAACCCGTCCGTGGCCTTCTTACCTGTTTGACTGTTGTGTTAGTCACCACGATAGGCCCCGTTTGTGCGAAGCGTGTATCCCTCTCGATTCGTTTCTTCCTTTTTGTTTCATTTTTTGTTGCTAAAGATATATTTTCAATAACTCTAACCAATCATTATAATGGTAAAAAAATGTGGAATATGCAACCAGGGAGTAACCCCAAATACACCATTTATTAAATGCCACGGGAAGTGTAACAAATCAATTCACACTCGATGCACAGGCCTTAATGAAGTTGAGATTACGTTTGTTGGTAATTCAATACAGATCTGGGTCTGCCAAAAATGTATCAATCCCATCAATGATACGAGGAAGGGAGAAATTACATTGGAAACTCTCCATAGAGTTCTCACTGAGAAATTTGACGAATTCAAAACAGAAATCATGAACATAATTTCCCAGCGCTTAGATAAATTGGAATCTCGTATTGAGAAATTAGAAAATTCCCGTAACCAGCCAGAAGGGGAACGTCTCGACCTTACATTGAAAAAGGATGAACACTTTGAAAATATTGTTATAGAGATGGACGAGAGACGTAGAAGAATGTACGATGTTATGCTTTTCAATTTGCCGGAATCAACTGCTACTATTATTGAAACAAGATCCAAAGATGACCTCATCGGTATTCAGAAGATCTTGGAACCCCGCGGAATGAATATAATTCCCCAAAAAAATTTACGATTAGGAAGAACGCAACCGAACGATAGACCCAGACCCCTGAAAATGATTTTAAGTAATGAATTGGTGGCTAGAGATGTTTTAAGAAGCAATGCCAAAGATCCCACCTCTATTCACCAGTTTCGAGCGGACCTCACCAAAAAACAAATGGACTACTTCAGGAAAATCAAAAGTGAACTTATCAACAGAACATCAAAGGTGGAAATAAATCTGGCTATAAAATTTAATAATGACGTTCCTTTCATTACAACAGTAAAGCCACTTAAGCCCACTGGTGATAGTTTAAAAAACTAATTGTGTATTATTAGAATTGTGGTGGTACCAGAACCAAACTTTATGATCTTATGATCTCGGTCAATTGTAATGATTTCGATATAATTATTCTAATAGAAACTTGGCTATATGACGATTTATCAAACGCCCAGCTACAGTTTCATAATTATAATATATTTAGAACTAATCGTACTGTGAGCGGTAATATTAGAGGCGGTGGCATATTGATTGCCATTAGAAAATGTATTCAAGCATCAAAAATTTTGGCGCAGTCTACCATTGAGCATATTTTTGTTTCGCTCACAATGAATAATGTTAATATTGTTGTCGGCGGAGTCGACAATATTGCTCCTAATTCAACTGTCGACAATTATTTGAATCACAGCACGAGTAGTGTACCTAGGAGAGTTCTGCCGCATTTTCCCAGAAGGATTTACACAGGGGTCTAAATTCACTTTTTACCCCCTCCACCGCGATTTTGATCGAGGTCACCGCGCTTCTGATTGGTCCGTCTGATTTTTGGCGCGTAATTCATATGAACGAGCCGGCGCGAATGAATTTATTTGAATATGGAGGCGCGCAAGTTTTTTTTATTAATTATTATTTATTATAATTTTTAATAATTATTATTTATTATTAATTATTATTATTGTTATTATTATTAACCAAAGCATTTTTACCTAATAAAAATTTACACGTCAGCCAAGAATCGAACCCGGGCCAGCCACGTGATAGACAAGAATGTTACCAAATGCGCCAAGCTACACGTTATTAAAGAGGCGGAAAAAAAATGAAAGGAGAATAGGACAAATGAATAGGAAAACTACAGAATAAAATCAATAATCAAAACCCAATTCCAAATAATAGAGAAAGAAGAAATACCAATCAGACCTATTACTACATAAATTAACTCACCAACACATAAAATAGCTAAAATCATAAACAGCATCTTTAACAGCATCATTCAATACAAAACCTAAACACACAAATAAAAACAGAATAGAACTTATAAGCCACATAAGCAATGAAAATTATCAACATATTACTCTGCCAACTGAATTAAAAAAAATTATACACAAAACAACAACAATACACACGCATATTCAACCTAATTAAATTAACTTTAGAATAAAACTTTTTTTTGTGTATTCAACAACAACTTCTATAAAATGAACGCCTATGGGCTCATCATTAAGCGGAACATCTCCCAATTACATTATCTACTGTTATGGATAAAATAATAAGAAAAGCAGAAAGAAAAACAAAACCAGCAGTATTTTGACACAGAAAACTAAAAAGAGTACAAATACACGAACGTGCGTTCGCCGATGATGTACTACTGGTAGCAGGTAGTGAAAAATATTTACTTGAGAATTTAAAAATATGGAATGAAATGATGCATGAAGCAGGCATAAAAATAAACAAGCAAAAACCAAAATTGTGGGCATGTCAAATGAAGAAGAAATGATAAATATATACATAGAAAGAGCAAATATACAACAGATTTAATACTTTCATTATTTAGGACCAACTTTTGAAGAATAAGGAAGATAGGAAATAAACATAAACCACAGAAAGGAGAAGGCAGGCAACCTACATCACGCAATACACTTGGGGGGAAAGGAGGTGTCAATAGAAACAAAAAATCAAGATATATAAAACCATATATCGGCTCACTCTGACATATGGATGTGAGACACGGGTATTCAACCAAAGATAAAAAAGTAAAGCCCTGGAGATCGCGGCAAGGTGAAAGGGATAACAAGAAGAGGCATGATTAGAAACGAAAATATAAGAACGGAATTGAGCACAGAACAGCCTCGACAGTCGTCAGCATCAGGCGTACGCCACTCCAAGCGAGAGAAATGAATTTTAAACACCCAACAACAACGTCCCTCCTACCAACATAAATATACAAACAATCTTACCAACATAAAAATGGAGGCGTGCTAACGTGCTGATAACAAATAAATACCGATAGATTAAACATCGTCTAATTTCTATTGATAAGTTTGTAAGCGGTTACAACATACTCTGTAAATTATACAAGTAGTTAATTATTTATTGAACTCTGGTATTATTATCACATGTTAAATATCTCTTATTTTAAATTAAGCACAACACAATCAAATCAACCCTTTTTAAAACAAAAAATATATATATATAAGAGCGAAAAATTCGATAACAGATTCCACAAACGCAGCACCTGATCAAAACACAAATGAGTATTGAGTAACCATAAACACACGACGGTATGTTCCGACTTTTGATTGACATTTGCCGTAACATAACCTCAAAATCGTTTTTCATTAGTTTTCAACCAAATGGTTTTCAGTGTTGCCATGTGTAAATTACAGTGTTGGCGATTTGTTATTTTATTAATCAACCGAGTATAAATTAAATTGATTACGCCTGTTCATATCTAATAAAGTATACTGTCGTAACATAACTTTATTTTAAATTAATTAACCCTGAGCCGTGCATCAAGTGTGAGTGCGATGGACACCCAGCCAATGTCAGCATCAAACGAGGACAGCGCACCTATAAACAGCAAGGAACCTAAAAAATAAAATAAAACACCCCAGACGCCGACCGCGGAAAAACATCGAAACGAGTAAGAAATTAAAAACCACACCAAATCTAACAGAGACACAGGCATCTGAAATACCCACATACAAAACCGCACTCACGCACGCACACACACAGCCCTCTAAAGCACACACACAAGCGCACACAGAACACAGGCAGATCACAGCCACCAAATGAATTCAACTCCTACAAACACAACTATGAAATAAGAACGAATGCCACCATCACACCCATACAACTCGCACGCTTATGGGAAACACACATGCCCAACAACAAGGACATTATCATACAACTGATATACAACATCCTCACTCTTCAAACAAACAAAAGAGAATCCAAAAATAAACTCCAGGAACTGATGGACAAGCAGCTCATCAGAACATCCCGAACCCAACAACAACTAACTACCACACCGAACACACAACGCACATACACCGAATCATACACCATAATCCTCTGGAGTTGAAAAGGAAATCTCAGACGAAGATATTGGCAAATAACTCACTAAGAATAAATACACTTATAGATACTGCAAACGCATCATAGCAAGAGCAACAGACATACCAACATCGATGATAAGAATTATAACTGGAGACATCGACTCATTCGAAAGAATGACATATGAGGGAGGACTGTATTACCTAAATAGGTTCTACAGGTTCATACCAAGCTCCCCACCCAAACCAATACCACAAGCATGCAGCAAGTGCTCCGCATACGATCACACAACCGAGGAATGCAGGAAAGGAAAAACATGCACCAAGTGTCAAGGGGGCGCATGACGCAACTAAATGCGGTTCGCCACAGCCACCGAAATATGATGCCCGCAATGCCGAGGCCCACGCAGGGTGGTCACCCAGATGCCCAAAGAGACCGACAACACTCATAGAGGGCAACCCCAGCATAAGGATAAAAAACATAAATAAAAAATCTACAGATATATACTCTGATTTTTCTAAACTGGCGTGCACGTCATCAATCAGCTGTGCGATGAGGTTTTTTCGTACCAACGTGATTGATCTCGAGAATATGCATAACAATAGTTTAAGAGTCGAAATTAATCTGCGGATCATTTGTTACATAACACTGATCACCGGTGGTTATAAATAGGGAATCGGTGTATTAACCGCGGTCACAATTTTCGCCTGCCAATCATGTAATAAATCATGTTATGTTGGCCGACGTGATATTTTTTCGGCGACGATGCCAGATCTTTTTCACTAACACATGCTCTTACATGTGGGCATAACCAAACTTCTTTGACGTTTAACTTGTTACATTTGACTTCGTTACATATTTCACGTTTCTTTTGCCTGCAGCCGGGAATCGAATCTAACCTCAAGATTTTTGTCGCTGTCAGTGTTGGACCCGAATACGGTGCAAACTCTTTTATATTTTGCCATTGTAAATGTTAAACCATAACCACAAGATTGATATCTGAAAAACGGCAGAGAAGTTGACGAATTTGATACGAACCGCGCAGTGTCGCACAAGATTGCATGGGCGCAACAGCTGATTGCAGCCATTTTTAAATACCCTGGACAGCTGGCAACCTTGTAAAATTGTGTCGTCATTATTATGATTATTATTTTGATGACGTGCACGCCAGTTTAGAAAAATCAGAGTATACCAAACTCATAAATACATAAACACATAATATCTATTATTTCATCAAAAAATAACTTAATATTTAAACAGACTTAAATCATACTAGTTGCTGATTAAAATATTCTTAAAATGTAGTAACGTATGATAGGCTTCGAAGAAGTTATTTTGGGGTAAGATCTTGTCCGGGGTGTGTTTTACCTGTATCTAGTATGTCATAGTATTCGTCTTCTGTTATGTTTGGCGGTTCCTTATTGTCTGTGTTTTGGTTAAAATGTCTGTCGTACCAGTCGTTCACGTTTGTGGAGTTATCGTTGTTATATGTAGGGGCGCCGATGGGGGTGAAAGCAGATGTGGAGTGGTTTGCGAAGGCGTATGCCATATGTTCGTCTGTCGTATGTCTTTTTAATATCTTGTAGGAGTGTAGGTGTACGTGATGTCTTTTTGTATTTTGTCTGTCGTTTAATGTTAGTCCAATAGGTTGTTCCTCGGCCTCTCTCAATTTCTTTGTATACTTCGAGCCATTTATGTGACTTTTATTGCCGTGTCATTGTCTGTATGGTTTTGTTTAGTCTATTCATTATTGTTTTTGTGTTTCTGCCTCCTGTCAGAGTGTATTCTCTGCACGTTTGTCACTTGTACTTGATTAGTGTAAGTATGTTCTTAGGTAGTCTGTGTTTGTAAAATGTTCCGTTTGTTTGGGGGCTATGTTTTATTATAGAGCTGGTGAGTTTTGTCTGAAATTCCGTTAGGCGATGTAGTTCTATGTCTTCTCTTTCGATTTCGTTCAAGTATGTCAGCATGAATGTATTTGCTGCCTTTGTATTTGTGAGTTTGAGATTGATATTTGTCTTGATTGTTTCGGCAGTTGGTGTTCGGTCTAGTTTAATTGTAAATTTAACAGCCAAGTGATCTGAGCAAAGGTATGGTGTTACTTCGATGTCTCTTATATTATTTGTTGGATTGTCAGTATGTATGTAGTATATCTGGGGTGGTGTCATTATTGTTGGGCATGATGAGTGTTGGTTGTGTGTGTGTTGTCTTCTGAAGTCAGAGTTATTTATGAACGTTTGTAGTTGACGTCTCTTCTAGGGGTGTAGGTTAAAGTCACCAATGATAATCGAATATCTATTCAAGGGGTGCTTTTATGGCGATGTTCTGTTCGATTGGTGAGTGTGGTTGAAATGTATATCAGAAAGATGTTAAGTTTGTCATTGTCAAATGGGATCGTAAAGTAGAGGCAATCATTTTGTGGGTTGTTCGGTACTGGCGGGTTGGCTCTACGTGCGGTGTGGAGGATACCTATCCCACTGTGTTTCGGTTACAATGTCTATCGTACCAGTCGTTCACGTTTGTGGGGTTATCGTTGTTATATGTAGGGTCGTCGATGGGGGTGAAAGCAGATGTGAGGTGGTTTGCGAAGGCGTATGCCTTATGTTCGTCTGTCGTATGTTTTTTTAATATCTATGTTCACGCCAAGGAGAAAGTTAGGAGCACCCTCAGAGCGCAGCATCCCTGAGGGACCGGAAACTTCAACAAATAAACAATGGACGACGTCGCTGGAGGTCGCATTCCTGGCGTGAAAGCTTGCACCATGGCTTTCGCAAAACAACATCTGGTACACCCCCGCACCCAGCCCCCGAGATGGTGGAAAAAGGTCTCAACGAGGAGTCCCTCGCCAACCTTCGACGTATACAGTTCATTTCTCCCGTGTTCATTTTTGTTATTATTTATACAGTCCACACTTTTTAATCATATTACACACTTTCTGTGGAACAAAGCCTGTGAGTTTTATTTCCCATAGAAAGGAACAGCGCGGAACAAGCTCGCGCGTACATTTTGGTCCTTCGAACCGGATTAAACAACGGGAGCATCATCTTCATCACATCACGTCGTCAAGGTAGAGGGATCCAAAGCAGAGTGCCAGTTTCCTTTCTTGGATCAATTCACCTGTCCAAACAGCACCTGCCACCTCGCCACCAGCAACTACGCGGAGCCGAGGTCCAGGTATCAACGTTCCAGTCAACGTCAAACAGAATGGGAGCCGATTCATCTCGCCAGCGACCAGATTCGCGGAGACACAAATTCACCTCGCCAGCGACCAGATTCGCGGAGACACAGTTTCATCTCGCTAGCGACAAGATTCGCGGAGACACAGATTCATCTCGCCAGCGACCAGATTCGCGGAGCAGAAGTAGGAATTCTATGGAGAAAACACAACATACACAAACCACAGGTTAGCTTCCTTTCGAACTCCAGTCCTATAACCAATCAGTGCTGCACACAATGGGTATAAACAACTTCAAATTACTCGATGAATGCTGGTCGCAACTACTGCGATTTCAGGAATTTCTAGACGGCGCGATAAATTTAAGCAAGAGAGCAATAAGTGCTAGAGTTGAAGTCATACAGCCACTATATGACGAATTTCAGCATATATTACTTCAAATATATGTGAGCACGGGTCGTCAGCCGGAATCGGATGATATGCTGCATTTCGAAGATTATTATTTTCATTTACTAACATGCGCGGATCATCTAATTAAGGGATTACCGTTTCCAAAATCACCATCGATAGTGATTGGATACCCAAGCATTACTGACATAACCGAAGATAAACCCTTTCAGTTTCAATCAACTCTTATGGCGGACGCGACCGCCAATTTGAATATCGGTTCGGCAACAATGCCGACGGTCATTGCCCAAAGCGAGCAACCCTTTAAATCTAAATCAAAAACACACCATGCGTTAAATCGAAAAATCCCCGAAACGAGACAGAGGGCTACCTGCACACTCGCTATTAACACCGGTAACTTCGATATTTTCAGCAAATTTTCATCATTGAATAAATTAGTGCGGGTGACAGCGCTGATGCTCAGACTAGCCTGCAAAGCACGAGGGCAAGCTAGAACCGGCCCATTGTTACCGAATGTACTAACAACCGCTCTCTACCGGTTGATTTACCTGGCGCAATGCTCATGCTTCAAAGAAGATTATCTCACCCTTAAACGAGATTATCGAGTGCTCAATAAAAGTCGACTACTGAGCCTCAGTCCCTTTATTGACGACGCCGGTGTTGTAAGAGTTGGCGGCAGATTGCAAAATGCCAATCTGAGTTTCAACCACAAGCACCCTGCCATATTACCATCCGACCATCCGCTAGCAGTGTTGGCGATTAAGAACGCCCACCAGGAGGTGATGCACGCCGGTGAACAGAGCACCCTCGCTCACCTCCGCAGCAAATTTTGGCTCTTGCGCGCGCGAAGCGCAATCAGAAAAACACTGCGAAAATGCGTGATCTGTTTTATATCACGGCCGCGCGTGACAGTTCCGCGAATGGCACACTTGCCATCCTGTCGCACCGTACGCACGCGACCATTTGATCGAACGGGCGTAGATTATTGTGGCCCCTTCTGCCTCAAAGAGGGACCTGCTCGATCAAAATGAACTTCAAAAGCATATATCGCTGTGTTCGTATGTCTAGTGACAAAGGCGGTTCACTTGGAAATAGGGTCAACCGAGGCGTTTTTGGCAACGTTGCGTCGATTTATAGCTCGCCGCGGTCTTGTAACTGAATTGTATTCGGACAATGGCACCAATTTTGTCGGCGCAAATAATGAATTGAGAAACTTACATGCACTGTTAGAGGCCGAAAATGACATCATAGTCACAGATTTAAGCAAAAAAAAACATATCATGGCACTTCATACCACCCCGCTCCCCTCACTTTGGAGGTTTATGGGAGGCTGCAGTTAAATCGTGCAAAAGGCACTTGACTAAATCCGCGGGTAATTCTTTATTAAATTATGAAGAAATGAGCACATTATTGACTCAGATTGAGTCCATTATGAATTCACGCCCCCTAACAACTTTGTCTGACGATCCTAATGACCTTTCCTGTCTGACACCTTCCCATTTTTTAATCGGTGACACCCCTGGTGCCATCCCCGAGGGCGATATTCGAGCTGTTTGTCAAAATAGGCTCTCCAGATGGCAACGTGTCCAGCAAATTTACTGGGGCTTTTGGGATCGCTGGCACACCGAATACCTGACAGGTCTACAACAACGATCAAAATGGCAATCACCAACAGGCACACCACTGTCTATCGGCCAATTGGTTTTGATTAAGGAGACCAACGTAGCACCTCTGCAATGGCGCCGAGGACGCATTGAAATCATTCATCCAGGAAAGGATGGAATTGCACGTTCAGCAACAATAAGGACTTCTAGGGGATCCATTCAACGTTCCGCACAGAAACTGTGCGTTTTACCTATCGAGACGTGCAGCGACAAGTGTACGCAATAGTGATTGGTTGTGTTGTGAGTTTTTGGTGACACTATTTTACACTGATCTTTTTAATTCGTATTTTTTAATTACTGTTATTGTATATTGTATATATCCTTGTTTTTGTTGTGTGTATTGGTTATTTTTTAATTTCATTGTATCGGATAGCATATTCTAATTTCTGTTGTATTATATAATTTTACATTAGATTGAGTAAATGAATTCCTCAATGTGGGGCGGTATGTTCACGCCAAGGAGAAAGTTAGGAGCACCCTCAGAGCGCAGCATCCCTGAGGGACCGGAAACTTCAACAAATAAACAATGGACGACGTCGCTGGAGGTCGCATTCCTGGCGTGAAAGCTTGCACCATGGCTTTCGCAAAACAACATCTGGTACACCCCCGCACCCAGCCCCCGAGATGGTGGAAAAAGGTCTGAACGAGGAGTCCCTCGCCAACCTTCGACGTATACAGTTCATTTCTCCCGTGTTCATTTTTGTTATTATTTATACAGTCCACACTTTTTAATCATATTACACACTTTCTGTGGAACAAAGCCTGTGAGTTTTATTTCCCATAGAAAGGAACAGCGCGGAACAAGCTCGCGCGGTGCGGGGGTGTACCAGATGTTGTTTTGCGAAAGCCATGGTGCAAGTTTTCACTCCAGGAATGCGACCTCCAGCGACGTCGTCCATTGTTTATTTGTTGAAGTTTCCGGTCCCTCAGGGATGCTGCGCTCTGAGGGTGCTCCTAACTTTCTCCTTGGCGTGAACAATCTTGTTGGAGTGTAGCTGTACGTGACGTCTTTTTGTATTTTGTCTGTCGTTTAATTTTAGTCCAATAGGTTGTTCCTCGGTCTCTCTCAATTTCTTTGTATACTTCGAACCATGTATGTGCCTTTTATTGCCGTGTCATTGTCTGTATGGTTTTGTTTAGTCTATTCATTATTGTTTTTGTGTTTCTGTCCCCCCTGTCTGAGTGTATTTTCGGCACGTTTGTCACTCGTACTTGATTAGTGTAAGTATGTACTTAGGTACTTTGTGTTGGTAAAATGTTTCGTTTTGTTTAGGGGCTATGTTTTATTATAGAGCTAGTGAGTTTTGTCTAAAATTCCGTTAGGTGATGTAGTTCTATGTCTTCTCTTTCGATTTCGTTCAGGTATGTCAGCATGAATGTATTTACTGCTTTTGTATTTGTGAGTTTGAGAATGAATTTTGTCTTGATTGTTTCGGCAGTTCGTGGTTGGTCTAGTTGAAATGTAAATTTAATAGCCAAGTGATCTGAGCAAAGGTCTGGTGTTACTTCGATGTCTCTTATATTATTTGTAAGATTGTCAGTATGTATGTAGTATATCTGGGGTGGTGTCATTATTGTTGGGCATGATGAGTGTTGGTTGTGTGTGTATTTTCTTCTGAAGTCAGAGTTATTTATGAACGTTTGTAGTTGACGTCTCTTCTAGGGGTGTAGGTTAAAGTCACCAATGATAATCGAATATCTATTCAAGGGGTGCTTTGCGGTGTGGAGGATACCTATCCCAGGGATCCTCCTCGTGCGTTGATGTTGATGTGTCCTTGTTTTTGTATGATTTCCCAGTTCTTGTATGTCACGTTTGTGTCGGTATTGATCTTTGTTTCTACGAAAAGGCAACCTTGAATGTTGTTATTCTCTATATAATTATTTATTGGCGTCCGTTTGTTACTGTGGCAGTTGATGTTTGCGTATATGATGGTCGGTCGATCGTTCTGTGCATGCATGGTGGCTTGTGTGGTATGATTTGAGGGTTCTGTCGGTGGTATGCTGTCTGATGCTTGTTTGTCGAACATGATTATATACATTCTGTTACCGGAAAGTACAGCCTGTGTGTCAATGACATAGTCAATTATAAAGCGTTTGCGGAACTTTTTGAGAATCTCTTCTCTGTTTGTGTTCTGTGTGTTGTTTATGTCATGTGTGTGTGTGTGATAATGATATGGTCGGGTATAGTCAGTGGGTTAGGGATTCTATTGTTATGAGTGGTTGAGTTTGGTATATCTGTAGATTTTTTATTTATGTTTTTTATCCTTATGCTGGGGTTGCCTTCTATGAGTGTTGTCGGTCTCTTTGGGCATCTGGGTGACCACCCTGCGTGGGCCTCGGCGTTGCAGGCATCATATTTCGGTGGCTGTGGCGAACCGCATTTAGTTGCGTCATGCGCCCCCTTGACACTTGGTGCATGTTTTTCCTTTCGTGCATTCCTCGGTTGTGTGATCGTATGCGGAGCACTTGCTGCATGCTTGTGGTATTGGTTTGGGTGGGGAGCTTGGTATGAACGTGTAGAACCTATTTAGGTAATACAGTCCTCCGTCATATGTCATTCTTTCGAATGAGTCGATGTCTCCAGTTATAATTCTTATCATCGATGTTGGTATGTCTGTTGCTCTTGCTATGATGCGTTTGCAGTATCTATAAGTGTATTTATTGTTAGTGAGTTATTTGCCAATATCTTCGTCTGAGATTTCCTTTTCAACTCCAGAGGATTATGGTGTATGATTCGGTGTATGTGCGTTGTGTGTTCGGTGTGGTCGTTAGTTGTTGTTGGGTTCGGGATGTTTTGATGAGATGCTTGTCCATCAGTTCCTGGAGTTTATTTTTGGATTCTCTTTTGTTTATTTGAAGAGTGAGGTTGTTGCTTATCTGTTGTATGATAATGTCCTTGTTGTTGGGCATGTGTGTTTTCCATAAGCGTGCGAGTTGTATGGGTGTGATGGTGGCATTCGTTCTTATTTCATAGTTGTGTTTGTAGGAGTTGAATTCATTTGGGGGCTGTGATCTCGCCTGTGTTCTGTGTGCGCTTGTGTGTGTGCTTTAGAGGGCTGTGTGTGTGCGTGCGTGAGTGCGGTTTTGTATGTGGGTATTTCAGATGCCTGTGTCTCTGTTAGATTTGGTGTGGTTTTTAATTTCTTACTCGTTTCGATGTTTTTCCGCGGTCGGCGTCTGGGGTGTTTTATTTTATTTTTTAGGTTCCTTGCTGTTTATAGGTGCGCTGTCCTCGTTTGATGCTGACATTGGCTGGGTGTCCATCGCACTCACACTTGATGCACGGCTCAGGGTTAATTAATTTAAAATAAAGTTATGTTACGATAGTATAATTTATTAGATATGAACAGGCGTAATCAATTTAATTTATACTCGGTTGATTAATAAAATAACAAATCGCCAACACTGTAATTTACACATGGCAACACTGAAAACCATTTGGTTGAAAACTAATGAAAAACGATTTTGAGGTTATGTTACGGCAAATGTCAATCAAAAGTCGGAACATACCGTCGTGTGTTTATGGTTACTCAATACTCATTTGTGTTTTGATCAGGTGCTGCGTTTGTGGAATCTGTTATCGAATTTTTCGCTCTTATATATTTTTTTTATTTGTTTTAAAAAGGGTTGATTTGATTGTGTTGTGCTTAATTTAAAATAAGAGATATTTAACATGTGATAATAATACCAGAGTTCAATAAATAATTAACTACTTGTATAATTTACAGAGTATGTTGTAACCGCTTACAAACTTATCAATAGAAATTAGACGATGTTTAATCTATCGGTATTTATTTGTTATCAGCACGTTAGCACGCCTCCATTTTTATGTTGGTAAGATTGTTTGTATATTTATGTTGGTAGGAGGGACGTTGTTGTTGGGTGTTTAAAATTCATTTCTCTCGCTTGGAGTGGCGTACGCCTGATGCTGACGACTGTCGAGGCTGTTCTGTGCTCAATTCCGTTCTTATATTTTCGTTTCTAATCATGCCTCTTCTTGTTATCCCTTTCACCTTGCCGCGATCTCCAGGGCTTTACTTTTTTATCTTTGGTTGAATACCCGTGTCTCACATCCATATGTCAGAGTGAGCCGATATATGGTTTTATATATCTTGATTTTTTGTTTCTATTGACACCTCCTTTCCCCCCAAGTGTATTGCGTGATGTAGGTTGCCTGCCTTCTCCTTTCTGTGGTTTATGTTTATTTCCTATCTTCCTTATTCTTCAAAAGTTGGTCCTAAATAATGAAAGTATTAAATCTGTTGTATATTTGCTCTTTCTATGTATATATTTATCATTTCTTCTTCATTTGACATGCCCACAATTTTGGTTTTTGCTTGTTTATTTTTATGCCTGCTTCATGCATCATTTCATTCCATATTTTTAAATTCTCAAGTAAATATTTTTCACTACCTGCTACCAGTAGTACATCATCGGCGAACGCACGTTCGTGTATTTGTACTCTTTTTAGTTTTCTGTGTCAAAATACTGCTGGTTTTGTTTTTCTTTCTGCTTTTCTTATTATTTTATCCATAACAGTAGATAATGTAATTGGGAGATGTTCCGCTTAATGATGAGCCCATAGGCGTTCATTTTATAGAAGTTGTTGTTGAATACACAAAAAAAAGTTTTATTCTAAAGTTAATTTAATTAGGTTGAATATGCGTGTTTATTGTTGTTTTTTTGTGTATAATTTTTTTTAATTCAGTTGGCAAATAGGTGATTCTGTTATTGGTGGCTTATAAGTTCTATTCTGTTTTTATTTGTGTGTTTAGGTTTTGTATTGAATGATGCTATTAACGATGCTGTTTATGATTTTAGCTATTTTATGTGTTGGTGAGTTAATTTATGTAGTAATAGGTCTGATTGGTATTTCTTCTTTCTCTATTATTTGGAATTGGGTTTTGATTATTGATTTTATTCTGTACTTTTCCTATTCATTTGTCCTATTCTCCTTTCATTTTTTTTTCGCCTCTTTGTTGGCGGCCCTTAAAGTAATTTTAATTCTTAAGTATTAAACGATTATTTGAGAGCCGTTTTAATAACGTGTAGCTTGGCGCATTTGGTAACATTCTTGTCTATCACGTGGCTGGCCCGGGTTCGATTCTTGGCTGACGTGTAAATTTTTATTAGGTAAAAATGCTTTGGTTAATAATAATAACAATAATAATAATTAATAATAAATAATAATAATTATTAAAAATTATAATAAATAATAATTAATAAATAAAACATGCGCGCCTCCATATTCAAATAAATTCATTCGCGCCGGCTCGTTCATTTTGAATTACGCGCCAAAAATCAGACGGACCAATCAGAAGCGCGGTGACCTCGATCAAAATTGCGGTGGAGGGGGTAAAAAGTGAATTTAGACCCCTGTGTAAATCCTTATGGGAAAATGCGGCAGAACTCTCCTAGGTACACTACTAGCACGGCACTAGAGCAAGTTTACGAGCGTTATAATATCGATAAAACATTAATATGTGGTGACTATAATTTACCATCTATTAAATGGAACAACATTGGCCTAGACGTACATACCCTGAAACACTCTGATGCAAAAGCTAATTGCATTGTTAATTGCTACAATTTCTTGAATACCATTCAAATTAATACCATTCCCAATTCTAGAGGGGTATTCCTAGATTTATTTTTCTCTAACTTTGTTGGTGTTGAGGTTTCTCTTTCAGATAATGCTTTATTACATTCAAGTGAACATCACTCGGCTTATGACATTTCACTTCCCTAACATATAGTGCTATAGCTGCATACAATGAAAGAAATGTACATGTACCACCTTGCAGACTTCGACGCTCTTAACACATATTGCCATTCGATAAAATGGTCCGATTTATTAAATGATTTAAATATTTATTATTTAGATAACAGTTTAGTTATTTAAGATTTTTGTCAATAGTAAGTTCTCATAAGTTAATATTTAGAATGTATTAATTTAATTGATGTTTTAATGATATTGTGTAGTAATAATATTTTGTATAATATTTTGTATAACAGGGTTTTCCCGTAAATAAATAAATAAATTAATTAATTAAAAAAATAAAAAAATTAAAATTATCGATTTTTGAGCACACCACGAATTATACAGTACGAGTGTTTAAACGCACTCGGAACGGTAAACCATAAGGTTATTATAAAAAAAAAAAAAAAAAAAAAGTATACATAACTTGTGTACAATAATGAGTTACACTTAATAAAATATTGAAATTTATATAGGGCGGTTCATTTGAAAGTAACAGACCAATCTTATGTTTTTTTTAAATAGGAACGCTATATATCTTTGCATTTTTGTATCCTGTGTTACCACAGGATCCAAAAATTAAAATTCCAATTAAAATGACATAAGATAATAGGGGTTGAAACCTAACAGTTTCCATCATATTCATATGTTTATTCAAAAATGTATTCAATTTCAATAATTTTTCCTGCTCTCATTGATGGAATTGACAATCTGTATGTCGGTGTGTAATTTTATTCATTGGTGGCCTTTTAAACCCTAGTTGATTCTTGTACCTCTCACTCAGCATCAAATTAATTTTTTATTACTTCGGAATTATTCAGTTGGTATATTATTTCCTTGAAGAAAGTTGTGTAAGACATGCAGTTTTGGAGAGAAAAAAGCTAAACACATTAGTAGTTCACTAGTAATAATTGAGACCACCAACACTCAGATGTTAAAATATTATGCAAAGGTTTAATCAGCGTAAATCGTTTGATTTCATAATCTGTTTACATATTGTCACTCCTATTTTAACAATGATCCTTAAAGTAAGAAAAGCATTACAAATGGAAAATGTAAACCTATTACATTTTGTAAACCGTGTCTGAAATTGAAAATCAAGTTTGCAATCATTGACAACTGATACAAGTGTTTTTGACAATTTATAAGTCGAAGAAATGTGCGTCAAACAGAATATCGCAATTCCGGAAATAAAACTACTATAAGTTTCCCATAAAATGGACGAAAACTGGAAAAATCAATATGAAATTGAAAACAAAAATGGTGATATCAAAATAAATACTTTCTAACCATTTCTAGATTCTCTTATTTCCGGAATTGATGATCATTTTAGTCAAGAAACGACTCAGATAATAGAGTGTGCAGGTGAACTACTGAATTTAAATTGTGACGTTGATCTAACTTTACTTCAAAAACAGTTTTAATAAATAGAGATGAACTAATGGAAGAATTCAACTTTATTAATCATGATGAATCCAAACGTAAACAAAGTAATTTGGACAACATAAAAGAGTGCATTACTGAGCTATTTGATTCTGACCGATTTAAAATATACCTACAATAATATATTTTCAACTTTAAAGCATTTTTCTGTTATTCATGTCACATGCTATTGATGTTAGCGTTTATTTTCTCAGAAGGTTCTAGTAATATCAATATTCAGAAACATCATGTCACAGGAGAGATTAGACTAATTGCTTTTTTTTATTTATTGAGCAAGATAAAACAAAAACAGTCGATTATTATTTAGTTATAGTTTCAAACACATACATCGGGAACACGAAGAATGAGATTGTAAAAATAATATGTCCATGTAAATTTACTTGTTTACAAAAATACTGCAGTAGTAAACTTATGTTTTTATGTCCAATTAAGTTTCAGTTTAAAAAAATGGCATGGCTATTTATTTTCTCCGAACTCCAAGAGCCAATGTGGCCCTCCCTAAAGAAAACAAAACATGTTTCATATCATTGCATTGGTTCAAATAATTGTCATCGTTGTAATATTGTTAAATTCTTCAAAATGTATTTCTGTTTTCAGATAAAACTGGGATGCTGCCATACAAACTGTATTAAATAGATTAAAAAAAATAATATGACTGCGAGATTATAATATTTGACGGGACCATCGTTAACAGGTGAGCGACCATACATTTTTCAAAATATTGATGAAAACCGTAACATTTATTTTTTAATTTAGGGACTAAATAGAAACGAATGGATATTGCTGAATAATGAATAATACCATGGCTGAAGACACATCCTTCAGATCGATCAATCCAATGCAACGAGTACTTGGAAGCTTGATGTACCAATACAAGATTTTCATGATGATAATATATAAGGGCATTAACAGAAACTACTCATTCAAAATTAATACTGACTGGGAGCCTGCAATGAAATTTGATGACGTTGTTTATAAATTCAAACATGAAGAAAATTGGGTTTGGTTCTTTATTCAAGCCCAGCATGGACAAGGCAAGATCATTACTAAAGATATGCTTACTGTAGACTATGGGCGCGTTGGTATTTTGAAATATTATAAGTCATATACCTGTATTGCGGAAAATGACATGTTCAACAATCAAAAAAAATTTTATATTATTTGGACAAATATGATTCTACATGATAGCATTAAAAACTGGTTTAACACTATAAGTAATGAAGATATGGCATTTCTTGAAACATTACAAACTGAAGGGGAAATGTTAAAATTAAACAAAACAGGTAGAAGAGAAATAACGCACGTACTTAGAAAGAACTCAGACCTTAATATATTAGCAAAAACTCTATCAGAATTAGTTTTAAATCCAAGGAATCGAATGGGCAATGAAGTCGTCATCTTTAAAAAATACGATCGCTTTCTTCTACAAAATATAGTAAACAAAACTACTGGTAAGTTTAGAAACGAATTCTTCGACAATGAAAACTACCATGAATTTAGAGACTTATTTTTGAATTATATTCAGTACAAAACTGTTGGTATGCAGAAGTTAAGTAATTACTTGGAAACAAGTGACTCTGTATTTACTTCAGTATATTGGAGTAACAACTTCAAACTTTTCGAAAATCTTTACGAGGGGAAGAAGTTATATATAAGGGCACATTTTATGCCATCCAGTACATACGAATTCAAAGACTTGCAATTTTCGGAAGACAACGATTTTGATGATTTTTTCGATCACTTCATATTTGCAGTAAATCAACCTAGTACAGATGAATTGGATAATATAATTAGTGAAGAATTACAACAAAATATTATAGTACAAGGTCTCGGCAGGGACCTAACATTTAATGAGTGTGTTCGCAAAAATATGGATTGGATCCAAACAAAGGACGACGACTTTTTAAACGATGAAATGGTAGAGAACCACCTTATTGAGTTTAACTTGCGTACTTTAACAATGCAACAAAAGTTCAGACTAACGAATTATAATCTGCTGTTTGAAGAAAATGCTTTGAATTCATTAAATTTAAATCTAAATCTCCCGAAAGTTTATTGTATCCAGAATTCATTTAGCACTATTTTCAGTTTAATTAAACTTCTTCAGATTATACATTGTACGTGTTACCAGCACCCTTGTTATATCTTGCAATCAGACAAGTTTTTGGAATCAAAAACCTACATTGAACGTTTCATCATCGAGAATCCGGTTGGTTTAATTCTGCTAGAACTGGTCAATTGTAACACACCAGAATTATCTAAAATATGCGAATGGATTGAAAATATTCATATCAGGTGTAGTAACATACAAATAATTTTGATCACATTAAAAAATAATACGATTCTGCATTTTAATGTTTCATTTCAATTACATATTACAGAAATAAATGACAATCATAACAATTTTTCTGATTTAACTCTGGTAGCAAAAGACATTCTTTTACAATCTTCAAAAATAGTTTTTTATGGTAAAGAGTACCCCCTGACAAAACTTATAAATCGAGATCAAATAGAAAATTCAATTGATATTGACGTATTCTTAAAACTTGTTACAGACAAAAAAATAGTTATCGGAGACCCTTGTTCACAATTAGCAAATAATTCATATATTATAAGAAATTGTAAACGTTTTGTTATTATGGACATCAATTTGAAAACAAATCGTGAAGATTTTATTGTTAGTTATTATGCGCAGGATCTAGGTAAATTGAATAATAAGGATATACTCATTATAACGAGAAAAGAATCAGATTTTAATAAAATTTGCGAACTTCATCAAGATGGTAATATACATTGGCTAAAAGAAAAGTACGATATTTTAATATGGAAGCAAAGTCGAGGATTGTTGCACAAACTTCGAAGGTATGTGCTGAGCGATGTTTCTAAAACATATCACCTTGATAAAATTGAAAATTTAAAAGAAGATGTTGTTATTATTTCAGGTAGAGCGGGCACTGGAAAGTCCACATTATTTACACGTTTATTTTATAATATCGTTATATCTTCAAACGATGTGTTTTTATGGCCTATAAAAGTTAATCTATTAGAGTATTTACCTGTATTTTATTCATTGCGTGACAAAAATATTTGTGAACAAAAAGTAAAAGAAATATTGTACACATCTTTGTGCCTACCTGACAATTCATTTACAAAACAATTATTTACCATTTGTTACGAAAACAATCAAGTATGTGTTATGCTTGATGGTTTCGACCAAATAAGTCCAGATTATATAAAACCAGTCCTACAAATGTTAGATATAGTAAAACTTAGTTCAAACAAATTATGTATATCCAGTCGTCCGCATAGTTTTTCTGAAAGTCTGGAAGAAGCATTATCGACATTTTCGTACGAACTTCAACCTTTCTCTAAATTGGAAATTGAAAAATATTTTGGAATGCATTGGAGTAACAAAGTAACAGAATTTGACAATGAAATATTTGATGTTTTTCTTAACGAGATTTTACTTCATTTTGGAAACTCGACCGGCGACTTAATATGGAAGTTTTTAGAATTTCCGTTGCAAACTTACATGATAGCAGAAGTTTTCAAAGCATTATTTCAAGATGTTTGTCAATTAAACAAAAATGTATTATCCATCAATATCAAGTCAAAAATTAAAAATATGTCTAATTTGTTTACATTATATGAATATTTTACTTATGTGAAGTTTGAAACAATATGGATCGAGAATAAAGGCTTACCACAAAGGTATAGGAAAATTATAGAACCTGTAATAATGAACGAATTTATGATTTTAGCTCTGTATGAATTATTTCCACCGGAAGACATCACGAAATTATGTAGCAATAATATTAGCGAAGTTGAGAACCTAGTATCAACTTTTAACAAAGATGATGAAAAAATTGGATTTATTGACTGTGTTGTAAATGGCATTCCGCGATTTATACATAGAACTTTTGCAGAATTCTTCGCTGCAAAATGGTTTTGTAATAATTTAAACAACCAAAGTGTTAAAGAATTTCTTCTTACTAACGGATTTGAATCACGCTTTAATATGATATGGAAATTCTTAAACTGTTTAATGACGAGGGATGACTATAAATCACATGAATGGCACATACATAATTTAGTGCTATCTAATAATTACGAAGAATTGGGCGAACTGCTGACTTCAACGGAGATTTTAAATTTAATGAAACGAAGAGACAAGGGCGGCAGGACACTGTTGCACCTGACTGCGTTTGCAGAAGAGCCAGTGGCCAAAAAAATATTTGAAGCACTGGGTGATCAGAGTGAAAACATTATTAATCTTAAAGATGAAATGTTTGAAATGAGCGCACTAGCATATGCGATACGCTTGAAAAATTGGCAGATATCCGACTTACTACTTGAATACAATGCGAATTCGTTAGATGCAACTCATTATGTACAAACATTAAATCAACAACAATTGCTCGTTTTGTTTGTGAAGAAAGGTTATCTGCAACTGGTAAAAACTATAGAAAAAGAATATTTAGTAAGTTATAAAGCAATTGTCCATATTGCAATTGAAAATTCAAACTCTAAAACAATCGATATAGTAAATTATTTAATAAGTAATGGTGTTAATATTGACACTAAGAGGGAGTACAATGAAGAAACTGCTCTGCATGTTGCCGCTGCTCGTGGTTTGTATGATTGTGTCAATATTTTGATTGCATGGAAAATAGATATTAATGCTGTGGATAGCGAGGGACGAACAGCTTTACAACGTGCGTGTTCTAATAATCAATTTGATACTGCTACAGTTTTAATTCTAAAAGGTGCTGACGTTGGTATTCGAGATAATAACGGATATACTGTAATTGATAATCCCTATTTTAACCCAATTTTAAAATTAATAAATGTTATGCAAAAAAAGTTATCAAGTGTTGAGTATGAAAGTTATTTAAGATGAATGAAACAATGTGAACTTAGGGTTACTGTGTTTCACGATATAATTTTTCATTTAATATTGTTCATATCGCATTATTGTTGTTACAATTGTGTGATGTTTGCTATTACGTATCTGTTTTTTCCTGATGTCTATATTCGATTGTAATATATTTTGTTAAATAAACAATATTGTCTGTTTCTTTATTATTATATTTCAATACGTTTATTAAATGATTGCCTACTTCTACTGCTGTTGTAAATATTTTTATGTATACAGGGTGTGTAACGGTTCGAACCCAGGTGTTGTACAAATTCTCATAATTTGTAATATTTGCTTATCTCGTCATTTACAAATTCTCATAATTTGTAATATTGATTTGGCTCGTGATTTAGTGGTAGTACTTTACGTTATGTTTGATTTTTAAATCAAAATCGTGACAACTTATTTTGTTCGTTTTGTGGGTAATGTGTCTGTTAGTAATTTTTGTTAGTAAGTAAATCACAGATATATGGATTTTATAAGATTTATTCATTTTAAAACGTTATGCAAGCGACATGTAAATAAAAGACAGTTTTGTTACGCAAATTGGACGTAATTTATTTAATTATATTTATTTAAGTATTTCACATTTTAAGTATTGGCTGCACAGCTGCGGCACATTATGCACTTCCTCAACATTTCAAAGTTGAGGAAGCACAAAACATACCACAACCATACAACCAATTAATTATATTTGTTCAAAAATTAGGACAGATATTATTTAATAATTATTGAATCTTTATTATATTCTTTGACTTTGAATGATTTATTTTATTTTAAAAACTGAGTGAAGAGTAAATTATTAATACTACTGTTGGAATTACAAAGTGATATTAGCGACTTCACGTAACAAAATCTTCAAATTGTGCCGAGAAGGTTATTTGATACATGTCATCACTGCATAGAAATTCACTAGCACGGTGCCTACCAACAAGGACTTTATACCTAACAGGACTGCTCAGTTTTCTTTAACCAATCCGGTTCGTTGTCGGGAGTGACGTAACTCGACGACCAAATTCAAATATATGTTATGTGGGTTGCTGAATTGTCGGAAACCACGCGGCAAGTATCCACGGTATTTAAATGGTCGCGATGCAATTCTATAAATTTATGGCCATAAAGATCAGTTTGGTAAAATGGCATAAATACAAAAACGTGTTACCGGCATTGATACCAGTCTTAACTTATTAAAAACAAAAAATGAATAACAAATTCATTGTCTTCATTATTGGGAATATAAAATATTAAACTGTGTAGGCTGTAACATATTTATTTAACATCAAAGCTAATAATTACTGCTAAAATACATATAATCTAATAAGCTAAAAGTAACTATTATGTAACTATTACACAGGTCTGACAAATAATTGCACAACATAACACTTTATTATCGATGTAATGTGAGATGCAATGTAATGGTGGGTGTATAAAGAAATGCAAAATTCAATTTTATGGGTATACTTCGATGACAATGTTATCACACAATTTTTTTCATTTTCTTACTAGTTTGCCTACATCTAGAGATTTTTGCTCCCTTTTTTGTTGCGCTTAAATTTAAATTTAAAAAATTGATTCTTATAATTGTACGTAATTTTATGAATTTAAATACAATGTCAACAGGAATTGTACGATGCCTCTTTTTAATTTTAAGAACTAATTTTCTACATATTCCTGGACCCGTTTTTAAACTATATTTACTTAAATGGTGTTTTACAAAGCAATTATCCATCATTTTTACAATTTCCATCCATTGTGCCGTCGGAGCTATCAAACCTCCATAAGATAAATGTTGTACCCATGATGGAAGCACATAATCGTGTTCGACATTATATTTGTGTGTATAATCTCCAATATGAGGGTATACATCTTTAAATGTTTTTGCTAAATACCCTGCAATATATTGTAGTGAATCATTAGTTGTTTCTGCATTATCATCTATGTTATTATCGGATGAAAAAGTACTAACTGACTCACTCCCTGACATATGAGTCTCATTATTCTCATCATCTAGTAAAAGATCCACTTCAATCTCTTTAAAAACAGAAGCTACTAGATATTCTTCTTGTTGCCTATCTTCAGTATTAGCAGCAGCAGTTAAAATTCCAGGATTTTTGCCAAGTATAATATTTCTAATTCTGTATTTACAACTTAGAGGACTTGGATGTTCATCAGTTCGACCCACACTCCGTAATTGAACAAAAAAGTTTTCTAAGGCATCTTGATTGACTTTGCGAGTTAAAATATATTTAATACCTAGGCTACTCTGCAAATTATTAAATAGTCCCATTAGTGATTTAATTGATATTATAATTCCTTTTTGAAACGTTTGTAATACGTTTTTTCCAACAGGCAACATAGATTCAATCACAGCTGACATTTTTAAAAGTGTTTTATTTTGATCTTCTAAATTACTACAGTAAGCTCGCTTTGTGGGAACAGCATGATTAATGCTATAGCTATTAAAACAATCAAACCAAGCATTAATTGGAAATTAGCAACATTTTCTGCCATTTCATTATCATTTCCTGGTAAATAATGTTTTATTGCTGTCGCAGTAGTATGCGATAACAGCTCAGCAGCCAGTATTGCATTCTGCCGTTTTGTTTTTTCACAATCTACATGTTTACTAGAAATTTTATAACAAACGTTTAACTCTTTATCTGTATGACTGATTAAATCCTGCAATGGTTTTTTATTGATAATACTTCCATCACTTAGAATGAAGCCTGTATCTAATAACCAATTTCGAAGTAATTTTAATAAATGTGGAGTGTCTGCAAATACAAAAATATCTTCATTGGTGTTAGGATGTTTGAAGCTCGTATTATTTATATTTATACCAAGATCTCTCCACAAACCGATATTACTGCCACCACAATCACTAGTACATGCAACTACATTGTATTGAATATTGTGCAAGGAAGTAATTATTTCACATAATAAAGATTTTGTCATATTTTGATCAAAATTGAAATATACTGGTTGTTTCCAGTTGCTAAATAAACCCCGAACCATTACTACCTGAATACTGGTAGCCGTTACTTTGTGGAACATGGTAAATGAATGAAATAAAACAATTTTACTTTGTTGCTTCCACTAACACATTTATTTTACAAAAATAATTTAGTGACTGCAGTTTCGACTACTTTATAGTCATTGTCAAACTAAGTACAAAAATTGGGAATGAAACCCAATATATACCCTAAATTTTATAACAATTGAAGAGGGGAGAGAATATCAGATCTGTCTGATCATTAAGTAAATGACCGTCCTTTGAAAGTGTGGATTTGAAGATTTCCAACGATTCCAGTAAATTCAGTTTAAGCCCTTTGTCGGCGAAATGCAGGATCTTGATGGGGTCATCAGCTGGCTCGTGGCCCTCATTAAGAAGGTGTTCTGCGAATGTCGAATCTTCTTTTCTGAGATGAAACGATCTCAAATGTTCCTTGTACCGGATGTTAAAATTCCGCCCTGACTGACCAATATAATAACCGTCACAGTTTTCACACAAAAGTTTATACACACCCGATTTGAACCCCCTAAACACCCCCTAAACCCCCTAAACAAATCGGGTGTGTATAAACTTTTGTGTGAAAACTGTGACGGTTATTATATTGGTCAGTCAGGGCGGAATTTTAACATCCGGTACAAGGAACATTTGAGATCGTTTCATCTCAGAAAAGAAGATTCGACATTCGCAGAACACCTTCTTAATGAGGGCCACGAGCCAGCTGATGACCCCATCAAGATCCTGCATTTCGCCGACAAAGGGCTTAAACTGAATTTACTGGAATCGTTGGAAATCTTCAAATCCACACTTTCAAAGGACGGTCATTTACTTAATGATCAGACAGATCTGATATTCTCTCCCCTCTTCAATTGTTATAAAATTTAGGGTATATATTGTGTTTCATTCCCAATTTTTGTACTTAGTTTGACAATGACTATAAAGTAGTCGAAACTGCAGTCACTAAATTATTTTTGTAAAATAAATGTGTTAGTGGAAGCAACAAAGTAATAGTTATTTACAAACCAAGTGCAGGAACACAATTTTCCCGCATGAACGCAATTTTGAAGCATGAGCGACCGAAGGGAGCGAATGCTTCATCTGCGTGAATGCGGGAAAATGATTCCCGCAAGTGGTTTGTACATTTTTTTTTTGAAACGAACAGAACGATCAGCATAAACTCAAATAATTTTCATTCCGTTTCAAAATATGAAATAAAGCAAGCCATGGCTGTATAGCAAAACAATGATTGTTACTTTGACAGTTGATTTTTTAAAGCCTGTCGTTTAAAGTCTCAGTTTCTAATAAAATGTCATCCGATTCGGATATAAGTAGTTGTACACTGGTCATTGCTTTCGAAGAAGTTGAGCTACTTTACTTGCAAACAACGGTGGCGATTTACTGACTCTTAAAAAATTTGGCGGTTGGAGATCTTCAAGCGTGGCCGAAGGTTACGTCGATGACTCTGTGCAGAGTAAAATTAACGTAGCTGAAAGATTGATGCAACCAGCTCCGGGACCTTCATCTCAAGTTGAAAACTATACAATCTCTGAAACTCTTAATGTGTCGCACACTATATCTAAACCCGATGCGGTGGAAAGTTCGGGAATTTGCATTTCAAATTGTACTAATTGTACGATAAATGTGTACAATAATAACCCTGCTTAAGTCGATGTAGATCGTTCACAATAAATAATTATGTATTGATTTATTTATGACAGTGTTTTTTTGCCGTTTTCCCGGTCTATTAGACCGGGAAATACGGATTTCCGGTTGTCAATAGAGTGCGTCAAATGTCACTTTCGAGGCGGTGAGTTCAAAAAAATTGTTTTATTTCATTCATTACTACCTGCATTTGACTATATGATCCTATTACATCATCTGTACTTTTATCATATTCGTATAATGACTTAAGTTTCATTTCATCGTATAAAATTACGCAAGTTTTCTCAAATGGGGTCATGTTTTCTCCAGCTAGTTTCATAAATTTAAATACGTTAGTTAATAGACCTGGTTCAATATTAATTTTAGAAGCATGTCTTCGTAATGTGGACAATCCAGGCAATGGATACTGCAACTGTTCCCTTAAATAAACATAGCATTTTTTGCTGTAATATCTAAGAGTCAAAGCTTTTGCCATGTCCTCCTGTGTCCAATGTACTACACGCTTCTTTTTTAGTATAAAATTAATTTGATTTTCAGAAAACATAGGGGATAATATTTGTTTGAATTTACGCTCTGTTGAAAATCCAGCTGTATTTTTAAATTTATAATAATTAACCATGCTATTCAATCTTTTAATTGTGCGATTACTTTTTGTTTTAAAAACATTATACTCGGTTTTAAGTTTTTCGTAATCGCGCAGAAGATCACTATATTTCTGTAATATAACATCACACACATTTGTTGGTGGCTTTTGTTTTCCTGCAACAGTAGTATTGACTAATGTTTCAGTTCTCTGAACATTTTCTTGCAGAATTACTTGTCCATCATAAACTTCTGAAGACATGTGTAATGTTGCTTCCATACCAACATGCAGTGAAGGCACGGCACACTTTTTCAGAATCCTTCGTAAAGGCAGTCCTAGAAATAATTTTAAATATCAAAAAACATGATTCTAGAATGATATCTTAACCATATTGTGTAATACAAACCAAGCAATTCTTGTTGCAAATCCCTTTCGTAGTCTGTATCCAAGAAATGCATTGAACAAATTGATGACGTTCTGGGATTAAAAGTGCTGATTCTTGCACATCGATCAATCCATTCTTGCATATATTTTGGTTCTTTCGGAAAATTATTGTAAATAATATTTTTACCTTCGAATTTAGTTTTTACCAAACTATTAGTGCACACCGCTACAGCACATCTCATACCGGGCACTAAAATCATTTAAAAATGCAATCGCTTAATCTTTGCATGTTACAGATTGAACATTAGAAACTATTATATTGTTAAATTTCATCAACATATAAATGTGGAACATGTGGTAGTAACAATATTATAGGTAAATATTGTTCTGCAGTCTTATCTGTTATTACATTTTATTACATTACATAATAACATTGCTAAAAGCGCATTCTCACGAATCAAGTCTAATTGATCGTTTGCAGTTGATCAACAAAAGTTGAATAAAAAGTATAGTTTAAGTTGACCAACTCTATTGAAACAAAGGTTCTCACTATAGTTTTCATTCAGCTTTTGTTGAATGGTTTGATCGTTGACTACAATCGATCAATTAAACTTGATTCGTGAGAACGCGCCTTTAAATTCCATTCATTCAATGATAAGGTTATGTATTCACTAGGCTAATTATTTGATTCATTGTATATTGCACATGCTTTTCATGATAATTAACTGTTATCAAATAAAAACTTACTTTTGATGTGTAATCACAATTCACTCACTTTATTTTAAGAACAATAATTGATAGGCACAGACACAATATACTAGGTTTGGCGCGCTTTTCTAGAAAGTACAGCTGTAGGTGGCTCTAGTGGCGTGGCCGGCTGATGACGTAGTTTCGATACAGACACAACCCAACGTAACTGAGCAGTCCTGTTAGGTATAAAGTCCTTGGCCTACCAATGCATTTCAACGCCACCTTGTGGATAGGAACGAATCACATGACTTCACACATTAAAGTACTTCAAGTGATGAGAAATAGACTTAGGGGTACCTGGGCCCACTTTTCGCCCATAAGAAATAACATGGGAGCTTCCCCCTCCACTTTTCCTTTAGGCCACGCCCCTTTTGGCGACGTGCAACCAATGGGAGTTCCCCTTCGCGACCACGTGACCGCTCCGCGGTGAGGTGCACCATTTGAGGTGTGTAAGGTTTGAGGTTATGTCGCCTATGGTTTGAGGTTATGTCTCCTTCGGTCCCCAGAGGTTATGTAGCCTAGAGTCGTCCGTGCCGCCTGCGTGAGAGCCGCCATCTTGAATTACGCGCGAGTTTTGAATTATTTGAATTATTAATTAATTAATTAATTTAATTAAATATTTCTTCGGCCTCCTGACTTCGATCCCATGAACTTCCTGTCGTGTGTGTTTACAAGCCCGAGACGTTACGCAATGCGCTAATCTCGGAACTGATAAGAGTCACACTAAATGTATGTGTTAAATATTATCGCAGGACATCCTGTCGAATTGTGCTGAGGCGCGCGAACTTGTAGCGCCATCTGGCGAACGATTGATAAGAAAAAATTACAGGGTGGCTGCTATCGCCCGGGTGTGTCCCCCATCTAACGAGCGACACAAGTACTATAAATTACAGGTGCCTAGTGATAATCAGCAATACCAACTGTCGTACCAACTTAAATCTTTCGTAATCTCTGTGATTTGGTAATATACGGGTACCGATTGAGAAATAAATTTCGTGTCAATATACGAGGCCGTAAAATATTAAATCCAAGATGGCGTGCGTGTGTAAATTCAAGATGGACGACAGCGTAAAATGTACAGGAGGATCGACTAACGGCGTGTGCAAATCCAAGATGGCCCGCGTGTGCAAATCAAATATGAAGGGCAGCGTAAAATGTACAGAAGGATCGGTTAACAGTATGACGCGAACGTTTATCATCATGGCGAACAGTGAACTTGTCCTGAAAGGCGATTCGAAATTAACCGAAGATGAAGGTAAGCTGAAATCTTTTATCTAACCGCAAATTATCACGACAAACACATTAAAAGGGAACTTGTACGAACCTTAAGCAGTTTACGTATTATTATTAGAATGCCATACGGAGACATATGTAAACAGTGTTTTAATTAATTATGTAAACTTTTATCATGAAAATGTAAGGTCAATAATGTATTAGTAATACTAGTATAGTAATAGTACTCAAATTATATACTAAAACTATATTTATTAAAAATAAGAAAAATAAACTTTTATAATTGATATGACAAGAGAAAACATATATAAAATACAAAACAAATATTTATTTGTCCTACAGAACTTGTTAAAACATTTGTTCAGACTGGGAAACTGTAGAAAAACACCTAACCTTAATGATTATTCTCTCTCTCTCTCTCTCTCTTGACACTTCACTGTAGTTGAAGCTAATAACATATTAGTAAACACAATTAGATATTATACTAGTTTCTGTAAGATGAAGAAGTCTTTATGTACATTTTTTTAAAGATATTGAAAATGTATCGAGAAATATTTTCAATTTATTAAAAATATTTAAAATAGTCGTTAGCATTAGAGTATTTTCATAGTATTATTGAATATATTTTAAGCTGTAATGAGTTTACATTTTAAAATGGCACATTATGATTAGCTATTTCATACAGTCTCAAAAACTCTTATAGGCCTCACACGTAAATTTTATTCGCTTTTTCGCCTTCACGGAGGTCTATGAGAAATTTTGTTGTTTTTATTAAAGACATCATCGCGTATTCCTATTTAACCTGTTTTATCAACTTATCGCACATGATTTCCTGGCTAATTTGATAACGATTCATTTGCGTTTAAAATGTCAATACGCATGTTACATTGAATGTGTTTGTTAAAAAGGGTATTCGATGTGAGAAACCTTTGTGTTTTGTAGTAATCGTTACATGCTCTGCTTTCGTACATGAGAAACAGAATATATTCTCTGGTGAGTGACAAAAAAAAAGTTAAAATTAAATAATATTTAAAGACATATTTTAGTTTTCAGGGGTACATTTGCATACATGAGAAGAGTCATACAGGTGAGTATTCTGATGACAGTTAAATAATATTGAAAACGTATTTTAGTTTTTCAGGCTAAAACATGCGAAGACCATATGCAAGAATTAATGTAATTTACAAGAAGAATTTATGTCCAGAAAGTTTTAAATTTGTGTATCGCTTAAATAATCTCTGAATACGGCTTGTACTAATAAAAATGAAAATAATTATTACTATACACTGAAAAGATGTTCGATTTTTTATCAAGGTGTATATAGAGTTGCCTACCATAATTCTTTTACAGCGAATAGACATTTTAATTTTATCGAAACGCATATCGGTCTGCCTACCACTACTCTTTTTATCGTCACACATATAGTGCTGCCTACCGTTACTATTAGAACACACTAATCACAACTTTTAGGAATATGTATATGCAAAATTTATGGTAGGGAGATTATAAATATGTATATTGCAGTTTAACAAAATGTAATAGGTGCACAAGTAAACGGCCACCTACACACGCAAGAGCGACTCTTCCACACATCTGCTGGCCGTTTTACTATGCATTGCTTGTTGTTGTCCATGCATTGCATATCTCTGGTGCAAACCTAAAACGTTCACGTGCACTATTTGCGGAACTTGTATATGAGTTTTCATGTATTTATTATTTAAATAAAATATGTATATAAAAAAAGGTCAGTCTTTAATATAACCTGGTCCTGACTAGACATGATTATCCTTCAGATTATTACATTTGTTGCTTTATCAAATGCCGCGCCGTTGCAAGAAGCGCTACACTTCCTATACAGATATGGTTACCTAAACGCAAGTGAAACAATGAATCGCAACGACTCTGCAGGCCTTTCCATTATTGATAGAAATAAGGATGAAAAAGATGCTCGATTTGTAGTGTCCATCGAACACTTCCAAGAGACATTTTCCTTGCATGTTGACGGCATACTGAACAACGAAACCATTAATCAGATGAAAAAACCAAGATGTGGAGTAATCGATTTACCAGTGCAAAATTATAACGTGGGGGGTGTTGAAGACAAACGGAATTCTACCACTCTTACATGGAGTTTTCCTCTCGGATCGCAACAAGATATCAAAGTCGCTCGAAAGGCTTTCGAAGTGTGGGAAAAACATTCAAATCTCAAATTTGAGCTACGTCGCGTCAAACCGAATATAACGATTACTTATAAAATACGCCAACATGTGTTCCACAATAAATTATCACAGTGCAGTTCAGATTTTGATGGCCTCGGTAACGTGCTAGCACACGCATATACAGGGGCGGATGGGGCCGGCGGGAAGCCGGGAAATTTCCCGGTGCGCCGGTCGGAAATAATCGTAAGGCGCCGGTGCAGTAGTCCGATCTTTTTTTTTTTTGGATGGTGCCGCCTGTTTTCATCCACAGCTGATACTGTATTCGTGATTGGACAATTTTAATTGTCTTCCAATAAAAAACAAAACCCCACGGCAGTGACTAAGTTTTAGTAAGATGCAGAATACATTATTTTGTACGGCATGTTTAGCTTTTGGTAATAAATCTGACAAAAGTGTGTCTATTAATGGCATATCCGATTGGAAACATATATATCAACACATTGAAGAAAACCATGTGTCACAGCGACATACAAAATGTTGTAATGCTTCCATTTTGTTTGAAAATAATTCTAGAATTGTTAAATTATTATGATCTCAACAGATTAAACTTAAAGAGAAAAATGTTATGACAAAAAGACAAATCATTGATAGAATAATAAATATGATTAAACTTCTTGGAAGACGAGGCTTAAGTTATTGGGGCAAAGAGTTTGAATCGTGCTACTATCTGGCAACGAAAATTTGGTGCACGGCAATTTTTTTAGAAATTTTACTATTGCTTGCTAAATATGATATAATTTTGAAAGACCATTTAGCTAGAGCTATTTTTGAGAGTAAACGACCATATAGTTTATATATTAAAAATAGATCTGGAGCATTTGTTTCATTTCTGTCCAAGACTACAGTTAATAACATAATAAGCGGAGGGGATGAGGAGCTGAGGGGTGGAGGGGCTGATATAAACAGGCTGATATAAACAGGCTGATATAAACAGGCTGATATAAACAGGCTGATATAAACAGGCTGATATAAACAGGCTGATATAAAGAGGCTGATATAAACAGGCTGATATAAACAGCCCCTCAGCCCCTCAATTCTTAGCTTATCGACCCCTCAGCCCCTCACGAAATCCTCTTTTAAACAGCTTTAAATAGTAATGTGGTGTTGATAATCGTTCGTCTGCAAGCTCCGACCGTCTGGAAAGTTTAAAACTTTACAACTTCTACAATCATTGCCTCGGTGAAATTATTGCATCGAATAACTGCGACACGCCCGAGGCAGAATTGTTACAAATCCTGATCACGACGCATCGAGACCGAGATGACAGCTGTAAGGAAAATATCGAGTGCAAGAAATTTGCGTATATAACCGGGAACGTTTGAGGAGGGACGCAGACGTAAATAGAAGTTGTGTGCTTAACGAGAAAGACATAACCACACTATGAACAACACGTACGCTGTTTCTTTGTTAATGCGCACGAATGATGCCATAGACGCATATTACAATCTCCAGCTGAACAGTGAACACCTGAAATGTCTCCCCGAACAGTACAGAAGAAAACTTGAGGGACTTGAACTCTTCAATGTTTGGCATTTGATGTCTCCGAGTTGCAAGAACGATCCGGATTCCCGAAGCAGACTACCGTGTTATATGCATTATAACGTTTTTGGACGAACCGAAACTGAAGGAGGTCCAGATCAAATCTACAAGTGCCCAATCTGCATTCGGCTAAGATGCCAAAATTGTCCAGTCTGGTATCCCTCATTGGACTTGCAGCTTGTGCTTATCTACATCGTGTGCTTATTTATATTTACCCAAAACTTAGAAGTCAGCGTAATCTCAATATGTGCACGCCCGAAATCAATGACCTCGCTCGGTCCCAACGCAACGCCAATATTTACGCCGTTTTGTTTTGACTCGTCAAATTATGGAATTTAATATTATTAGGTTCTTACAGGTGTTATGTAAGTAAGCGTATAAAGCATAATCCACTGTAGGAGTAACCACATATCAGGGTGTTCAGACCACCCGTCCCAGGCCGTTTTCTCGATAATATGATGTCTTAGAGGTTCGGGAAAAAATAGCATGGCATAAGCCTACCCGAAGAATTTAATAGTGGTTATTTTGATTCTCGGAAATTACCGGAAGTAGGCATAACTGCACCCATATTTTAAGTATTTTTGTAAATACTATTCTTTTTTCCCGATCATTGTCAAAGTAACTTTTTCAGAAGGGGTTATTGCTTGGATAGTACACAATTCCAGTATAATACGTTGTTGCCAGGCAGTACAATTTAATAGTACTGGAATGTACTTTCCGGTATATGTTTCACACTTTCATACCCCCTTTTTCTTTCTCTGCCCCGCCTCTATACTCCTCTACCTGTCCTGTGTTGTTGAAGTTGGGAGCACCCTTAAAAAAATAAACCACCTTGACCCGGGCTTTTACTCAGTGAAGACGGCATGCGGCTCCACGTAATTTGAATACAAGGCGGAAGGGTGGATCCGGGGAGGCTTAATTAAATTATGAAAAATTACCCCGTATCAAAAAGGTAAATTTATTGTTCGTAAAAGTTAAACAAAAGGGGTGATCGCACATAATAACACTTGTTATTTAGCCCATGTTATTTAGTTCTTTGACTCCGATGAGTCAACGCTAGGTTATTCCTTTCAAATTTGCTTTGGTCAGTTAGTTGTTAGCATTCAATAGAACAGGTGATTCGGCAATTTTCATAGCGAAAATGAATGCAAGACTTTGGACCAGCTTCTAAGTTCGCGTTAATTACTAATTTCGCGTTAAGTAGGTAGGGGAGAGTTGGGCACAACCGGGTGGTCAAATAAAACCTGGTATCAGTGGTATTGCTTTCGGAGATGGTGCTTTCTGGCAAATAATAGCGAAGCAAATCTCAGCATAGTGTAAACAAGGGTGGGCTGGAGCCGGCTCGGTCCGGGTCGTGCGAGCCTGTTGTTTAAATTTGTGAAACTCGGCGAGCCGCTTGTTAAATTACCCCTAAAACAAAAAAAATAAGCCATTTTAATAGTATGTTTATGCAAAATGTGTGCCACATACTCGCAAACATATCATGTGCGCAATGCACACACATCATGTGAGTACGTAAAATACGAAGTGCTTGGCTCTGGCTTGTGAGTGAGTCGCAAGTTGTGAAGCTTCGGCACACTGCACATGGTATCGCCCGCTTTATGATGTCCTTCGTTACTTTAATTTGTTCGTTTTCTACACATTATATTTACTATAAAAACTTACTCTGTTTAGTGAATAGGGTCTTCCTGAAAAAAAATAATATAACCTTTTTGTGTCTTAATGTAAAGTTTATAACCTATAATAAAACATCCCACAGAAAAAACGTTTGGTTTTCATTGTAACTTATCAACAAACAACATACAATATCGTAAAACTTACACATTTTGTCACGTGACCGACGAAACGCTGTTATTGGCCGAGCGCCACTGCGACGTCTTTGCGCATGTTTGCGATCGGGACTAGTGCATAAGGGATAGGAATCGTGGATTAATTCGACTTAGAATCCAGTCTGACATAAAATATGTTATGATGGGTTAGTAAAGGGACAGCCAGATAATCTGATAGAAGTTCACGTGTTAATGGTTCCCGACTTTTTCTCAAAAAGTGAATTTTTCAACGTAGCCGAAACGCGTGGAGTCGCATATAATTTTCCAAATCCTCTTTCAGCTGTAAGAACAAATAAAATACTGTATAAACTTTGCAATACCTACATCTCAAGCCTACATCTCATACGAATTGGTAATGCTGATTTCAAAATTTGTAATTATTAATCATCTAATCAAATTTCTAAAATCAACAGTTTGCTACAAATATTGTTTCAACATGTTTTTTTAGTTTTAACTAAACGTTTGTGTAAGAACATATTGTACAAAATCTCACAGTACTTTTAAACAGTAATAATGATATGGAAGGTATTGTTTTAGAATGGAACCCACAAAACTATTTTGAGGTTATGTTATTACTAATGTATATATATATTCGGAAATCCCCTTGAATACCCATTACTAATGATGATAGTTAATTATATATATTTATCGAATTTCGTCGATAATTTATTGAAAATTATGTACTTACATTAAAATGGTCTTCACAAAAATAGTGAGACGTCAAAGTGACACTCGCGGAATCACTTCGGACTTGTTGTAACCCCTTTTTCCGTATATCCCCTGTTGGGACGTTTATAAACAACTTATTTGGTTCGCATTTACTGCTGCTATCACATCCAGGCACAATGCAATACTTATTCGTCCCTTTTTTCGTAAAACCGACGTTTTCTTTCTCTTGCTCCATTGTAAGCAATGCTACAGCTGAGCGCACCGTGCGTTGTGACGTCACAGCAACATGGCGGGATTTCGGGACCTTTTCAAACGCCGTTAATTTTAAAATCGTGTTTGCTAATTACAACGATTTGTCTCAACACTAAAATTAGTGCCAAGGATGTTTTTAATGTGTCTAGAGTTCAGTTTCAAGGTTTTTGAAACGTCGCGGAAGACCCTATTGTGTATACAGTGTGTGTTTAGTGAAGTGTATACAAAATACAATACTAATTAGTCTAATTGCTAAGGTAAGTAATATAAGTAATTTTTTTTAAATTTACATAAATAGACAATAATAAATTATTATTTGTAAATAATATAAATTCTAAATTCATCTAAAAATTGTGTGAATATAATGGAAGTATTTAAATTTTAGATTTTTTTTATTAAAAAAGGAAGAGAGTGCTAGAAAATTTATTGTCTTTCGTAAATGTCAAAAAAAAGCAAAACTCGATGAAGAAATACTAGAGAAAACAATAAATTCAGCAGATATTGAACCTATACAATCAACTTCAAATGAAACATCAGCATCATGTTAATCGGCATCATTGGAATCATGTATAGTACGCAATTGTCAACTACCAGATTGATGGACAGAAAAAACAAGTGAGTTTGTTCACAGAACAATATAAATGATTAGTAGTAAAAGATGTCAAATTAGGTTGTAAAGACTGTTCAAAAATGAAAACTTTAGGAATAGAAAACAAAAAACATATTCACGTATCAAATGAGTGGATTTCATGTTCAATAATTCCTAATGGTACTAAAAAAGACACAAGGCAAGCTTCTCTATTAAAAAAAAATATATTAAAGAACATTCCACTTCATGCTCATATTTAAAAATTCAAGAAACAATTATTCAATCTAACAAGCAAGTTTTACCAAATGTAGTTAAAATATTTAAATCTGAAGCAATTAGCATTACTGTAAAAAAAATTAACACAGTTTATAGTCTTGTTAAACGAAACAGACCATTGTCTGATATAGAAGCAGCTTTGAATTACAAGAAAAAAATGGTGTTAATATAGAAAATTAATATAGTTTGCATTTCAGACGCACTGCCACTAGAGTTGTCGAACATATCGCAATATGTTCGATTATTTTGATTGATAATGTTTTTACAAACAGATTAAAAAAACTGTAATCAAAATTCAAAAAAATTGTAACATAATTGACGAAGCTTCTACACTTGCTAAAAAAGTACTTTGGTAATATTTTTTGTGTGAAGTACAGTCTGCAATTGAACCTCTCATGATTTTCGTAGATTTAAAAGAACTGACGTCAACAACTGCCGACAATATTTTTAAGGCGTTAATAGACTTACTGACTATCGATTTGATAAAAAATATTTACAAAGAAATCTCATAGGATTCTGTTTGATGGTGCATCGACAATGTTAGGAATAAAATCTGGAGTAGCCACCAAATTAACTGAAATGTGTCCAAATATAATCGTGTGGCATTGTTTGAATCACCGATGCAATTGGCACTAGATGATTCCATAAGCGAAATTAAACAAGTAAATCATTTTTAGACAACATATATGCAATGTATCATCAGTCAAATAAAAACCAAGCCGAATTGGAAACTATTTCTAGTGATGTGAACCTAGAAATAATAAAAATTGGTCGCGTTTTTGGACCTCGTTAGGCATCCTGTTGCTCACGAGCAGCTACTACTGTGTGGCGAGCATACCCAGCGTTGTATAAACATTTTATCCAGTCCAAATCAAATTCAGGAATGGCCAAAAGATTATCTAATACACATTTTATTGAAGATTTAGCTTTAATGATAGATATCTTAAAAAAATTGTCAATACTATCCAATGCGCTACAATCATGAAAAATTACCATATCTAAAGCTGATCAATTAATTAAGCGTTCAATAAGAGTTATAGAATGACAATCTAGGTGTCTACGAAAACAAAAGTTCTAAATTTAATTTCATCAAATGAGTTCAAATGCATGCCATTTGATTACAATAATAAATTTGTAGCTCTTCCCAGAGAGCAATTATTAGATAGTGTGGCAAAGAATATGAAAGCAAGACTTTTATCTGCTAGTCATATAAATATGGATGAGTATAAGAATGAGAACAATGACACTGATAACTACGAAAAAAATTGTACAGCTCTTCGAGATTTTAGATCCTTCTACCTGGTCATTAGATTAAATTATGTCACCATGGCTAGAAGGTGAAGAAATAGTTAGAAAATTATGTGAAATTTTAAAGTTTCAAGTAGATGTTAATGATTTCCGTGACTTTGTAGACGCAAACATACAACTGAACAATGTTCAGTTACCTAATTCAAAATTGAATTAGACCTTAAAATTAAGGTCTAAAAAATAGCAAGCACAATTTCTATTAGCAGTTCAGAAGCTGACAGAGGTTTTAGCCTTATGAATTTAATTGAATCAAAATTAAGAAGTAGGCTTACTGTGGAACATATTTATATCCAATCTAATGACAATAAATTTATTGGGGAAACCAATAGCAAATTGCCTTCAAATGGCAATTTGCGGGCGATTTCACAAATCAGATGCTGGCAATAACTAATCCATTTGCCTCTGGGTTTCTAAAAATAAATCTCTTACAATCGGTATACTATTGCCAGTTCAGCACCATTGCCCTATTTGAATACTTTCTTGCATTGAATACATTTTCTGTCTGCAGTTTTGATATTTCAAATAATCGAGTTTACAATACAATTGATAATGTCGTTTTAAAGCTGAACATAGCCTATGTTCAGAGATTAAAAAATGTGCGGTATAGTGGCAGTCAGCTTTTATGAGATATAGCCAGGATGAGCTTGGTTTGGTACCTGGTTGAAGTACTATCAGAAGGTCTTTTCATATCTTTGTTAGGATGAGTGCAACAGATTTTGAGGAACTACTTTGCTTAATTGGACCAAAAATTGCTCTTTAATTGCTCTCCAAAAAACAACCAGAGTCAATACCTGAGCAACCCGTGGATATTCTTCTGATCTTTACCGACACATTACATTTTACCAATCGAAAACAAGCCTTGGTGGATGTTTTAATTTTAAGTTTGATGAGGCAAAAGTCTGCGGCATGTGCCACCGGTCTAGCCCAGTTTGGTGACGTCCCGCTTTTGTGTATGAAGAATGATACAACTTCATGGGCATGCTTTTTAATTCATTGTATATGTCCCATAGGTGCAAATGAAATTGTTTTTAAATTAACAGGGCCCCGTGTTGGAGGAGTCTTACGACTCTTTTGTCATTACCACAAGATGGCTCGATGCGGCTAACAAAATCGCTAAACTTTTCACTGCAAAATTTTAATCGACCCCGAGCATTGTAGATTTCATTATAAATTTTAGTTGAATGATCGTATCATTGCAATTTAAAGTAATTTATTGTAATAATAGTTTCAGTAAAATATTGAAGACATTAAAAAAACTGATTTCTATAAACTTTTGATATTTAATTCGGCAATATTATATGAAATATTAAATTGGTATACTTATTCATACAAGAAATTGCTTGTTGCTTGAACTCTGTAGGTATATTTTAGTGTGCTTGATTTATACTGTCTATATTGTTGTACAATACTGTTACCGTCACTAATATCAGCGTGCTTATTTGTATTTTGTATGTATGGCTGGATACAGAAGCTACAGAACTGTTGACTTGTGGTCGTCTGCTGGTCCATGTACAAAAGGGAAAGCGCTTTATGAACACAGGTAAGCAATGTCTAATTAATACAATTATTTTATAGTAATGTATGAGAATTCACTATGTATGCATATACTTAGTGGCAAAGAAATCTCCGGTAAGAAACCCCGTGTACTAAACAAGGGCAAACGAAAAGGTAGTTGTGAGCTGCTTTACTGGGAGAAAAGGAAGAAAGAAACTACAAAGAAGAAATAATATATTAATAAACATTATAAATACACTGTTGTTGTTGTTAAGCGTGGTCCAAAGTGGCCCTTTACGAATAAAAAATCCATTTTCACAATTAGAAAAGTAGGATGCATCTATCCATAAAATTGTATTTATAACATCACCATTTTCCGTAATTTTGTTGATTAATCTTCTGCAACATGTTAATCTACGGATGATATTATTTGTTTGTAAAGTATGAAAGATATGCAATTTATAAAGGTAAACCTTATGCTTTTTTAAAATTGTCGATGCTTTAGATTTAGATACGTTATCTTGATGTTCTATTTGCCGAGTTGAAATGTTCGGATTAGCGAACATTTAACGCTGTCAATTCGTTGGCAGAATTTTGAGCATGTTTTATAATTTATTGTTATTTTTCTACTTTTTCCTTTTTTAATTTTATTTACATCTGTTTTAAAAATAATTTTAAAAATAAACATTAAATTGGAATAATTAATATTTCCCATATTTTTCATTTTGACATAGGTGGTTGTTGAAAAGAGGAAAAGAAAGTCTATCAAACGTGTAAAAATCCAATATGGCCGCTATTTAAAATAAGAAAGTTGCTATCAATATCTCGTAAACTGTTATCTTGACATTTGTTTTGATTTGATTCATAAGTTTGTGCGATCGAACCAAGTAACTTTTATTTTAAACTTTTTTCCGCATCTTTAATAATTATGAATATATCGGAGTTTTTAGAAAATCGCGATTTTTTATTTTTTTAGAATAACTTCTAAACTGCTCGGACTTTTGAAAATGTTTCAACATAATCTGAACCAGCATATAAAACTGCACAATATTGCCCATTTAACCAGATCTCTAGCCATAAGAAAGATACCCATGCAATCCTACTCTATTTAGGATCTCTTGGTATTAATTATTTACAAATATTTATGAGAAAAATAAGATCAAGATATATACATAGCAAAATATACATATCACGCCTCTGATGATGGTTTGTTAGAAACTGAAACTAGCAAGGCAAAATAAAACAAATAAATAATAAAAAAAAAAAATAACTCTACCTGTAAGTACACTACTATAATAACTTAGATATTTATATAACAAGTGAGCTAAGCGTATGTTCATTCACGAGAATAAAATTTTGCCCCGAGCCAGATACGTGTTTTATTCAATTTTGTCGAACAACAGTTTATAAGTTACACATTTCATTTTTATAATATCAAGTCGGTGAAAAGTCTAACTGACATTTATTGTCAAATCAAAATTTTAATAGCCGATTGCAGTGTTTTTGTATCAGACGGAATTTCAAATAAAGCCCCTAGAAGCAGTAGGAAAGTTGGTGTCCACGAAGTTAAAGGTATTCTATTATATCGATGTTGTATGATTTTGATTTTGAATGAATTAAAACTTTTAAATTCACTTGTGGAATCAAGAAAATGTTATTTCACTTGAAGATATACAACTGCTTATGATGTCTGCTAGAGGTATATAACGTTAGTTTTAAACATCAGAATTGAAAAAAAAACAAATTATTGTAATATTAATGTCTGAAACGTTACCACACCATAAATTGTAATAATACCAAAATATTGTAATATACAGGTGGGTCTGTTGACAGACAGTCTGAATTCTTATTCTATCTTCGAGGGTGGTTTAAACAAAACTGAAACGTCAATAATCGAATCTGATCGAATTGATATTGGATATCCTGACAACGTGGTGCATTTAAGAGCGCGGTTTTTCGGGCGTAAAAGTGTTTTTCAACTTAAACGCTTGTTACTACTCGCGCGTTCAAAAAAAGTCGTGCTGTTTTGTTGCGAGATCGTGACAGCCTGTTTTTTGTTTTTTTTTAGACAGCATTGTGGCCACCTACATTTTATGTTTGGGGTAGTGTTCTGGGCAGTAGGCGGGATTAGCAGAGCAGTGCTTTGGACGACTACTGTCCCGTAACATTCCCCCCCGTCGTCTTTGGCCACAATGCCACCTGCTTCACGAGTAAATTTATTTGTTAACACACATACAATATGAAAAAGGGGTGCGGTCACACGGAGGTGACCAACACTTACAAGTCTAACTTAAATCTACAGACATATAACTGTTCAACGGGAATGGAGGTACAACAAGAAGAGATAGTTCAGAAAAATTTGTTCCATGGGGCCAAAAGTCAAAATAGAGGGGAAGAAAATTTGCGCACACGCGTAACAGGGGAGGGGTACTGTGCAGAGCGTTCTCACATGTTCAGGGGAGGTGGGGCTGACCTTGTGTCATCGATGTGTACTTGGATGATGGTCCCGTCGCGATCCACATGACAGGTGGTGCCATTGCGTATTTCGCTGATCACATACGGGCCCAGCCACTTTGGTGCAAAACCGGCATGTCGACCTGCGAGCTTATTGGACAGCGGGTGGTTGCGGATTAGCACCTGGTCGCCTACAGCCGCCTTGGGTGGTGCCTCGCCACCATCGTAGCGTCGGGTGTAGGTTAACTGACGGCCTTGGATGTCAGCGATCCTCTGTTCCCGTGTGCGGTGTTCAGGTGCAACTGGGGGTGGCCGTGGCAAATCCCAATCGCCAGGCATGGGGATCTGGTAACCCAGGAGTGCTTCGCTAGGGGAGTATCCCGTGGCGGCGTTGGTGCGAGACCGGAGCTCTCTGATAACCAAGGGCAGGAAGGTGGCCCATTGATTATGCTGGTGGCCTTGCAGGTGGATTCGAAGCCCCTTCTTAATCTCTTGGTTCCGCCTTTCTGCTGGGTTGGCTTGGGGATGGTAGATCGGGGTGTATACAGGTTGAGCACCCCATTGCCGGCAGGCGCGCTTCCATCGGGCGGAGGTGAACTGCACTCCGTTATCCGTAAGCACGTACTCCGGGTACCCAAAACGGTGAAACACGTTTTGTTCTAGCAGGCGGATGATGGCGTTGGTATCCGTGCCGCCCATCGGGAATGCCTCCACCCATCTGGTGAACAGGTCGGTTAGAACGAGTATATGGGACTTACCGCGGGGTGTCCGGGGGTACGGGCCCATCAGGTCCACTGCTACGGTCTGCCAGGGGTGGCTCGGGTGTCTGGGTCGCAGCGGTGCCCTCTTAGTAGGTGGTGCTCTCTTATTAGCAGCACAGGTTCTACAGCTTTTGACGTAGGCGCCGACCTTCTTGGCCAGACGCGGGAAATAGAACCTCCGTTGTATTCGTAAAGTAGTTTCGCCTCTGCCAGGGTGTCCTGCTTCGTCGTGGTGTTGATGCATGACCCGGAGCCGCAGATCTCGGGGAACACATAGTTGGCTAGGATGTCCATCGGCCGGCACCGTATACAGGGAGCCCTCTATAAACATGTACTGGGTGGCGATTTGCTGGTGCTCCGGGTGGTCGGGATTGGTCAATTTCCTTGTCAAATTTTGGAGCCATGCGTCCGCCTGCTGAGCATCTTTGATGAAGTGTGGCAGGGTGTCACCGGGGATGGCGTATAACTCGGTGGTGGAGGGGGGGAGGAGACGCTCCCAGTCCTCGCCAATGTTGACTGCAGTATTTTCTGGGGAACGAGACAAAGCATCAGGTAGCTCATTTTGTCTACCAGGGCAGTGTTCTATTGTGAACGTGAATTCCTGAAGGAGGAGGGCCCATCTCATCAATTTAGCTCGGGAGTCCTTAAAACGGTGTAACCAGGTGAGTGCGTTGGAATCCGTGCGGACGATGAAGGTTTGGCCCTCAAGATACGGCCGGTACCTCCGGACGGCCCATATCAGAGCAAGGCACTCCTGCTCGTTTATATGGTAACGGCTTTCAGTCGGACTCAGGCGGGCACTGGCGTAGCTGATGATGCGACGCTCCTCCTTGGGCCCCCGTTGAAATAACACGGCGGCGATTCCGACGCCACTGGCGTCCGTCTGGAGTACAAACGGCAGTTTGGGGGTGGGCCGGAACATTCGGTGGGGTTGCACAAACTTTTCCTTGACTACCTGGAAAGCGTTGCTGGCTTCTGGTGACCATATAAACCTGCGAGCTGGCGACAGCAGGTCGGTGAGAGGGGCGAGTACGTCAGCAAGATTGGGGATGAAATCTCTGAGCCAGTTCGTGAGCCCAATGAATGACTGCAGTTCCTTCCTATTCCGCGGTGGGGAAAAGTCGCGGATAATGTCCAGATGTCGGGTTAGTGGGGTGATGGAGTCGTGGTCCAGAAGATGACCTAGATACTCCAGCTGCTCGAAACCAAAACGACATTTACCGAGGGCGAGGTGCAGCCCATGCTCCCGGAGGCGCTCGAAAACGATGGCCAAGTGTTTCAAGTGGCTCCGATGGTCTTCACTATAGACTATGATGTCATCCAGGTAGACGAGGCAGCTCTTGCGGATGAGCCCCGCTAGGACTTCCTGGGACATCAGCCTCTGGAAAGTGGCCGGAGCATTCTTGAGGCCGAAAGGGAGCACACGGAACTCATACGACTCTCCATCCGGGGTGGTAAACGCCGTCACACGTCTGGAGTCGGGGTGGAGCGGCACCTGCCAGTAACCGCTCTTGAGATCCAGCGTGGAGAAAACCTTGGCATCCCCCAAGTCCCTCAGGAGCTCATGGATGATGGGTAACGTCGTCGGTTCGGAGACAGTGATCGAGTTGACCTTGCGATAGTCTACGCAAAACCGCTGGGAGCCATCCTTCTTTGGCACGATGACCACAGGACTGCTGTACGGCGACGTTGAAGGCTGGATAATGCCCATCCTGAGCATATCCGTCGTCTGCTCCTGGATCACTCGTTTCTTGCCCTCAGAAACCCGGTACGGAGAGGTCCTGACGGGGACGGTGGTAGTCAGCTCGATCTTATGCATAGTTGACTTTGTTTGAGGTTGTCGGTGTGTGGGTTGAGATACCTCTGGAAAGCGTTGCAAGAGGTTATTAAATTCATGGACGAGGGGCTCTGGGAAACCGCTATCCATGGGGGGCTCTTGGACTACAGCAGGAAGGCGGACTGGGGCCCAATGGATGACGGTGCGGTGGGTGGTCCCCACATGAATACATCCACGCTGAAAGTCCATAGTGGCTTCCTGCGCCTTTAGCCACGGTTGCCCTAGGATGCAGTCCTCTGTCAAGGTAGTAGCGACATTGAATACTGCTTGGCTACTGTGGTCCCGGCAGGTGATCGTCAAGTCAGCTTGGCCTTGGATGGCCATGGTGGCTCCTTGAGCAGCGAGATCGATCTGGGAGGGATTATGTAACCAGCGGGAGATTATTCGGGCACTCACAAAATTTCCGGCCGCGGCGGTGTCCAAGAGAGCTACAGTGGGTCGTCCGTCCAGCTTAACATAGACCCTGGGTAATTGTGGTCCTGGAAATACGTGCAGATGAGACGGTTGGGGTGGTGGGGCTTGAGCAAGGGCCACCGCGCTTCCTCGGCGGCCCTCTAGTTTTCCGCCTGTGGTGATGGAGAGCGTGGTCTCCCCTGGGTGGACGGCTTTCTCCTCGTCGGACAGTCTTTATTGTAATGGCTCTCCGGGCAGTACCAACATTTGGGTAGCGGTCGTTGGTGCTCTGGCTGAGACCGTGGTGTAGGCCTGAGAGTTCCTCGGCTCCTCCATTCCTCGGGTGCTCGATCCTGGTCCAGGGCCGAGACGATATTCAGTAAGTCGAGCAAGTTATTGGGTGGGCAGCTCCGCATGAGATCTCGATAGCCGGGCCGCATCATCTCCATAATGGTCAAGACTTTCACGGGTTCAGGGGTGGCCGTTCCATCAACCTGCTCCTTCCGACGCCAGAGTGCCATCTTTCTGGATACGAAAGAGGCGCCGAGGCTACTGGGTTCTTGACGCTCTTGATAGAGGGCTGCGTTCACTGCTACGACTGCTGCCGTACCTGAGAACCGATCTAGTAGCATTTGTTGAAACGTTACCCAAGGTACTGCTGCATCCTTGATTGTTTGCCACCACTGATTTGCTTGTCCGGCAAGTCTCTCCGCGCATCGCGTCGTCTTATCCTCGTCGGGTGTGTCACGTAGTTGTTCTTCCATCCGTCTTAGGAATTCCGTCGGGCATTCCAGGATGGTGCCATTGTAGTAAGGCGGCGGGGTTGTCGCCTGCCTTGGAGGGGTTGTTGGGCGCCAGAGGGTGTTTAAACTCTCCCTCAAGAGTGCAGATGTAGCCTTGACTGCAGACTGAGCAGCCACGTCGGACATCCTCTCCAACAATTCCGCCATCTCGAAAGGTGGGCGGTGGTCTTGTGTTGGTTCCGGTTCTTCTTGCTGGCTGCGCCGGCTATGGCGTGCGGATCGTTTTTTCTCCGACATTAGAGATGTGGCCCCACGTTTAGGGCGCCAAATGTTACTACTCGCGCGTTCAAAAAAAGTCGTGCTGTTTTGTTGCGAGATCGTGACAGCCTGTTTTTTGTTTTTTTTTAGACAGCATTGTGGCCACCTACATTTTATGTTTGGGGTAGTGTTCTGGGCAGTAGGCGGGATTAGCAGAGCAGTGCTTTGGACGACTACTGTCCCGTAACACGCTGTTAATAATTACTTTCGTTATATTTTCTGTACCATAAATTATCAAAATAAATACTACGTGTCGCTGTATTGTTAGTTTTTCGATTATTTACGTTTTTCTATGAAATTTCATTAAATCTTCGATTTTTGCCGTTTGTCATCTTCATGGATTGTATTTGCAAATATTTGCACAATTTTCAAGCTTTACATGAATATAGATCTGATTCTACGTGTCACTGTATAATTTATAATAAAAATTACCAATTGTTTACCATATTATTTAAATAATTTTATTCAGAGAAATTATATTTATTCATTCCAAAAATATATCCTGAAACCTTGAAAAATACTGTATCCAATAAGATATAGTACTTATTAATTAACACATGTTTTTATGGTTTTATTAATTGTTTAAAATGTAGCTATATTGAATTTCCCGCCGTGAAAGTAGTTAAAAATTAGCACCAAGGAGTTCATGTGTTCGCTACGAGATGGAGCAATGACATAATTGCAATGCCATGTTGCCAACAATTCCTAACAGAAGTTTGAAATATGCGAATCAAGTGCCAAGGTCATTTTTTATCGTTGTTTTTTCAACTCTCTCGGTGGCTCTGCCGTTTGAACGAACGCCGTCTTTATTTTGCGGACCTCGCATTTAAACCGCAAAATATCGTAATTCTTATAATTTTTAATGCAGCACATTCTAAATCTTTGCAACGCGAATGATGATTAAAACAGTGATAAGGCCCATTAATTTAATCATCAATAATTGTTGCCCCATCACCATGGGCATTATCGTAAATGGGTTTTTTGTGCTCTTTTCTGTAATAAGGAAATTCGTTTGTTATTTAATATTTTTCTACCAGCTAAGGAAACATTTTTGGTCATTTTTTAAAGACTATAATCTCTTCCCATAATTTTTTATGGTATGGTTAGCACATTCAATTTTTGTGACATCCTTCCCATACACACAAATCTCGCAATACGCAAATGAAATACACAGTGCACAAGTAAATTGTCACAGGAAGATAAAATAGTCTAACTAATTATAAAAAATGCTATAATAATTGACATAGTGAGGAATTAGTCATACACAGTCATTTCATGATAGATCTGTATTTTGTGGGGATACATATCAAAGTCCTTAAATTTTTTTTGGCAGGTTCCATCACCTTCACACAGTCATGGCCGCCCCTTATCTAAATAATTGTTAATCGCACGGTATATATTTTTATATCAAAAGTACAATTTCGTACAATTTCCGGAAGAATACAAAATGTATAAAATTGCACTAATTTATGTAACATGACATCTTGCCATAAATTATCATCTCTGGCAATCTGTTCCACAAAAAGGGGCTCATTTTCTCTTGTAAAAACGATGAAATACGCAGATTTTCTTTCACTGATATGAAGAGCCCCTTCCACTTAAAAAGTTTGTTGAAATAGAATTAGACATTTATGGAAAATGTTTTATGGAAAATTTACTTACTTGATAGTAATATATGTGCTTTCTTTTAAGTCTCAGATTGCCATTAATAATTATTTGCTATTTTGGACAAACGTTTGTGTTTTTAACCTTCGATGCGTGTAATTGACCAAATTTAACTTTATATAAATACATAATTACCCACGGCGAAAATGCTACGGCCGATAGCATTGCCTAATAAAGATTAATTTCTCTCTCTCTCTACAATTACCTGATTTAAATTTTCCTGTATTTTAAAAACATATTTTTGATAATGGACGGAACAACCATTACACTAAATAATTCCTGTGTGTGTTTGAAAGTGCTACCAGTTGCTAAGGTACCCCAAACTGCAGCATTATTGGTGCTGTCAGATTCTGATGTAGAACATTGGTATATCTTACTGCAAGTGTTGCATTTTAATTTTATTTTACTTATGAGACCTTCTCGCGATTCTTTCTCCATAATAAGGTTCCTGCTGTACAATTTCTTGCATGGTTTTCCGCAATAAAAATTATGTTTTGTAATTTTTTTTAATTTATAATTCTATTGCCTGAAATTGACGAGTTCGAAGGGTGTTTTTCAACTGTTAATTTTTCCTTCATTATTCTAATAGTAACAAAAAAAAAAGAATATTAAGTAATCGGAGACCTAATCGGATTTGTGTGCAGACAAGAATACTCCATTAAAATTCATTATATTGTAACAAAGAAAAGAGGGTGGTTCGCAACAACATTAGTTCCAAATCCCTGGTGGAATTTTCATTATATGTACCCTGTCTTAATTAAATAAATACATTGTTTCTTAAAAACTACTCGGCACAATTGTAGATAACTATCTAAACTTTCTCTTGATCTTGGCTGTCGTTTGCATGCAATTTCCTATACCGCCTTTGGGTAAAGAGGATTCTTAAAATATATAATATAATAATAATAATAATCCCTACTACTCCTCCACCTATGGCGTAATTGGTTACTGTCATTGTTTGAAAGAGAATTCTGACCCAATTACATAATATAATGTATCGGCAATAAAGTGATGACTCTTAATTTGCAGGAATCGATAAAAAAGTCTCGCGCCCGCCGGCGCCGCAAAAAACCAAATCATTTCCCGCAAGCAATACAAGTTAAACACATGGCAACATCTTACTGTTTTTTTTGCTAATGTGAACGCAAATTTCTTTAGTAAGGAGTGCAAAACATATTACAGAGCGCTTTTAAATTGAATCCTGGCGGATTTATCAACAACCAGAGCCCAGTTTTCGCGCCAAAACCCCGCTCTTAAATCCTCATGAGGCGTGCGGCAGAGCATGGGAGGTGCAACCCAACATACGTGAATACGTAAATATCCATCGGGCCGAGTGGATTTTCGGTAAGGCCCCCGTGTTATTTAACAGCATAGGTTAACAGTGGGGAAATGTGAGCGAAGCTAACTCCTTTGTTTGCGTTAAAAGCATTATTAGTTAATAACGCGTAATAGTAGACTTAGCAGCGGACGACCGGAGAATACGGACCAAATGTTACAGTTTATTGCATACCATTCTTGTGCACTATCGAATGGAGCGGTTTTTTCAATTCGGGCTCCATCTGTTACAGTTGATACAATATTACAGGACATATCTTTCCACGGTAAATGTGAGTTAATGTCGACGGATGGCGCCAAGGGACCGCGCGTGACTTGTGTTGCCTACGTATGATTTATAGGGTGGCCAACTTTGACAGTGACCAGTCGGGAGAGCGCAGATCCCTTCTATACCGCGTATTAATCACAGTGTTATCAGGCAAAATGGCAGAAGTGTGTGGTGCTCGGTGCGGTGTAATGTAAGGTGTCCTCGCGTTGTTTACATGACTGTTTACATGGTGCGCGAGCGATGGCGGACTTAAATATCGACGTATCCCTGCTGCCAGAGGACGTGAGGGAGAAGCTGGCCGAGCTGGACCTCGAACTCTCTGAAGGCGAGTACCCCGAATGTTGACGTTTCTCGCCCGCACAGATACACAGACACAAACACACGCACACACAATCGCACATAGAGGCACTCCGGCACGCACACACGCGCGAGCATTGCGACCCTGGTGGTTCCCAATCGATAACCTCCCCATAAGGGCGCCCCCGCGACCCATGCGTTCCTAGGGGGCGACGTCCAGACGCCCCCGAGACACTTTCCATTCATGACTTTCTTGTGTACATCTGTACGCGATTGTAACGTGCATACGTGCACATGTGCCCCCGCGTAACCCCCATGCGCCGAACCTAACCATCGGGCACGACCTCCAGCAGCCCATACAGCATTTATCGTGACGGGCGGTTCGGGGACAAAAATTTGCGAGCACCTGCTTCCGGTTACCTGCACGCAATTTCCCGGTAAACAAATGCGATCGATGGGATTTCGCGGGGGGCACAGCTGTTGCCGAGCCCCACCTGGGGGCGAACGCGGCCTGCGCTCGTTTCCTCGCCGAATGTCTCTCACCCGAGTCACATGGAAACCTTCGGAGCCGGTGGCAGAAAGAGCCGAACGAATCGAACAGGTATCAATAAACGATTGCCATGTAAACATCAATAAACAATAACGGCGGAATGTCTTGCGGTTACAAACAAAATGCGTTTGATGCCACTCTATTGTTTCAAAACATAGGGGTCTAGATGCTTGAATAACAGTAAATATTGATTGAATACTTAGGTGTTAACCACTGCCAAGATTATATGGGCTAGAATTACACGTTGTGTGCCTTGAATTCTAAAATTACTAAATTTCCTGAGAAATACGACCAACAGACAACTTTATAAGTATAAACACTCACTATTTTCAATGTCGTTGCAATTTTTTTATGCATGACATTTAATATTTAAATTAAGGATTTGTACATACCTAACCTAACCCAACCTAAACTAACTTGACATAAACAGACAGTATGTATAAATATTGAATTGAGCCTACCAACCCAACCCAAACCATCTTAACATACACACACGTGTAGCCCATTTGTTTTAATGTGAGTAACCATTAGTAATTTCATATACCTACGATTGGTACGGTTTAATTTGCTTCACCTTTGTGGGGGATTGGTAATACTGATTTAAACAGTTATCGACAGCGAATTTTCAATTTTATTGTCCCTGTTTTCAGTTAACTCAACTCACCCAATCTTTGAGAGAAAATGCAAACATAGGTGCAAAATTATTAGACAATATACAAAACAAAATATTCACAAGGTATTTTTAATATTAACAACTCGTCGGCTTGGAGTTACAAGGTTGCATGTAACATTTTTTTAATTTTTAGTTCTATAGCTTTGCAGGGCTATATGTATTCAAAGCGGAACCTTTCAACTTGTTGGAAGATTAAAATTGGATCATTAGGAACCTGTGACAAAAACATATCTATTGACAGTGCAAAATTTATCATTTTTTTATATAGCAAATATATTTAAAATCCTTATTCCCAAATTTACAAATTTGCACATACAGTCTTGTAACATTAAGCCGACGAATTGTTATTTGTGATTTTGACATTTCAACATAACTGCATTGATGCTTACAATGCTTGAAAACTTAAATATTCAATAAAATAAAATATGGTATTGTCTGAAGAACTTATGCAACATTTCTTGAAATAAACAAAAAATGGTGGGTATATCTAGAAAATTGTCAGGATCATTTATATTGACATTCTAATTTTTTTTTTTTCTTAAAAAAATAATGTTTTAAACTTTATACAATTTTCGGAAAAGTTATGAAATATTGTAAAAATATTCTTTAAAAACAATAACATTGGTTGATATATTGTTTTTTTTACTTTTCACCTCAAATATGGACGTGTTCTTTAAATCTGTATAAAATTTTGTGGAGATTTCATAAAATTTTATTAAAATTGCTAAAAGTTTAGTAAATATAGATACCAACTGCCTTCAAAATAGAAAAAGTAAAACAGAACAAGTAACTATTTATTGTACGATTTCGAAATTATCGGAATTTAGCAACGTCAACAAACAATATCGATGATAAAAAATACACTCAGATGCAAAGAAACCGGGTCATTGGGTTATTGTTTGCAAGCGAAACATCTTAAAAAAAAATTATGTTGGCATAGTCCTTAGAATAATATTTTTAGTGTTTTACAATCAAAGAGACCGTCATGATGTAAAAATAAGCAACATATGGTACTTATTAACTATTTAATGAACATTAATAAGCGAAAACGATAATATACGTATTCACGAAAAAAATGCATTTCTGCAAAATAAACTTAACAGAGAATAATAAATGAAAATGACAGTGAATCGAAAACAAACATATCAAAACCTATTAGCCACCTGGATCCTCTATGCATAACGCCGAATGAGCAATAGGTAGTGAAGAACGCATAGCTTTAAATGTTATTTTCGCTTATTAAATAAACTGATAAGTATCATACGTTGTTTTTTTCTACATCCTGATGGTCTCTTTGATTGTAAAACACTAAAACTTTCATTCTAAGGACTATACCAACATCAAAATTTAAAAAAATGGGTTTGTTGCAAACAACGACCCAATGACCCGGTGTCTTTGCATCTGAGTGTAAAATTAATAATCAAGGTTCTTATTTAATGGTACTTTTTCTTGATTTTATTATTATGAAGAACTGTAAATATTTTATTGTAACTGCTTCTAATGTCCAAGTAGTCTCTGACCAGTTTGACCACAATCACTAATCCAAGTGATTTTTGTAGGGGTTGCATTATTAGTGTGCGATAAGTGGGGTTTTCGGTTCATCAAAGTTCAGTTGCCAGTTCTCAAAGGGTAGAACGTAGGCTATCGGTCATTGTACGCTGCTGGTCTAGAAGGTCAGAACCTGTGGCACGTCTGAATCAGGACGTCCAAGAAACACCACACAGCGCGAAGCTCTTCGTTTTACTACTTTAAGAGATAGATTTTCAACATCGCTGGCAATTGGAAATATTGGTTGGGTCTAAATGCTCAAAGAGTGTATATCGCTACTGTTTACAGAAGATATTGATAACCTGATTTCTACAAGGTGTACCTATATGATTGTAATTACGTAACCATGTAAAATAATTTTGTGCCGCTCTGGTAAAAATAGTTCTATTTTGACATAGGCAACTTCATTTACACTCATTAGACATGAAATTGCAATAAAAGTTATCTTCATGCTATTTTAATTTTTATTGTGGAATTTCATATTTAACTGCTCAAATTCGAAATTATTATTAGTTTCAGCAATATAGGTGGCTACCAAACACATGAAAAGACAACAATAAAGAATTATTTAGAGACATTAAACTCATTACTCATGAAGATGGAATTAAAAGCTATCTTCATGCAATTGAAATTTCAATTGTGTTAGTCGACATTTCACTACTCAAATACTAAATTATTATTAGTTTCGGTAATATTTGTGGCTTCCAAGCACATGAAAAGACCACAATGAAGAATTACTTAAGGGTCCACGAATTTAAATGTACATCATCTACATAACCTTACTTTTACAGTCGAGGGCATTCTTAAATTGTGTGTACATAAAAATAACCAAATATGCATGAAAATGAAGTCCTCACAGGCAACATCTCCAAGTGAGGCAGATTACTCCACGGCACAAACAAGCTGTAAACTGAAAATCATACAGGAATTAATGCAATTTACGAGCTGCGACAAATCTAATAATTGCTTTAAATCTGACAATGTTACAAAATGTTTTACTATTGCAAATTGAGGAGTAGCAGACAATAAAACAATCACATATAGTTATTAAAGTAATCAAAGCAATTTATTTAATAAACGGAAACAAAAAAGAAGTAAAGATTTACAAAACATAATTAATAAATAAAATATATAATCAAAGCAGATGTTGAAAATGTGTACCATTTGCTTGTAAACACATTTGCATTCCTCTTCTTTTATTGTTGAAAATGTTGATTAACATTTGAGGAGTAATAGTTCGGCAAACATTTACGATTTCTGCCATTAACTCTTCCAACGTATGCAGTCTTCTTTGGAAAACTCTATCTTTTAAATATCCAAAAATTGAGTAGTCCAATGGAGTTAGATCTGGAGAGCGTGGCGGCCATAGTCCTTGAATAATTAGTCTATTATCAAAAAATTCTTGCAGATAGGCTAACGTTGTTCTGGCTGTATGAGCTGTTGCACCATCTTGTTGGAAATATCCATTCTGCAATTCTTCATCATCTAATTGGTCTATGAAAGGCTGGACAATTTGTTGCCGATATCTCTCACCGTTTATTGTGTCATGAAAGAATTTAGGCCCAATTATTTTACGGCGAGACACAGCCAACCAAATTCCAACCTTCTGAGGATGTAGTGGTGCTTCCACAAAAATATGAGGGTTTTCAGCATGCCAGCATCTATAGTTTTGTGCCTCGTCACTGAAAAATGTTAAATCGAGCCATCGATCGTCATTTAAATTTTCCATAAACCATCGGCAATAACTCAATCGGCGTTGAGGATCTACTGGCAACAATTCTTGCACCACTGAGACCCTATAAGGGTGTAAATTCAACCTCTTTCTCACAATTCTATGGCAGGTGCTCGAAGGAATTCCAGCTTGCATAGCCAATGAATTACCTTTTGAGGGCTTACTTCGAGTCGTTAACGAATATCTGCAACAACCTCTCCCGATACTGAAGATATGCCTGAGGATTTCACTTTGTGAACACTACCAGTTTCCCTAGAACGGTGCACTATACGTGAAATATGTGTTGACAAAATCGAGTATTCAAATTGGTCGTCAGGGAACTTGTGTTGAAATTCCCGAATGCACTCTGGAATTGAATAATTCCATTCTCCACTTTCAAATCGTCCATTGCGATAGTAAGCCTCAACAATAAAAGTGTTCTTCTGATCAGTGTACATTTTAACAAACTACTGTTCAAACTACTGTTATTATGTTGTCTGCCAGTTGACAGGTATGGTTGACAGTGACAGTTCTCAAACAGTACGGTATACATATGTGAAAGGCGGCACAATTGAATTGAAGTCATTACATAACAACAATCATTTTGGTACACCTTGTACCACGCATCGACGTGTTATTAGAGTGCATAGAAAATCGTGATGGTTCATTCATCGTTGATTGTTATTGGTTTCTTTTTAAAATTTTCAATAAATACTTGGTGTTCTGTTTTTGTATTTGCAAGGCAGTATATTTGCATATTTTGTTATTATGATTTTTGAGTTTTCAAGTTTCTCATGTTTCACTTCTTTCGGCTACACTAGTGTTACGTTATTGAGATTTGCTACAGTCTATCTGCTGACGTTTCATTTATATATCTACCTCGTTCGCACCAACAGTCGGCCTGTTTTACTCCCAGTAACGTATCGCATTAATAAGGTTCTGCCTTTTCTTTCTTTTCAACTCTTGTGTCAGACGCAGTGTGCCCATACGGCAGGACGCATTACTTATGGCTGACGATTTGTTCGCGTTGCGCGGGGAAATAACAATTGAACCAATATGGAAGCGTGCTTTCTTTCGATTCGCTTTCCGGAACTTCAAAGGTTCAATGCGTAATTAAATCAACAAATCCAAAGGACCTCGACAATACAAGGTACCAACTCAAGGGCAAATCGATTGCCCCTACTGATATTGCCCTGAGCAGACGCAAGGAATGTCTGTTCTTATGCCGTTGTATGGCTTTTCCGTCCAAGTTCGTGAGATCGACCATAGTATATGCTATTTATGTTGAAATTTTGATTGAACTTGAAGATAACTTTTTAACTCTTTTGATATTTTCATCGAATATTTTGTGTGTATATTTTGCTATTTATGTTGAAATTTTGATTGAACTTGAAGATAACTTTTTAACTCTTTTGATATTTTCATCGAATATTTTGTGTATATATATATATATATATATATATATATATATATATATATATATATATATATATATATATATATATATATAGGCGGTTTTTTAAATTTTCAGAATTATTTTCTGCATTTGGGAGATTGTTTGGATGATTATATTTTTCTATAATGTTGTTAGATGTATTTTTTTTTTGCACATAGTAAATAAATAAGATCTTATTTTTATTTTTCCAACACCCTGTATAAATAAATCAAAGTTTAAATACTGAACTGGTAGTTTCAGACGAAGCAGAAATTATAATTCCTATAACATTTTTACTTAAAAATGAAAATTTAAATAAAATCCCTTTCGTAAACTCAATCCAGGGACAGACTGTATATATATATATATATATATATATATATATATATATATATATATATATATATATATATATATATATATATATATATATATTGTATAAATGAAGAGTCGACTTTTGAATGTTGTTTTAAATGGGTTTGAAACTTCAAGTATTTTCATTGGTAGGGTTTCCAGTTACAACTTCAGAAATCGTTATTCAATTTTTTGCACTTTTCGTGTTTTTTCTGCGATATTAATTTTTAATAATATTACGGTTTCAGTACCGTTTTTAGGTTTTAGATTAGAAAATTATTTAAGAAAATTTCATCAAATTGAGACATTTTTGCTAGAGTAGGTACTACTTTTTGGTAGACCTGTTGATTCTCATATTTTATATTTTCATTAAATTTTATGCAATTTGAATAAATTTGCTGACCGTCAATATAAATAGGTAGTCATAGGATTCTAGATCTAGGTATTATCATCATGTATCATCATCATCATTATTAAGCCTTTTCTTCTCGAATGTTTGACATAAGCCTCCTGCTGGACATATGAAGGACCGTTCTGTCAAAAAGGTCCCCAAACTTTTTTATAAGAAAACATAGTATACTAGATTTCTCTACTTATAAATATTATGTTGCGATTAGTTGTTGGTCAGATATTTTTACTGGCTGCAGCTTGTAATACATGACAAATTTTCTGATATTTACACCTCATAATCTTTTAAGATTGAAATATTTCCGTCTATCTCTGTTGCTTAAATTTTGTATGTTGATTTAAATTGTAATTACTGGACATCACGGATAATTCATCTCAATATCTTTAGTAATAAAGGCAGGTGCTCTCCACAGTGTTCGTAATGAAAAAAATGCGGAGGTGCAGAGGCCGCAAACCGCGACCATTGTTGTGTAATAACAGTAAATTAAGTGTGCGCCGTGCGTGTTATTATGCCCAGTAATGACTCTAATTCCGCCAGGCCTGGCACAGTCACGGTGGAATTAATGCTGCAGATGTACTCGCTAAATTCAGTTCGTTTCGCACTTTTGACTGTCCACCCTCGTACACGTGTATTGCACAATGCCTTTATTACGCCGGCACGTAATTAACAAGAGAGAGTTTGTATAGGGTAATTTTTAATTCTACTCTCTATACACTGTGTCCATGTGGAAACTGTATCCGAATTGATTTTTTTTAAATGTCATTCTTTTGCTTGTTATCAAAATCCCAAGAATGTCAAGGCACGTTGAAAATGTTAACTATTGGTTAAAGAAACTCAAATCTTTGAATTTACATTTTTTTCAAAACTAGAAATATTTCCTCATTAAATACATATCACCTTGTAATGTCAATCTAATGACAATTTTGTGATGGTGAACTCAATCAATGAATAATAACACTGCAAGTTTACTTCGTCTTTGGCCTCTTAATTACCACATCTGATTTAGTCAACAATAGTTATTTATAATGTAATCAAAATTGATAAATTCAAATATGGTGCAAAATTTGTTAATTGTTTGTAACATGAAACCATTTTTCTCAATAATGAACATTTACTATGCAACGAAATCATATAGTTTTTTCTTTAGCATGAGCACTGCTAGCACGAGAGCTGCAATATTACAAAGCACACATCAGATAAGAAACGGAAAAAACTGCGGGCTTTGCTATGTAGATTAGATAGTGATCAATATTTATAGATACACGGATCCAGCTCGTATGCTATTTCATGTGTGCACTTTGTATCAATATTACAAGGAGGATGTGATTATGACAATGTCAATAATTCAGTACTTAAGTTTTTTCCATTTCATTTTTCGCTCCGTGGCGAATACAATATCGACTATGAATCATTCGAGAAATTATTGGGAAAAAACCTCAATACTGTACTCGTCGATATATTAAGAGCTTAATTTGATAAGCAATTTATGTATAAACCGTTGTATTTAGGCTTTAAAAGAGGTCCATGAAGTATCAGCCGACTCAGCCTATTTTACTAGATTTAGTCACTTTTCTTTAAAAGTTATTTATATGTTATTATTGCCAATAATAATCTCTAAATCTAGAATCAGAGATTAGCTCCTAGAATACATGTATTACCACAATGGTATTCACGGAAACAAATCGCAGATTAAACTTAACTGGCGGTTGTAAAACCGGCCCAAATCAGCGAGGTTTATGCCCGATGAAATTTCATCATAAGACTTGATAAGAGTCAATAAAACACAACAATAATTTCGTAAATACATACATATATTGAGAAAGTTCTTATACTAATTATTATTGTTGCAATATTTTATTAATTTTCTGATCAGATTATTGAGTAATGAGGTTTGCTTACACACTAGCTGTTTAAACTTGAGAGAATTAGATCTGGAAATTCAATCATTAATTCTGTTGTCGCTTACGCGACATATGCAGGGTGTTTTATAACGGGTGTGCAAAAATGAAACTACGTATTCAGTATCACTTTCTAAGTAGAATTGAGAAAATATACTTTTACAAATTTCCTCTCGTTTATGAGTTAGAGTTTATAAAATGTAGGGTTATAAAACATCGCTGACACATGTAAATATAATGTTTTGCTTTTTATTTTTAATTGACCTTTTTTTTTTAAAGTTACTTCCATTTCGTCGATTTTTTGGGTTATGAATACTGAATAATAAAAAGTAATAGCATAAATTGAAGCAGTATTTTTTGCTCTGCAAAAGAGTTAATTATAGTTGTTCTCTAAAAGAATTAAAAGAATTAGGAAAGACAATATTTAAAGATTTCAATTTTTACATGTAAATCCTTAAGGTTCCAACTCTATAAGATCTGATAATCTGAAAATACACCATCCTTAGTTCTTCTAAAATTTTCACTTAAATATGAGAATATATTTTATATTTTATACAGGGTGTAGACATATGTTATATTTACGAACACGTGGTTCAGGGGTGTTCGTAAAGTATGTAATAAATTCATTATTTCGGAAATTGACAATATTTTGGATACATCGTCAGACACGTCAATTTTTAATTTTAAAAATACACATTTTGTGATAAATCTAAAATTTGTATCACCATTTGTTTTTGAGTTATGATATCATTGACTTATTTTTTAAATGGCAACCCTTATATTTGACTATTTTATTTGATAGATTCATTTTGTTGAAAATAACGATATACATTTTTTTATACCTTACATAAGAAACATTTTGCTCGAAAAGCAATTGAAAGTTACACCTACAGGGTGGCCCACCTACCCTCGCTCGGACCATCGCTGCTAGACTAATGAAAATTGAGGAAAACATCTGATTGGAAGTAGAATACGCAGAAGTCATGTAGAATACACAGGGTGCTCTGAAACTGAAAATTTTGCTATTTTCAAGTGGCTAAAACTTTTTTTTCAAACGGAACACCCTATATATGGCATCATATTCTGAGTGCTCATCTAATGAGCTATTCATTGGTAGCATATGGACTGTAATCAAATAATACTTTTTAATGAATTAAATCTTTATTTCACTTCGGACAGAAACAAATAATGTACAATTAAATAATACTTTTTAATAGGTAAATAACGATCAATGTCAATAAGTTTTAGCCATTTGAAAATGGTAAAATTCTACCGTTGTTTCGGAACACCCTGTATATTCAACGTGACTCCAAATGTTGAGTATGTTTTGGCACATTGCTTGGGTACTTGCATACCCAGATTTTTTCATTGATCTCTTATAATAAGGTTTTGTTAAAAAAAATTCCACGTCCATTATGTTTCGTTAAATTTGATTAAAATGTGAAAATTTGATTAACTTGGCAACGTTGCATCTGATCTCAAAATATAAAAATGATTTGTGAAGCCCACATAACAGATTCTAAAAATTTAAGAATATACAGGGTGATCCATTTAAAAAAAGAGACCAAGTTCTGTGTCCCGGATTTATGGTACACTCTGTACACTAGAAAATAATCTTAGAAAGTAGCATCAAGTGTCCAATAACTTCCAATCAGATGTTTTCCTCAATTTTCGTTAGTCTAGCAGCAATGGTGCGAGCGAGGATAGGTGGGCCACCCTGTATATTATAGGTATTTATTTCGAAAAATCACAGAAATAATTTCAACAAATGTTCGAACTAGAATCATTGTTGTGCTTGACAGTATCCTACGCAGGAAATGAATATTCGATTACTTTGTTGCACATATTCAGGTTAATTTCATCAATATCTCCACGAATGTTGTTTTTTAAGGCATCAATTGTGTGGGGTTTATTTGCTTACACGTTACCCTTACGAAAGCCCGAAATGAAAAAGTCTAATGGTGTTAAATCGTACATTCTTGCAAGGCAATTTTTCTTGCAATCAATATACAGTTTCTTCCGTTGCAAAAATTACATAGTATAACCTTACTAAAAATCTAAACCGGTGAAAAGTACTTAAATGCTCTACATGAATACACTACAAAAATTATACCAAGCCATTTAAACTAAATTGTCGGTGACGGATAGCAAGATGCACAATCTTGCTAGATGAACATATTGTTGAGGTCCATATATTCTAGCAGAGACATAAAATGTTGGTCAACATCTGACGATAGCGTTAAAAAAAAGGTCCAAGTACAGCTTGAAAATCAACACCTAATAGTCACACGAAGAGGACGAAGAAAAACATCCCAAGTCATCCAGACAAACACACCAATACCTTGACCGTTGTCGAATAATTTACTTTTTCCAATTCGCATTATTAAAATGCTCAATATTTATATTGAATCTCATCGTTAAAACTACACTTTAATCGAATAGGTGAATAAAATGTTTACATTTCCACTTTATTCACTAGAACCATTGACAACGTGAATAAAGTTTAAAAAAATTGGTAAATTCGCACTATCCTTTAAATTTTCGTTATCACCTGACAATGTGACACTTCACGCAAATTCTTCAATTCTGATAACGATTTGGAAAAAATCTTGTATGATTCACACTAGCAATTTTAGCGGTTTATCCACTCGAAAACAGTATTGCACTCGCCTTCGCCTCTTGCGGTAAACTGTTCTTTCGTGAATAAAATTCGACTTTATTCACTTATACCATAAATAGCTATTTTCCAATTCGCATTATTAAAATGCTCATTATGTATATAGAATCTCATCGTTAAAACTACAATTTAATCGAATGGATGAATTAAATGTTTACATTTTCACTTTATTCACTATAACCATTGACAACGTGAATAAGTTAAAAAAATAGGTAAATTCGCACTATCCTTGAAATTTTCGTTGTCACCTGACAATGTGACACTTCAAGAAAATTCTTCAATTCTGATAACCAATTGGAAAAAATCTTGTATGATACACGTGAATAGAGTAATTTTATCCAGTCGAAAATATTATCGCACTCGGCTTCGCCTCTTGGGCTAAACTGTTTTTTCGTGGATAAAATTAGACTTTATTCACGTATACCATAAATAGCTATTTTTGGACATGGTTTGAAAATATTGTTACATTTAAAAGTATTGTCCTTTTTAGATGAAATACACAATGGCTTAAACCCATAATAAATTTAAAATATCATGTTAAATCACTGGTACCATCGGGAAGACAACTTGGTACAAGTCTTAAAACGTTATTAAACCCATAATTTGTTATATCAATGAATACAATAACTATTTTTGATTGTTAATACTAGTTGATAAATCATTTACAGATAGATAGTGCATACTTAACTTCAGGGGCCCTAAACATTTAGGTACAGAGCCTGACAATCTTTTACCTCTATTTATAAGAGATGTTAATCTACATATACTCCCTAAACTAGTTAACTGACAGAAAATGTACCTATCCAATTTGCAGAAATTTAATGAAAATATCAAATTTTGGGATTAAAAAGACCAGAAATTTCATAATATTATGTAAGTAAAATTTTAATAAATCTATAACTTTAGTTAATAAAATCTTAATAACAAAAACAGAAATCACAAAAAACATATTCAAATTGCAGTTATGCAATTTAATGAAAATTTCTAGATTTTAAAAGTTGCAACTAGAAAGCCTATAAATAAAAATACAGTAAAACAACAGTTTCAAAAATGTTTCCAAATGCTCTACAATGTGCCAGAAGAAAGTCGAAACGAGAAAGCGTTATAACAAAATAGACAATTAAATACATGAAAAAATGCCAAAAAAATTGTAGAAAATATGATATGTAATAATAATATCTTTATTGGTGCCATTAACAATAAGTTTTACACAGGTCATACATATTTCGAATTCAATACAATTGAAGGGCTGCGGGTAAAAACGATCTGAGTCCATTTTAGTCGTTTTCCAGAAAACGAAATTGAAAGTTTCAAGTCTGATAAAGGAAAGAACGGATAAATAAAAAAAACTAACTAACTGATTATAATATATCTACTTTGACAACTGGTGAATTGAAATATTGGGCAAAACATTAAATACATTGTGATCGTTCTTCCTCGGAGCCCTTCAATTGACAATATACAGTAGTCATTAAAATCTGTACATAAAAGTATAAAATATAAACTACAATGTATATATATAAAAATAATCATCTTAAAGATTGCGAGAAATATAAAATGCGAGGCTTAAAAACTAATACATACCTACACTGTTATATATTATAAATAGTTACACTGTAAAACTAAAATTTACAATGTAGCACAGTTCACTAAATATTCGTCAAATGAATAAAACGCATGTTCAGTTAGATGGTTCTTGCACTAGGATTTGAACTGAAGATCAGCCAATTATGCACATTACGTGGCAATATATTTAAAAAAAAGATCCCGTAGTATTTAGTGCTTGTTCTAGCTCTTTGATAAATGACATTTTTCAGTACGAATATCATTTATGACGCGAATTTCACACGGGTGGTAATATTTATTACAAGAGTATGTACATAATAGAGTGTGCAATCACAATATAAAATTAAATATTCAATATAAATATAAAAAATATCAGAAGGTTCAGAAATTACGAATAGTAAGCAATAGAAAGCAATCTCTAGAACTTGACCGTAATGCAACTGAGGGAAGTGAAACATGAGAAAATTCAAAACTCACAAACGAATCGGATGAATGGTGAAACTTACGAAAACTTTTTACGCGACAGTTTAGACGAACTACTGGAAGATGTGCCGGTGAATGACATGATAAACATGTATTTTGTGCATGATGGAACCCCTCCCATTCGTGAATTGATTGAGGGAACTCGAGATCAACGTTTAAAATGTAGCCTTGTAGCCTTCTTGAAAGCCTATGGCCTAGACCCAGCCCATTATTACACATTACCTGGGTACACGTGGGATGCCTTGCTCAAATTCACAAACGTTAATTTGGAGCTGTTGACAGATATCGATATGGTTTTGTTTGTTGAGCGTGGTATCCGGGGTGGGTTGAGTCAGTGCTCTAAAAGGTATGCAGCAGCCAACAACAAATACATGCCCGATGATTTAGAGAAATCATCAAAATTCTTAATTTATAACGATATCAACATCCAGTACGGGTGGGCAATGTCACAGCAGCTGCCGTATTGAGGATTTGAGTGGATAGAGGATAACCTAGATAATTTCAATTTCAATATGCCTGAAGATCACCCTGAAAGCTACATTTTAGAAGTTGATCTCGAGTACCCTCAATCAATTCACGAATCACATAGCGACCTTCCATTTTGTCCTGAACACCGCGCACCACCAAACTCTCGCGAAACAAAATTATTGGGCACTTTATTCAGCAAAGATATTATTTGTTATTTGAAGTTATATCGATATATCGATACACTACCGCAATTTACAGCAGGCATTAGGAAATGGTTTAAAATTAACTAAAATTCACCGCGTTTTAAAATTCAAACAGTCTGCCTGGCTGAAATCGTACATTGACTTGAATAGGCGTTTGAGGACAGCTGCCACTAATTAATTCGAACAAAAACTTATTCAAATTAATGAACAACGCCGTATTTGGCAAGACGATGGAGAATATCCGCAAACACTCAATTGTGAAATTATTAACCAAATGGGAGGGCCGTTACGGTGCTGAGGCGTTGATCGCGAAACCTAATTTCAAATACAGCGCATTTTTTTAATGAAAATTTAGTAGCCATAGAGCTAAATAAAACAGAAGTTTATTTTGCCAAGCCCATCTTAGATTAGGTCTGAACCGCAATTATCTTACATAATTTTAAACGTGTAGTAGCACAGGATCCAAGAATGCAAAGATATATAGGTTGTTAATTTTAAAAACAACATAGTTTAGTCTGTAACTTTTATATGAACCACCCTGTATAAATTACATTATTTTTATGAAGTGAAACTCATTGTTGTACAGTTGGGGAATCAATATAGTTTACATTTTTATAAATCTAGTTACCGGTTTTTTAAATTTTTGTATATTCTAATTGAGGTTTTTAATGTCAATGCTTATTAATGTCAGTGTTAATTGTCAATGTCAAACCAGTTTAATTTATAATACAAGCAAAACTAAAACCTAACAGTGTTATTCATAAAGATTTAAATCGCGGTTTAGCGGTGATTTACAAAGGGTTACCAAGGTTACTAAGATTAAACCACCGTTAAATCGCGGATTAAATATTTATGAATAACACTGTAAAAGATTAATATTTCATTCATTGCCAATTTGCACGTTGTATCAATATTTTCAATATCAATATATGCTGTATCAATACGCTGTATCAATATTTTAAGGTTCAACACTATCTGGATTTCTATTTCTTATGAATTTCTTATGCTTCTGTACTTCTTACGCTAAAGACAATTGCGAATCCTTAATTATTTGCCAAATATCGACAAACTCTCAGGTCACATTAAGAAATGTGATATATTTTTAAGTTTCTATACTCCACGCGAAAAGAGATCGCATGATTCAGTTCCGGTGCCGAGGTGTCCCGGTGCCGAGGTCCCTGAGCCGAGTTGTCCCGGAGCCGAGTTGTCCCTGAGCCGAGTTGCCCCGGAGCCGAGTTGTCCGGTGTCGAGTTGACCGGTGCCGAGTTGTCCCGGTGGCGAGTTGTCCGGTGCCGAGATGTCCGGTGCCGATTGTCCAGAGCAGAGTCGTTTGACTCCCCTGTATGACCCTGTATGAATAGAAATAAATATTCCAAAACATTTAAATGATTATAGGTTTTATTGCTTGTAGTACTTACTGTTATATTTATTTAAAGTTAAATTTTATTATTTATTTATTTTTATTTATTTATTACCTGACTAGTTTCTGCTTAAATCGCCATTTTCAGTGGCTTGTTTTCTGCAAAGAATGCATAATATTAGGTGTAAAATTTAAAGTAGGTTAGATGCGTTATATGTTTTTTTTTATATGTTTAGAATATATTATATTTAATATGATATTTAGTATTTTCGTGTTTTGTGTTTGTTCTATTGATGTTGTATTATACCAGGAGAGCAAAAATTATTATCATCAACGTTTGCATCTCAGGCCGTACAGCTTAGCGGTTGAGCTTTGTGCCCTCTTGGATGAAAATATGTTTTGGTGGCACGGTATTATGAATGTATGTTAAATATACCAGTAAGTATGTACTAAAAACAATAAAACATACAATATAAATAACTAGTAAAATTGGATGAAACCTTAATGTTAAATTAAATTTATTAAAATCATTCGATTTCGCGAGCTTCAGTGCTACGCGACGAGATTGGCGAGCTCTTGGTATGCTGGAAAAGCGAAGCCATAACACTTACAATTAATAATGACGTCGCGGTTCAAGAGTTTATTGTTCCTCGCATTGCAAAAATGGCATGATTAATGCGCACAGTGGTTGCTGCAACGACAACTGCGGCTTGTTTATCATCTTAAAAGTCACAAGGCGTGATTGCTATTGTGAAGCGATCGTAGGAACTCGCCAATATTGCTGAATACCGCCATCGGAATTCGAGCTTGATCGTTTCGAGGTATAGAAAGTTGTTAATATCCGCCCTTGAATTTGCTGGATTGCATAAGGGGACGCGAGATGTGGACGGGGAGCAGGACAACAGCTTAGCACGCATGGACGTAATTGCATGTAATTCTATTTCCATGCGCTAGAACCGTGGCCTTGGGGATAATGAGTCAGTGGAAATACGGAGAACTCCAGGAGTTCGTACCAGCAGAAGAGGGTTTAAAAATATCACGTATGCAGCCAGCATTCCGCGTTGGTAAGAGGACGAGCAGAAAATGTAGATGAAAATCGGAATCGGTTTTCGTACTATTTTTCTGCTCATCTCATTTAATCTGCCAAAATTAGAAATCGATAGATTATTGATACTAAATCATAGGTTTACTGTGTATACCAAAAAGGTTATGGAATTTGGCAATTATCGCTAATTTTTCGTTTTTATTTATTCAACAATCATTTGAATTTAGTAACTAAATATTTTGAACAACCAATTCACAAATTTTGACTCGCCTCGAGTTTATTTATATTTCAGGGGGAATAAATATCTAATTTTACTAAACTAATAATGGTAGATGTATTGTAATCTCGATAGTAATATACAGTCCGATTTTTGCCGTTGTAAGATCCACCAACATCGCAAATTCTCCCGAACGTATTAGTGTCAACTCTATTGGTATTTTAACGAGGTTACGGATCGTTAGGGTTCATGTATGCAGTGATTTTTGTTTTGACCAACAAAAAGCAACATGTGGTGGATCTTTAAAAATAAATGAGTATATATATATCAAATTTGACTGAACAATGATAACCTCGATAGCGATCTTTCAAAGTTTTTTTTTTTCTATATACATACTGATGTAACGACACCGTTTGCATTATTATTATTATTATTATTATTATTCATTTTGGTCCTACGATTAACCATTTAAATTCATTAGACCTTGATGCAAGACTTAATATGCATGGCGAGCTCTCATTTGAATGTCGCTTTATCATCCAGCAAAAAAAAAAAACGTTTCCGGTTTAATGCACTTACAACGACGGTAAGCAAACGGGACGTTTTTATCATTGCACTCTGCGTATGCGGTTTGGCTTCTTCAGGTTTCTAATGATAAATAATAATTGTTACATAAGTGCGTGTGGTGTAGTCACTCGCCTCTAGCGCATCCAGAAAAAATCACATGTTAGATCGTTTCTTTGCGACGATGATTTGCCACAGCGACAGAAATAGGTCTTGCGTTAAAAAGGACTACTCTGGAGGTTAAAATTAACATTGCCATAGATTTGCTTCCACGAGTCTTACATTCGGCCATCCTGTACTTATCTCATACCTGACGTCATGAATAATTTGGTATAACATTTGGTATTATTGGTCAGTAATAATTACTCACAACAGAAGAAGAATATGTCTTTAAAATATGTTTTTTTTTATCATTGCGTCTTCCTTATTTATTTCCTGATCGTTTTTTAAATGTTGGTCATATTTGTACCACCCTTTAAATGGTTTATTTTTAATATTTTTAAAGAAGTACTGCAAACAAGAAGCGATTTTAAATAGATGCGAAAGATTTAAATATCACACACAGTATATCTAGTTTTTCGAATACAGTTATTAAAGAAAGTGCCCAGAATCACAAAAATTGCAGACAAATTCTCATTAAAACAGTTGTGTGTAACAATACGCGAAAGTTAAGCTTGTTATCATGAACATGGTTATTGCCTCGCAAATACGCACACTGAAGTAGTTATTTGTGTAACAAATAAGCCAGCTGCCTCTCATGCCAAGGGTTGTAGATTCGAATCCCGCGGGCCTGAGAATTATTGAGCGGTAGAAATCATCTTACACCAAAGTGCAGTTGCTTTCGAGGTTACACGAAGCAGGCGATCCTGTGTAGCTTTAAATTGTGCGTACACATCAAATAACCCAATATTGATGAAGCAAAATCTATAAACGCAACCCAATTGGCTCAAAATCGTACATTAACTCAGCTTTAGTGACGATTCCAGTTCTCTTTAGTGTCGATTTCTTCTCTTATTTTAGTGCCGATTTTAGAAAACAAAATTATATTCACACCTAAAGTTGAATACAAATATACAAGTCTACGAGTATCAGCCGATGGGATTCTGTTTGTTGAAATGTTGGCTACTTCATTATCTTTAAATTAATTTATAATAAATAACGTAATTACTTCCTTTGGCATTTCCAGCTTTGAGTCCTTTCATGTCTTCTTCTAAACCAGCGTTTTTCTATTTAACTATTTAAATACTTAATACTTACTACTATAGTACTATAATTATTAATTATGTATACAAATTTATTGCTAATATAAAGATCCAAGTAATAAATAAAACTGTCAACTACAAAATCTATAACGAGCAAGTCATTAGCATTAGCCTCGTAGGAGACTAAACGGCGCCGTGTATTATAATTATTTAAACAGAGATTTTGTAACCTGCAATTACCTACTTAATAAACGTATCGCTATAACCTTGCTGTGTTATACACATATTTTATGCAAATTAGACGTGCATTAAGCTAACGAAGACGCGTGTCTTCATTCATTACTTTTATCAATGATATTTTTATTATTATGGACTTTGTAATAGCCTTAACCGTTATGCAAGTCTAAAGACCTATGAGAATTATTACATTTAAATTAAAATTATATTTCGTCCCAAACCAAGTGAAAAAAATGGTGATTATATCGATACAATTGATTCAAAATTATAATTCAACGTATTTATTTATATTCAATAGATTGTTTATTATAATTTTAACTTAGTTTATGTAACATTTATTTCTGTGCTATTGCTAATTAGTAATAACCGTCGTATTTATTTCTAAAAGAAAGAGGCAGTGTGAAACTATGTTTAAATTACATTGAAATATTTGTCATGATGTGTGAGATTTAGAAAGCAGCGGGTAAATCTAAATTATAATAAGGATAAACAGTCAGTCATGTTTTTTGAAAACGTCTTCCCCTTTGCCAAAATTTGGCAAATTTGATAAATTTTATGCTGAATATTAATCTGCAGAAAACAATCAGATTTTGTGCATACGGTTGTAAAAAAACTAAACAATCGACATTTTGTGTTGCTTTCCTTACAGTTTTTAATTTTTGTTTGCAATAATTTTAATATTCTGCAAAGTACATTCTCGTTGCAACTTTGTGGTCTTCATTCAGTAAAGCAGGTACTATTTTTTTTCTGCGACTATTCGATTTTGTTTTACTGATAAAACGAGTAGTAGGTACCTACACATATTTGTCATATTGTCTACATAGTAATTTTGTGTTAAGATGTCCCAAAAACTGTTATTCCTGTGAAAATCGCAATTTCTTCATGCACTATTAGAATATTTTTTGTGCGACCGAAGTCCAGGTGTCCATTTCGCATACCAAAACAGTCCACGAAAGCCAATTTCGCAGTCGATATTGTTTGCAACGTTAAAACACAAATGGCTGGTTCTGGCACAAAAACTGTCATAAAGCCACTTCGATGTCACAAAATTGATTGAATTACATTTCCGTGGTTCTGCCATTTTTGTGCATAAATAGTTATTTAAGCAATACGGGCGGTAAGTATTGTTTACCAGGCGAGGTCGAGTTTGCGCGACAGCGTTTGAGCGACAGCGTTTGAGCGACAGCGTTTGAGCGACAGCGAGGGCTAGCAATAAAGTCCGAGACTGGTCAAAACTTACCTCTCGAATTGCTTATAACGGTTTTTCCACTCCTGAAGTTGGCATAATGGTTTATGTTTGATTAATTTATTTTCGCAACTTGAACAAAATGTCAGTACGGCTTTGGTTGCTAAGACTATTTTTCAAACAAAGTGTGAATGGCAGAAATTTCATTCGTTCAGTTGTAAAATGAATTCCAATGAAAATTAACAAGAAATGGCAATTGAAAAGGCTGCATATGCTGCCTGTTCCTTCCTACTGCCAGAGAAGTCGAAGGGGCGTTATCAAAATGCGTATAAGTATTTTAAAGAGAGTGGCGACAGAGAAAGAACGGTATTGAAATTATTTTACTCATCTCCCTGAGGGATGTATTTTTTTACTTACTTCCCGTTGTTCATAGTAACCACAGCTTTATCGGTAAGTGAAGCTTACTTCCATCAAATCAATCTTACAACAGTGTACCTACCATGCAGGGTGTGGAAAAAAAATTTACACATAAAAATAATTTAAGTAAAGTTTTTACATTATCAAATGCTTGGATGCACAACAAATGTTGTGTCTACCTTATCCGCGAAGTAATTTAAGGGGGAACGCACTTTATTTTTGCTGGCGACTTCAATATTTGGTACGTTCATTGGTTGTAGTACAAATTTTAAAACATATTATTTTCATTTTTACTTCACTTGTGCGCATTGTATATCGGTTACTTGCTTTAGAGATCCTATAGTCAGAGGAATGAATAATAAAGCGCTTAGAGCGACTTGATGTTTACACTCATTGGGACTGTTTTAATAGCTATGACACTCTGATGGCATCGCATTTTTCTGTTAAAAAATACCGCCGTACTGTTCGGATAATCGTGGTTCATTGAATTGCAAATAAATCGGTACCTGCCAAAGATTTAGTTCATTACTTTATGTGCTGGGTTATTTCTGTACGATAAACGTCAACTTTGAAATAGATGTTACCAATCGCCAAGCTTTATACATTCAATAATTGCAGAATACAAAAATGCTATATAAGCAGAATGAATTACATCAAAAGCATTCATATTTGTACATAGTGTAATAATTGTATTAATTATAATTTTAGTTCTGAACTTTTGGGATTATAATTAATTGTAACATACGTTATTGATTATTGATTTTACTATACAAACTTAAAGTCTACATATTCACCTTTTTTTAAATTTAAATGACCATTGGGCGCAATTTACAGGTAAGATTTACTTATTTAAAAGCATGTTGGCCCAATTTACTTGTGCACATTGTGCACTTACATGTGCCTGCGGATTTATGAGGGCTCATTATTCCATGAATTTGCATAATTACTGTGGTTTATCGTCGAATGGGCAAATTCAGGTACGAATTTACCAATCGGTTAACAATACTGACATTACTGACAATTTTCTGCCATTTACATTTTGAATACTTACTACCGGGGTTGGTGTGATTTAAATAAAATGATTTTTTATAAATAAATCTTTGATTTAAATCTTTTTTTTTTAAATTACTCATTGTTCACAATTCAAAATACATATAATGTAACTTTGGATTAGCATGATTAGCAAGTAGATAATTGTAAGTAAGTACAATATTTTTCTTTTCTTCCATTTTTTGTCCATCACATGGTAGTGATGGACACAGTTTTTTTTTTCAATCATCAGTTCTTGTTCATGGGATGGCAAAACCAAAACATGAGAATCCATTGAAATCTGATTTTTTTCTTTCGCATGAATGACCACGCTTCAATGTATAAAGCAAAATTAATCGATTTATTTATAAAAAAAATCATAGGATTTAAATCGTGATGTAAATCAATTGATTTAAGTTACATTTACCCTGGCAAAAACTGACCAGAAATCTAAGAAAATCACTTATAAAATATTGTTTTTACGTTTTCGCATCAAATTTTATGCGATGTGCAATTTGGGAAATGGCAAAAGCCATATTTGATTCAAAAATTGGAAAGAGTCTTCCACAGCAATGGAGAGTGACATCATTGTTGAAGGGCTTAGAGAAAGTATGTCAACGCATGGCATCAAATTTACTTATTTAGCAGGTAATGGTGACAGTAGCGTTCATTAAAAAAAGTTCACTGCAAGACCTTACGGTGACCTCAGCGTTAAAAAAATTGAATGATCGAATCATTTACTAAGAAATTATTGTACTAAACTAAGAGAGTTCCCCCAAAAAATGCTTAGCTCAAGAGGTACACAGGTAAGCTTGTACCTGTGTAGATGCTTAAAAAGAACATTCAAAGACTTTTGGTTGCAGTTGTTTGCGCTATGAAATATAGAAAGAGGGAAGATATATCCATAGATCAAAATATATTTATTTTAAAGAAAGATATTTATAATATCTTATCAACCATGTATTTGGATATCATCAGAAGTGTGATAAATATTTTTTGTATAGGTCAAAAAGAGCACGAAAAGAATATCGTTCCAGATATAACAAGTTGTGGGTTGTATATAAAAGTTGTGGGTACGATATTATGCGCCGTATCTACAGTCAGTACTTGAGCATGAGCTCGACTCGAGTCGGATTTTATTTTGCGTATTTTCTGTAAACGTTTATACACAAAACGCAACCAAATATACGCAAATATGCCGCTTGAGTCAAACTCATGCTTAAGTACGGACTATATATATACGGAAACGGGCCTAAGACTTGTGTCAATAGATTAATTTATTACAGCTCTAGCCTGATTAAAAATATGATGAATAATAGTGCTGAAAATTATAATTCTTTGTTGCCTTTCATTTCACCAGTAACCAGTCTCAAATGTTGTCAATTTTATTAATAAACACGTCGATGTAGTTTTACACATTTTAGTTACACATTCAATTTTGCAATCAATAAACAAATATACCTTAATTAATACTTTGATAATATGTCAATATAAATAATCGATAAAATATATTATTGTCTCAATTAAAAAAATATTGTAGTAAATGTTCAAACATTTTTTTTTTATATATTTTGTTTTTGGAAACATGCTGAGGTAAATATGTGTTTGTTACACCTCTAGATTGTTATTGTTTTATGCTTTAAAACAAGGTATCACAACGTATGGGAGTAATTTAATTACACTTTTATTTGAAATAAAAGTGAGAGTCGCTAGGGGGAGGGGGTAATATTTTATATTTAATTAACATACTTTATAACATCTGCCTCGAAAACTGGTTCGACTTTTTTGTTTTATTGAAAGGAACTAAGATTTGTTCAATATAAATTGTTTTGGATTTTTTCATATTTAGTAGTATTTATTTTTTCCAAAACAAATCGACAAAAATCTTATTTTATTGCGCCACTAGATTAGGTTTTTTTAAGCTTTAAGAGGGCTCTTTACCCAAAGGCGGTATTGGGAATTGCATGTAAACGACAGCCAAGATAATTCATGAACGGGTTAACATAATTACAATCGGAGACCTGATTTAGAAAGTTTTGACATTTATCTACAATTGGGCCGAGTAGTTTTAAGAAATGATAAAATGGGGATTTATTATGTTATTAATGGAATGGTATGTTTAGCCGATTTGTGATATTTTATTCTGTATTTATTTAATTAAGACATAGTACATATAATGGAAATTCCTTCGCTGTATTTTCAAATTCAAATGTTATTGCGAACCACCTTTTTTTTTTTGTTTCAATGTCTTGAGTAATAATGGAGTATTCTTGTCTGCACATAAATCCGATTAGGTGATCAGAAATTATTTATTTATTTCTTAAAACTACTTTGTCTAATTGCAGATTGATGTCTAAACTTTCTATATCAGTTCTCCGATTGTAATTATGTTAACCCGTTCATGAATTTTTTGGTTATCGCTTATTGATAATGCCGATACTAGCTGGGGTAAAGAGGCCTCTATAAAATGAGGTATCGCAAAGTGGGGGTGCCATTTGAAATTTCATACTTACATATTTACCATTTGAAATTTCAAAGTGGGAGTGGCTAGTGAGGAGGGGTTACACATAAAACTTATTTGACGTTGATTTTAAACTCCCCCCTCCAAAAATCAATCGACATTTTTTTAAATCAAGTTAGCTTGCATTCAACAGTTATTGGCTAGTTTTGAAATGTACACCCTGTACGGACAGTCATGCTCAGTCCTTGTCCGTTTTTTTATCGGTACAGTATAAAATTATATCCGATTACATCCGAATATCCCTACACTACATGCTGCTGATGTCACCATAAATGTTTTAACCGTAATAGTGCCGCTGCCAGTCCATAATATTGTAATGAGAAGTTCGAGGTAAGGGTGCTCAAGAGTCGATCGTTGTCGATTGAAGAACAACCGTGTGAGAGGGACAATTGTAGACGCGTCTTCCGAATGCCCAGAAAGGAGATCTCAAATTATCGAGGTTTTTCATGAGATATTTCAGGACAATGGCGTTGGCAATTAATGCAATTAATTGCTGTTAATTATATGTATTTGTAGATAATAGATCTGTGAAGCGTTTTTGTTAATTTAAAAGTTTGAAACTTCGAAATTGCATGTAGAACAGTTAACAATATTCCAAATTTTCAACATTTTTGTTTTCATGCTATTTTTTTTCAAAAAATTACCCAACTTTAGGTTGGTCATAGATATTGTTAATTTATTAAATAGAATCTCATTGCCTCTCAATGTCTCATGAAAAATCGTTAAAAACTCCAAAAGAAATGAATAGGCGCGTTCCCCCTTAACATCCTCGAGATAATGCAAGGCGGCCACGACGCAATTCTTCTCTTCTCAAATAATTATTATCTATGCTACGTACAATGAGCAAAAATATTCCAAATTTCTCTTTTGTCGCGTCCACACTTTACGTTCAATGCAATAATTAACTCCTGCAGATGCATAAGTAAACAATTAATTAAATCGCCGACAACTAAACTAGGTTAATTAAGGGATGTGGCGAGTCTGGGTCATTAATCTAAATCGGGTGCTGTCGCTTGGTTAATTAAACGTTGAACACAATCAACTTTTTCTTCAACCAATGGAGCGGAAAAAAAATGCTGTTGCACGCAGTTACATATGTGCCATTTACTCACTCGTTTCGTGTCCTTGCAGCATCGGCAAAATCGTGGTCTCATTGTCGATGAGAAAAGGGCGACATTTTATGGCAATTTGCTTAATTGAAAAACATGGAAATCTTCACGCCATTTCGTGCAACAATCCACTTAAACTCTTGCAAATGAATGGCGATTATTTTGTTTGTACGTGGAAAAACTGCCGTGAAAAACTCTCCACGCACAAGAGTCTATTTTACATGCTATCTTATCAAATAGATGTAAACTATTTTTTTCTGTAATTCCCAAAAAAAGTAATCCAAATCGGCAGTGAAGTGAAATAAGAACTATTGTCCATTATCATGCGAGTTTTGTCCAAATTGGGTTGCCTACATAATACGGTAAACCGCTGAATCTGTAACCTGAAATAAATTTATTCCGCTACAAATATAATTCTTTGTTTGATTGAAATGAAGTAATTTTTAATGTAAAAACTTTTTTTGCACTACTAGTCATACAACACATCATTATGTCATGTGTAAAAGCAGTATGAAGTTGATTTTTATGATTAGTGGTTAATAAATTGTTCATTTTTTACTTAGTTAAAATAAATACAGGGTGAGTTTTTTCTGAAGTTTTGTATGGGGATCTCGGAAACTAGCGGAGATAGAGGGACGATTAAAAGGGGAAAGAATTGCAGTTTTACAAGCTCAATTTCATGAAGTTTTTGTTTTTTGGAAAAATTGCATAGCTAACTAGATATCTCGAAAAAATATATTTTTTGAAAAAATGTGTAAAGGAAAAAGTTATAGGTAATTATGTGCTTAATAATACAGTCTAACCGATTATTTTATTTAAGCTTTAATTTTTGAGTTATGACACAAACTTGTGTTTTTTCTAATGGAAACCATAGTCGGCCATGACTTTACAGAAAAGGCCTCTTTTCAACGATTCTAATGATATACGATATTACATAGTTATTTTTAGAAATAATTAAATTATGGCCTTTTTTTTCTTTTCAGTTTCGAACTATTCGAAGTAGTACGATATAGAGACAATTGATAGATACAAACAAGAATTATAGAGGTGGCCTATCTCCCGATCTGCCTATTTTAGATTTTTATTTATGGGGAATGGTAAAAGATAGGGTGTATCAAATACAACTTGTGTTTTTTCTAATGGAAACCATAGTCGGCCATGACTTTATATAAAAGGCCTCTGTTCAACGATTCTAATGATATACCACATTACATAGTTATTTTTATACATAATTAAATTATGGCCTTTTTTTTCTTTTCAGTTTCGAACTATTCGAAGTAGTACGATATAGAGACAATTGATAGATACAAAGAACAATTATCGAGGTGGCCTATCTCCCGATCTGCCTATTTTAGATTTTTATTTATGGGGAATGGTAAAAGATAGGGTGTATCAAACCTTAGAGAAGGTGTACTACAAGTTTTTGCTAATATTCATGGACGTTCCGTTAGAATAGCAACAAATTATGTTTTAAAAAGGTGTGCATTAATCATAATGGTAAACCTTTTGAACATATTTAGTCTTAAATACTTTCCTGACTTTAATTACGTTGTTTTGGTACTACTTTAATTACGTTATAATGTGCTTGTATTGTTTCTCAATTTATCGTCTGTCATTCCCTGTTTAGTAATTTTGTACTTATGTGGTTTTGTTTTATCAGAAATTATTTTTATATAAAATTGTAACTCCAACGGAATAAACAGTTTACACCAAAATAATAATGTTTATAAATTCGAAATGAAAAGAAAAATGTTAATAACTAACTTGAATTTTATTATTTAACGCGCTGCGCATCTACCAATTGTTTCCATAGCGTACTTCTTGAATAGTTCGAAAATGAAAACCAAAAAATGACCATAATTTAATTATTTATAAAAATAACTATATCAAGTGGTATATCATTAGAATAGTTGAAAATGGGCATTTTTTATAGTCATGGCCAACTATGGTTTCCATTAGAAAAAACTCAATTTTGTGTCATAACTGAAAAATTTTAGCTTAAATAAAATAATCGGTTAGACTGCATCATTAAGCACATAATTACGTACAACTTTTTTCTTTACACATTTTTTTCTAAAGTCAATTATAACAGATCCATAGGCACCGAACAAAATAACAGAAAATATATATTTTTTGAGGTATCTAGTTAGCCATGCAATTTTTCCAAAAAACAAAAAGCTCATGAAATTGAGCTCGTAAAACTGCAATTCTTTCCCCATTTAATCGTCCGTCTATCTCCGCTAGTTTCCGAGATCCCTATACTAAACATCCGAAAAAACTCACCCTGTATGTTCGTCCGAGGCTGCGCAGTAAAGCTCCGCCCACAGGTCCTTTACAGTTTGCAATAAATCAATGATTATTAATACAGACGTTGTAACCGGATAAGCAGCTGGTGAAAACAATCCACCTCGGGGTGGGTATTTTTGCAGTTCTCGAGTTATTATTCACTTAGTCGGCCGCTAAAATCCAGATGTTGACGGTCAGGCAGGAAAAGAAGTCAAATGCGTATTTCAACTGAATGATCTCCAAATTATAAATTTTATTCAGGATTATTTAAAATATATTTTATTTATTTGAAAAGGTGAAAACATTCCCTACCATTACAAAAGTTCATTAGGTTTTTTTTTCTTTAATATTATGAAGTACTTCCCTTTTTGTACAAAATCATATTTTATTGTTGAAAACATTACAAGATTCACACAAAACAAATATTTATTTTTATGAAAAGTGTTATTAGGCAATAATTAACAAAAATAATAATTATGTACATGTTTACTGGTACTCTTGGTCTGCTGTGGTGGGCCAATTCAATATATCAGCATAAAAATGTTGATGCTCCTCTGGTGTGTACCTACTGACTTTGCGAATTTCTTCAATTTTTTTTTAAATTAATTGAAATGTTTCCGTCATCTGCATTATTCAAAATAATGTAAGTACTACTGTAGATCTTTCCTTTTTGCACTAAACGGAATTTTGTGATCGCAAGAAACTTATTCATACCTTACGGCATATTTTTCCTTTCTACGCCAAACGTTCGGGCTATGTTAAAACTATAAGAAATCATGTTTCAATTTTGATTAAAATGTCAGTACTTTCTTTTCTGCACTTAGCCATTCAATTGTTCTAGGCTCAATGATACGTTACGATTCTAATATCGTTTATTTACTATTTTTTTCATCTTTTCAATAACAGTGAAAATAGTTATTTACGATATTAGTATCGTAACGTATCATATTGCGATACGATATGTACAATACGAATATCGTGAAATGTTTTATCTACTATCAATTATTAGCTATTTTTAATGTACATAATTTTATGGGCATTTGTATAGTAAAGAACTGTGTATTTATCTTTGTCTCTAGGGATTACGAGACTTACAACAGACTTTCACCTGTGATAGTTATTTACGTGACAAGCTTTGTAAATTAATCTTTACGGGCGAGCTGGAAGTTTGTGGGGCGAGCGACGCAGGAGCGAGCCCCATAATCCAGTGACCCTAGTACAAACTACGTACAAACTCACGTAAACTCACGTACAAACTTTTAGTTCCACCTTCATTTGACTATTTTTAATTAAATTGCTTGACATTTATTATGCGGAGGTGTTGGGTAATTTGTAGCTAGACGTAGTTATGGTAATGTAAATTATATTGCTGAATCTATGTGTAACAAAAGAAAAATTGCAAAAATGATTCAATCTGGCAATCAGAAGGGTTCTAATAAAGAAAACGAAGCACCATTGACTGTGTCACGACTTCAGATTTCTCTGTTTCTAACAAAAACATGAATATGGAAATTGAAATTAACAACCAGAAAATGGTTGCTGAAAATGTACAAATGAATTTCGAAAATGAATAAATGTGTATAATTATAAGGCCGATCCATTATAGTTTTAAGGTGTTTGTAATAAAATTTGAATTAGTTTTCAATCTGTCTGTTTTTCTACAAGCCTGTAATATATTACAGGTCTTTTATACTTGCCCGTAAAATATTACAGGTCTGTTCCTATGATTTATCGTTTAGTTGGTTACCATAAACAACAAAATAACAATATAAAATGTAATTTACTAAGAAGGTGGAAATAATAGTTATTTAAGCATAAAGGGAGGTAAGTATTGTTTACCAGTCGAGGTTGAGTTTGCGCCCGAGCGACAGCGAGGGCTAGCAATAAAGTGCGAGACTGGTTAAAACTTACCTCTCGAATTGCTTATAACTGTTTTTCCACTCCTAAAGTTGGTTTAATTGTTTGTGTTTGATTAATTTATTTTCGCAACATGAACAAAATGTCAGTACGGCTTTGGTTGCTAAGGCTATTTTTCAAACCAAGTGTGAATGTCAGAAATTGCATTCGTTCACTTGTAAAATGAATTCCAATGAAAATAAACATGAAATGGCAATTGAAGAAGCTGCAGATGCTGCCTGTTCCTTCCTACTGCCGGAGAAGTGTTATCAAAAGTGTTTTAAAGACTGGTGCCAGAGAAAGAACGCTATTGAAATTATTTTACTTACTTCCCTGAGGGAAGTAAGTGATTACTTACTTCCCGTTGCTCATAGTAACCAAAGCTTTATCGGTAAGTGGGACTTCCTTCCACTAAATCAATGTTATAACAGTGTACTTACCATGTAGGGAGTGGAAAAAAATTATAACGGGCTGTTGACATGAATTCCATGATAACATATATTAGTTGAAGAATACGTAATCTTGAAACGTCTAAACAAAATCGACATGCAAATACTTGCCAGATTTTCTCTGACAGATCTGTCATATTTTAGTTATTGCGTTACAATAGTGCAATCTTCTTCTCTAGGTGCCTTGACCGATTCTATCGTTGACAATGATGCTGGCTATTAAATTGACAATCTTCACTTAATGAACTGCTGCTCGAAACAGTTGGGCCGTTGTTTTGCCATACCATGTTCTTAATTTTTTTAACCATGAGGTTGTCCTTCATCCTTAGCTCCCCTTTCCCATTATCTTCCCTTGTATAATAAGATGTAGCAGACTATACTTTTCCGGATGCCGTATGATGTGTTCAAAATATTCTAATTTCCGGTTTTGATGGGGCTTCCCATTTCCTTATCTTTATTTAGACTTTGTAGGATCTCTACGTTAGTAATTCTATCTATCCAGCTAACTTTCAATATTCTTCGATATGCCCACATTTCGAATGCCTCGATTTTTTCATTACTCTGTCTGTTATTGTTCAGGCTTCAACACCGTACAGTAACACTGGGAATATGTAGCACTTAAGCATTTTAATTGTTAGCTCCGATTGATCGTGGGTACAGAGCGCGCGTTTCATTTTGATAAGGGTTGTTCGTACTATTGCTTTTCTTCGTTTTATTTCTTAGCTAGGATCCCATTTTTCATTAATTTAGCTTCCAAGATCGTTTGCGTGTATGACTGTATTTTGACTGCTACTTTTACTCACTATTAGATATTTTGTCTTGTTCATGTTTAGTGTCAAACCATATTTCTCACTGCATTGAGAAATTCTGTTCATTGCATTTTGTAATTGAGTTTCTGAGCTTGTAAAGATTAGCGTGTCGTCGGCATATCTGATACTATTTATAATTCTTCCGTTGATTATCACACTACTGCAATGCATTACTACTACATCTCACAATCATTGATTACAATGCATCTCACTACTGCAAAGGATTTGATTGAATATCTTGCGATTCAAATGCCCATAAAACATTGCATAATGCTAGACCGTTACCTGAAATTTACAGGTTCGCACAGATTTACAAAATTTACAGGCTCGCTAACGCTCGCCCGTTACCTTTCAGTGGTCGGCTGTAAATTTCTGTATAACAGTCTAGCAATGTAAACAACTATTATCCATAAACAAATTAGAAGGTTTTAATAAGTTTGTTTGTCAGTTTTGAGTTGTCAGTACTTGTTGTATGAAATGAGTGAAGAACAAAAGTATGCCATTACAATCTTACAGTGAACATAATCAAGTTTGACATTATACAGGGTCTTTTTTAAATAAGGAATCAAAGCGCTCCTACCGGATAGTTCGAAAGAAATAAAAAATCCTTGAATAGGTCGATTTTTGTTATTTATTCCGCATTTTCCGACGCACTAGGAAAAATTATGTCAGTAATTTTTGACTTAGGACGTCATTGACATTTTTTTTAATGAAATTTTTCATTTCACAACTTTTATAGAGCGCTTAATTCTATTGACAGTCACATATTTGTACATCAATACTTCCAGTCCTATCCTGTAAAAAGTGGATGTTTTAATAGCATTTTTTTATTACTTTTGCTATTGAATCGTTAATTTTTCTATTAAATTGATTATTAAAAAGAACTCTGCAATATTGTAAAAGCTATAAATCTAAGAACATTAATACCTACTAGTTAATTAATTTGCTTCTGTTGGCGTTTTTTTTCAGCCTATTTCTGCTGCTATGACTGATTATACAGCTACAGTTCCTGTAGCAATTGATGTCTGCAGGAACTATTTCAACGAGAAGTGAACAGCTTTGTTTCAGAAACCAATATTACTGCCGATCAATTCCCCCCATAGTGGATAGTTTCATTACGAGACCACGCGAAATTAATTTCCTGCCGTTCTTCCCCATCAGTCCTACAATATCTGTAATAATTTCTCTCGTTTCCAGCAAATCATTCAACCCATTCAACGAAAGAACCTAATATCTGTACCTATATATATATATATATATATATATATATATATATATATATATATATATAAATCGCGCACATATATATATATATATACCGCGCGTTTTTTTAATCTCTGAACATAGGATATGTTTAGTTTTAAAACGACAGTATCAATCATACGCTAAAATGTAATGTATGCAACCAAATTTACTAGCGTGGGTAACTCAATTATTAAAAAAAAAAATGACAAATTCATAACCCATTTAATAAAACGTCAAAACTGTAGACAGAAAATGTATTCAACGCAAGAAAAGATACAATCTGGGCAGTGCATCTGTACCAGTGCACAAATACAGAGCACTGGTAACAATGTGGCATTAGTACACGGACTGTGCGCGATTTATTTCCTGTGCATTATCCTGAGAGACCAATACCACCAATCGGAACAATTAGTAATATAATCGCCAAATTTAAAAGTAGATAATGCATCTCCGGTAGTCATCATAAATTAACTACAAGATGCCACGTTTTGACTGAAGAAATGAAATTAAACATGTTATGCTATGCTGAAGAAGGTACTGATGAAGAAAATTTAAATACTTTCTTGCGTTGAATACATTTTCCGCCAACAATTTTGACGTTTTATACGTTACGTAAATATACGTTAAAATTATATAACATATCCTGACACCAATCCCATCATTCCTGTTCAAATAGGAATCATCAACTGTTAATCCCGAAATAGTAACTCATTTGTGAAAGTGCCCTATTTAAACACTTTCTTGCATTGAATACATTTTCTGTCAATAGTTTTGACATTTCAAATGATCAAGTTGTACGTGCATGTAATTTTGGTTGCATAACTGGGTGCAATTGATACTGTCGTTTTAAAACTGAACATAGTCTATGTTCAGCGATAAAAAAAACGCGCGGTATATATATATATATATATACCGGGCTTTTTTTTCGTTTTTACACATATGATTGACAATGTATAACTGGTTGCCTGCATCTGCCCGCAAGGAATTTCCTATGTGTAATTCTAAAAAAAAAATAGTCAACTCATTAGCGGCGTCGGTGCAAGCAACCTGTTAATTTTGGCATATGTTACACAGAGAGGTTATGTTTTTATTCAAGACAATACACGAGAGTATTCCTAATGTATCAAGATCAGCTGATATGTCAACAAATGTATATTTTCTTTGGGGTTACCTGAAAAGTAAAATTTTTAATGACGTACAAATACATAACGTAGATGAATTCAAGGGCCGTATACGTACTGCATCTAATGGCATAAATCCACAATACATTACGAATACTCTGCGTGTCTTCAAAAACCCTGTCGTGTATTGCCTTGAATAAAAACATAACCTCTATGTGTAACATATGCCAAAATTGACAGGTTGCTTGCACCGACGCCGCTAATCAGTTTTTTTTTTTTTTTTTTTAGAATTACATATAGGAAATTCCTTGCGGGTAGATGCAGGCAACCAGTTATACATTGTCCATCATATGTGTAATAAGGAAAAAAAAGCCCGGTATATATATATATATATATATACACTGTGTATCAGCCAAATGGAATAAATTCGATAATAAATAAATGGGGGCGTGTTCGAAAAAGCTCGGACACGTCGATTGTTATTTTTAGTTGCGCATTTTTTTTCAATAAAAACTTTTTATACAGGTGTGTCATGTGACCGTGGCCAATACCAACTTTCTTATTTTAAATGCAACACCTGGTATATTATTCAATTTTTTGATTCTTCAGAAAATTCTAGACATATTTCATGTACAATGTCCTATACCTATCTGTTGTAGTTGGGGTTTATGTATAATAATACATGGGCTTTATTTCAGCCTAAAATTAATATATTTAATATTGAAAGTGTCAAAATACAAAGATGGGGTCGCGTGAATTCTAAGTGCTTGTTGCTCGTGTTAATGCTGACTGTGTACTCTCTCGTTTCCCTTAGTCGGGGGTTGAACGGGGTGGGAATCTTGCCTCCCACTCCTGTACATTACTTAGTGTAGTTCTCAAATATAAATAACAGAGGGCACTCACATTCACCGCAAACAATGCCGTAACACTATCTTCAACTGTTTCGGAAATATTAAGTGTTTTCAGATTTATTGCAAAAATTAACATTAAAAAAAGAAAATTATTTGATTACAGAAATTCGTTACAACACACTCAAAAACTAATAAGTAATACTGTTTATTTCTTGATAATGTAAAAAAAAACAAAAAAAAAACAATAAATTTCAATGGAGATGTTCAAAATGCTCGCCGTGAACGTCTTGGCAACATCCTAATCTTAAATAGAAATTTCTTCTAACGTTACTCAACATCTCAGGCGTGACCGATCTAATCGCAAGCATTATTCGTCTTCTTAAGTCAGCTAAGTCGAGGGGTAATTTCCGAAACAGTTGAAGATAGGTATAGGACATTGTACATGAAATATGTCTACAATTTTCTGAAGAATCCAAAAATTGAATAATATACCAGGTGTTGCATTTAAAATGAGAAAGTTGGTATTGGCCACGGTCACATGACACACCCTGTATAAAAAGTTTTTGTTGAAAGAAATGCGCAACTAAAAATAACAATCGACGTGTCCGAGCGTTTTTTCGACCACGCCCCCATTTATTTATTATTGAATTTATTCCATTTGGCTGATACACCCTGTATATATATATATATATATATATATATATATATATATTCTCATAATTCAAATATATAATATGAGCAGCACACGAATTTCCCCATTAATTTTAATCAAAATATACATTACAAATATTTTTTTTTTTACTTCCAACTAGACTCTGATTTAAAACGTATTCATACAAATTGGTATCAGACTTCACAAAATAGAAAAAAATTAAAGAAATCAAGAGGGGTTTATGTCCAGAAGCTGGATGATGAAAGTTATTATAATTTTTTTAATCAACTTAGAAAAAAAATGTCAACTGTTTTTTTCGGTTTTTGACTTAAAAATCGAATAAACATAAATGATATATACGATGTAACATAAACCATATAGGTTATTAAGAAATCGCAAAAATTCGGTTTTAATGAACAAAATTCTAAAAGCGATCCTACGGGCGTTTCCTGTACACAATATAGGATTTTCAGTTTCATCTCTTCTGTTAAAACACGGCTGGTTTTATCCCGTAAAATTTATACTAACGTGCAAATATGTCACTTGAATGCACTAAAAAGCCGTATACGTACTGCATAAGCCCATAATTCATTACAAATACTCTTCGTTGCTTTCAAGATACCGCCTTGCGGGGAGATCCTTCCTTGCTTTAAAATACACGGAGGGCATTTTGAAAACTTGCTGGGATATCAGGATTCAACCACACTTAATATTTTATGTTGTTTTGTTTACTGTTAGAATTGTTTGAATAAATTTATTTCTTCATTTAAAACTGAATTTGTGTGATTCCTTTATTGTTAAAAACATTACCTATCTGTGAAACGGTTTGTGCCAAAATGGTAACAGTAGACGACAGTGTATAACTGGTTGCCTAGGCCTACGCCACTATATACGTTAAGTTTTGTTTAAGTTTCACATAGGAATGTTATGTGTAATAAAGAAAAAAACAGTCCGGTAAATACCGAGTGTCTGGAATATGGGGCGAACATAGGAATTTAACATGTAAAATTAAATATGTGTAACTATTAGCTCCCCTATTAATTTTAGAGAAAAAACGTAAAGGAATATTTTTTTTAAATGATGACCAATAATTATAAATTCATTCATGTCATTTGGGATAAATCATAATAATAACACGTAATTAGGGGAGGAAAGATAATATATTCATTATCAAAATATTTTACAGTGGCGTCAGTTCACAGAGTTCATGACTCATTTTCGGTTAAATGTTACAGTTGACTAATTCCGTCTGTATCAGCAATTAGCAAGTTTGTGACAAAGTTTGAAAATACAGCAAGTGTAGCGGCAGATGATTCAAAAGGTATTTTCATACTCCAATTTCAACAAATATTATTTCAAAAACATTAACATTACAGGCAAACGGAACAGAAGAAGCAACGATGAATTGGAAGAAAGAGTTTTGACTTTGATAAATGCTGAACAAACAACTAGCATAGGATGTATTGCTCGTGAGTGCAACGTTCTCTAAACAGATGATTCTAAAGAAGCATGATTACCATCCCTACAAGCATCAATGCCATCAGGAGATACTGATAGTGATAATTAATTTTATAAATACTACAATTACACCTACAACAGGACTATTTTACCTTTTCTGATTAATGCGGTTCCCAGTATCGCAGGGGGTTCATATTTTGCAGACATACGTAGAAACAATAAGGAAGCTGGGAAAAAATCCGGCGAAGCCGTAAGTGAAACAGGAGGGGGTTGAGAGAGCAAAATCTGTCAGTCGTAGTGTTTATTTTTCCATCGCAATTAAATTTAACATACTATTAGTGAACTATTAGGGCATCCTATAAAGAATTACAGCCCTGAATTCTATAAGGAAGTAATTTTAATTAATATTTGAAATACTAGAATTACACCTAAAACCCGACGATTTTTTCTTTTGAGACTAAAGGGGTTCCCGTTGTAGCAGAGGGTCATCTTTTGCAGATAAATGTAGAAAAAAATAAAGAAGTTCAGAAAAAAATACGGCAAAGCTCCAAGTGAAACAGGAAGGGGTGAGACGCAGGGGTGCTAAAAAAATATGTAAACCCTGTTGTTTATTTTTCTATCGTATTTAAATTTAACATGCTATTAGTAAACTATTAGGGAGTCCTATAAAAAAAATTACAGTCTAATGTTTTGATTAATTTTTGAAAATTAATATGTAATTAAAATTTTCTTATGAATGGTGTTCCCGTTGCCGCAGGGATCCAAAAAAAATACGGCGAAGCGCTATGTGAAACAGGTGGGGATCAGAGTGCAGGGGGTGCCGATAAAAAATTTGTATTTTTCTGTCGAAATTAAATTATACATACTACTACTACTTCATGTATATCCTATAAAAATATTTTTTCTACTCCTATATGTATATTAGCATATTCTTTCATAGACTACTATACATATATGTGGCCTATTGCAATGAACAATGTGGATATATTTTCATTCCCACACACGTGTGCGGATATGATATCCACCAATCAGAGAGATGGAAAATTGCAGAGCAACATGTTTTTTCATAAATTTGTCATAGTTGTCAACGACAAATTAATAAGCAAAAAGTCAAATCGACATTATTACAATTATCTTTACAGTGCTGAATTATGATTTCCAATGAAAGCGATTCATCATTAAGCTGTACACCCCCCGATATTCGGCAGTCCGCGAATGATACATATAAATCATTACTTCCGGAAAAGTCGAAGGCAAAGTATATTATATTATATTAATTCTAATATATTAAATGTTAAATGATGAATGGCATTCAAGTGTGTCACACTGACATTTATTAGTAAATACCATTTACATAACATTGTTATTCGTTTTTGTCGTAGAAAAAGTAGTGTGTACAACTCGAGTGGATTGCCCATATCGCACTCGGAGGTTTGGCGCACTCCGCCTACGGCGTCGTGCGCCAAACTCCACCTCGTGCGATATGGGCATCGTATCCACTCTAGTTGTACAAACTACTATTTTCGGCGAACTGAAAATTATCAAAATATCGATTCGTTTTATTTTATCTCTGTTAAACATACCATAATTATTGAGAAATACTTTCAAATACAGTTAAATTTACAACTTCATTTGACTAACTAGCACTAATAAGACATATTTGTTTAAGTGGTATATTTTTTTTCCCAGGGCAATCTTTAATTTTTCACAATTTTGTTATCAAGCAGTAAACTCAGAAAAACAAAAAAAAAGTCAAATTGTGGCAAATAATAAGCTATTAAAAAAAAGTCTTGTTATTTTCCGTTTAAACCGTTTCATTCTAAAAAACAATAATAAAGGTTCCAGAGAGGAACTTTCTTACTTTTTACTTTTATTTTACATTTGTTCTCCAAGGCAGTCTTTAATATTATCCTTTTTTTTTGTATTTAACAGGTATTTAAGTCGATTTTCTTAGAAATTTTTGTGAAGGGAAAACAATGGTAAAAAATATAAAATACATGAAGCATGCATTACTTGTTATGATGCCACGTGCACATATGGAATTAAATACTGAAAAAAAAAACTTTTAAGAAATTTTTCTAAATAACTCTAATTAACTGTCAAACTCCTCATTTTAGCGATAGGTTTGTTTTACACTTCTGTGTAGAAAACTGTTTTATATATTACCCCGTCATACAAAGGTATATGCCATTCCATTAAAAAAAAATGGCGACTCTTTAACATGTACATGTAAATAAATAAACTTTTGAAATAGTACTGGGAAAATATCAACATGTACGAACCATTGTAATGATAGAGCCATGCTGCTGCTACTGTATGCAAGAAAGTTTAAGTTTATATTCATTCATAGGATAAGTAATGATTTTTTAAATCGTCTGTTGCGAGCAAATATATAGGAAATTAATGTTTTCCTCAAAAACTACTAAACATAAGTGCCCAACAGGCTTAACAAAATATATATAGAAGTGAATGAGTTATCCGAATATGTAAAAATATGCAGCGTGTTCTATTTGAAATAACAAAATTGATGGCCACTTGATAGAATTGATAGAAACATGTACGTATTTTCTTTTGGAAGATCGCGATGAACCATGTGTATAATTTATTTCTACTTTTTATTTCAAAAGGAACCCCATAATCTTTGAACCAATAACTTACGTGGCACACCCTGTATACATATAAATAGATTTTATATTATACATATATAACGCATGAAACGTATTTGGAGTTCTATTCACCAAAACCTTCATCAATAGAATTGTTAGTCTCAAAACTTTGGGATTATTGTTTGAAATAGGATAATGGCAAGATCGTAATATATTTTTTCCACTCCCTGCATGGTAAGTACCCTGTTGTAACATTGATTTGTTGGAAGTAAGTCCCACTTACCGATACTGCTTTGGTTACTATGAGCAACGGGAAGTAAGTAATCACTTACTTCCCTCAGGGAAGTAAGTAAAATAATTTCAATAGCGTTATTTCTCTGGCACCGGTCTTTAAAACACTTATACGCACTTATACTTCTCCGGCAGTAGGAAGGAACAGGCAGCATCTGCAGCTTCTTCAATTGCCATTTCTTGTTTATTTTCATTGGAATTCATTTTATAACTGAACGAATGCAATTTCTGACATTCACACTTTGTTTGAAAAATAGTCTTAGCAACCAAAGCCGTACTGACATTTTGTTCATGTCGCGAAAATAAATTAATCAAACACAAACAATTAAACCAACTTCAGGAGTGGAAAAACAGTTATAAGCAATTCGAGAGGTAAGTTTTGACCAGTCTCGGTCTTTATTGCTAGCCCTCGCTGTCGCTCGGGCACAAACTCGACCTCGACTGGTAAATGATACTTACCTCTCTTAATGCTTAAATAACTATTTTTCACTCCCTGCATGGTAAGTACACTGTTATAACATTGATTTAGTGGAAGTAAGTCCCACTTACCGATAAAGCTTTGGTTACTATGAGCAAGGGGAAGTAAGTAACCACTTACTTCCCTCAGGGAAATAAGTAAAATAATTTCAATAGCGTTCTTTCTCTGGCACCAGTCCTTAAAACACTTTTGATAACACCCCTTCGACTTCTCCGGCAGTCGGAAGGAATAGGCAGCATCTGCAGCTTCTTCAATTGCCATTTCTTGTTTATTTTCATTGGAATTCATTTTACAACTGAACGAATGCAATTTCTGACATTCACACTTTGTTTGAAAAATAGTCTTAGCAACCAAAGCCGTACTGACATTTTGTTCATGTTGCGAAAATAAATTAATCAAACACAAACAATTAAACCAACTTCAGGAGTGGAAAAACAGTTATAAGCAATTCGTGAGGTAAGTTTTGACCAGTCTCGGTCTTTATTGCTAGCCCTCGCTGTCGCTCGGGCACAAACTCGACCTCGACTGGTAACAGACACTTACCTCTCTTAATGCTTAAATAACTATTCTTCTTTATATTCGTTATAATCGTACATATTTTTATTTTGTTCTTCTTCTCGCTTCGTTTGCTCACAAGAGTTTGATAACAGATCATTTAATGATTTTTATCCTCAGAGCACGTCGTGAAACAATCATCAATAAAATTAGTAACGAAATTAATAAGAACGAGTACAAGTATGTTTATAAAGTAGAGATAGATAGATAAACTGACTGATAGAATGACTTTTACAGCGCAGAATTCACTTGAACTATAGACGTAAACATTGTTGTGGCATTACTGTAGTAAAGTAGCAATGGGAATTAGCAAAAAAGATTTTATTGTCAAAGATTGGCGCTGGCTCTCCACAATAAGCGCAAGGGCGCTCTGTGACCTTAGCACCTGTGGGCGCTGCACATATTGCACATATGCGCGATGCGGCTCCTCTGAATATCGGGGCGATCCTATGCCCAGCGCATCCAGACAGTCGGCAACACCGTTGCCGGGACTCTTGAAAGCGTCTAACTGAACGGAAATATATACAAATTGACGCCGCATAGTGGCCGTTTGTACACAATATATACGTAGGACGTTTAATGGATAGTACACTGAAAACCGGACGTTCTAATGATAGTAGCCTGAAAATAAATATACGTGGACGTCATAAGGAAGAATTATGAAAGGAGTTTATAAAGATGCAGGATGTATATATATATACACCCTTATGGAATAAGCAAGAAGAACTGAATATCAGTATCACAATTCTTTTCTATATAACATCGAACTTTTGTAATATATATTTAAGTTGCCGATAAACGCTAACTTCTAACTTTATAATTATTAGTAAATTTATACTTCAATTTTTTTAACTCTATTTTCTTCTGAATTATTTGTTAAATTAATTAATTAATAATTAATTTTTTTCACTACTATAGCGATATATCATATAATTTTGTCAAAGCACCGTTAATTTGTCATTTATGATTAATGGCATTTTTTTACATTTTTTACCAAGGTAAAAAATTATGACAGTGTCAGATGAATAAAAAAAATCAATTTTACTACTCTTTGTTATAGATAATTAATATTTAGGCAAAATATGAAAATAATCAAATTTCAATTTATTATGTCCTGCTCAGAAATGTCTGTTTGTATGGAAGTGCAGACGTGACAACTTATTTATAATTAAAAAAAAAAAAAACGGACAAAACCTACTTTTGAAAAGCTTTTGGCAAAAGCTTAGGTGAATTACCACAAGTGGATGTATAATTGTATGTAACGATACAATGCATAACAGAGCCTTACAAGCATGTATGTCGGGTTTAACAGCACGACGCGAAGCGGAGTGCTTTATACACAGTAACTGTTATACATAGTAAGTAAAAGCTTGGTTGTGCTTGATCTTGCAATTGCCAATGAACATTTAGACTATGCTGAGATTAGTTTCCCTATTATTTGCCAGAAAGCACCATCTCCGAAAGCAATATGAATGATACCCGGTTTAAGCCCACCACCCGGTTTTACCCAACTCTCCCCTATGTGATACGAAAGGCTAATATATAATTGAAAAAATATTGAGATTTTTGGAGCAACATATAGTTTTTAAAAGCACTTGGTATAAACTACCGTAAGTTGATGTTTGACTTTTGTTTTTATGAATAATTATGTAAATATACATACATATTAGGCATATTTTTAAATAAAATTTAAAAGATAGCCTTAAACTTCATTTTTTTAGTGAAACAAAACTACATAGCAATTAATTTGAAATTTTGATTTGGTTTTTTATCTATACTAATTAATACTAAATAGTAGTTGCATAAACAACATAATTCAAATAATAGTAAAAGATGATGTCAAAATGATAAACTTCTCTAGCAAAAAAAATGACTTCTTAGAAAATTGCCATTAAAATTAATTTCCATATAGAATTTTCATTGAAATGAACATATGGAGAGAGTGGTGTACTGCCCACATTAGAGTTTCATTGTCATCCTTGGTATTCTGTATTGCCCATTAAACATTTGCATCGCATCAAACGCCGCAAACGTTAGCATTTCCAAGGCAGTGTTTCTGGCTATCCAACACCTCACATTAGAAATTTCTGATTAAAATACACCTTCTAAATTCCATTCCGGCAGTAAAACGATCAAGTTATCAGTCACCTGTAACAGATAAAAATGGAAGTTACGAGAACGAGCTAATGGCTCGACAAAGTGCGCCCATTGCGGTTCAATTAACTCGGTTAATTGCTCATCGCGTAATTTAGTCGAGCAATGAATTGTGTGCTAACCGATATATCAGATGCAGACATATATATATATATATATATATATATATACAGGGTGATTCAGACCACCCGTCCCAGGCCTTTTTCTCGGTAATGTGACGTCTTAGAAGCTCGGGAAAAAAAAATCATAACAAAAGCCTACCTGAAGTATTTAATGCAGGTTGTTTCGATTTCCGTAAGTAACCGGAAGTAGGCGTAACTGCACTCAACTTCAGAATTTTAAATGGGAATCTAGGTCATATGTGACATCGTTGGATAGGTATTTTAAAAAGAAACATATTTTGTACGAAAAGTTTTTTTATAAATGACATACTTAACGGAATAAACATTAATGTGTCGGGCATCCAGTCTAGACCATGTTCCCGAAAGTATGACGTCATAGAGGTTCCGAAACAAAATAGCATGACTTAAGCCTACCTGATGAATTTAATGGCGGTAGTTCCGATTCTCGAAAGTTACCGGAAGTAGGCGTAACTGTACTCAAATTCAGAATTTTAAATGTTAACCTAAGCCATTCTAGAAGAAACTATTTTCTTTTAGGAGAAACCAGAAATAAACGATTTTTATTGGAATAGTTTTTGTAAATAAAACGAATTAATCAATAAAAGCTTAAACTTGATGAAAACCTTAATATTAAAATAAAATATACACAAATCTTTTAAATAATAAGTTTCATAAATGCTTAAAGTGTCTACCACCTTGATTGGTACATTTTTGCAGCAGGAATTGCAGTGTAGTATTTACAAAAATACTTGAATGCTAAGTGCAGTTACGCCTACTTCCTGTGATTTTCGAGAAACAAATCTACTACCATTAAATTCATGGGGTAGGCTTGTGTTATGCATTTTTTTTTAACCTCAATTGCGTCATAGTTTCGAGAATATGCCCTGGGCTGGTTGCCTGACACATTAATGTTTATTCCGTTAAGTATGTCATTTATAAAAAAACTTTTCATACAATATATGTTTCTTTTTAAAATACCTATCCACGATGTCACGTACAACCTAGGTTCCCATTTAAAATTCTGAAGTTGAGTGCAGTTACGCCTACTTCCGGTTACTTCCGGAAATCGAAACAACCTCCATTAAATTCTTCAGGTAGGCTTTTGTTATGATATTTTTTTCCCCGAACTTCTAAGACGTCACATTACCGAGAATAAGGCCTGGGACGGGTGGTCTGAATCACCCTATATATATATATATATATATATATATATATATATATATATATATATATATATGTATGTATATATATACAGGGTTATTCGGAAGAAAATGGAAGTATTTTAACAACATGTTCAAAAAGCAAAATAAGCTCATATTATCAAGTCCGATTTTCATTTGTTTCAGAGATATGTTGAACAATTTATAAACTTAAAGTAAAATGTATTACTGAACTTACAAAGAAAACAAAAAAACAAGTAGCATTAATTCACGTTAAATTTGACAACGTTGTAAGTGACAGTTGTAGTTATTTTAGGAGATTATAAAAATTATAATTTTCAGTCATAGAGAATATGCAGATATGGTGTTTGTTTATGGATTTTGTAATGGTTATTCTGTTCGTTTAGTAGATGAGTATCTACGTCGTTTTCCGAATCGAAGCATTCCTAATAGGCAAGTGTTTCAAACTGTTTTTAGGCGTTTTTAGGCGATAAGTACAAGCCGCATTGCAATCGAATTTAAAATTCCACAAACACTGGTTTGGAAAACATTAAAAAGGCAAGGTTTAAACGCTTTTCATCTGCAGAAAGTACAAAATCTCCAAGAAGGCGATTATCCATTACGACTACAATTTTGTCAATGGATTCGTGAAAATAGAAGATTACTCAAATGCATTTTATTTACTGATGAAGCTCAATTTACTCGAGATGGAATTAACAATTGCCATATTAATCATCGACAGTTGGACGAAAACCCCCATGCCATGCAAGAACACAATTTCCAATATCGGTTTAGTATTAATGTATGGTGCGGCATTCGAAATGATCAATTGTTTGGTCCTTTTGTATTGGATGGCCGTCTTACTGGGGAAGGTTATTTACATTTTTTGGAAGACCATTTAGAGGAAATATTGGACGAACTACCTTTGAATATTCGACGACGTATTATCTTCCAACATGATGGAGCACCTCCTCATTATGCAAATATAGTGAGAAATTTTCTAAATAACCAATTCGGCGATCGCTGAATTGGCTGAGGGCCGCACCCTTGGCTACCAAGATCACCGGATTTCACTCCCCTAGATTTTTGTCTTTGGGGATGGATGAAGTCGTTAGTTTATGCTATGAAACTGGACACAAGGGATACCTACTAGATCGCATTCTTAATGCTGCGGCGTTCATTAGAGCGAATCATCGTTCACTTAAACTGGCTACCAGGTCCATTTATAAACGCGCTAAATAAGTGTATCGAAATGGGTGGTGCAGTTTTCGAAAATTTAACGTGAATTAATGCTATTTGTTTTTTTTTTGTTTTGTTTGTAAGTTCAGTAGTACATTTTCCCTTAATTTTATAAATTGTTCAAAATATCTCTGAAACAAATAAAAATCGGACTTGATAATATGAGCTTATTTTGCTTTTTTTTTTGCTTCCTGGACATGTTTTTAAAATATTTCCATTTCCTCCCGAATCACCCTGTGTAGAAAACTGCAAAGCATTTATTAATGAGGTATTATTTAATTACGCAATATTAAAATTAGTGATAATAATATTTTTTAAGGTATTATTATTCTGTACTTACTGGTAGAGTTATTTTTATTTTATTTTATTATTTCTTTATTTTATTTTGCCTGACTAGTTTCAGTTTTTTAGCAAACCATCATCAGAGGCGTAAAATTTGTATTTTGCTGTGTATATTCGAAATGTTTGAAAGTCATCGTTCAAAATTCAAATCAAATTCGAAATATTTATGATGAAATAAAATCAAGATATACAGGGTTATTCAATTTCGATTACCACTATGGGGATATCGGAAACGGTAAGAGATAGGAAGTCGGTTAAATTGGGGCAAAGTTGCGTAATCATATGGGGAACAATATTCAATAAAGATAATTAAAAATAAATTCAATGATAGCTGAGATTTTTTTTTAAATTGAAATTTTGTAAAATATTATTTATTTTTTCCTGTCGTAACTTGAAGAGATATTAAAAAAATATAAATACATCTTCATTGCCACTTTTTCTCATCTACAACATGGGAATTTTAGATTTTGGATAAGACGTTTCGTGTGAGAACATCATCAAGTTTAAATTTTTAAATACGGACCTGCAATTTTTATTTTTATTTTGAGTTATACTCATCTATACTGTTACAATGATGTGCAACACTTGGGGTTTTTATATCGTTTTAATATGAAAATAAATAAAAATCTACAATTAGTACTAAACTGGATTTAAAAATTAAAATATATACTAGAGTGCCACGAAAACAGTTTAAAATTGGAGACATTGTTACAAAACAATAAAACTGGACATTGTTTACTGTCAAAGGTGTTTAGTTACTTCATAAAAATGTTTTCTAACGAACACAAAGAGATATGTTAAGAATTTACTATCATTGTAAGATAAACTCTGCTCGAGCAAGTGAAAACTATTTACAAGTGTATCCCGAAAGACCCAAGCCACTTTGTTTAAAAAATTGGATTACAATTTAGGGCAGTATGGATCTTTCAAGAAACCCAGAATGCCTTATGGAAACCGTATTTTGGAAGATGAAACGGAGATGGTTCTGCAAGAGGTAGCTGGAAAATTGTAAATACGTATGGTGATCTAAAAATCAGGTATTTATTGTAGATAAGAAACGATCCATCGAAGTCGACCAATGAAGTAGCAGTTAATTTAAATTTGCCACAAACAAAAGTCGGGCGGATTCTTAGAAAATATCATTTTATTTTTTAGAAACATGATATTATTTATTTTCGTCATGGATACAATCTATGAAAAGCAACTCATATCTCCCTAGGGAGATGTCAATTTTTTTCACTCTCAATCACATTTTTTTCTCCTTCAACCTTATGACCACTTGACAAATAGATCGTACAATTGACAAATTTTCCATTCAAGACGGTACTTGAAGATGAGCAATTTTGCGTCTGCTCATGGCCTCCACTGCCACTAGCAGATGCCGACGATCTTACTTTTTCAGTCTCTTCCAGTCCAGCAATCACGCGTGAAATTTTATTCTTGGATGCCAAGCTGTCTGCCAAGTAGCCTTCCGCTACTGTAGAGCTTTTCCATCCACCCAGACGCTTCAGATTGGTCATACTTACTCCTCCATCTGCTGCCAAAGTTGTAGATGTTCGTGTTAAACACTGACCTGTGAAAGATTTCGGATTCGGCAAACCCAAGTAGACAGCAATTTTTGACGGAATGCTGCCAAATGTGTTTTTCCCAACAGGTTGCACTGTACATTTTCTGTTTCTGTACGATAAAAAAAACCTTGAGACTCCTGCAGGACGCAAACACATGTATTCTCTGATAAGCGACAACGCATTCAGTCTCTCCTCTTCAACTATAGTGAAGGATCTCTTTGCCAATGTTTTAGTGTCCGGAATCTGCACCACAATTACTGAACCCCTGTCACTGATGTCTCCAATTTGCATTTTGACCAATTCGTCAGTTCTGCAAGCGCCAAACATACCCATAATTACTACCACTTTAAACATCAAATTAGTGTCATTCGGAGCTTCTCGTAAAAACATATCAACCTGTTCACGCGTCAAGACCTCAGACTTCTTGGGTTCATATCCTTTGTTTTTTCTTTTAAGGAATGTTTCCAATTCGTGGTAATTTGAAATATCAATGCCATCTCTCAATAATAACATAGATTTAATCATCGAAAGCTTGCTCCACAACGTATTCGGACTAAACGAATTTGACAAATCTTGAAAATATGCCAACATTACAGTTACACTTATAACTGTGACATCATTTTTTAACATCCACTCATGCAATCGATCATATTCTTTTGCGTATAAATGTTCCGACTTTTGGGGTACCAATAATTCACGGGCTTTTTTGGCTTTTTCATTTACATTTTGAGGGATAATAGGCCTTCTGCCATTTTTATTATGACTTTTATATACTGTCAAACAACTCATAGCAAGCTCGGAAATAAACATTGTGGATCGATACAATACCTAAAATTTTTACCAATATGTTTCTAAAAAATAATATATTGTATGCACCACGGAAGATATGGATGTTTTTTACCCTCGGTTGACTTACAATTCAGATTTGTAATCCTGTCAACCTCAGGAAAAAAACATCCATATCTCCCTTAATGCATAAATATCTATTAAACCCTACAAAATTTACATTTCCCAGAGTTTATTTCCTGGTGATGTGAGCGGAGGTTGCAGTTTTGTAATTGGATTTGTGGGCGTATTGAAAATGATGATCATTTTTTAAACACTATAATTTGGTCAGATGAATGTAACTTCACAAATTGTCGACTTTTCAATAGAAAAAATAAACACATCTGGTCAACAGTCAATCCACGATCAAATACCGAAGTTAGAAACTAAGTTAGATTTGGTATTAATGTTTAGGCTGGTCTGTTGGGAGACATAATTATAGGACCATTCCTCTATCAGGAAAACCTCAATGCGGAGAGATATTTGTCGCTTCTCAGGGAGGAATTAGAAGAATTTATCATGAAAATACCTCTCCGTCGACTAAATTTAATATGGTTGCAGCAAGACGGGGCTTCTCCACATAATTCTAGGGCAGTTAGAGAATATCTAAATGAGAAATTTCGAAAAAGGTGAATAGGTAACCGTGGACCTATCGAATGGCCAGCTAGGTCGCCAGACTTATCGCCATTAGATTTTTGTTTGTGGGGCATGTTAAAAAATAAAATTTATCACAGAGTGCCAAATAATATTGATGAACTTCGGGCAAACATTTTAGAAAGTTTTATGAGTGTAAGGCAACGTGATATACAACGAGCAGTGAATAATATTCGACGCAGAGCAGCCCTTTGCATTAGAGAGAATGGCAATATATTTGAACATTTATTATAAAATTATTATTCATTATTATAACACCTAAAATTCGTATTCAATTGTTAAATTCTATTTAGTAATAATATTGGTATTAAATGTAATGTAAATGTAAATGTATGTATTTCTTGTTAAAAACTTAGTGTTGCATAAGATGAAATTTAACGTATATAATAATGTTTCCGATTTAAAACTGTTTTCATGGCACTCTAGTTTATATTTTTATTTTTTAAATCCAGTTTAGTGCTAATTGTAGATTTTGATTTATTTTCATATTAAAACGTTATTAAAACCTCAAGTGTTGCACATCATTGTAACAGTAGAGACGAGTATAACTCAAAATGATAATAAAAATTACAGGTCCGTATTTAAAAATTTTAACTTGGTGAGGATTGCACTCACACGAAACGTCTGAACCAAAATCTAAAATTCCCGTGTTGTAGATGAGAAAAAGTGGCAATGAAGATATATTTATATTTTTTTAATATCTCTTCAAGTAACGACAGGAAAAAATAAATCAGATTTTGCAAAATCTCATTTTTTTTTTAAATTCAGCAATCATTGAATTTTTTATCTTTATTTATTATCTTTATTGAATATTATTCCCCATATGATTACGCAACTTTGCCCCAATTTAACCGACTTCGTATTTCTTACAGCTTCCGATATCCCCATAGTGGTAATCGAAATTGAATAACCCTGTATACACAGCAAAATACAAATATCACGCCTCTGATGATGGTTTGCTAAAAAACTGAAACTAGTCAGGCAACATAAAATCATTAATAATAACTGTTACATATTTGACAGGGACATCTACTTGTAAACCCGGAAATCTAATTATTTTACTCTATTAATGTATTTCTGTTCGTTACAAAATATATTGTACAAACCTCTTGCGGGAATAATTTTCGCGCATATTTGCCTTCCAAATAGTGCACATGCGGGAAAATTGTGTTCCGACACTTGGTTCGTAAATAACTATTTTACGGACTCATAACGCTTCCTAAAATGAGTCTTTTTTTGCGATTGCAGCCGCATCTGTCAATGTCAACATGCCTTTTTAGTAATTTGATTTAATTATTAGCATTATTAAGTGACCCATAGGAAACTATCCAGCTAATGTTATTTTGATTGCATATTGTCGCACACGTGAATACAGATAGACGAATGTGATTGGATTTCTATTTCAGCAAATAGAATTTATTATATTATTATTAAGTTTATTAAGTTATTACATTTTCTTTTTCAAAACCTGATTTTGTTCTAAATTTTTATAATAAATCTGAACATTTCAACTAACTTGAATGGTATAGTTAAATATTTTAATCAGAAGACAACCAGATCACAGTTGTACATAAGTACATCAATTTTGTAATTACTATCAATGATGTTTTCCTAGATCTAGAGATATTACATTGTCCAGAGATGCTTGTTATAACACATTTAATAGAAGTGAATCATCGCTCGTGTAACATTCCTGCTTGGGCTGTTACACAAGAACACAATTAACTGCTATTTTTCCTGTGTCGCATAGCTAAACGCGATCGAAGTTTAATAACTATAAATTAATCGCGAATCCTGACTGGCAGTTCAATAGCCTTTAATCTGCGCGACGATTCAGGAAGCATAACGGAATGACTTTTTTCCTCTCCGTGCTGATTTATAATTTCACGCATCCAAACTAATTGAATCCCGACCAACTCTATCCCTGTCGAAATTCACCAAAAAATATGCAAACAATATGCGGATAGGTAAAGAATAGTTCCAATTTTTATTTTGTTATTGAATAGTACCATAAAAAATATGAGAAATCACCCATATAAAGGGTGAGCCAGTGAAATGGGAAGATTTCAAGGAGCTAAAAATAAACAAATTACACAAATTTTGGTACAACCGTTCAAATGTTCGGTGGTCAGGCGGTCGCCACCGGCGAGCATACCTTCTCCGATATTATACCACAGCTGCACGAGTATTCCCGTTAGAATAGCCTAATACAAAATTCATTTCTTAAATGCAATATTCAAAATTGCAGAAATAGGCTTTGTCATTGTGTCAAATTTGACATGATTTAACAGAACATTGATAAAAACAAAGACATCATCTATAACTAGATAACGGTTGGAGATAGGACTAATTTATTAACATGTTTTTGCTTCGTGTAGTATACTGTAGTATAGTGTACTATACCTCTATGTTTGGACCATATCTTTTGAATCTCCCTGTATAATATTGTGAATAACTTGTGGATGAGCGATAAGACACACTTCCACCTCCCTGGTTTTGTTAATAAACAAAACTTCAGATACCGGTCGGGCTCAAATTCTCATTTACTTCATGAAAAGCGTATTACTTCGCAAAAAGTAAGAGTATTGTGCGCGATTTCGGCATATGGAATCATCGAACCATTTTTATTTTTTTTCGTTTACAGGTGAATCAAAACACCTTTTTCAGCAACTTTGGGCAACGAGCCACACTGCAATAATCTCAATACATGCTGTGTATGCTGTGATATCCCTTATATTTTTTGTTTGTATTGTATACCAAATGGTAACTCATGTACTTTCCATTTATACCTATTAAGTTGATAAAAAAATGTTTTGATTTAGTTTTAGCCCCTTGAACTCTTCCCATTGAATTGGCTTACCCTTTAGTATGATCAATCAGGATATATACCGAGTGTCTGGGATAAGGGGCGAACATAGGAATTTAACATGTAAAATTAAATATGGGTAATTATTAGCTCCCCTGTTAATCTAGAGAAAAATCGCAAATACATATTTTGTAGAGTATTAAAGAGTGTAAATGTATCATCCATTTAATTTACATTTGTACCAGAATCCACATCAGAAATAATAAAAATATGTTGAACAATGTACCATAAAAACCGTTGCCATGAGTTTGACAAATGTCATATTATAGTGAAAATAATTTTGCTAGTCAGATATCAATTACCATGAACAATAATCTGAGCTATTCCAATGAAGATATGGTATTCCTTATCAAAACATTTTACAGTGGCGTCAGTTTACGCAGAGTTGGTGACTTATTTTCGGTTAAATTTAACAATCGATTAATTCCATCTGTATCAACAATTAGCAAGTTTGTGAAAAAGTTTTAAAAATACAGCAAGTGTACCGGCATATGATTCAAACGATATTTTAATACTCCAATTTCAACAAATATTATTTCAAGAACATTAACATTACAGGCAAACGGAACAGAAGAAGCAACGATGAATTGGAAGAAAGTGTTTTGGATTTGTTAAATTTAACCGAAAATAAGTCACGAACTCTGCGTAAACTGACGCCACTGTAGAGGGAGGGTTTTCATTATGAAAACATTTTACCAAGAACTATTTGAGTACTTGCTCTTACAACTCTAGTTGTTGGTTCGACATTTATCAAACCCAAAACTCTTTCTTCCAATTCATCATTACTACTTCTTCTCTTCCGTTTGCCTGTAGTGTTAATGTTTTTGAATTAATATATGTTAAGATTGGAGTATTAAAATACCTTTTGAATCATCTGCCGCTACACTAGCTGTGTTTTCATTTTTTTTCACAAACTTGCTAATTGTTGATACAGACGAAATTGGTCGATTGTTAAATTTAACCTAAAAATATTTGGTAATGAATAAATTTAATAATAAATAAATATTTCTTCCACTAATTACGTGTTATTATTATGATTTATCCTTCACGACAAGCATGAATTTACAATTATCGGCCATCATTTCAAAAAATATTCCTTTACGATTTTTCTCTAAAATTAATAGGGGAGCTAATAATTACACATATTTAATTATTCATGTTAAATGCCTATGTTCGCCCCTTATCATATATATATATATATATATATATATATTTTAATCTCTGAGCATAGGCTAGTTCAGTTTTAAAACGACAGTACCAATTGCATTGCTAAAATGCAACGGTGATGCAACCAAAATTACTATACATGGTCCTGCAACAGTGCGTCGGGCTTTCCTAGCGGGTTTCCCGTAGGAGATAGCTATTGGTTTAAAAATCTTTATGCCGTAAAATTATTTTCAATTGTAAAGGGTGTCCCAATTGTGCGGAATAACAAAACATTTTTTTTTAATGGAACACCCTGTATTTATTCAAGGTTTCTGATGTCATTTTCAACCTCTACATTGCTGTCTATTTAGTTTTGGATGATGTTATAGTGTTGCCAATTTACAATTTTTTTCTCTAAATATCGTGCATAAGCAAACTCAACTTTAAAAAATATTAGCGACCTCGTTTTTTGAAGGTAAGAATAAGTTTTAGCAATATTCTCAGTGTGGTTAATAAGCAACATGTTGGTAGTGAGCAATTTGAATTTAGGAATACAGGGTATTCAGAACAAAATGCCAAACTTTACAAATTTCAAAACGGTATAACCCATTTTTTTTTAAATGTATTGCCCCCTATTTTATGTCATTATTCGATAGGTCTTTTTCTTCTCTTCAATTTGATGGTACATATCTTATGTCTGAACCCCATAGTTGTTGAGATATTTATTATTTTTTACAAAAGTAACCATTTAATTACATTTCTATGCACTAAATAGGTCATGCTGATACAAAACAACTGTCAAAATGTAAGTAAGAATCAATGTGAGATGAACGAAAATAGTATAATAGTAGATAGTACTTCTGTAATATAATTAATTATTTTATTCCAAAACCATGAGAGATAACAAAATTATTAATACAAAAGAGAAACGATACTACAGTAATATTCAAAATAAATTTGTTCATCTCACATTGATTCTTCCCTACATTTTGACAGTTGTTTTGTCTCATAAAGATTTTTAACCTAATAACTTTATGTATGAAACATTTTTTTCTATCTCTCACTGGAAGGGCGCTAGGAAAGACGCCCTGTCTTTCAGTGCGAAAGACAGTGCGTCTTGAAGCCCGACGCACTGTTGCAGCACCCTGTATATTATACAGAGAGCGCATAAAGTATTAAGACCTGGCTTTATTTTTCCTCTGTATAAATTTTCGAAAAACGCAACAATCCAAACAGATCAACAGATCAAAATCTTTTTTTTTTTTTCAAACAAATATTTTGAGACCATTTTTAATGTTCCATCTCACTCCGTTTTGAAGTTATGACGTCAGAGCATTTTTGTGACAACCTATATTTTTTATTATTGATTTTGATAGTACTTTTTATTATGTTTTTAACAACATGACAATTTCAATATGTAACATTTGAAAAAAAAATGAGAAAAAGTGCGTTAAAGTAAAACTATTAAATCATTATTTCAATGTGCAGAGTGCATCTAGTTACCATTCAAAACAACGTCAGTTAAAACAAAATTAGGAAAACAGGCTTGACATATTTGAACAAAAAAAAAAAAGTTGGCAAAAACTAATGGAAATGCTCATATACTTATTGACTTTGTAATTATAATCACAAAAATTATGTGTGCAACACATGACTTTCTTTATGTACCATGTCGGAAATTGAACACATTGGCATGTGCTTAGCAGGAAGATGATAACAGATAGCTCAAAATTATGGTGCAAAGAGAAGATTTGTGGTGGGATCAAATGCTTGTGCTAATATTAGCAAATACTCATTTCTGTTAAACGAAAATTGAAATATTTTATTGTAGCTTTGGAGAAAAACAAGTTAGTATGGTTCTTGTACTACTAAGCAAATTTCAAAATTACTGCAAGTGATTGTTGAAACAATTATTTGTAATGCTTTACTACAAAGCAGATTTCAAAATTACTTTGTTGAAGTATCTTCAAATGACTTTAGAATTTACAAAATATAATTATTTGACAAATAAAGAAAAAATCTTGCACGACAATGCCATTAAAACCTGATGATCATTAATTTATCTTACCACTTTCAAAATCACGATCCCTACGTGAACACATGCCGTTCCCACAAGTGATTCTAATATATCTATTATGTAAATTCATTTCAACTTTTTTAGTAGGTTTTTAGCTTTTTGAGAAATTCAAGGCCAAACATTTTTTATTGGTTGGTATTTAACTTCTCAATTATTATAATCACCCCTACGATCATTTGGGGTGTATGATTGAGTAGTAGCCAGGGTTGATGTGATTTAAATCAAATGTTTTTTTTTAATTTAATCATTGTTATGCCAATAGGCGTACAATCAAATATATAATGTAACTATAGAGGTAGAATGTTTTAAAATAGATAATTGGAAGTATAAATAATAATTTTCTTTTCTCCCATTTTTAGTGCATCACATAGTACACCTATATATTTTTTAAATCATCAGTGTCAAAGCTGTAAAAACCAAATATGTGTGGTCGAGCTATACTTGGAGCAGGACATTCTATTAAACAAAGCGATAGGTAGCAAATCTGTGATTGGCTGATTGACAAATGGGGAAAACAGTCGATCGTACATTTGTTGTTCAGATTTATTGAATTGATGTCACTTATAGAATCGCGACATAATGCAGGGTTCCAAATTAATCTTATCTAATCGGAGGATTAGCTATGAATAGTGGACCTAGATTTGAATATCTGGCACGCGCGCATTAATTAACAAATTAATTATTCATTACGTGGGCGTGGATTAAGTCCTGAAGTGTAACGTCCGAAGCCCGGCGTTGGCATAATTTCGGTTACATCATCGCAACGGTAATTGGGGCAGACGCACTGACCTCTCGCAGAATCCAATTGTCCGAATGCAGAGCCGTATGATAGGCCTCCGTGCGTTCTTTAATGTTGGGTTTATTCGTAATTATTTGCGGCTCACAAAACGAAAAATTTGCATACAATGATTGTATTGTGGTGTACATCGCTATGCAGCGAATACCAAAATTTTGTTATTATAATATTACACTCAATTTAAATAAATCTTTGTTTTGTTATTGTATTTTTAATGGGTGTAAAGGTAAAAGGAGTGCGTTAAATGACTATTCAAATTCATCCAAAAAAATTGCCCTAGTTATGGGGCTTTTTTTTTATAAATTAAGGTTTTTTTTTATGGAAATACAATATGCACCAGAATAAACAGTACTGAAGTTTAAGCATATGCACCGTACTGAATACGGTGCTGTGCGTGTGGTTGAATTAAAAAAACTTCAGTACTGTTTATGCTGCCGTATACTGTATTATTCGTTGGAATTTTATTTCAATAGTTCCACACTTTTGGAACGCAGTATATATTTTGTATTATTTCGGCTGAATGGCTGAATATTAAAATACGTGTACAATATTAAATATAAATAATTATTATTAATAATAATTAAATAATGAACGTAAAAAAGGCTCACAAAAAAGAAGACAACTGAATATACTTGATGATATCAACCTTAAAGTCAAATAAATCTGGGCAAGTTGATTACATTTCATAAGATGCAAATTGCCGTTTATTTTTATTTCAATTTTACCTGAAAACGGCAATATTAGTGTTCTTCTTATTTAAATTTGCAGAACACATATCCGAGGGCTGTGGAGCGAATAATTACTCACCCTGTATACCTATTGGCCGTTTTTTTAAACAACCACTATCTTATTGAACTTACCCCATTTTCGAGAAACACTAATGACACTTAACTAATACTTTCTTAATTATTTTTTTACCATTTATTTTTATTAATTTCTAGATGTAGAAAATGTGTTGAATTAGTAGGAAATGACATTGAAAAATGATGAAATATTTTTTTTCCTTTTCAACTCCTTAATAGTGACCTCAGCTTGCCCTCGTATAATTTCATTATCTAATATTCTTCTAATCTTTCATAATCAATCTTAAGTCTCCATTGAAATTTAATTGAATTATTAAAATCAAAACAAATTTCATAACAAATATTAATGCAACATTAGTACACAATTGATCATTAACTTTAATAGGACAAGTTCGACCCACTAACAAAATAAAGCCTCCATTAACGAATGAACGTAACGTTCAATATTTTATTTGAAGTTGTTGCTAATAATATCTTCCTGTTGTAATCTGCTGTATTTTATTTCTTCCCAAATGAATTCAAGCTTTAATAAGAAATATTCTTCTTTGGGAATTGTTATTTTGTGACGCAATTTCTTTCTCATGGGTAAACGTAATTGTTTCAGAATCTATGTACGCCAGTTTTCATTTTAATTTTTTGTTGTTTTATTTCCTAGTTCTACGACTGTCAATAATCTATTCTCAAGAAGTATGAAAAAAAAAAAAAAAATTAGATCGTAACACAAGTTTAATACGTCATAATTGAGCGGAGGAATGCCTATGTTTGCTCTGCAAGTCCAAACGTTTCAATTTGTTGTGAAAACTCTTTTCCATTATAATTTATATTAACGGTATTGCCGTTTTTCCAATCAAACAATCAGGTATATTGTGTATCAAAAAAAGTTACCAGTAATGTGTACGTTACTTGAAAGCATCACATTCGAATGTCATATGCAGTTATATCATAAATGCATGTGACATTTTAATGTCATGCTGTCAAGTAAAGTACACGTTACTGTTAACATTTTTTTAATACGCAATACACCTGTATATCACTAAATCCTGAAAATAATAATACATGTCGTAGTATACACAGTAAGTCATAATTAGAATTTTTCATCTGTTCTTGTTGCAAACCTGGGCAACTTAAATTGTTCGAGTCAACAATTGTTTGAATTGCTTTCGTTGCGTATGTTTTCTATATTATCCTGAAAAAAGAGACCACAGTTAACTATAGAACCTTTTATGTTTATTGATCATATTTGTCCTTCTCGTGTCTTATCTTATGAAATGATTTAAGTAAATACATCATGAACAGATGTTACACTTACATACTTTATATCTATAGATGAAAAATCAGTATCAAACGGATTATGAAGTGCTACTACGGTTGTGTTTTTAATAATTCGCAAAACAGCTGCAATAAGTGGATCACTTTCAGAATTTCCTGTCGGACCACACCCAGATCCTCGAATATATGGTGTTTTTTATTTAAATCTTGAGACAACGAAATATTTCAAAAACTACGCATTGGATCAAAAAGTGTTTTAAATGAAATTTTTCTATTTTGCGTTTAGAATAAGTCGATTCTAGCACCCAAATGATGTCATTTGAGTGTTAGAATAAGCAATTGGTGTCCTAGAATAGACTAGTAAAATTTACTGCATTGATGTTCCTAGTGGTAGCGTTGACGGCTGACGTTGAACTGTCAACTGACATACGAGGGCTGATCAAAAAGTTCCGGGACTTATTTTATATAAATTTATTGGTAATAGATATACATTTCAAAACTAAATCCCCTTGAAAGTACTCTCCTTGGGTATATATACACTTTTCCCGGCGCCGCTTCCCTTTAGGAAGGCCCTGCGAAAGTCTTCTTCCGAAATGCTATTCAGTTCCTCCAGCGATTTTTTTTATTGCTTCAACGTCAACAAATCTCTCTCCTTTCATAGGCCTCTTTATTTTAGGGGCGGGGGGTGGGGGGAAAGTCTGCTGGAGCCAGATCGGGTGAGTAGGGAGGCTGGGGGATAACTGTCATTGCATTTTTTGTGCAAAAATCGCAAATGAGCAGCGAGGAATGAACAGGGAAGCGAGGAATGAACTCGACGCATGTGTAGTTTTTCTGTTAAAATTTCTTGGCATGAACCGAATGAAATGTTGCATTCATTCCTCTGCCATTTCCCGAATGGTTAAACGACGATTTGAACGAACGGATCATTCACTTGGGCCACATGATCGTCGTCAGTCGAAACTGACGAGTGTTCTGAACGAGGATCGTCTTCTGTTGATGGGCGGCCTTCTTTGAATCTCTTGAACCATTCGTGACACTACGAACGACTCAAACACTCATCCCCAAAAGCCGTTTGTAACACGTGAAAAGTTTTCCCCAACTTGACACAGAACTTGATGCAAACTCGTTGCTCTCGTTTTCCTTCCATCACAAAAAAAAAACACAAAATCGCCGAACACAAAAATTTCTGTTTACTAAAATAGCTGTAACTCCGCTTTTAAACCACCTATTGACGATCTGCAAAAGCTGCTGTACTCATGGAGAACCCCTCTACACAGTGCTGCCAACCGCGTTTTTCTCCGTTGCTTCGTTGGCGCGCTATTTTAAAAGTCCCGGAACTTTTTGATCAGACCTCGTACAACAAAAAATAAATTTCACAGAGAACAGCAAATTAATGAAAACGAAGTTTAATTTAAATTATTACCGTGGAAAGTACAATTATTATACACATTAACAGTTACAAGCGATTTGTCTTGAGAATTTATAGTGACACCATAGTGTCACTATAATTTATAGTGACACCAATTCTAAATGTCACCAACCACCGCAAAATCCCCTTGATTTAAAATTTTATTTTTTTTTTAATTTATAAAATAGTATTATGCGCGGCAAAATAGAAAAAATAGTGAAATTACAAATAAAGACCTAAATTGTTTTTTACAGATTTGGGTTCTACGGGGAAGAATACGTAACTTTTATTCCAACGATGTTTTCAAAATTATAATAATTGCCGGGAATATCGGGAGAGATTTTTATCTTGAGAACGAAATACCTCGAAAACTGCGAATCGACAAAAAAAAAAACAGGACAGCACTTAAAGCAAATTTGCCCTAATTTTAGCTGAGTAACTCAAACATTACAAAAAGTAAAATGCCTCATTTAAATGTCGTTCAGAAAGCTACAATTTGTACGAAAATTGAAGAAGGGTGGTCTATAAGCTGACGAATTTCAACGGGAAAAACTACAGTATCTACTGAAACTACTAAAAGTGTCCCGTTATTTTGTCTAACACCGTATTAGCATTGATTATAATATAATAGTCTATCTATAATTAGACAAAAAAATTATAATTATTATCAATGGTATTAGCAACCTATCAACATTTGTATTGTTTTTTTTTTGTTTCATCCATTTTGAATACCAGTTATTATTATATTTTTTATTGGTTTCTTCTTTATTGGAGTACTTACTGGTAGTATTTAAATATAAAGATGTTTTGTTGTTTTTATTATTTTTATTACTTCTTCTTCACCTTACTAGACTAGTTTCGGCTATTGAAAATTTCATAAATGTTTTGACTTTTAATTTAGACAAATAAATAAATAATTAAAAGTCAAAACATTTATGAAAATTGTTATCTAATATAATATAATATACAAAGATTAAAAAGGGCCGTTTTTATAAGGTCATGGCCAACTATTGTTTCCATTAGAAAATTCTCAACTTTGTGTCATAACTCAAAAATTATAGCCTAAATAAAATAATCGGTTAGACTGTATTATTAAGCGAATAATTACGTATAACTTTTTCCTTTACACATTTTTTCTAAGTCAATAATAACAGATCCGTAGGCACCGAACAAAATAACAAAAATATATTTTTTTGAGTTATCTAGTTAGCCATGCAATTTTTCCAAAAAACAAAAAGCTCATGAAATTGAGCTCGCATTTAATCGTTCCTCTATCTCCGATAGTTTCCGAGATCCCCATACTAAACATCAGAAAAACTCACCCTGTATATTCTACTTAAAAAAATAATACCTCTAAAGATGGCTCATAGCCGAAACCAGTTTAGTTAGGTGAAGAAGAAATAATATAAATAATTAAAACAACAAAACATCTCTATATTTAAATACTACCAGTACGCACTCCAATAAAGAAGAAAGAAAGCAATAAAAAAATTGTATTAATAATTGCATCGGCATAATGTGTATTACTGCGGCATTAATTAAAAATACTCCTAAACGATATTAGTCTCTACGTGTATAAAGTCAACTCTATGTGTATAAAGAATTTGAATTAACTTTAATACCCCATTAGTTGATGGGTGTTTAACGTCAAACTTATGAAATCGAATTAACTCTTCTCAAAACGCAAATGTACCGCTAGCTAGCTGGTTGGCAAATTGAAAAATAGATGTACAGTTGAGTTTTATTATGTATCTGAATTCTGAATAGAGAACTACAGCAATAATCTACATATACTTGTACTCAATTAGTGATGTAATAACTGTTTTTATCTGTTTTTATAACAATGGTCTCTTTCTGCTGCTATGGCAGATGGCCATTGTACCGTCAGTAGTATAAGCAGTGATATACTACACTAATGAATTTTGGCTCTTTCGCTTATTCCATTTAGGGTTCTTTAACATAGGCGCCCAGTTTAACAGTACCTACACGGGATCGCCTGCTTCAGTTCCCCCAAAAAGGCACGGTAGGTTGTTGTTGTAGAATTCAATCCCTGAAAATTATACTCCGTCCCACAGGATTCGAACCTGCAACCGTTGACAAATGCGCTAACCTATCACGGGCATTAAATACGACAAAGGTACTATGTGTCGGTCATAATTTTATATTGATTTGTATCGTGTTTCTGATGAAAATGTTCTAGAAGCTATTATAATAAAATCGCGTTTTATTTGTGGTAACCGCACTATGTGCGCGAAGAGATTTGCAGCGGATAAGTGGCTCAAGGTGAAGAGCTGTAGCACGAGCCTGGAAGCAAAAACGCTGAGGTCAATGGAAAAAGTAATCTAAACTGGAAGAAGTTAGAAGCGTTTACGATCCGCTTACATGTAGTCGGAACAATATTAAATCTTACTGGAGGTTTCTGAGTGGTGTCATATTTCCAGAAATTAATTTTGTTTCAGGTGAAGTACATATTTTTTTGTTTCATCTACACTCATTTTTAATTAAATTCAATCAAAATGTGCAACGAAACTTGACAACACCTTCAAATTACAAATAGAACTTTCAAATGTCATATTGGTGTTACCAAAAGTTCCTTCAATTTTAAAAATCCCGTCCATTTGTTTAAAAAGGCCAAAAGGCACCAAAACAAGAAACATATTACCGCAGATCACACTGATACTGAAATAACCACGAAGGGTCACACCTAAATGAATATGGTTCCGATTTGACAAGACCGGATTTACTAAACTAATATGGTTTGATAACTCTTATTACTCATCATTTATGTTCCTTAGTAGTTACTTCTTGCAATGGTTTAATTTATATTTTTCGAAGGTGATTGCTGTGCTAATTTCCAAACAATCCAACACTTCATTTTAATGAAGCTATTGATCAAGCGGAATTATTTAATTTTATGAGTGATAACGGCGATTTATCGGTGAAGTACTTTGGCGCTGTGCTATTGTCGGCTTCCTTTGAACGCCAGTGTCCGCTCATTCGGTGGTCACACTATTTATTACTCGAGTTCTTTGAACCTGCAGTTTCACGTGCTGTATGTGCTCTGTACTTGAGCAAACAGTGCGTAATCTAGGCACCGTCCACGGTCCGCTAAGTCTACTTTTCCACGAAAAACAACGATTACCACGTAACAACGAATAATTTGTTTATAATAATAATGCGAAGAGATTTAGGTATGGACTTTTTATCAGTAGTGGTAGGTTCAATTAAGGCCCAGTGCAATATTAAAATGTATGCAGAAATTACTGTGTAGTTTTAGTATAGTCGACCCAAAAATCTAAGAATATTAAGACTTTGACTTTTAAGTATTTTATGGGGGTTTTATTTGGTGTTGCCATAAAATCAGCGCTTATACTGGCTTGTATAAAGACCCAAAGCCAGTATAAGCGCTGATTTTATGGCAACACCAAATAAAACCCCCATAAAATACTTAAAAGTCAAAGTCGTAATATTCTTAGATTTTTGGGTCGACTATACGTGGGTATATGGAACCCACCTAATAACTGATATCGTCTGTAGATTCGAGCAGTATAAACTCGAATCCGAGGAAGCTATATAAAGTTATTTCTTATTATTGTTATTAAAAAAGCTCTGAATGTACAAACGTAATTTGTAATTTATTGTGTAATATTGCCAGGAACTCCTATAAATGTTTTGTTCCTCCTAATTTGCTTGAGTACGAAGGTTTAGTTTTCACTGAATTTCCGCTTCGTTTTTGGCAATTTTTTCTGCTATAAATTATAAAGGTTTTGTTTTTTAAACTTTATCCCTGTAAATGTTTAATTTCATTTCCCACTGCAATGTATGAGATGCGCGGGAGATTTTCAATGTACTTCCGGTACATAGTCCACCCAAAATAGCCAGTATGTTCCAAGTAGTTAGTAAGGACGTTTCTAGCAGAATAAAGTATGGTTTAATGGGAATACCTGTGTATTATGGGTAAGGTGACCTGATGTCCCGATGTTGGCGGGACAGTCCCAATTATTAGAAATTTGTCCCGCGTCCCGCGACGTTTAAAAAAAGTCCCAACTATTGAAAGATTGTTTTTTTTTTCGGGATGATCTTTTATTTGCTATTTTAAAGTTATAGGTGCTTAAATATCAAATATTTTTGATCCAAACATGGAGCAAATTGGAAGAAATTCATCGGTATTTGGGCTACTAACTGCAGTAGTATTTTCACATGTATTTTGACCGTATTTTTCACATACGGTGGGACAAACTTGCAATGGCAAACTTTGCAGAGTCTTCCACCATTTAAATTTTTCCAATTTATATTTTTCAGCCAAATTGATCGTTGATGAAAAATTTTCGGGATAGATTTATATAACTAACCATCTTGAACGATTGTTACAGCCAGCTGCACTACATACTGTTATGTTGACACCACATTTATTTAGACTTGTCATCCAAATTTGAAGTCTCGTAATTTTAGTGAATGATCGAAAGTCAATAAAAATCTAAGCATGCCTTGGAAAAATTGATTCAACCAATCAGAATGGATGACACTTTTGTCCCTAGTCTTATCTTACCTTATAGAGGTACTCTATAATACAAAATCCGAAATACAAAACGATACATTCTTTAAAAACATGCCTCGTATTTATTATATTTGTAAATTTGACTACATTAAGTTTCATGTTGTTAAAAAACATGTGAAATATAATATTATATATTTTGCGTTTTGCGTTCTTGGTTAATTAACTTAAAAATCAAAATAATCAACACACTGCCCCCGTTCCCCGTCGTCCCGCTTTTCTATTGTTAGAATCTGGTCACCTCAATTCTATTGTTAGAATCTGGTCAGCTTAATTATGGTAATACCTGTGTATTATTATTTTTATTATCGTATGCCCCCCATTGGTGTAGTAGTGAATACTACAGGTAATACCGGGAAACCCTCGAAAATATTTATTATAGCCAAGGTATATTCTTCTTCTTCTGATATTTGGTTGGCCTCAGCACTAAGCGGTGTTGACCAAATCTAGGTATATTCTTTTGACTACACACGTTTTCCCTCCATTGTATAGTTCTTGCACTATGCACTTGCACACAACTTTCAACAAGACGGAAGTAAATTTTAATTTCCTAGAGCGCTCGCCCAGCTTTTTTAGACCTGCAAGCTCTCAGACACTGTTTAGAGTATGCAAATTATTTACAAGTACTCTCAGATATAAACTTGCTATAGTGTAAACTTACCCGTGTAAGCGCTGCACGCTTCACGCTTAAAAATATAAGTTTTCTGTTATGTGTTTGTTTGTGTTGTTTTTATAGAGGGTGTCAATTTGAAAAGTTGCCATCGACTCTTTTCATAGAACTAATGATTATTTTTAAAATTACTCAAAACCGTTTGGGTGGTTCGGAGGGGGAACCAAAATGGCGTAGGTAGTGTCGACCCCCTACCCACCCTTTAAGCCACAGCCACCTTCATCTAAAAAAAATATGGCACCCCCCCCGCCTACTTGTGATACATCGTTGGAAAGCTCTTGAAAAATAGTTTCCAGTCATTATTAATACAATATAATTTGGTCAACTAGTTTTGGAATTAAGTGCAAATAAAGTGCAAAAGTGTTCAATTAATTAAATTCAAATAAATGGTTTCCATGTTTTCTAAACTAAAATATGGCCTGCTTTTGATCAATTGACACCCTGTATAAGTTAGGGGTATGATATTTACGAAAATTCAAAAATCAAGACCATTTTTTCTGTAAGTATTGGATTTAAATGAAAATATCTTAATTTGTTATGGAATTATATCTTAATAAGTTACAGTGAACTGTTCTCGAATTTTCATTAAATATTATTCTTTATTTTTGTCTCGGACAACATTATCGTGGGTAGTTTGACATTGAAACTTAGTTTAATTCTACATTATTTTATTGGTTGTGGTTTTTTTTATATCTCTACATTTTTATTTTTATTTGTTGATTCTATATTTTTTTAATTTTATTGTCAAAACTTCTCTGCGCGTTTTCTTTAAACAAATTGACGTGTTCTGTAAAGCACTCTTGCAGTCAATATCTCCAAAGTCCAGAAGTTATAATTCACGTTTATATGATAAATCGTATTTTAGTAATATCAAAAACATTTTTGACGTCTGCAATTCCAATCGAGTTTTGGAGGAAAATTGTTTTTTATATGTATGCTGTAAAGAGCACCATACATTTGTATTACTTTTACCATTTACGAGATCCCCATGCAGGGGCTCCTTATTCTGGACATCCTATATATGTTTTGTTATCCATATATCCCATAAACCACTTTCATAAAAAAAAATGTCAAAAGATATTCTATCTTGCAAAACGACCCTACATAATAAAAGATACGTGATTTGATGACAAAGCCTTGAGGAACCCTAAATACATCATCATTTTTCTATGCATTAGATCAGGGTCAAACACATAAAAGTATCAAAAATTGTACAAAAAATAAATCTCCAGCATTAATTATTCTAAAATTGCGTTTGAACCAAGTGAATGGAGTAAATACTCCTGTATTCGTAGTCATATCCACAGCAAACACTATAATTACACTTTGGATTTAACTTTGGGAGAAGGTCGACCACTTGTTAACCGTTGGTGCTTGGTATTCACCTCAATTAATCACTCAACATCGCACCTAACGGTGCAAAGTTTGATTGCAGACCATAAAACCCGCGTTCGCCTTGGGGCGGCTCGGTAGAAATTCGATGCGGATAGTTGTCCGGTCATTGGGGAACGAGGTGAGGCGTGAATCGATATTTTCGCGGATCGTACGCGAGATGTAATCGTCCGGTTCCTCGCATTTTTATCGTGTCGCCGACGATTCCCAGCCATTGATCCGGCAGTTTCGAAAATACGCTCCATAAAACCTAAAGCGAATCGATGCCGATGGGTGTGCTGTGTCGTAAATATTGAGGTGCCTGCGGCGTTGTAGAGATTTATGTGCGGCAGTGCACTGTGCTAATATTTTGATAGCATTGGGTCCTTAAGCTTCTTCGTAAATTTAATCTACATTACAAGTGTACATAGAAAGTCCAACTTTTGTTGAAAACAAACTGCAAAGCAAGGATTTTTATGATTTATATACTATTGTATTGTGATAACTTACATCATACATAGAGTACAGATAAGATCTGATTTTATAGTTTGGGGTTGCTTTCGAGTTGATGCTCGGACTGTGTCCGGAACTCCACGGTTCAATCATCGGGGAGTGGGGGTCTGAAAGAAAGATCTCTGAAAAACACACGGGAGGGTGGTGGTTCAACCCTCGAAAGAGAAATGCCGAGGATACACATGTGTAAGAGAGAAGTGTCGAACATACATAGGGTATTCCAAAGGAACCTGCGATGAACTTCAATTGCCAATTAATTACCTTAGATATGATTGTGTCAGTAATTGTAACCCAGTGAAATTAATCGCCGGTTAAAGATGATCGAACACTGTAGAACTAGGCCGTAGGAATCGTCGCCCAGCGTGTCCTATTGCAATGCTCAAGGGTCCTGATCAAAACCCGGGAAGCAACATGTGGCATTTACCACTTCACTTCCCCTGTGAGACTTAAAGAAGATACGAAGAAATTTTTATTTTATTTGCAGCTAATTATTAATTTATCCACTTTCAGTAAACTAGAGTTGGTAATAAGAATTTTAGCTCTATTGAAATATAATCAGCGAGCATGTTTGCTGCAGAAAGTATTTCCCAAACCGGAGGTTCGCTTATACTTATAAATCTTTAAGTGTCTTGAAGAATAATGATCGCTTTTCTCTTTTATAAAATTATTGTTGATTATATTGGAGCAAAAAGTCATATTACGTACTAGTGATTACGTATATTACGATGAAGGGAGTTAAGTATAGTTATGTTTAGAACAGGGGCCCCAAACTACGAACCCCGGGCCGGATCCGGTCCACGGCAGTATTTTATCGTGCGAATATATTAGTATTTACATTATCTTAATAAATAAAATGAATTCTGAAGTCATTGCATAAATAAACAATATTTTTTAACATTAACATTATGATTGACTCGATATACACGAGCCGAAGGCGAGTGTATAATCCTCCGAGTGAATCATAGCTATTATGTGCAAGTCAAATACGAATTTTATCTATGTCTTTTTAAATAAATAGTTATTTAAGCATTAAGGGTGTTAAGTATAGTTTACCAGTCGAGGTCGAGTTTGCGCCCGAGTGACAACGAGGGTTAACAATAAAGTCCGAGACTGGTCAAAACTTACCTCTCGAATTGCTTATAATTGTTTTTCCACTCCTGAAGTTGGTTTAATTGATTAATTGTGTTTGATTAATTTATTTTCCAACTTGAACAAAATATCAGTGCGGCTTTGGTGCTAAGACTATTTTTCAAACAACGTGTGAGTATTAGAAATTGCATTCGTTCAGTTGTAAAATGAATTCCAATGAAAATAAACAAGAAATGGAAATTGAAGAGGCTGCAGATGCTGCCTGTTCCTTCCTACTGCCGGAAAAGTCGAAGGGGCGTTATCAAATTGCGTACAAGTGTTTTAAAGAGTGGTGTCAGAGAAATAACGCTACAGTAGGGCTTACTTCCATCAAATCAATGTCAAAACAGTGTACTTACCACGCAGGGAGTGGAGAAACGTTATTTTCAGTGCAGGGAGTGGAAAACAATGTTTAATAACAAATTTTTGTCAAGAAGAAACCAATTGTTAGCAACCAAATGTACATATGTAAATTAGCTTACATGTGCTGAATTAATTTATCGTACGGCATACACAAACATGATTATTGATATACAGGGTATCTCTAAATTAGGTGGATATGGCTTAACCACAGATTACTGGCATCAAAAGAAGACGATTTAACAAAACTTATCTATATACAAATGCGTTTGGTTTAGCCAGTATTCAGATTCAAAGTTAATTTAAAAAAAAAACAAAATTTGCTTATATAAAGAGAACGTTTACATTGATTTGGATGTTGTTTGGTATGACACTTTATACGGGTATAACTCATAATTTGACATAATATTGTTATTATCAGTAGACCGGTTGTGTATAAAACAAGTGAGGCCCAACATTAACACATTGATATTTTTTAATGACAAAAGCAAATAAATTTAAAAAAAAACAAATTGGACGCAGGCATTCAATATTAAGTTTTTTTTTTGTATCTTTATAGTTTGTGATATCTTTTACAGTTTCGACACAAAAAAATAAAATATCAGTGACTGACACCTCGTTTGGAAACAAATCATCAGTGAACAGAATTTTCTGGTTAAAAAGTATATGTTCAGCTCATTTTCCCTGAATAAATCGTCAAAACGCAAAACGTAGGTCATAATCAGCTGGTTATAATAGGCCATAAGGTCATAATAGCAACCCTTGTTTAGTACACAACCGGTCTACTGGTAATAACAATATTATGTCAAAATATGAGTTACACCCGTATATAGTGTCATACCAAACAACATCCATATCAATGTAAACGTTCTCTTTTTATAAGCAAATTTTGTTTTTTTTTTTAATTAACTTTGAAGCTGACTACTGCCTAAACCAAACGCATTTGTATCTAGATAAGTTTTGTTAAATCGTCTTTTTTTTATCCCAGTAATCTGTGGTTAAGCCAGTTCCACGTAATTTAGAGACACCCTGTATTTACACGAGTAACTCTCATCGTAATTAGAAGGCAATGGTCTTCGTATTCTTCACCGTGACCATCGACATTATGTTCATGTCTATGGGTTCAGGAGATCGTACGGGTTGGTATTGTTTGGGCGCCAGTTGCCCTAGGCACTTTAACATTACCTCTGGTGCACGACGAGAAGGCGAGCTAGGATAGCACTTGTCACTGTCACTATGTTATTATTGTTATCCTGTAAGATCTCCACTCCAGACGAGCTCGAAGCATGGTGTGTTGCACATCATACACATGCCAACAGGTCCTTAGGTTAGGCTTTTTAACAGTAACTAATCTTTTCACTGTTGAGCTACAAATATTGACGACCGACAGTGTAAAATTTATTGTTAACATGACAGTTGCACTGACAAATGTCATGGTATGAAAGAAAGATTACAATGACGGCGTACATAGCGAAGCGAAAAGTATATTGATGTGAAAAGCGTTACACTAATTTTAATTGAAGAGGCCGCACTATGTTGTGTTACGAATGTATTTATTAAGATTTATATGAATGGGGTTGTAATACAGCCCCTGTTGTATGATGAAAAACATTACATAAATTACATAATGTTAACATACACTGCTCAACATTAGAACTGATACACTTATATAATATGCAGTAAAATAAATTTAAAAAATCTTATGCGTTTGGCATGACTTCCTATATGATCAGGTCTGTATTTCGGAATGCAAACAAATGCCTATAGAATAACATTTGCGAAACAATTGTTGTTTATCTGTCATCAGTGAAGTTACTGAGCTCGCGATCGCTTATACTTTATCAAGTTTTAAGAGAAATTCTGCGAATATCTCGAGTAAGTTTTAATTCATAGTTGTTGACTGCTTGCAAATGTAAAAAAAGTAAGGCTTTTAAGTATTGAAGAGATGAGCCAAACTGTGGGAATGCTTATGACTGGTTCATCGCTAAGAACTGTTGCTGCCCATTTCCACAATGAGCCACAATGTAATCAGAAGAGTTCGAATTCGTTTTAATCATTCTGAATCTGTCGAACATAGGCACGACGGAGGGCAAAATCGCAGTACAACAGTCAGGGAGGACCGGTTTATTACGATTCAGACTCGAAGGAATAGATTTTATACTGCAAGAACACTCCAAATTCAGTTATTGGCTGCAAAAGGTACTCAAGTATTCACTCAAACAGTACGAAGAAGGCGTCATGCGATAAATTTAAGGTCCAGATCTTCTATAAAATGTACATTGTTGCCCAGAGCCCACAAAAGAAGAAGGCTACAGTGGGCACACCAACATGCAAATAGGAGTGTTCAAGATTGGGGTCGTTGTTTATTCAGGGACGAGACCGGAGTGTGTCTCCATAGTTCAGATGGAAGAGTGAACGTTTGGAGAAGCAGAGGAGAACGCTATATTGAGAACAACGAGACTCACCATCAAGCTTATGGAGGCGGTTCAATTACCGTTTGAGGAGGTATTTCGGCGACTCGTCGTACTGAATTGGTTATGCTTGGAAATGCTACATTGTATAGTGTCAGGTATCTTAATGAGGTATTAGAACCTGTAGTGTTGCCATTTGCCAATGAAATAGGCGATGGTTTCGTGTTTGTTGATGATAATGCGCGTCCTCATAGATCAAGGCAAATCAATGCATTATTTTGAAGAGAACAATATTACGCACATGGATTGGCCAGCGAACACTCCAGATATTAATCCCATAGAGAACGTATGGGATTATCTGAAAAGGTTGATAAGGTCACGAGGAGTGGATCCAAACAATCACCATCAGCTCCGAACTGCCGTTTTGGAAGAATGGCTAAATATACCTGAGCATTACATTCGGGATTTGATTTCCAGCATGCCAAGACGTTGCCAAGAGGTCATAAGAGCTAGATGAGGTCGCACGCATTATTAATCTTAAAGTGTTTGGTTCTCATTTCTATCCAGAGCAAACTTTTCTGTAATACTAAAATGAAGATTTTAGTTATTTTTCTATTAAAACAATTGAAATTCGTTATTTAAGTTATATTCCTTTAATTCTTCGCCCTAAAAGAGTTTACAGAACCATATACTATCAATTAAGCAAGAAGGTGTTGTTCAAAACGTAGTCAATTGTTTTTTATATATGTTCTTGTAAGTGTACCAGTTCAAATGTTGAGCAGTGTAGTTACGTACATAATGAATGTACTATTTATGAGTTTTAGATAAAATAATTAATTGATCATATTTTATTGAAATTGCCGAAATGCTGATAATTTTGGTACCATTATTAAGTTTTCTACAACGTCAAAGTTTTCTCGCTTTTCTCCCGTTTCATAAACCGCTCGTTTAATTTGTGAGATTTATTGCAATGTCTGAACCTGCTGAAACATTTGGGTCTACGGGCAAAGTCGACCGTGGTAGCCACTAAAGCTCAGTAGCTACGTATGCTAATCAGAATGTGATTTGTCCTGCAGAAATTGCAATCATTGATGGATTTTTTAACCGTTTTTAGTATGTATGCTTTAGACGCTACTAAATTCCCTATGCATATGGCTGTTGATGTTTGTATTAAATTTTCTGGACTTGATTGCTCATTCCAACCTTTCTCATTAAATTCCATGAAACGTGTTGGCAATTTCTGAAATCGTGATGAAATTTTGTGTTTTTGTTTGTAAATGATGACCATTTGACACCCATCATTTTTTTTTGCAGATTTACTTGCATGTGTCAGAAAATTTAGGAACATTTTTTCAACGTGTATTATTTTTAGTTGTAAGGTTTCTAGTTGCAGCTTCTGATACTTTTATTAAAGTTTCTGCAATTTGCATACATTTTATGCAATTTTTTTTATGACACTTTAATTTTTTATGTATCAGAAATTAATGCATTTTTCAGAAAACTGTTTAACTATTCGTTAACGTGTCGTATAATTTTGAAGTTTCCAGTAGCAAATTTGATAATGTCATAAAATTTTCTGCAATTTGCATAAATATTCTGCCTATCAATACGAATATTTTAATCGAACGCCTTTATTTATTTGATTACTAGGAAATAGTCGATTTGAGAGTAATTATAAGAAATTATTAAATGTAATAAAGGATGATACACAACCGGAAATTAAGTTTCTTCCTTTACTTTTGTTTTAATAATGATGCATAAAAGTGTCATGGGTACATTTTGAACTTACATTTTATTCACATTTGTATTAGTTATTATGGTTCAAGGATTCAAGGAAGGAGGAGCTATAGGTACATACAGGTGTCCTCAGTAGAGTGGGATTGCATGGGCATCTTTCTTATTTTCAAGGTAGAGATCTGGTTAAAAGCAATGTTGTGCAGCTTTGTATGCTGGTTCAGATAACATTGAATTTTGTTTTAATTCCGAGCAGTTTGGAAAATTTTCCAAAAAATAAAATAGCGATTTTCTAAAACATCCAATATTTTCATAATTTTTAAAGATGCGAAAAAAAATTTCTGATGAAAGTTACTTATTATGTCGCACAAATTTACGAATCAAGTAAAAATAAAATTCAAGATGGCGGTTTCCTAGATATTAATACCAACTTTCTTATTTTAAATGGCCGCCATATTTACTTTTAGACGTCTAAATAGACTTTTTTTCTGTTTTCAATGATATGTAACAAACTATGTCAAAATAAAAGATATGGTATATATTAATTGTTCTAATTTTTTTTTTTTTATTTAATTTAATTTTAATACAAATGTAACAAAACAAAAAGAAACGTAATACAACTTAGTAGTAAAATAATACTAAACTATATAAAATGCTTAATATGCTGAGCGGCATTGGCCAAACAGAATTGACAGCGTTTCTTTACGCAACGCGTTGCGATTAACGCCGTTTATTGCCTCTGTCACTGCTTGACGCAGTTCATCTACATTATTATAGCTGAAGTTACTTCCATAAACTTTGTTTTTAAAGTGTCTTTAAAAAGTCTGCACATCTGGGTGGCCAACTAATAGGTGTATTAGTCGCTATTATTTTGTTATTAAAGCGACCATTTAAATAAGTAATAATAACATCTCCAGCGTTTTGTGCCAAAGGTAAATCATCCAATAAATCTTCTAAGCTTGTTTGAAGGATCTCCAAATAACATTGTGCAGTAGAGTTCCATCAAATATTATAGGACCAAGTAAACGATTTCCCAATATGCTACAAAAGAACAATAATGCCGAACCGCACTTAGTTTCGCCGTAGAATCACTATGTGTGGAATTTCTTGAGCCCAATAGTGTTCGTTATGACGATTAAATAGTCCACAATTAGAAAAGTAGGATTCGTCAGTCCATAAAATGGTATTGATAAAATTGCCATTTTGTACTTTTGTAACCGTAACCGTAATTTTGTTGATTAACCATTTGCAAAATGTTAATCTACGGATGTTATCATTTGATTGTAAAGTCTGAGAAATGTGCAATTTATAAGGGTGAAACTTGTGCTTTTTTTAAGATTGCTGATGCTCTAGATTTAGATACGTTAACTTGATTTTCTATTTGCTCTGTTGAAATGTTCGGATTAGCTGCCACATAAGCCAATGATAACTCTTCATCGTCAACGATCATATTTCTGTTTCTCTTAGGTTTTTTTGAACTTCCATACTGCTGCATATTTCTATCCAATCTTTTACATATCTTATTGTCCAGCTCTCCGGTTTGGTATGTTTGTGCCTCAAAATGGGGGTTTTTGTAACACTTGATGTAATTGCAAAACATGTATTGGATAATTTACCATTTCAAATGAAAAGTATTTATCAATATTACAACTGCTTAAGACAACACAAATACACAAGTATTAATGATTTATACAGCTAATGCAACATGACAGTTAGTCGTTATAATAAATTTTGTTTCATTTTTATTCGTCCTTCTTGTTTTAAACTTAGACCAATTAATATTTCCCATATTTTTCATTTTGACATAGGTTTTTCTACACCGTTAAAAAGAGACAAAATTTCAATTTGGATGTGTAAAAATCAAATATGGCGGCCATTTACAATAAGAAGTTGCTATTAATATTTCGGAAACCGCCATTTTGTCTTTTGGTTTCACTTGATTCTTAAATTTGCGCGGTCGAACCAATTTTCATTTAAAACTTTGTTCCTGATCTTTAATAATTATGAAAATATTGGATTTTTTAGAAAATCGCGATTTTTAGTTTTTTATAATAATTTTCAAACTGCTTGGAATTAAAAAAAAAGTTATCCGAACCAGCATACAAAACTGCATAACATTGTCCATTTAACTAGATCTCTAGCTTTGAAAATAAGAAAGATGCCCAAGCAATCCCACTCTACATAGGACACCCGGTGTATAGGTAAATATACGTAGGTCAGATCCACATAGAAATTACAAAACTCCTATGAGGCCCTTCTATTCAATAGTATGGGGCCCCCTCTCATCTAGAGTATTCAAATTTTGGCAAATTCCTGTGTGTCCCTCTAATAATGAATCACGGGCCCTGATCTAGAGTTTTGAATTTTTTTAAAGAGTTTTGATCTAGTCTTGCCTAGACTTTATATTTCCTACACACAACGTTTGCAAAAAAATTTATAAACTACGTAGGTACAAATTAGAGATTTTTTTCTGTAGGCAAAATATACCTGACTGTTGCCGCTGCCATAATAGCAAAAGGTCGTATGTAACATTTTTTGCATTTTATACCTATTTACGTATGTGTTATTTGAAACGTAATTGAGTGTGAGCGAAAATTTTAATAAGTATGTGAATAATTGCAACACTGTTAATGTAAAAATTCAATGCAAAATTGCAAAATCATATCAATGTAAAATTCACATACTAAGTACCTTCTGCCATTGTGGTAGCGTTGCTTTACCTGTAACGAGATAAGAATACGTAAATATTTTAAATAATGTAGCATGTTTTTTTATCAAAATGTTATAGATTTTGACTATGTAATACTAATTATAATATATTGTAGTGCAGTCAAATTAGACATTTATTCCCACTTGAAATAGAATGCATCTCAGGCGAATTTAACATTTGTAATTTGGTTATTCAAAATATTTAATTATTAAATTCAATTGAAAGCATCTGAGTCTGACTCAGGTTGAAAAATTAGTGAAACTGAAAAATTCGAGCTTTAAATTTAATCAATGCGGAGACGTTGTTAGATGGAGCTAAGTATAGAAATACAGTGTAGGTATTCACAAATTGAGTTCATGGGAATAGAATATTAGGGAGCACTTTTTTTAGAGCGTGAAAATGATATCATGACTAGGCAAATCAGTTTTCTCGAAAGTTAAATTAAATAATTGTAATTATAAAAAAAAACTTTTATTTTTCACTTTACTATAATTGAATGATAACTCCTATTATTCGAGATATGTAGACATGTCCATAACAATCGGGGCGTAATGAATCATTACGCCCTCAAAAAATAGGTTAATCATACAATAATTTCATTTATTCTTAAACCACCAAAACAACTTTATGTAAAAGATAAAAGTCGTCAGAAGCACCTTTTGTAAATGCCAGAACTAGCTCTCCTGTTAAAACCTGTGATTTCTTTGGTTTATATCTGTTCAATTTGACTTTTAATAGGGAAATCAATGTATTGTGATTATACATGTGAAATGTCAGTTTTCATCTAAACTACAAAAGTTAATTTAAAATGTGAATATTTGGTCCATAGCAATGTAGAAGTGTATTTTCCAGTCTAAAAACAAAATTAGACAATGATTTAACATATGACTGTATGTGAAACTTACCAATTCTTAAAAGTAGGCCAGTAATGCAGATTGATTCCCATATTCTAAAGGTTTCGTACTCTTTTTCATATATTTCTTTCGATTTAAACGGTAGCGGTAACTTTCCGTTACTTTGTGAACATTTTCTTGTACACATTCTGTGAGCATTTTCTTGTACACATTCTGTGAGCATTTTCTTGTACACATTCTGTGAGCATTTTCTTGTACACATTCTGTGAGCATTTTCTTGTACACATTCTGTGAGCATTTTCTTGTACACATTCTGTGAGCATTTCAAATTTGACAATTATAAGTAAACAATCTGGTTTTGTTTCATAGGCTACCAGATGATGTATTTATGTAGGTAAAACGTGCATAAAAATCCAATTCTATTTTTATTATAGAGAAGTGAACAAAACCTTGTATGCAAGGCGTCACCGAAAGAGGAGGCCAATCGAACGATATCCATCTCTCGGGCTAAATCCGGCGAGCTGGATATCATCGTTCTCCAGGCGTAATCGACGTAGTAACGCCCTTGGTGCATGAATAGCTAATATGACCCACATTTTTTTAATAATTACGTTTGATGTGGCTGAATTTGATAATATTTAGGTTATATGTTAAAAAAAAAAGCAGAACGTTAGCAGAACATCATTGAAAATTTACGGGAACAAAATTTTTTGCAGGCATTTCGACATGTGCATATTTTAAATAAACAATTTTTATTCGTCCTTTATTTAAGAAAGTTTCTACGGAGATACCGTTGCAGTTGCTGTAAAATATTAAGAGATATGTTGTTTTAAAAGGGTCAAAGTTCATATTTAATTTTCTACAATTATATACCGAGTGTTCATTTAAATTTCAGCTCTAGTAAGAGCTGACCAGTAAGCTTAATAAGAATTTATGATCACTCGATATCTATACATTATCTGGCACAGTTTTCGAAGCGTTCCAGTGTAAAGCTGGAATTTTAACAACTTTCGCTTCTTTTTCAGTTTGTATTTGCTTTTCAATGAAATGAGTCAGATGACGCTTGATTTTAATAACTAAATATTATACATAACAAAAGAAAAATATTTGGGTGCGCACAAAATAATTTTTGTTTCATTGTGAATTAATATCTAATTTGACTGTACTAAAATGTATTTATTTAAATAGGTGTTTTCAAAATGTTGTAGGGTTAAGCAATGGAATTCTAACAATAATTTATTGATGCTACAAAAATAACTACGTAGCCACAATTTCCAAGGGCACTAATAGTGGCCGAATCGTTTTTTCAAACGATACTGATATTGCCGTCCCTTGGAGAACTTTGGCATGCTGTTATCGATCAAGCTTTATAACAAAAAAAGCGTGACTTTACATTGTAAAACATAGAAACGACCGTTTTTACATGTAAATGTTCGTGTTTACGACGCAATGTGGCTATCAAGGTGCGTTTCATATTTCATATGTTGTGCAAGTGGAGATCTTATCAAACGCTATTTACGAGGAATAATTCTGTAGTTCGCAGAAAGCTTTAAAAAATCTTATGATTCTAAAACATGGCAAGCATACGCAGTTTATCGTATATTATATTCCTCCAATGTCTAGAAAATTTGGATTAAACAAAAATACTTATACAAAATTATGTCTGTATACCCCGACCATGCTGGGTTATATAGTCTCCAGTTAACTTTAATCGACGGTTAATACTATTGTCGCGCAATTTAATGAAATTTGTCACCGCTTAAAGTTAATACGAGATAAGTTTGAACCGTAGTATTCCCTATATTTTAGCCGAAGGGTATTGTAATTAAAATAATGGCAATAATTCTTTATCGCTGCTAATGAATTTCTGCAGTGAGGTAAGTTGTATAATAATATGTGTAAATTACAGCTGCTAATATTTAGATTTAAAATTTAAGAATACGTATGTAATAGCCACAAATATAAGCGAAATATGTTCGACCTCCTTAAGGAAGTTACTAGCAATTTCCCCGGTATAATCGGATATCGCAGAAAGCCAAAAATAATTTAATTTCATAGAAAGTCTACCCGTAACTCCAATTGTTGACAAAAATATTCGAATGGAAAGTCCAAAAAGTTTTAACGAAGCTGGATGGCAGTATATTTTATGTTTCTGCATCGGCGTGTAACTTATTAATTAATGCCTGAAAATGAACGAAGAAAATCCACGAAGCACCATGTTACTGAATATATTTTAGATATGAAAACTGAAAACTGGAATAATCTATATTATTCATAATAATTATGATAATCTTATTATCACTGAAATAAGGATAAAAACGTATGTATTCTAATTACAAATACGTAATAAATTGTAATTACGGCGTGATTACACTATTAGTCACAAATTGGTGTGATTTGATATCGCAAACGGTACATACGATAAGCTCAGGGCATTCCTTGCATTCAATAGGATAATTGTGCAGCCTATTGTGTGAGGTGCAAGCCGAGACTTCCTGTAGTTGAAGAGTGGACGCGCGAGGCCAGGAAAACGCAGCGCTGAAGTGCCCCTTTATTATGATTTACGATACTCAAAGACAATTTACTAGCGTCTAAATCAGTGGTCTCCAAAATGGGGCGAGAAGATAATTCGTAATAAGTAAACGGCAGATAGTATGATTTTAGCCACATCTTATAATAGGCTCATAATTATTCTTATTTGAAAGTGGTGAATGAAGTGGTGATTATCCAAAAGTTGAATAATGTAACAACTTTATCCACTAGACGAATAAAGTAACTTTATACTGTAATTCACTTTTGTACTGACATACAAATAACACTAATTGTGATTTACGTACAAAGGGCATAACAAGGTGTTTATGGCACGCGGCGTGACAATAAGGGCATAAACACTTGTTACGCGCTAGGTGCACACAACACTTTGTGTATAGACCGTAATACCCCTAAATAATAACCATATCTTGTGACCGTTTTAGACCAGTCCTACATTATAATATATGGTATCCATATAGTGAGTTTTATGGCCAAATGAAGTTACTAGCACAGTACTATTCTAGTGTTTCGTAAATCGCGACCTGCACAAATTACCGCACTAAAATTGGATACATTTTTAACTTATCATATAAAAACTAGACCACAATAAACGACCAATTTAAAATGAGATTTTTTCGCTGCTCTCAGGTGTTACAAACGTCCTTGTTCGCACCTACAACTCGAATACACTCTACGGCTCTCCACGAAACAATTAGATTTAAATATTAAGGTCAATAACGACCTCGACAAAGGAGCCCAGTTACTAACTGACCATTGTTTTTGTTTCAGGTGAGTGGACGTTAGTTTTCGCTTGATCTCCGTATGCAGACCAAAGAGATCAACAATTCGCAACAGTAGTTGCCATGATTGGCGTAAGTTGTGATTGCATTAAGACGCCTATTGTTTCAATTACACCTGTGATGCCAATGATCGCAAGTTCGAATACAAAGTAACGCAACCAAATAACCTTTCTAGGAATTTTGGTCACTAATGGCTAGATCCTCGAAGCAGAATTATTGTTTCTTCGGGAATACCTGCTTAATGGTCTTAGTTGCTTAATAATTCTGTCTTAGGGGGGTGGGCGACGTTTCACATAATCTGCATAAAACCATAGTCTAATTGCGCCTGTACTTACACTTTAAGTGGCCAGTAATTACTAATTAGCATAAGCGGATCAACGAGGCGAGTCGCGAGTTCAATTTACTCGACTGACTTTCGACCTTGTCCCCGGTCATCTCCGTGCGTGCAGGTTCAAAATCATTTACATGTACGACCCTACAACTCGCAGGCTATCTGCTACAAATATTGTACTATGCAAGCAGGTTATTTTTTACAAACGTTTTAATCTTTAACACCAGTTCAAGGATCAAATAATACATTAGGAATTAACAGCAATATTGATAAATTACTTGTCATCCTCATTTGTCTTTTAAAGATTTGTTTGGTTTTATTATTCTTTCTCTAAGATTAACAATTCTATCCTTATGAAATCTCTTTTGGGGGAAGATATGACGTTCTAAATCAAGAAAGATTACTATTTTTCTCTAATTTCGATTGAATGATGATGTTTCATTATGATTGAATTACGACACAAACCAAAATATTTTCAGTTCCTGAAATGTTTCGAAAATTTTGGAAACACGCCAGTACATCTGGAAAACTTAACAAAAGTGCAGTGGAGCTTAAAAAACAAAAAAACGAGATCCCTGCTCGAATTCGTAATAATCCATGTTCCTCAACTCTGTAGCTTCTCATCTCTGATCTCTGCAACCCCACATCTCTATAATACTTCGTGACTGAAGGTAATGCCTCAAATCTACAATTTCTTATCCTTTTAACTCCTCGTCCTCATCTCTAATAATAATTAAGCCAAAATTTGTAACAAATTTAATTAAAAATACTTTTATTTTGTGCTCGTTGTTTTCCATAAACCTAAAATACTTGCAGAGAAAACAATAAACCTACTTAGTAAACTACCACTTCTGGTTGCTGTGTTTCAGGCAAAAACCACCGGGGCTTGTCAATTTTTCGATTGATTTTACCGATTGAATTTTCAAATCAATCGGTAAAGCCATCCTGAGAGGTGTCAGTGCCTAATTGAATCACAGACACCACTTCAAAAACCAATTTGTTAAATATTATTTATTTTTGGAAGAATGACTAAAGTGTTTGAAAACTCGAAAATGTTTAGACATATAAATTATTAAACCTTCGCAGAAGATTAAAAACTTAAAAATCTTTTTTTTTTTTAGATATTCTGAAATAGTTTCACTAATAAAGTTGTAAGGGATCGAAATGCACATATTTTGTATGAATTAATTTATATATATATTATTACGAAAAATGACTGATATTAATTGAAACGGTTCGAAATAAAATTATAACAATTTAATACTAAGGTATAAACATTGAAAAAAACACGTAAAAGCCAAGTATTGTGTTAGAATAGGAAGGGGGTGATCATTTGAGGGATTCAATAAGTAATCTAATTAAATATGAATTCAAATTGAATCGATTGCAGATGAAATTACGAGAACTTTTATAATCACTTATAAAGACGCGTTCGATGCGTGGTGACGCAATTTTATAAACAAAACACAGGCGCGTAAGCCGCCCGATGACGAATCATAACAATTTAGTATTTTTAGGTCGATAACCTTGCTATAGGGCCCCTGTGAGATCACCGAAATTAGAAATAATGTTGCGGGGAATCACACAAGATCGCTGAGTGGGCAAAATTTTAATATAAATAGCATCGCTTTGCATACGAAAAGTTTAGTTGGTTCCAGATTAGCGTGGCGTCAGTCCGTTATTATCTTCGTTAATAGTATACGCGAATATCATTACAAAGAGTATTATCCGATTTATTTGAAAGCGACTGTGTTCAGGATGGTATTGATTATTTCGAAATTGAGTAGCAATAATCACTACATTCCTACTAAAGTACCAAAAACGAAGACCCCGTGAAATATATATATAAAATCGTTCCGGTTACACATACGTGGGATGTTCGAAAGCTTTATTAATTTCTGGTATACGCTATGAGCGGTGTCGTGGATTTTAATGAGGTAATCGTTCCGGTTACACATACGTGGGTTGTTGGAAAGCTTTATTAATTTCTGGTATACGCTATGAGCGGTGTCGTGGATTTTAATGAGGTAATCGTTCCGGTTACACATACTTGGGTTGTTCGAAAGCTTTATTAATTTCTGGTATACGCTATGAGCGGTGTCGTGGATTTTAATGAGGTAATCGTTCCGGTTACACATACGTGGGTTGTTCGAAAGCTTTATTAATTTCTGGTATACGCTATGAGCGGTGTCGTGGATTTTAATGAGGTAATCGTTCCGGTTACACATACGTGGGTTGTTCGAAAGCTTTATTAATTTCTGGTATACGCTATGAGCGGTGTCGTGGATTTTAATGAGATAATATTTCCGGTGTCATTCGCGTTTCGACAGGAGAATGCTACCATCTCTAATTGTGTTTACCTTAGTAGACATGATTAACAATTCTCCTCACAAGTTAACAATTCTTCTAAACATATCAATTAAAATGTAGAATAGAATGGATAATACTCTTCAGGGGGTAAGTATAAATTGTTAAAATATAACCTAGATAATATCTCTTCGATAAAGTGGCAAAACATTGTTTAATTATGAATCATTAATCATATGGATTTGAATCAAATTAAGATTTAGTTTAAATCGGAAACATTAGAAAATTTTAACTAAAAAAGGATTAAGTAAATGAAATCCATAAAATTATTAGAATTGCTTATTTAACGAGTTTCATTCTAAATTTCAAGATGAAATCTAAAAACGATAATGTTCTCCAGGGAATAATTATGAAATATTAAGGTATAATTTACATAATAACTGGGCAATACTGTGGCAAATTATTGGTTGTTTTGTGTAATGAGTAAAAACATTATTTAATCTCCTTGCAAATTCATTAATATCAGTCATGCGAACAATTTACAGGACGTATTTAACAACATTGTATCTATCAAAACCTAATTAGTGAATCCTGAAGTAATAGATGAAAAATGACATTGGAAGGCACAAACAGTGACATATTTCATGAAGTGGTGACATGCATTGAGCCGTTCTGCGGGCACGTAGAATTGAGCAGTGTGTGAAAGTCATTGACGTTACTTAAGATTTCCAACTGATGTACAGATAAAATGAAAAATGACATTGGAAGGCACAAACAGTGACATATTTCATGAAATGATGACATGCATTGAGCCGTTTTGCGGGCACGTAGAATTGAGCAATGTGTGAAAGTCATTGACGTTAAGTACATCTTTTATCCAAAACTAACTAACACTTTTTGAGTCAATAAAGAAAGTCATTAAATTCAAGTTGATGTTTAATTATTGGTGCAAAATCCTTTAAAGTGAATAAATTACACTTAATCTATAATTCTTTGTCTTTATTTTATTAATATTATTGTTACTAACACACGCATTACCTCTAAAAGAAGTTTGAGTCGTCACGATAATGATTTAATATCAAACATAACGTAAAAAAGTACTGCCATTATACGATCACACAAAATAAAAGTAAAATAGATAAATCACGAGCCAAAACAAATATCATAAATTATAAGAATTTATGATTACAAGTAAAATATACCTAATTATTAAATATTGGGGAAACCGAAGTCTTACAAAGTGAAATATTTTTTTCACCACTAGTCATATAGCACATCATTATGTCATGTATCAAAGCACTGTGAAGTTGATTGTTATGATTACTGTATATATTTTTCTAATTTTTTACCGAGGTACATATGTAATAATGGTAAAAATCCTGGTACTGTATCATTATTATAATTCTTCAGATTTCTGTGGTAGGAGGTTGTTGTTGCCGGACGTTGAACGGATTACAGCTACAGTTTTGGAACGGGTGAATAAAATACGCAATATGAATTGAATACGTTTATTAAACCCGGTTCCAATTCGAAGGACCTTATGTTGAAAAGTTTTTGACTTATTAAAAATAATGAAAATGAAAACGCGTGGGTAACTGGTCAAGTTCTCGTCCTTCGGAGGGAGTCTTTGTTGCAGTTCTCTTGTGGATTCAGGCATACGTCTCTTAGCCGGCCGCGACACTCCAGATACCGACGTCAGACTGGGAAGTCAAAAAAATGGTACATATTTCCACATGTATGCACATAATTAAGCAGCGGCGCGAACGGAATTTATCAGTTACCTTTTGTGCTATCTCTCGCATTTCAGGTGGTGGACAGTTATTTCTTGTTCAGTACTCGTTTTCACTATAGGCGATTTACATTAATTCGGCAGCGCCACGGTGGCGTAATTATGCACTTCCGTTGGGTTCCCCAATCAGCTGTTTTCATATGTGTTTGTATGCGACAGTGTGTGATTCATATAAAATTCATTGACTTCTGCAGTTTATCGTATGGTTATCAATCTTATGGTTTTAGTTTAACATCAAGAATGGCCAATTCTCAAAAGGTTTGCACCGGCTGCAACGCCGTCAGCAACAAAAATCCAAAAAAAGTTAGTTTCCACCGATTCCCGCCTGCAGGTAAAAGGAAGGTTAAATATATGGTTATGGTTTAACATCATCAATGACAAAATATAAAAGGGTTTGTACCGTATTCTACGCTAGTTTCCACTGATTCCCGGCTGCAGGTAAAAGGTGTGCGATTCGTATCCAGTTCGTCGATTGATACGCGCATTATAACTGTACGATGAATACTGCAATGTATACGATGGATACGCAACTTGGTATTTTCAAGAGAAAATTCAAACCTTCTCTCACTCGAAAATAGTTTTCAGGAAGAAAATGCTTGGAATACATATGTAAAGACTCTAATGAACACGACTGTACATGCCTTTTCATGCCCATTCTTAATTTGAGCTTCCATGCTCTTTGTATATCCATCAGCTCGGTGTTTGCCAGCTTCGTTACATATTTCACGTTCATTTTTCCTGCAGGCGGGAATCGATGCGAACTGACGTCAAGATTTTTGTTGCTGTCATTGTTGGAGGAATACGGTGCAAACCTTTTTATATTTTGCCATTGTTGATGTTAAACCATAACCACCAGATTGATAACTATACGATAAACTGCATAAGTCGACGAATTTGTTACGAATCGCACACGTTAGCACAACAAACACATAGGAACACATTTAACTGGAAGCGTCAAATTCCTCCCATGGCTAGTACTTAAATGCGCCACCGTGGCGCTGCCGCCTTGATGTAAATCGCCAATTTTCATTAAAAATGTCAATGTCAAATTTTGATTGATGTGATGAAAGTTGATTCTTGTGCCAATAAACCAAGGGCTGCTAGAGCCTTTCGGCCTGCGGGACACACGCTATTTTTCCGCCTACCTACAATATCTGACTTTGTTGCTCTATAATCAACCGAATTTCGTCTCAGGCACTTTGATTATTTTGTCAATATTTTTGTCAATATTTGTTTTATTTTAAGAACCGACTTTAACATTGAATGTTCAGACCACAATGTAGCACTATTTGCTTATTTCTGCTATAAACGCCAGTACTGTATTTTCTGTGATGTTTTTTGACTTCTTGGTCGTGTTGCCGTTTTCCAACTATAAAACTTATTATATTTTGGTACATACCGAGTCTAAGATTTTATTGGTTAATTAGATTAGCGGAAGCGACAGCGGCAACTTCCCTTTATCGAGTGGTGTGCTTCTAACATCCATTTCACTTAATGCACTTCTTAATTACAGAGTATGTACAATATATCTGTCACCGTATCAGTCAAAATGACATTTGTTTTAGAAAAGTGTGTCGCCATCTATTGGAAATTTCCTGAATTTTTTTAAGGCCCTAGGGCCTCTAAATCTCATTTTCCGTCCGCAATTTAAGCCCGAAAAATGAACTTTCAGAGCAGCTAGGCGGAAAAAATATACCGGGTGTCTGGAAAAGACCAATCGCCAATTGTGTTGGTATACTTGGCGCAACGATAGTTTGTTTTTATGACATTGACTTGCAATAAAAATTATAAGGGTGGAATTGTTAAACCACTTTAAGTTAGGTATCATAAAAGTCCAGGTATATAGCTCGTCGACGCAAGAGCGCGTGCGGTCCATTGCAAATCAATTTTTCGAAGAATTATTTCTTCTCTCTTTGCACGAATTTTGCGACTAGTCTGAATACTAAAAGGCAATAATATATTCTCCGAAAAATTGTATAAAAAAATAAATTATAATAAATAAAAAATAATTTCTGTTTTTAGATACACATAATGAGTATTTGAACTACAAAAGTTAACTACAAAAACGATTAAACTATGCAGTGTTATTTATATTAAGGTCTTCTGTGTAATTTTTATTGATTAAGTTCATTCATTAACAACTAGCATATTCAAGTCAAGAGCAACCCTCTATTTTCATTAAAAAAATGGCTTAAATTATAAATACTATAAATTCTCACATTACTACAATTATTTAATCAACAATCAGATCCTCACTTAAATCAGAGTCGTTATTACCACCACTATCACTATTATCATTTAATTGGATAATTAATTCCGGAACACTATCAATTCTGTAGTTGTTTTCAATTCCTCGAACGTGGCGTATACAATTTTTCCAGCTCATTATTGAAATATTTTCCACTTCCTCTTTAATAACTCTTAATGCTTCATTCGTAAATTTTGGATTGGTGTTGTTTCTTCGAATGTTCGCTTTTAATGCACTCCATATCATCTCAATCGGATTTAGTACACAATGATATGGCGTTAACCGTAATACATTGTAGCCGTGATCCTCCTATTATCAATAACATTATCAATATCTATTATCAATAACATAATTTTTGTCATACGTTCTGGTTTTTAAAACTTCCAACAATTGCTTTTTAGTGTACGACTCTTCGTAAAATAAATTATTGTTATCGAGAAAAACACAAATTTCAGCTTTTGTTTTTCCTGCATTTGGTGCTTTATTAATTTGTCGAGAATGATAGGTTGCATTAGCCATTACGATCACACTATTTGGTTTTAAATTTGGCAACAGTGTCTCGCGAAACTAAGCCTCGAACATATCTGCGCACATGTCGTCATAGTAATCCAAGCTGGAATCTTTCACACCTTTTGCTGACAGAAGTAATGCTCCAAGAATAAATCCATCTTCTGATCCGGCATGCAATATAATTATATCCGTTTTCATCGAGAAGGATGAACATCCATGATGCATTTGCTGCTATTATCTGTCCAGCCTTTCTTGACAATAACATGACTATCATACCAAGTTTCATCTAAGTAAACTATTGATTTATTTTCTCCTTGATATTTCATCATACTAGATACTAGAGATATTCATACCTCCACCTTCGAATTCTCTCCGACTCCATCAGCTCCTGTCTTCTGTCAATTGCTTGATATGAAAATCCTTTTTTTTTTTTATAAAGTTACGTAGAGATGTTTTTTCACAATTAATTGATAATTCTTCAGGTACCTTTTTATGTAACGAATCTATGGTGCAGACTTGGCCGTTGGCAATGAATTTATAAATTAGATTTCTTATAATGGGGGAATGACTTTCTGGATTTTGTTTGAGATTACACTATCGTTTTTTTTTTTTTTTTTTTTTTTGACACAAACCATGTTTCACTATGCTTCTAATTGAAGATACTGGCATTTTTGTCAAAATTGCTGTTTTACCGACTGCACCGGTTTCTCCTTCTGTTTTACGAATGGTGTTATACACATTTATAATTATTTGCTTCGCATCCAAAGACAAATAATTTTTTTTTTAACCACTATTTGACTTTCATCTTCTTGCGTATTTTCCTCCTCGCTGACACTCATGTCAATTTCATCTTCTTCTTGGCTACTTTCGACCTCGATCTCGCTCTCACTCATTTCAGTCGTGTCAGACCACGGTCTCCACATGCTGATTTTCTGTTGTTCCGCTTTGGCTTGAATGTTGATGCACCAAAGAGTTGCCAGTGACTGACTAATGCTCTCAAAATTTGTTCGACGAGGGAATTATTGGAAAGAAGGATTTGCGCTGCGTCTCTCGGCCTTTGTGGCGGTCTTCGCATCGACAAACGGCCGGCCGATACCTGTACTTTTATGATACCTAACTTGAAGTGGTTTAACAATCCCACCCTTATAATTTTTATTGCAAGTCAATGTCATAAAAACAAACTATCGTTGCGCCAAGTATACCTTGGATTTTATTTTTCTTCAATTGGTATTGAATTAATTGCGCGCGCGCGCGTATGTGTGTGTGTGTGTGTGCGTGTGTTTACACCGGTAATTGGAATATTTGCAGTGCTGCCAACATAATTATCGTACGAGTTTTTTTTAGACACCCGTTATATTCACCACGGTTGTGAATACTATTATAGCCTGGGGTCATTTGGGTATTCAGAACTCTCCTTGCGATTCAGAAGACCTCGACTATAGTAGTATACTTCACAAGCTTGATGTATAATATACTATTGTTGCAAGTTAGTTTAATGTTAAAATGTAAACAACAATGTATAATGTAATGGTATGAAAATGGTTCATCTGAATATTTTAAGCAATGAATTAAAATGAATATTGGATATGAATATGGGAGTCATTTTTTATAAATCAAATATAAATAATCGTGTCAATTTTTATTCTATCGATCACTATAGTGTGAAAAATTTATATTATAACAATTTTTTTGTTTGAACTAGAAATATAATTCGTTTCAGGTTTCAGTTTCAGGTTCAGATTTCAGGTTCAATTTCCAAGATAGAATATGAAAAAGTATTGAAATATCGTATGCTTGAAAAAATTGTTAAACTTTTTTTATTTATTTAGTGTATGGTTAAAAAATACATTATACACATGATATTCCTCGCAGATAACACATGAGCTTTTGAAAACCCGAGTGATGTAGTCCACTTTTTTTGGACCCGACCAGAAATGGATCCAGGGACATGTCCCTTCTATATTTCTATATAACAATCTCCACCAGCAGAGCTTTAGGAGGAATCTGCATTAGCAAATTAACTAATTGCACTAAGTATAAATTTTAACAGTATTTAGTTATTTATTGTTGTTAATTTAAACAGTTTTCAATTTTTATAAATAAAAATAAACTACTAATAACGAATCTGTTTAAATGAAATGGATTATTATAATTATTTTGGTAGTTGGTTTATCAATAAAAGAAAACCATACACTACTAATATAGCTAATTAAAGTTTTTATTTGTTTTCCTCCCTAGGGAGGAAAAGTAGGATTTTCTATTAAGCTAGGAGAAAAGAGGTTTTTCTACTCATTGTTTAGAAAGTAGGCGTTTGCGCCCTGAAATTGGGGCCGAAACTAGGCAATGTCCTCCCTAGGGAGGAATATAAAATATTCTCCAATTATCTACGCATATATGCTGTATTTACTATTTATTTACTACTAGAACAATAATTACAATAATGTAATATTAAAATACATCAAACATCTGTCATTACATCCATCAAAATTTTACATAGATGTTTTAACAAATATAGTGAAATGAGTGCTCAATAATAAATTTGCTGTATACACTGAAATGCTAGAGATAGCAAAAGGTATCTGAAAACCTATGGTCGCGCCACTGATTAATTTCTGACCGTTCCTGCTTTCCCTGTGACAGTCGGCATCTGTAGGAAGCCGCTGGCTAAGGCTTCTATATTGCGACATTTGGTTTTTTAATTGTCATGCACCAGAAAATAATAAAAAATATTTATGCAAAACACTATAAAAGGTCGTAGAAAAAATCATATGCATTACTCAAGAGCAAAGTGCAATTTGCTCCCTGATTTTGAATTGTTCGGTATTTTCATTCGAGGGCCTACGCTATTCTTAATGCATTAATTCTATTTTATCTAATTTTTAAACTCGTTAAGAGGCCTCTTTACCCAAACGCGGTATAGGGAATTGCATGTAAACGACAGCCAAGATAATTCATGAACGGGTCAACATAATTACAATCGGAGACCTGATTTAGAAAGTTTAGACATTTATCTACATTTGTGCTGTGTGGTTTTTAAGAAATAATAAAATGGTGATTTATTATGTTGATTAAAAGAATGGCATGTTCAGCCGATTTGTGAAATTTTCCTCTGTATTTATTTAATTTTGCTATTTAAATAATATTTTCTTCGTGCTTTCGCTATGTAGGGAGTTCGGAAATGGAAGCCCATGCATCGGGATCTGCTAAACGGCAGGAGATTGAAAGTCTGTTATGACAATAATTGTGCTAATACACAATTTTATTCATGATCTCATAATACAGCTACCGAATCATTGGCATCGCAGGAAGACCACGAGAATAATTTTGTCCAGTAATAGTTTGACACTCCTGCGGTCGTCGCGTTCGTCACCTCTTCTCTTATATTACTGAATACACGGGAAGCTGGCCAGAATCTATACTCCTTTGTCAGTGTACCGCTAAAGAACCGCCAAAGAAAATACCGCCGTCCGCCAGTAGTACACTCCAATAAGCGCCGGCGCTCGCGCCGTGTTGCAGAAATTCCTGAATCTCAATGTCAATTCCTAAGTTAGGTTAGAAGGGTTAGCATGGTCTTAAGGGCATATATCAAAGAGATTAGTGCCCTCAGTCATGTGCTTAAGCATCTTCGAGAAGAAGTTTGCCTGGAAATTAAAAAGCAAAGATATTCCGTTTTACATGTATCAGTAATGTTTTATAACCTTCTTTTTTTTAGTTGGATTGTTACAAGTTTGTTTTGAAAGAATACTTATTCTGTATTTTTAAAATAAATATTTAAATAAGCCATCATTTACTATGGTCTATAAAATGTAAGGTTATAAATAAGGACCGGATTTATATGTAAATACATATTTTTCCCTAAGCTCGATAATATCATTTACTAACTAGTATTACACTTTTTGAGGCATTTTGAATTGATTTAAGCCAATTTTATTTTATATATTTTTACATATTTCAGTAAAATTACATATATTTACATATTTACATTTTATTTTACATATTTTCACAGTGTGATTCACGCTGATGTCCCGCCGATGGGTGATGCGCTGGGCGCGGGGTACTATCAGAACATGGTCGAAGGTTTACGAAACAATACGATCATTTAATTTCGCGAAGACCTGACAACACGTGGCGTCGGCGTCCCCTACGCTCAGTTGCATAGATTTTGTAGTGTCAGGTGCACGCCCAGTGCCTACAGTATTCGATATGCCGAAAACAGCGAGTACAACAAAAGAGCTTGTATCCAGGTACCTCCGTGAGTTCCCGAATGAAACTTTTAAAAGTGATGATAACATTTTGTATTGTACAAGTTGTGATAAGCAGGTGTCTGTTTCACAACGATTTCAAGTTACACAACATATCGCCACCGCAAGACACAAGCAAAACAAACAAATAAAGTCAAGCCTTATACAATCTTTCATAACAGCTTCTGGCACTGCCACGACAAGTACTGGTAAATCACCTTTTACCACGGATTTGTGCCGCGCATTAATTAGAGCTGATATCCCTATGTACAAAATCAACAATCCCGCTTTCAAGGGTTTTTTGGAAAAATAAATTGGCAAAAAAATGCCTGATGAAAGCACCTTACGGAGAAACTATACGCATGGTATTTATATGGAAACTATTGTTAAAATCCGCGATAATATTAAAGCTGGTACAATTTGGGTATCCATTGATGAGACGACAGATGTTGAAGGCAGATATATCGCCAATATAATTATTGGATATCTGTCTTCTGATTCATCTTCGACACCATTCCTTCTGATTTGTGAAAGTTTAGAAGCGTGTAACCATGCAACCATAGCAAGATTTTTCAACGACTCAATGAGTCTTCTTTGGCCGAAGGGTGTTTTGCACGATAACGTGTTGTTATTTTTGTCCGACGCTGCTCCTTATATGGTAAAAGCTGGGACTGCACTGAAGGTTTTTTACCCTAAAATGATTCATCTAACCTGCCTCGCTCACGCGTTTCACCGTATTGCCGAAACTGTAAGATCTCAATTTACTGATGTAGACTTATTGATATCAACTGTTAAAAAAAAATTTTTGAAAGCTCCAAGCCGAGTTAAAATTTTCAAGGACAATTATCCACAACTGAGTTTGCCTCCCCAACCTGTAATTACAAGATGGGGCACTTGGTTGCAAGCTGCTCAATATTACTGCGAAAACTTTAATGAAATAAATGATATTATATCAAAACTTGATGTTGAGTCAGCTGCGGCAATTGGTCAGGCTAAAACGTTGTTGGCAAAAGATACTTTAAAACACAATTTAATTTACATTTCTGCCAATACTGTTTTTTTGGTGGATACAATAAGGCAGCTAGAATCCCAGGACGTGTCATTAGTTGACAATATTACTGTAGTCAAAGACGCCATCCAAAAATTAGAAAAAGCGCCAGGAGATATTGGGAGCAAAATTAAGAAGAAAGTGAAGGACGTTTTTGGAAAAAACCCAGGCTGGAACGACGTGCAGCTTATTGCTGACATACATAATGGCAAAGAAGTCTGCGAAAATTTGGAAGTGGAATTAAATCCCAGAGAAATACGGCATTCAAAACTGCTCCAGTTACATCGGTCGATGTGGAACGATCATTCAGCCGATATAAATCTATTTTAAGCCAAATCGACGTAATTTTTCATTCGAAAATTTAAAAATGAATGTTGTCGCGAATAATTTTAAAGAATGAACACATGTTTTGTTATTTTATTTTACATATTTGTTAATTTTATTTACATATTTGTTTTATTTTAACTACATATGTATGTACATATTTTGGGTTTTTTATTACATGAAAATCCTTTCCCTAGTTATAAAACATCACAGACACATGTAAAAAGCATTTTATTTGCTTTTTATTTTCAATTCACCTATGTTTAAAAGTGTAACTTCGAGTTTTTAGGTATGGATAATGAAAAATAAAAAGTAATAGTATACATTGATGCAGTACTTTTTACTCTACAAAAGAGTTAATTATAGTTTTTCTCTAAAATAATTAGGGAAGACAATATTTAAAGATTTTAAATTTTACATGTAAATCCCTATCGTGCATTGTCCGACGGACCACCCGGTATGTAATTATCCAGAATTTGTATATCTTTGTTTCGCCGGAGATATCAGGAATGTACAGAACTGGATGAAACCACCGACGATTCCTGAAACGTTATTACAGATATTTCCACGTTATTAATCTCTCCGCCGAGGCTTTTCTCATTTCGCCGATGAAACTCGCATTCCGACCCGCCCGGAATTAATAACCGGAATTTACGGGGCCCGGACTGTTTCCGTCGTTACGTCGCCCTCGTCAGTCATCAATTAATTACCGCTGGTTCAGGAAGCGGACCGGGTCTTGGCCGCAATCGGCAACGGCCAAACATCCTTCAATCATCTTCGATGATCGAGGGATGTCGACGAGCGCGTATTTTTAACAGTCCGGCGGACGTTGCACGCGTGCCACATACGAACCCGGTCCGGATTAGCTATAATTAGAGGCAGAACGGATCGATTTGTGTCTTTAACGACCCCGAGCCTGGTCTGTGTGGGCAAACAATGCGATAAATTAGCGGCAAAACGGTGTGGTAATTGTTGGCGGTTTTCTCAGAGTGTGATTGTTTGCTCGTGCAGACAGTTATATGGTGATTTTGAGATTTGTTGGTCCAGCATTGTTTTGACATGATCATAATGCCGATGGATTAAAGGCTTCAAGGCATACATGCCTGCATGCCTCAGTGTGTGTTTTTTTATAAAGAAATTCGTATTGAAGTAATGAAGGGTAGACACTATATTAAATAAATGTGTCCCATAAAACGTACTTGATGTACTACAGGCGGGTGGTAGGTGGTGCATATGAGCTGTGGAGCTGTAGCACTCGATATCTACCCAGCAGTGAAAAAAACTTTTTAATTCCTATATTATGATCATCTTTATTATAATTATTATCATCCTTATTATAATTATTATTATTGTTGATTTGAGGCTGTCTCTACTTGCAAACAAGGATTTTATCTATCTACTTGCAACTAGAATTTTCTCTTACTAGTTGTAAATCGTATTCACCTGAATGCAGTCGACGATTTTTTCATTATGTTTGCAATGCGTTCACTCTCTCCTGGCCCTGCGTGTCGGCTACGCTGTCCAGTATTTCTTGGACGGTGTTCACAAGGTGCGTGGGTGACGAGTGTAATACGGTGGCGTGCATATCGGCCACCAGGGAAATCGACCATCAATTATCGATTCTAATCGTGCTTTACGTAATGATGCTGTAATTCGTAGGAAAATGGCTTGTAAAACTTATAGCGACACAGTTTTGTTAGCACCATTTCCATCAGAGATTTATTTCCTTGATTGTGATGTAAAAATCCTATCTTTAGTGTAAATCGTGTCCAAAGGCTTTTATTTAGCTTTATGTATTACTACAGATTAAAGTAAACACATCAAGCTGAAATTAACACTTTCAATACTACACATTACATGAAACAAAATCACGACGTCAGTTGGCATCAATGTAGTAACAATATAACAATTTGCAATCACCGTTACTGTTAAATTGATCAGCTGCGTGTTCTCTGTAATTATTATAATTGTGAGAAATAAATGAACTTGTTCTAATGTGGATAAGTTTTATTCAATACTCTACATGTTAGAGCAACAATTCTATTGCAGTTGTCATGTATAAAGAATAAATTGATAATTTGTTCATTTGTGTGATGATTCATTTTGTTGATTTTGATTTCTGTAATACTTTATTCTAAATGGTTTTATTAATTGACAGTTTGATTTACAATGGCGACAAAACAAAAGCATATCACATGCTTACTAAAGTGCACTTGTTACATGCAAAATTATACCCTGCAGAAATGCGATGAAAAAGTAATCCTCGAAATAATTCAAAAAAATACTTGCTTTAGGAGTATGGTTGTATTATTGTAGTAATTTTTTGTCCCAATCGTGCTATGCGATAAAAAATGGGTCATTCCATTTAAAAAAATTGAATTACAGGATATTTCAGAGGGCACTTAGATATTGACATTTTATGAACACTTATTATCAAAATTGACAGTTTCCAATTATCTTACTCATAGAGGCGTCCTCTACGTATAATTAGAAATTTAACTCATAATTTCATCTCATTCCTAAGAGAAGTTATAAACAGATTTCAGGCTACCTTTTAGAGGTCAAAATTTTAGAAAAAAAGTTTTTTTCTTGAAAACTAGAACAGATAAGAGTACATACGTTCTTACAAAATATGTTCCAATTCAAGCGAGGAATTCAAAAATATAATAATACATGGGGTGTTCTATTTAAAATAAGAAAATTGGTGCTACTTCCGGTGGAACCGGAAGTGATAGAAACTTGAAAATATTTCACATGAGGATAACTGATTCAACCGTGTGACGAAGATTTTTTTGAAAATTCTCGTACAATGGCAAACTCGTAAACTTTTAACGAACGGTTTAGCGTAGACACCCTGTATTTGTTTGAAAAATAAAACATTTTGACCTAATGAAGCGTTTTTCGAAAATTTATACAGGGGAAAAAATAAAACTAGGTCTTAATACTTTATGCGCTCTCTGTATTGGCATTGCAAACATGCATTATCATCGTCATTATCTGAAAAACTAAAATTAAGAAAAATATTTTTTAAGTGGAAAATAATTGCATTTTAAATAAAATAAAAGAGATTTGTTTCTTCAAATGAAACGAAATAACAAATTATGCATTACTATTGAAAGCAGATTTTATCACATGTCTTGTTTCGTAGATTTCTACCAACTCGCAGACTAACTGCTATTGGTGGGGTGTATTTTTATCCCTCATTAATTTTTGTTATGTTTTTATTCAATGTATATTCATATTCATTGTATAAAAACCCAGTATATAAAATTTTCTGAAACCCGTGCAAAAGGGTACAACAGGGTATCAGTATTTAAAATACCTATTCTGAAATCATATTGGTACCGAAGGTTATTTCATTTAGCCAGTTTCATCAAGTAATTTAGAGGAAAAAAATCTGAGACTCGTCAATACTGCTGCTATTAATTGGTAATAAGTTAATATTATTACCGGCTTCGTCTTCAAGAATGGCCTAGGCCAACACTAGTTTTATAAACAGACTTGTGTTAATGTGTCATGAAATGACGAGATTTTTTTTATTGCCTTACATATTTGCATTTCTGCCTCTAGCTTCAAACATCGTCGAGCGAAACCATGAAACACGCATTTTAGGTGTTACGTATTTTATGTTTGCGAGTCTCTAAGCCTATGAATCACCGCAATCTTTCTAAGTAATTGAGCAAATACGTGTTTACATCATTCCACATCATATACAAATGCAAACACACAATTATGAAACTTTCATTTTTTTCGCATAATGAAATGGTCATTTTGAATAGTTTTTGTAATTGCAAGTTAAATGTTATCGCTATTGATTTGTTATACCTCAATAGATTCTGGTATCCAGCAACGGGTTCCGCTCACTTTGACCCAGTACATAAACCATATCCACCATTTCATTATGCGAAAAATTCATTTTCACGAGAAAATTTAAACGTGACGTACAATAAATGACACTTTGACATTGGCATGTCGGAATTAATTGACTTTCATAGCACGCTAAGTTTATATCGATAAGATCTTTTTTAATTTTTTAATTTTTTAAATCCAAATTATCTCACAAACTATCAACTTTTGAGCAAACATGAGGGGTGAAAGAGATGTAAAATGAGACGATGAATACGACTTAGTATAAAAAAATATAGCGTATGCTATTTAAAAAAATCAAGTCCTTGAAAGTTTACCAAAATTAGTGTGTCACAGCAAGGTGATGCCACAATGCAAATAGTCGTTCTTACAGCCAAAAGATACCCCTGGCAGTTGTTTAGTTACAGACAAAGTCCCTACCTGATATCCCAAAAATCTTGTGCCCTGCGATGTGCCTGAAAATAATAAATAACTTCTGAACGCAAAAAGCGAATTGCAAAATTTAAACGGGTTTATAAAACCTAAATAAGGGCAAATTCAAATACATTCATTTATACAGGGGGTGCCATTAAAAAAAACAATGTTGAAGGCTGCTCTGCAAAAATGGTACACCCAGTACACCCAGCCTATGTATAGGGCAAAATAATTTTACAAACTGCACTTTTGCCTCCCGTTTGCAGTGCCATTTGGTTTATTTGGATATCATTAACGGTGTACGTGCAATGGAGCTTTCCCATATTAATGGCTCACCCTGTGTATGTATATATATATATATATATATATATATATATATATATATATATATATATTGTAATGATATTTTAGGAAATTGTTTTGTCTTACTTTGATGTAATTTGGATTTGTTTAATAAGACTAGTTGGTATTGTAAATTACGTAGTGGATAGGTAAAGCACAATCTGAGCCTTCATAGGTTATATATGAAAGACACTTTTACCAAGGAGTTCAGTGTGTAATGGCGCGGTGACGTACAGAGAAGTACCGCATATAAAAAAATGGAAAAATTCAAGGAATTGGAAAATGACAATGGACGGGAGCGCGAAAATTCAAGAAAACGGGAATCCGTGGAAATAAAAATACACAACGTAGAGGTGTAATTTAAAATTTGTAATAAAAGTGAGCCTCGCTAGGGGGAGGGGGTAATATTTTATATTCAATTAACATACTTTTTAATATCTGCCTCGAAAACTGGTTCGACTTGTTTTTTTTTGTTTCATTGAAAGGAACTTAGATTGATTCAATATAAATCGTTTTATAAAATCGTTTGGTATTTTTCTTATTTATTTTTTCCCCAAAACTAATCGACAAAAATCTTTTTTAATTGCGCCCCCAGATTAGGTTTTTTTTAAGCTTTAAAATAAGGTATCGCTAGGTGGGGGGTGCCATTTGAAATTTTAAAGTGGTGGTGGCTAGGTGGGAGGGGTGATACTTCCCCCTCCAAAAATGAATCGATGTGTTTTTTTTTAATCAAGTTAACTTGCATTCAAAAGTTATTGAGACTGGTTAGTTTTGAAATGTACACCCGGTATAATTAACGTTATCCCATTATTAGTGAGAATCCAAATGAAATGTTTTAGAATTTGATTCGACTAATATAATCAATTTGTAGTACGATACGAGAACATTATTCGATCATCATAAAATAATCACATATTGGAATCCAAGCATATTTCAGTGGAATAATGCACCTTTCAAATTATATTTTTACAGGGATTTTTAAAACTCCTGAATTTTAAAATAATAATTTTTGAGCGATTAAAATTCTCTAACATCAAACTGCGTTTTCTTTGGAGAGGAATTTAAGCAAATATGAATAATATGAAAACTATACCGGGTGATGCGACGGACAATGCACCGTAGGGATTTGCATGTCAAAATTTAAATCTTAAATATTGTCTTCCCTAATAATTTTAGAGAAACACTGCAATGAACTCTTTTCCAGAGAAAAATATTCTGTGTCAATTTATGCTATCACTTTTTACTTTTCATTATCCATACCCTAACAAATTGACGAAATTGAAGTTACACTTTTAAAAAAATCATAGGTGAATAAGAAGCAAAGAATATGCTTTTTACAAGTGTTAGTGATGTTTTATAACCTTATATTCTATAGTCAGTTAATTATGGCTTATTTAAAAATTGATTTTTAAATCAAACTGTAACAATGTAACTATAAAATTTAAGGTTATAAAACATTACTGGCACATGTAAAATGCAATTTCTTTGCTTTTTAATTTCCAGGCACCTATGCTTTTTAAAAGTGTGTTTAAACTTTTATTTTGTCAATTTTTGGGTTATGGATAATGGAAAATATAAAGTAATAGCATAAATTGACGCAGTATTTTTTGCTCTACGAGCCCTAACAACTTAAAGTTCGGACGATACCCATTTTTACTATTACTTTACTATTACTTATAGATTATTTTGCTGAAACTTGCTACTTACTTATCATATTTATTATCTCATAAAAATGCATTATTAGGCACCACTTATGCCAAAAAAATTGATATTATTTATCTATATTTACCGGGAAAAATGAAAAACTGAACCAATATTACTGGCAACTTAATGTTCGGACGTCCTCTTTTTTACATTTTTTTTTGGGATTTACACTATTAAAATGATAGTAATTAATGTGATCGATTTACTCCTTTCAACGTATGTGTGTTCATTAAAATAAGTCGCGGTAAAGCAACCTGAAACAAAATACGTTCTAGTGTTGTGAAACACTACCATGAAGGAAAAAGCATGAAGACAATGGGCGATTATTTTGAATTTAGCGAAGTCAACGGCAGGAAATATTATCGAGTGCTATGGAGATAGAGTCAGATACAAAATTCGGTGGTAAAAGTTCAGGTCAACCCAGTAAAATGACATGCAAAAAGAGGAAGTGAAAATATGCGAAAGTCAGCGAAGAGTCACTCTAAGGGAGATAACAGCCTTATTTAATGGGAAAACGGGGGCAAATATTTCGCGGGAATGTTGTACGCAATGGATCCATAAGTCAGGGCCCAGTTATTGTAAGATACATAATAAATGAAATATTAAATAACATTACTTTTTTAATTCACTTTATTTTATATTATTGAAGCCTAAAGAAAAACCTCTGTTAACGAACAAACAAAAGACCAATCGTATAGCTTGGGCTAAGTCTAAATTGTTTTGGACAGTAGAAGACTGGTCAAAAGTCATAATTAGCGATTAGGTGATTGCAGAAAATAATTATTCGAGATAAAACGGAAGCTTTTAAAGCGGATTGTATAAAAAGGACTGTGAAGTTTACTAAAGGGGTATTAATTTAAGGTGCATATCTGGAAAATGTTTGGGAAAAATGGAAACAATAGATGGTATAATTAATGCTCTTAAATATCAGACATTTCCGAATAATAGTCTTATTCTCAGCGTACATGAGCTTTATCCAGATGGGAATTTCATATTCCAGTTGATGGTGCATCAAACCATATAGCAAGGACGACAAAAACATGGTTTTCAGATCTCGGAATGAAGTTCTGTCTTAGCCCTCTAACAGCCCGGACTTAAATATTATTGAGACCTTGTCGCAACATGAAAAGTCAGTTGAGGAAGAATTTTCAACGAAATGTACATGCTTCAGAGACAAGTCTGAGAGAAATATGGAGATCTTTCACACCAAATTACTGCAAGTCTTTCCTGGAAACCATACCAGCCAGAATACGAGAGATCATAAAGTCGAAAGGTGATGTGACACCGTATTAATAATTTAAACGGTCGTCGGCCGAACATTAAGTTGACAAGAGAATTTGTTCTTGTTTAGAATGTTTTCTATATTTTCGTTTCTTGTTGATATAAAACAAATATTTTTTTAACAAGAGCGTCCCTTAATAAAGTTTTATTCCAAATTCTTGAATAACAAAAATTATATACAATTTACAGAATAACAATCAGTATACAAAACATGTATACAAATTGGTACCGTCCGAACATTAAGTTGTTAGGGCTCGTACGAAAGAGTTCATTGCAATATTATTTAAATATTTATATTTAAAGATTTCAATTTTTACATGTAAATACATACTTATCGTGCGCTACCGGACGCACCACTCTGTATAGAATAATTCCAAGTGTGGTGGGTCGCTAGTTGTCGACGACAATACTCCATAGCACTGCATATAGGCCTTCTTCAAATGAACATAGTAAAAATAGTAATAATGTACATAAAATAATTTTTCGCCCGCTTTTTTGATACGAGAAATATAACCGATGTGAAGGTATTATTATTTGACTGTTCAATTATTCTATTAAAATTATCGCTTATTTTGTTCCAAATGAAATAGCTGTTCATTTGTCTATTATTATTAATCTAACATATCTGAAGTTTGATAATAATTATCGATAATTGGAATATTATTGATATACTTAATATACATAATATAATTTATATTCAATTATACTCTTTAATTTATTTGATTGAAAATAGATATTACTTTATAATTATTGTCATTCGGGATATCGTTTCCCATTTCAATAAAGGCCCTTCTATGATATCGAATTCATATGTTGCCCCCATTTCATTTATGCAAACTGAGGATTACTAAATTAATAAGCCAATCAATTATTTATCTTCTAATCACCTATTTCAGTAATATTTCAGGGGTTACAACTTAGCTATTAGTTCGTAGTTGAAAATGGGTTTTTGTATATATTTTCTATAATAAAACAAAAAACAGTTTCGTAGTGTAACTTAGCGCTGATTAGTCTTTTATGAATATTTTCTAACCCAGAATAGGTCCGTGAGTAACACAAATTCAAAAGGTAATTGATAAATCCATCCCTTTAAACAAAAAATATATATCTTAGGACTCTTGAAAAACAGAGAAGTTTAACATTTTAATTATTAGCATGTTAAACTCGTGTTTTTTTTTTTTTTTTTATATTACTACCATTATTACTTCAATTTTATAATAGTCTTGAGCAAGTTCCAGTTCTAATTAGATTATTTTTTTTTTTATTACTTTGCATTTTTTTTGTACCTATACTCTGTTTTTGTTTTTTAATTTGCATTATTTGAATTGTCCGATACTTACCTACTGGTAAATACGTGAAATACGATTGTGTGTATTTAAATGCACCGTCGTCACTGCTCTTCCAAGTAATATTATCGATCCAATGCTAAAAGGCAAATATTGAGTTTAGCAATTCGTAACGTAATTAGGCGCCGCTTCCTGGCCGGGTTGAGCACCTGCACACTCGCGCCGAGGTAACACGCTCATCTCGCAGAACCGCATGCCCGCGCCATCTACAATCGTTACTGCGAATACTATTAGAGAGCAGGTCCTCTTCTCGGCTAGAAAGTTCGGCTGCTCTGTTACAGATGGCGTCTGCGTCTATTCCTCAAGAAAATACTAATATTTTCAAGCAATATATATTTGTATGGTCTTAATTTTATCAGGCAACGGTGCAGTAGTATTACATTTCGATGGTGTAGCGCACAAATGTAAGTATAATTTCAGATGAAATTGTGTTAAATGCGTAAAATGTTTAATTTGATGACGGTGAGCAAATAAAATAAATTCAATTATATTCTTTACAAGCATGGTTTATTTCCACTAATAACAATATTACATTGTATCGTAATCTTAAATACTATGCACAAAAGTGTAAATTACATTACAGAATTACAATTACAAGAAAAAATAATAATGGATGCACAAATAATGAAAAAGTTAATATGCTTAGCTGTATTACACTGATAAATACTTATTTCTGACAAGTACTTATACGTAAACAAATTTAACTTTTCTAAGAAATAAACAAAACGATATCATAGTCGACTATAATAATTCGGCGTTTTGAAATATTAATTATAATATAAAAGCAGAGTGATACTTGTGATCCACCATTGTTAAGAGAATTTGATTTAGAATCTGATTATGTAAAAATTTACAGGAAGGTCGCCATTGTTTATAAAAACATTAGATATTTAGTTCGTTAGATCTTTTCCCGAAAAAGTTTGTAAACCAGATTAACGAGTTTCTTAATATTTTTTTTATCTTGGATATTTTACCAGATATATCGTCGGCTTGGTGTTACAAGGTTGTATGTAACACTTTGTAAGATTTTAAGTATTTGGCATTACAAGACTGTATGTGTTATAAGCTATCATTTGCAAAGGTCTAATAGATGGCAGCACTTGTCTAAACATTTGTATTTATTGTCAAACAAGGTTGTATGTCAAATTTAGCATTTACACTTTAGTGTAACATAGTTGTATGTAGACGCATACAACTCTAACCGACTTGGTTTTGAGAGTCGTGTGAAATAAGGATCAAATTTATGAAAACTATGACAGTGATGATTCTATAAAAGACCGTAATTATTGCTCAGATGATCCAAATAATAATAATGAAGCAGAGGAAAGCTATTCGAGGTACAATTTCTTAAATTTGTGTTATTTAAAAAAAAAATCGTTTAATTTTAGGAGTGAATACTTAAAGATAGAAGAAGAAAGAAGTGTTATCGCGAGTGAAGAAACAAATAATGTAGAGGAAAATGAAAATTATGATATTAAGAAAAAAAACAAGGAAGAGACAAAGAAATCCAGACAACTGGACCTGCAATAAGAGGAAACAGCTATGCGAGCAGGGTCTTCAATATATTTCTTCTCGAAAAAAATGTAGTTCCTGCAAAGGAACTTCAAAACATTAAAGGCTGTTTGCACGCATGTCGCTGGAAATGCTCGGCAAAAATTACTAACAAAGAACGAGATAAAATATTTAAAGAGTATTATAAATTGAAATCTAAAGAAAAACGAATGTTCGTTCTTTCTACAACCAAAAAATCTACACCTATCCGCAGAAGGAAAGGAAACACTGATGAAAATTCTAAAAGGACTGCCACCTTCCGCTATTTTATTATTTGAGCAATAGCAGAACACGAGTATGCAAACAATTTTATTGTGGAACTCTGAGTATTAGCAAGAAACCAATTTACTGTGCTCATAAAACAAAAAATTCTACAATCGGCACACCAGGTCCTTTAAAACACGGAAAGCATACTAAGCAACCCCTTTACCATGAAGATGTCGACTTGGTCAAAGAAGACATAAATCTATTCCCGCGTATGGAGTTGCACCACTGTCGGGCAAATTCAAATAGAGAATATTTGGATTCATCTTTAAGTATTACAAAAATGTATGAATTATATAAACAATACATAGCGGGAAGAGGTAAAGAACCTCTAAAAAGAATGTGCTTATAGGAGCATATTTTGTATGAATTACAATTTACATTTACATGCACCAATAAAAAGACCGATGCGATCTTTGCGAGGAAATCCATCTCCTGAAAAAGGAAAATAAATTAACAGAAGATACAAAAATGATCTATGACGACCATATCAAAGAAAGCAATGAGGGAACCACGAAATCGAGACAGAATCAGAAATACGCCAGTGCTTTGTTTTGACCTCGAAAATGTCTTAAGTTGTCCGAAAGCTGAAATCGGTTCCTTTTATTACAAATTCAAGTATTCAGTGTATAATCTGACCGCACTTCTTTCTAGTTCTAAGCAAGTTTATTGTGGTATTTGGCCTGAATCTTTGTCAGGGCGATCTGGTAATGACATTGCCAGCACTCTTATGAAAATACTGGAAGCAGTACTTCAAGATAATAGAATAAGAATAAGAATAAGAATAATTTATTTACGTGCTATTACATAGAGTTTACAAATGTCATACAAATTAGAACACACAAAATGTGGACACAATTAACATAAATTCACAATACTTCAATAAAGGTTTGATACTAACATAGAGAGAAAAATACAATACAATTGCTATACATTTTAAAAACCGGTATCAATTGGAGGAGTATTTGGTTGTGGTATCGCATTGGTATTGGCAAGAAACTCCTGCCAAGAGAAAAATGAGTTTTCTGTTAAATTTTTTTTCATATGTAGTTTGAAAGTGTTTTCAGGCATGTTTCGTACTCTAACAGGTAGAGAGTTAAAGAACTTTGGGCCCCAGAAGCGGGCTCCCGTGCGAGATGTATTTAATCTCGTCTTCTCAATGTGAATGTCATCTCTATGCCTTGTTTCGTAGTTATGCACATCCGCCATGGTTCTTAGTGTGGCACGGTGTCGCATTGTATATAGCAGGCATTCGTAGATGTATAGCGACGGTAGAGTCATAATGCGGAGGTTTTTAAAAATCTGCTTACAGTCAGCTCTATAGCTTTCAGCACCTATGATTCTAATATACTCTGATTTTTCTAAACTGGCGTGCACGTCATCAAAATAATAATCATAATAATGACGAGACAATTTTACAAAGTTGCCAGCTGTCCTGGGTATTTAAAAATGGCTGCAATCAGCTGTTGCGCCCGTGCAATCTTGTGCGACAGTGCGCGGTTCGTATCAAATTCATCGACTTCTCTACCGTTTATCGTACAGATATCAACCTTGTGGTTATGGTTTACCATCTACAATGACAAAATATGCATTGTAATAATCGATCAAATGTAACAAGTTAGACGTCAAAGAAGTTTGAAGCATTAGTGAAAAAGATGTGGCATCGTAGCCGAGAAAATATCGCCGTTGCCAACATAACATGATTTATTACATGATTGGCAGGCGAAAATTGTGTCCGCGGTTAATACACCGATTACCTATTTATAACCACCGGTGATCAGTGTTATGTAACAAATAATCTTCAGATTAATTTCGATTCTTAAACTATTGTTATGCATATTCTCGAAAACAATCACGTTGGTACGAAAAAACCTCATCGCACAGCTGTTTGATGACGTGCACGCCAGTTTAGAAAAATCAGAGTATAGCTCGCCTTTGTAGGCCAAACAGTCTGTGTCTACGTGCTGAGTGACCCCAGGCAAGAAGGCAGTACGTCATGGCTGACTGAAAAGTGACGTAGTACGCCGTTCTAAGCATATCTGCTGGGACAGAGTTTGCTAGGTTTCTGAGCAGGAAAGTGACGCTATTTAGTTTCCCGGCTAGAGCCTCTCCGTGAACATCCCATGTAAGAGAGCAGTCCAAAGATATTCCGAGAAATGTTGTTGAAAGGGGAGTGATGAGATTGTGTGGTCTTAGTGAGAATATCATCTGGACTGTTTTATTTTCGTTAAGGTGGAGTTTATTACAGTCAAACCAGGTCTTAGAGTTTGCTAGTATATTTGCATTTGCTACCTTTGTTGTATTGGCACAGTCTCCATGGCTCAACAAGTTGGCATCATCAGCATAGAGGATGGCAGAGTGGTCAACCACAGAGTTTACAAAGTCATTTATGTAGATGATAAAAAGCAGTGGACCAAGAATAGAGCCCTGTGGCACCCCATGCTCAACTGCCAAAGCACTAGACCTTATACCATCCACTGAGACGGTTTGAAATCTGTTTGATAGATAGGACCTGATCAGCTGGCAGCTCCCTGCATCGAGGCCATATCGTTCAAGTTTTTTAATAAGTATCTTATGATTGACGCAGTCGAAAGCCTTGCTAAGGTCTATGAAACTGACAACTGAGAATTTTTTGCTTTCAAAACCACATAGTAACTTGTCAACCAGTTCGAGTAGTGCATCTGCTGTCGAGCGGCCTTTGCAGAAACCAAACTGGTATCACTGGTATCACAGAACTCATTCTATGGAGTGACAGTTGCGTTCCGCAAAATCGAAACTCGCATATTTCATTTGCAATCGCGGACTTCATGCTGCAGCATCACAACATAAAAAACATCACAATGAAATATTTTACACTCAATTATGTGTACAAGAGCTAGATTCTGTCAATCAGGAAACCAACTTTTCCAAAAATTTATAAGAACTGAGTATCGCAGCCTTAGCCTGAGATAATAGTTTTACTATCTAGTCGAATATAGCGCTAGTCGATTAATTAGTGGAACCATTGTGGATGGCGGGGGTGGGGGACGATGCCCCCACTCCCGATCGACTGCGATCAATTATCGCATTAGCGATTGCATAGGCGAAGTCCCAGGCTATTCTTGATTTATGATTATTAATACAAACAGCGTCGCGTGCATCGCACGATTTTTCACCATTGAAGCCCGGACGTCCCGGGGCGTGACAAATTGCGCGCCCGGAGCCATGGAAATCGGTGTGTACGCGCCGGCGGCGCCGCCACTGCAAGTTGCCCGGTTAACGCGTGCGACAGGTGCGCGACGACATGCACGCGCTTTTTAATTGTCGGTCAGAAGTGCATAATTAGATTAGGACATAATCTGCGGATTAACGGATGCAGCTGGTTTTGGCCAGCTGATGGTGAACAACTTTACTTTAGACGACACTGGACTCGTTTCTGGCCACTTCAATTACCGTGGATGGAAGTAATTACGTAAAAATGACTGGCCTGAAAAATAATCCATTACTTTACAAGTGTAGTGCCATCTTAGTAGTCCACTTTGGTATTGACATATTAAGGTGCTAGCAATAAAAATCGTTGTCAGCTTTTCAAAAAACCTAACAAATGTTTCACTAGTAGCAAAATACAACATGAGTCTACGACAGAAAAAAAAATGCAATTCTATCTAGGCCAACCGTAAATATTACCTACTGGGGAGATTTTAGGTAATGTTTTTGTTGCGGATCATTGTCACTTGTGTGCCAAAATTTATAAACTCACTTCATTTATCTGAAAACAGTTTTAAAATTTACTAAAAGAAAGTGTATTCTATAATAGTGTTACACCAATAGTTTTAATATGTTCAGGGTATTAAATAAGCAGAATACATTAATTCATTCATTTATTCATTTAGAAATTAAAAATATTTTAGAAAAATCGTTGGACACGTCGATTTTAGTTTAAAAAAAACTCATTTTGTGTAAATGTCAACCATGTTCAACGAATATATTGAAAATGCGGCCAGGTATGGCCTGCTAATTGAGGTACATATACTTAGCACGCCCGAACTACAAAAAGATTCCCCGAAAGACGAAACCTTGAAAAGCTACCCCGTTGCAAAGTATGTATTCACATTTATTTTAGTCAGCTCAAAACGTTCAACATAATCTCCTACGAACCACGCACCCGGTTTAATAAGTATCAATCCATTACGTATTTTATTCAACCGAACCACATTCAACGTGCGACATATGCCTCGTACTATTTTTATTTATAAAAATTCGTACGTTCCTTGTATACTTTGATTTTTAGCAATATACTTATTCTAAATATTATATTTTGACATTTGGTTTTTTAAATGTCATGAACAAGAAAATATAATATTTATGCAAAACACTGTGAATGGTCGTAGAAAAAATCATATGTATTACTCGGTAGCAAAGATCCATTTCTTCCCCTAAATTTTCCTAAATATCCGCGATAGGAAATGATGCACAATTGCTCTCTTGTAATACAAATAGCTATTTACTGATGTTTCACAGTTTTCAATTTATTGTGCAATGATAAAATACGTGTTTTTCTATTTTGCGTTTAGTCGATTCTAGCACCGAAATGATGTCATTTGAGTTTTAGAATAAGTGGTTGGTGTGCTAGAATAGACTAGTAAAATTTACTGCATTGATGTTGGTAGTGGTAGCGTTGACGGTTGACGTTGAACTATCAACTGACATTCGTCAAAAAATAAATTTCACAGAGAAGAGCAAATTCATGAAAATGAAGTTTAATTTAAATTATTACCGTGGAAAGTACAATTATTATACACATGTAACAGTTACAAGCGATTTGTCTTGAGAATTTATAGTGACACCATGTAAATTAGCCGCCCAAATTTACGCCACATAAATGTCTCAAACCACCGCAAAATCCCCTAGATTTTAAATGTTCATTTTTTAATTTATAGTATGATGCGGCAAAATAGAAAAAATAGTATAAAACACTCGTTGCAGAAGGTCCTTCAAGCACTCATTTGTTCCTCAACTCGCTGCTACGCAGTTCGTTTCGAAATTTCAAATTCGTGCTTGAATATATGCCTTTTGCAACTGGTATTTTAATATACTATTCCAATATTATTGAAATTTTGAAAAAAATAATTACTGCTGACCTAATCAAAGCTGGAGAAACTCTGTTGAAGTTAAAAATTCCTAGGAATGTTATGAAAATACATAAGCCTTTTATTTTGAAACTGACCTTTTTGAGTCCATTTATATTTAAATAAAGATATTTGAGATTGTGTTTGCGTTTCAATAAAATTAAAATACGTGTAGGATACCAATGTGTCACTGCTTAAGTGTTTCTAAGTGAGTTAAATTTACAATTGCTCTTAAAATAGCAGCACTTATTAAGTGAATGATATGTGTTTTCTTACCACAAATGGAGTTAGGCCACTTTTCAAAATTAACAATTCGATTTGTTATAAAATTTTGGAAGAGCCCAAATGCTCTAAATTATAAAAACAGCACTCAATTTGTTTTATATATCTTTACAGCACTTCAATATTCCAGCATGAACTTGGCGATTTTAATTCTGAATAAGAGTCATGCTTTTTCTCTTGCTCAGATTTTTTTCTCGATGATCCAGCCATACGCCACGTAAATCATTTCGTACATTTGCAGTGTTTAATACACATTTTACATGTCCTTCACTTATTTTAAAGGTACCAAAAAAGATTTTTTACAGAAGGAAACTTTGTTTGAAACTCTTTGTTTTGCAAACAAAGACAACTTTTCTACTCCCACATTAGTAAGTTGTCAATTACACACGGACTTCATGGCTAGTAAATCATTTATAACGTAACAGTGTTATGTAATGAAAGTCACTAGTGTTACGTAATATATAACTTTTGAATGCAAGTTAACTTGATAAAAACAAAAAACACATCGATTGATTTTAGGAGGGGGAAATTTAAAAACAACGTTAAATAAATTTAAAGTATCACCCCTTCCTCCCTAGCCACCCCTACTTTGAAATTTCAAATTCAACCTCCCACCTTGCGATACCTCATTTTAAATCTTAAAAACCCCTAATTTAGTGGCGCAATAAAAAAGGTTTTTGTCGATTAGTTTTGGGAATAAAATAAATTAAAAAAATTCCAATACTATTTATATGAACAAATCAAAGTTCCTTTCAATGAAACAAAAAAAAAACAAGTCAAACCAGTTTTCCAGGAGATGTTATGAAGTATGTTAATTGAATATAAAATATTACCCCCTTCCCCTAGCGACTCTCACCTATATTACAAATTTTACGTTATGATACCTTGTTTTAAAGGTTAAAAACAATCTAGCGGTTTAACATATATTTACGTCAGCACGTTTCCAAAAACTAAGTATATTTTTCAAAAATATTTTTTGAGAGGTTTTCTTACGTTTTACAAAAACTTTATTCTACTTTTTTTGTGATAAAGAAATGTACCAACACGCAGCATTTCTATAACTCTAAAAGGATTTAGTTTTCTGGAGGTTTGTTTTTATTACTATCAGCGAATCATTTGGCACAAAAATGTCATTGTAATTTTTTTTGTGATATACGCTGATGGTAAGTTAGATAGTACGTAGTCTATTGCTCTAATTTAAATGCAAAACACAACTATTGGCTCGATCTCGTGGAAATATTTAGAACATCTCTTACTTCGATATTGCATCAGAATATTTCAGTTAATAGGAAATCAAAAATCTTCTTTCTTGCGCTTAGCGCCTTTTATAGGATTCTGATAGTAAGTTTTGAAAATTTGTCAGAAGTAATTGAGATTGTGTCGAAATTATTGCAAATTTGGAACAGAAATGAATATTTTGCGGCAATAAACGACATTTTACGAGAATTATTGAATGTTGGCAGAATAATTAAAATTTATTTGTTAACTAATTTTTTGTTTAATAAAACTTTGCTATATCCTTGAAATGTTTGATGTCAGCATCAAACATTGCTATCAACATATCTATTAAGTCAAATGATCATGATGATGACAGTAATTTTTTGAATCTTCTGAAATTAATTGAAATTGTCGCACGAATAATTACAATTTTGATACAATATTTGAATTATATATTATTTTATGTTCGTTTTTTTAAGATGTCATTATCTTTGAAATTTTTAGAGAAATAACTGCTTGAGGATCCTCACCTTATCAAAGTTGGACAAAGTCTGTTCCGGTTGATAATAGAAAATCTAGGAAAATTAATATAGAATTTTGATAGTAAGTTCTGAAAATTTGTCTTAACTTGTTGAGATTGTGTTAGAAATTGTTGCAAATTTGCAACACAAATGAAAATTTGACAGCAGTAATTGCCATTTTGACAAGAATCATTGTATGTTGGCAGAATAATTGAAAATTTAACGTAATAATTAATATTATTAAAATAATTTGAAATTTTAGCAGTAATAATTGAAATTTTGGGAGAATAATTGAATGAAATTGTTTTTTTTTCTACTCCCATATTAGTAAGTTGTCAAATGAGTGTGTAAGTGTGTGTGTAATCACGGACTTCATGGCTAGTAAATCAGTTATAACCTAACAGTGTTATGTAATGAAAGACACTAGTGTTACGTAATATACAGTCTGTTTGATAAAAAGCGCCGCGCCCAAGAGTATAGCGACATCATTTCTTATAAAATCATCAAGAAACCATACAAATAGTTTTTTTTATCGTGCAACATAGGGTTAATCATTTTTATGGTTATACACTTCTGTCACAATGACAGCAATGTATCAAAGCGTCTTTTTTTTTAATTCAACATACAAGTAAAATTAATTCTCTGTGAGGCAAATATTACAGTTTACGAAGCGAACAATCTTAAGCTGAGGTTTGCAGCATTATAAATTTGAATAACTGAGTTGCGTAGATTGTTTACTTCATAAACTGTAATATTTGCCTCACAGCCTTGTATGTTGCATTTATAAAAAGACGATTTGATGCATTGCTGTCATTATGACAGAAGTGTGTAACTATTGAAATGATAAACCCTCTGATGTTGCGCGATAAAAAAACTATATATATATATATATATATATATATATATATATATATATATATATATATATATATATATATATATATATATATATATATATTGTTAAATGGCTTAGCTATAAGTTGGAGAAAAAAACCGTTTTAAACACCGTCATTTTTTTATTGTGACGTCACTGAATTGTTTTTTAAATGGCTCTATAATTATTTTGTGTATTATTGTAGAGCATTTTAAGCACTTTTCGCCGGTCTAAATATTTCGTATTGTTATACTATGATTTTTTTTTGCAAAAAATGTGAAAAACTGATTTGATCTAGTATGCTGTTAAATCCCTAATTATCTGGAATAAACAATTGGTTTTACAGAAAAACTGCAAAAACTTAAAAACAAATTCATAGTATAACCCTAATAAAAACTAAAAATTCAGGTGAAACCGGTGAAAAGTTTTTCAAATGCTCTACAAGAATACAACAAAAAACTAAAGCGGAGCCATTTTAAAATAAAATTGTCGGTGACGTCACAACAAATAAATTAAGGTGTTTAAAAATAATTTATTACGGCAACTTGTAGCTAATACTGTCACATTTAATAATTCATATGGGTTTATGATGATTAAATAACAAATTAAGTCGCTATAGTCTTGGACGCTTTTTATCTAGTATCAGTATGTATTTAATATACATACTGTATATTACGTAACAGTTATGAGGGGAATTATTTGTATGAGCATTGGCAACATTGTAACATTTAGTTTTGAAATTGTGAAAATAGTCATATGATGGTCAATATCAAATATTGCCATGAGCATCTGGCAGAACAAAAGTGTGCATCAATATGTGCAATTTTTTTTTTTTTTCATAATTACGACTGGGAGTAGAAAAAATAGCGTACATTACTTGAGTCGTAAGGTTCGTTAAATTTCTCTTCTTGCATAATATGCAATAAGTATGTTACATAACTCTCGTTGTGTAATATTGTAAAGATGAGTGTTTCTAAGATAAAGTAAGCACACTGCCTTGTTCACACGAAGTGTGAATATCAACGAATACTTTATAATTGGAATTATAATATTATAGTTATTTAACCATTAACGGAGGTAAGTATTGTTTACCAGTCGAGGTCGAGTTTGCGCTCGAGTGACAACGAGGGCTAGCAATTAAGCCAAGACTCGTCAACACTTACCACTCGAATTGCTTATAACTGGTTTTCCACTCCTGTAGTCGGTTTAATTGTTTGTGTTTGATTTTGACATAATTGCTGAAGGGTACGTAGCAGATAGTATTGCCAATAAATAAGAGTTGGCTAACAGTTTTGTACAACAACTGTCATGCTTCGAACATGTATTAGAAGAATTCAGCAGATCGACTCAAATTTTGTGTGTGCGTGGAAGTGCACTTCTAGATCGCAATGATTGCAACAAAATCGAAGAGCTGTCATAAAATGTTGTTAATTGTAATTACGAAAAATTCGTTATAAGTTTTTCATTATTTTAACCAAAGCTTTATTGGTACGTGGTTGTGCTGCGTATCGGTTGTGCTGCGGCGTTTTGTGGTGTTCTCGTGTTTGTTCGGTTCTCTTCTGTCAGATCTTCTTTTTGAATAGCATTCATTTATAAACCGTCCCCTTTTCTTGCATAATTTATAGTATATTCTAGTCTGTTGTGTTTCGTTCGCTGCTTGCCGGGATTTTCTTTCATCTGATTGAAAGTTGCGGGATTTGATACATAATTTGATTGTTGGCATAACGATTCACCGGTCTCGATAATCTTTGTTTTGAGCATTTCAAGAGTTGGTAGGGTGTCTCTGGTCTCTATTGCACGCCTAAACATGTCAACTTTACTTGGCAGACTTTGCAATAACATTAAAATTAGTAGTTTTTCGTTTTCTTCGATTTCCATAACATCTAGATTGTCAACCATTTCAAAGAATTGGGCAATGTGTACAGATTATCCATCGTAGATATAAATTTTCAAAGTGCCATTGGGCTACATTAATATGATTATTCATTGAGTTATCTTAACCTCAACACACATGTTGACATCAATGACATATTTGTTACTAGTTTTTTACAAGTACACTGTCAAAATTATTATACAATGACAATTAATGTGACATTTTGGCCGACCTTGAATTTGACAATTCATATCTACAATGGATGATCTGTACCTTTATGTCTTCCCCTTCCTGCATTTTGTGTTGCAAAAGGTTCTTGAGTAAGGTAGCCATTCGGGCTGGACCTCGGGGTGCATATATTGACTTGAGTTTATCCCAAGCTTCCTTTGATTTAACAATTCATATCTACAATGGATGATCTGTACCTTTATGTCTTCTCCTTCCTGCATTTTGTGTTGCAAAAGGTTCTTGAGTAAGGTAGCCATTCGGGCTGGACCTCGGGGTGCATATATTGACTTGAGTTTATCCCAAGCTTCCTTTGATGTTACGCAGCCTCGAATGTGTTTTAACTCGGGAGCACTGATAGATAAAACTATATCTGACCTTGCTTTTGGTCGAGGCGTGTCCAATCCGCGTATGCGTTTGACTGCGCTGGTGTGGGGTCGAGAGGAGGCAATTCAGGTTTTGTTATTTCCCCGGACACGTAACCCCACATGTCATTTTTGATTAATAACGCATTGGCATGCACGCGCCATGTATCGTAATTATCTTTTGATAATGGTTCCAGACGAGCCGAGTTTATCGAGAACATGCTTCCGTACAGTTGATGTATGTTCAATAAATTTATCTAGTCGTATCTTATGAATGTTACGACTTTTGATTCCTTTAGTCCATTCTCTGGGCCCATAACCTGTAGAGATGAGTGTTCACACTTGGTGTAAACAAGGCAGTGTTTACTTTAACTTGGGAACACTCATCTCTACAAACATACTATTGTATTCTCATCATTTGTAATATTTATTTTGCTCGTGATTTAGTGATATGTACTACTTTGCGTTATGTTTGATTTTTGAAATCATTATCGGGACAACTTGATTAGGTTCGTTTTATGGGTAATGTGTCTATTAGTAATTTTTGTTAGTAAGTAAATAAAACACAGATATATGGATTCAGTGAAATTTATTCATTTTGAAAAATTATGCACGCGACAGGTAGATAAAATACAGTTTTATCATTCAAATTTTACGTTATTTATTTAATTATCGTTATTCAAAATTTTGCATATATTTTATTTAATAATTATTGTATCTTTATTTTATATTTTCTGACTTTTAAAGTTTGACTTTATTTTGTAAAATTCATTATCGTTAATAATCAATATTGGAATTACAATGTGAGATTGCGACATGTGCCAAATTATCTTCAAATTGTACCGAGAAGTTCCTTCAATACATGACATCACTTTATAGAAAATCGTTAGCATTTATGGCTACCAATGAATTTCAACGCCACCTTGTGCATAGGAACAAATCACATAAATGAATTCATGCAATGACCCAAATTGTGCAGATAAGTCATCGCCTGTCATCATCGTATGATATTTATAGCATGTGTGTCTACTATCACTGCCAGCCACATGATCCGTCAGAACTTTATGAGGTAGTATTATTTAAATTAAACGGATTATGTTTTAGTTTTATCAGGTTTATTTCTAGTTCTACACACTTCTATACATACGTACATTCATAAATACGATAGATTCTGTTTGAAATGCTGAAACTGCTTGAATATTGGAGCGCTTGACAATTTTATTTACGATATTACGTTGACCTTAGTACCTTATTACCTTAGTACGTAAACTTGTGAATTTGTTTCACTTGACTTGAAAGGTAACTCTTTATTTCGAGCATTTGGAAAGTAGATAGATTATTTAAGCAAGAAACTAAATAAATCCTACTCTTTAGAGTTTCAAATCTATAAGATATAACACACATATCTCTATAAGATATGTGCCATTCATATCAATAAGGGTAACAGAAACGGGGCATACGTTTAAAACATATTACAAATAATTAGTTTTAAATATACTGATTTTTTTAATTTTGTTATTGTGTTTGTATGTCATATGTGGTTCTCCAAATTCTACATTATTGGTATAAATGAAATGCAGGTGCCCCTAGCCGCCTCCCTGGAAATTTTTCCATTTTTAGCTTCGTAACTAGTAACGCAGTTTGCATAATATACAATCTAAACTTCTAAACCACTCAAACCATGAATATCCCTTCCCAGAAAAATTAATATAGTAATTTCCAAATTGGCAGTATAGTATTTATAATATCCCACTGAATTTTTTAACTGTTTTTGTTATTCTTGATTTCTAGATTCATCAAGACCTTATACCTTATATCATCAATTGAAATAAAATGAACTACACATCATTGATATATGCCTGCAGAAGTCATTAAACTTATAAAAATTAATTAAGATTATAAAATAGGTATATAGGAAGATTCGTGTACTCGATGGCAAGCAATACTCAATACAGTTTTTTTTATTCCTCTTCAAGGTGTAGATAAAAGTTATTAAAGTATTTAAACTAAGTATTTCCTGTACATATTATTACATATTAAGTATACAGGGTATTTCAGACCACCCCAGGATCCCAGGCTTTTTCTTCGGTAAATTGTCATCTTAGAAGTTCAGGAAAATAATAGTATAACTAAACCTACCTGAAGACTATAATAGAGGTAATTGCGATTTCCGGAAGTTACCGGAAGCAGGCGTAACAACACTCAGCTTTAGAATTTTAAATGGGAACCTAGGTCATGTGCGGCATCGTTCGATAGGTATTTCAAATAGAAACAACTTTTGTAAGAAAAGTTTTTTTGTAAATCATATTCTTAGCAAAATAAAAATTATTTTTTCAGAGAATCAGTCCCACCATTTGTCGAAAATTTGACGTCCTAGATATTCAAGAACAAAAAAATAGCAGGACATAAGCCTACCTAAAGAATTTAATGGTGATAGTTTAGATTCTTGGAAATACCGGAAGTAGGCGTTTTATAAGAATCAAAGATTAAGAAAATTATGGATTGCTCTGTATATAACATTTGATTACGTTGTATAGGTATGAACATTTACCAATTTCTGTACGATAATCCACACCAAATAATATTTTTACTAATTGTTTTGCAATTATAAACAGCAATTCACGATTTGATCTTTGGTACTTTAACACCTTAAAACGCCGATTCTATTGGATATTTTCCTAAATGCTATGTATTATATTGTAGTTTGGACATTCCTACATGTAAGTTTAAAAAATCATTAAATTCTGTCTGACTGATTAGAAAATAATTACTTTTGTCTCTCTAGAAACTCGTTTAATTCCACTTTGCGCTGATACGGTCTATCGCCGTACATTTCTACCTTTGTTAAATTTTGTTTCGCCCACAAACGCCATCGCGATGTAGTGTCATTAGATAGGTGTTTGGGTTTGGTAAATTGTCATTATTCTAAATCATTAGTTTGGGAATATAACTCATACCTAAAACAGTGACAGTATAACAATGCTTCTATATGCTTTATTTTATTTACTTCCTAAATATAATTCGTGGTGTTCTTAAAAATCAATAATGATTTTAACTCATTTCAACTCATTTCAACCCCAATGAAAATTTTCGTCGTTGAGGTTAATATTCGTAGTATTTATAAAATCATTATCGATAATGAGAACACCACTTATTATATTACCCCTGGAAATTGACTTTGGAATTGGTTAATAATGTGTACATTTGATATCGTCATTCGCATAATTACCTCAGAAATGAATGTTTAAGCTCTTGAGACTTCGTCGAGCAGAGTAACGTTCTACGCTGGTGGTTATTTTTTACTTATCTGATTAAATGCCGAGCTTATGAATTTATACCTGTTTTCCCTCCATATTCTCTCACCGCGGTCCCTATTTTGGCTTGTTTTAAAACTTGATATCTCTCTCTCTCTCTCTCTCTCTCTCTCTCTCTCTCTGCATGTGTGCACCACCCTAGATCGCTATCGCCGGTGGTGTTCTAACCGTCCCCGTTATCTCACATTGGCAGATTTACGGCCATTTGAACATGAAGTTTAAAATTCGAGTTGACTAGTTTATGTGTTCCCATTAATATACTTGGTTGTTGATTTGCCGTGGAACATAGGGAAATAACATGAGAAAGTGGTTGTCCATAGTTTGCTGCTCCCCTATTCAAACTATAATAAAATTAACTGCACTGTTAAATGTATCATTTTATTGTGCTTCTTATGGTATAAACAATCCTCGCCAAACAATGTCTTGAGATGTGCAGAAAGCTTTTAAAATAATTAAAAACATTAAAAAATTGAATCGAAATGACGTTCGATGCTAGGAAACCGTGTGCCAAGCAGTATTTTACATAGGGCTCGTAGAAAAACAAATATGTCTATTTCTGTGGGTCAAATTATGCAAAGTGGTTTAGTTTATTCCTCCCACAAGTGTATATCACCAATATCGCCCCTATCGATATTTTATTTCTAAAACCATTTTATTCTAACAGATTTTCCAGCTTAATCCCTTAATAATGTTGCAAATATCCAATATGATGTAAAATATAAACTTTCGAGATAATGTAAAGTGTTAAAGTCATTTTCGTTTGTAATTTTTATAACTCTATTTTCATTTTGCAGACCTTGCAGCATTATGCCTTTGATAATAATTCAATAGTTCCAGTTATGATACAGTTAAATAACTTGATGCGATTCTAGTGGCATTGAACCCCAAACCAATTCGAACCGTCTCATTTGTTTAATCATTGATACGGGCACCTATCACAGTGGTGCTCGTATGACGTCAACCGTCTCATTGGTCTAAAAGTAGTGCTGGAAACTTTCATAGCGAAGCTCCTGCAATTCCAAGCATCTCATTGCATTGGTCTAAAAAGCCATACGGGAAACTATAACTGTAAAGGTAGTGCAATTCCGCCCATCTCATTGTTCCAAAAACTGATGCGGGACCCTGACATGGTGAAGGAGGTGGAATTCCAACAATATACCATTGATTATAATACCCTTTAAGGCAGTGGTTCCCAACTCGACTTAAGCCTCGGCCACTTTTCCACTAGAATTTTACTCGCGGCCAATTCACGTGGGAAAAAAAATCTCTCGAAACGGGAAGATCTTAATAAAGAAGTCGGTTCTTTTGGGAAGGAACGCTGTTCATCAAATCGGTCATTGAAAAAAAAGTAAGTAACTACACAGGACATACAAAACTTTATATTTTTCACAATGTGTAATGGGAATACATCTTAAAAATTATGTTTCATTCTGTTCCAGTATCTTGGAATCTTGCGCGAACACTTTTGTTCAGGACAACACGCATATCATCGCATAGGCTTAGTCGATTTCTCTCCTTCTTTCTTGTTTCAAGTAATGCCGACAAGCCTTGCTCGCATAAGAAGGTGGTCGAAAAACCCATAATCAAGCGTAACGCTGTTCGCCGAATATCAGGGTAACTAGTGGCCTTTTTGCACTAAAACTCTTCAATGGTTATACCAGATTCAAACGAAACTTTTAAATAGCTATCATTCGAAGTTCAATGACTTGTTTTTCATTTGGAATGTCTTTGACATTGACAGTGAATGGATTGCGTATAAATCTCTTAATATAATCGTTGTCAACTGTGGCATACTCAGAAATATATCGAGTGAATTATTCTTTTAGTTTCTGTATGTGAGATAGTAATTCGGCGTGGAGCTTTTCGGTGTATTCTGCGTAACATTCCAGATGAAAAGGAGTATTAAGGGTTGGAAAATCAGAATAATTACGTTCTTGCAATTTACAAAACCAGATATCTAATTTGCATAGAAATGCGCGTAGTTCTTCAACGGTATATGTCGTACCTTTCTGTTTTTGAATTCTAGAACCCTGTAGTTGCAAATTCAGATGATTAAAAATGACGAGAACATCCGCAAGATAGGCAAATTGGATTTCAAGTTTAGGTTCAATTAAATGGTCATGCAAACATTTCATCTCTTTTTCAATAAGGAACACTTTTAACTCCTCTCAGTTTAAACAATCGTCAACATATTCCCTTTTGACAGCCAGTGAACCTCAGTGCGAAATAACAAATTATCATGGTCTGCACCCATTTCGGCACACACATATTTGAACATACGGCACTATGTTTAACAAAATTAACTATTTTAATGGCAACTTTTAACGCAATGCATAAGCCATCAGGCTACTTTTTTTTATACTAATGCCCGACGGTGAATTATGTAATGAATGGGTATAATAGCAGGATTATTCTCTTTCACCAATGTGACCAAGCCCGAATGTGACCCCAGCATGGCGGGAGCACCATCTGTACAAAATCCATCAAGATTTTCCCATTTGAGATCATGGTTCTCGAAATAATCTGATATGATTTTCATGACATCTTTCCCTTTTGTCGTAGTTTCCAGCTTTTGTGATAGAAGTAATTCTTCTTGAATCGTGTTGTCTTTATTTAAAAATCGAACAAAGACAATTGGGAACTTTTTGAAACATCTGTACTCTTGTCATATTGGAAAGCAAAATATGGAGACTTTTTATCCTGTTCTCCAGCTGTTCTTCAATATCTCTTGACATTTTTTTCAATTCTCGCTTTTACAGTATTGTTTGAAAGTGATGTGTCCTGAATTTTTCTCGCAGCTTTCTGGCGGAAAACCACTTCGGTGGCTTTTAAAATACATGGCTTCATTAAAGTTTCTCCGATAGTATGGGGTTTTTTGGGTTCACAGTATGGAGATCTCGAAAGATGCAGGACCGCCTTCTCGGATGTTTCAAACATTGAGCCGCTTGTTTCTAGTTTCATTTTTTTAAAGTTTTCTCTCTTACCTTAAAACACACCTTGAGTACGATTAATGTAACTAGGGTTCACCGGCTTCAGATGTCGCTCCTGCTTTGCGGATTTCAATGCATCATTGCAAAGTACTGTGCCACAAATCACACATTGGGGTTTTATTTTGCATTTCAACTTTAATTCAAAATGTATGAAATTGTGACTTTTGGGTCCTCTTACAACTTATAAGCATTACATTTATAATTATGATCGTAGTGAATTACAATTGCAATATATATAACAATCAACTCAAATGGATACTGGATCCACCAATCACAGAGTCTCTTCTAAACTTGAGACTTAGAGTATAAACTTTTAGAGTTTTAGAGTTTATACTCTTCTTCATGTTAACATCTCCTGCTGTTTAAATAAAATTAAAATATATATATATTTTTTTAATTATATATGTGGTCCTTTCGCGGACCACTTGGGACTCCTTCGCGTGGTCCGAGGACCACCAGTTGGGAACCACCGCTTTAGGGTATTATAATCAATGCCTAAATTGTCCCACTGGTCTAAAACATGATGCACAGACGTATTTTATTGGGTTATACTTTTCATAATTAATTTATTTAATAGCTTCAGTTACTCAATTGATTAGTTTTTTTAATATAAATTTACGTTAACGGTTCAGTTGGTAACATACACAGAAACGTCAATTATACACGAGTGTGTGCTTGGCATGGCCTGACTGTTCTCTTACCGATATTATTAAAGTGATATAGTGCCTGTGATCGGTGAAACCCAAGTTAATCTGGTCCCGACTATACTACCAGCTATGCGGGTGTTGGTATTGAAGTTAGAAATACACGAAATTTCCTGCATATAAATTTCAAATTATCTGATCTTGAAAATTTATTATCAATTTAGAACTAAACTCAAATATTTCACGCCGCAGGCTCTTTTGTTGCCGTCACAATGACGGGCGCCCAAATTGCAAGCGCCGCGTTGCGGGGCTGCCGGTGTTGTTATCCTTCGAGGGCCAGCTCGTAAGTGGCTGCTGATACACGTTTGGCGATGAGCAAAAGGTCGCCTTTGTGCCACCTCCCGGCTCCCCCGGTCTGCCTGTTTTATTGTCAGTCCGTGGGGTATTCACGCCGAGATAAACGCCCTTTGTCCGGCTGCGCCGCATTGTTGGGCCCCAGGAGGGAAGGCTGCCCCGCATTTCGTGCTCATTATGTCTCAATAATTAATTATCGAACCGGGGCGCGATTTTTCTCCCGCAAGCCGAACACAAGAACGGATATTTTACTACCTACACCGATTGCGTTATAATTATTGGTTTTATTGTTCAAATGACACAATTAAATAAACCTATAGTGCAATAATTGGTTGTAATTAGAAGTCCAATCATTTCACTTATAAGGGATCAACAATTAATTCGTATCAAATAATAGAGTACTGAATGAATGTGCATACAATTGTGTGGAAATTTTATTTATTTTTCCTTATGCTCAATTTTACGTAATAAAAGTCTTAACACCATGAGAATTACCTCAGAGTTATTTTTATCCAATCACCTTTTCCTATCTCTTATCTGGGGTTAGCTCTTTCAGCACCAACCCGTCGAAGCTACTAATTCTGACACTAAAACGAATTAAGTATCTTGTCGGATGCCACCCGATTGTGGCTTATAGGTTTCTTAAAGGAAGTTAATCAACGTTACTACTAAGTAATTGGTTAATTACCTTCTAAACAAATCTTCGAGGAGTCACTTTGAGGCCCAACAGGGTAATTAATTACGATCGCAACATGATAAATAATAATAATATATTGCGCATTTTTATGAAAATAACAGATTTTAAATTAAAAATTGTCCATTTTTTAACCAAATTTTCTTCGTGTTAAGAAAAAAAAATCACTTCGGTTTACAATAATAATTAATTGTAAAACTGTGCATGTGCTTTGCCGGTTGAGCATTAAATGACCCGGCTGCGCTCTCAACTCATGACAAAGGTCGCGTAATCCGCAATAAAACCCTCACTTACTTGCGGACTCTGACTTGTTGTCCATCGTTAAATCACTAATTTCTCGGCCGGGCGTCGGGAAACTATTCCGCTGCTCCTGTAAGCCCCGATTTACACGATAATCCCCGCCTCCGAGGGTCGTAAACCGGGGATTGGCTCCGGAATCTGGGTTCATTCGAAAGCGCGGTTCGGTAATTGAATCGTCACCGCCGCTCGCCAAGGCCGCCCCCGATGTGCCAGAGAGCGCTGATTTATGACCGCCCACGGCACGATTATAAAGATGCATTCATAACCGGGTATTGATTGCACCTCGACGAGAAACGAACCCGCGACGTTGGAACGTTCAATTTATTTTTACCCAGCCTGGGCCGATTACTTATGAAAACGGCAAACACGATGCATTTAACTCACTTGTTCTTAAAATCAATTATATTCAAAAAAGACACGGCTCGCAAATGAGATCGTGACAACTCACATACACTCATATGTCAGGGCAATTTCACACATCGACCTGCAGCCGTCCACGGCGCTCCAATATATACAGGGTGTCCCACGCAAGTCGTTGGTTAAACAATTATAGGGTTCCTGATGAAATAAAAATTTAAAAATATCACACAAACATGTTTCTATCACTTCCCGTTCTACCGGGTGATAAAACCACAAATACATGTACTTAATTTATTTGGTATATCGTTAAAAAAAACTAAATTTTTGATTTGACATCTAATGGAAATATTTCTAGGAACAAAATTGTAGGAAATTTTGTTATCCATATATGTCCATATAAATTCATTTATATGGATATTTCAATTTGAATTTTTTTAACCAATCTAATTGCAGATTTTTTTTACATCTCATCCAACCGGACCTATTATCAGTGAATAAACAATCTGTGGGTATCAGCAACAACAAGAGTCTTTCAGCGGCAAAACATATGCATGTTAAAATGAAGTCAAATTTAATTAATTACAATCGCAACATTATTCTTTGGAATAATCAAAAAGAAAGGTAGAGTTATAAGTTGGTAGTCTGGTAGTGAATGAATGAATAAAACTCCACTGTAATATGTTTTAAGCATATAAACTTTCCCCTCGATTGAGTAATTATTAATATTGGAATTTAAAAATAGTAAGCTACTTCAGACACTTTATAATATCAACAAATAACAAATTAATTGGACACCATTTGTTGAATGTTTAAAAAATCGTGGCAATTCATATTTAAAAACATCAATAACATTCTCAAAAATGTCAAAAACATTGATAAATCCCTATGTTCGCGATTGAAAAAGATCACCCGATCTGTGACAACTGGTAAATAAAAGTTAAAAAAAAAACCTATGGATTGTCAAGCCACGTATAATTCTCGTATAATTTTTACTGCAAAATTTGTCATTAATATGCTAGTTTTCTTAATGACAAATTTTATCGACAAAAATTAGACTACTTATTATATTATAGTTAACCTAAAAATGTTTGTAAAAAACTCGAGCTGTTACTCGGAATTACGCCAGGTAAGATACTGCACGCGACGCGATCTAAAGTGAAACTTAATTTGCCGCAAATGGCCAACAAATAGTAAATAATCCTGCGAAGTGAATGTGATTAAGTCTCGTAAGTGCCAAAATATTACTTTTGTATTCATATATTTATGTAAATGACTACTACATCGATTATTATACAGCTCCCTTTTCACATGAATTCACAAACTGGTAAATGGAGCTGCTGTAATTTATTATATGACCTAAACTGAGTGCAAGAAAAATAAAAACCATTATCCCCGATGGTACCGTAAACCCGTCACAATTTTGCATCTCTTCAACGCTCTTTGCCATCATCGCAAAAATGCATATTATGCCTGCCATACACGCTCCGGAAAATCTATAAGGAAAAACTGTTAAGGCTAGGTTCAGACCTAGCCTTAAGGATTTCCGGAGCGTGTGTGGGGAAAAACTGGACAGTTTGAACTGAACTGAACGGACTGGTCAGGCCGTCGAAGTAGAATTGAAAACGCATTCGATAAATCTGTACAGATCTGGACTGTTTAGATAAACTGAGCGTGTGTCAGTTCTGTCAGTTCTGCGTGTGAAGTCAGTTCCGTTCAGTTGTGAGGAGAGCAACGAAGTCTCGTGAGAATTTGGAAGAGTTTTTAAAACCCTATGAATCCGCACCATTCCTTTGGCTAGTGAAAAGCAAAGAATATCACGACAGAATTGCATCGTCTGACGTCGCCATGGCTGTCAAAACTGAGACGCGATGCGATCGATATCGGAGCGTGTGTGTGCGACGGGCTATTGAGACCGGCCCCGGAAATCCTCACGGATATATCTGAACAGTTTTTCCTTACAGATTTTCCGGAGCGTGTATGGCAGGCATTACAAACTTATTTTATTCTCTCAAATTGCTCGATAAAATATTCGCGGAAATATAGCAAAGGATTCGTGGCTGTACTGTCAAGGAGTTGGAAATAGAAGTTCCAATTTGTCGATTAGATCGATTAGAATTTGAATTATGACGTAAAAACCACAATTTTTGTGATTTTAGTTCATTTCTAGTCATGATGTCGTCCATTAATTGTTGAATAAATACATTGCTTTTAGTCCAATCACTACCAAATTTTAATGTGACTTAGCTACAACACCATTTTCATATAATAAAAAAAATAGAATCTGTAAAACCATTATTTTTTCCGAACAAAAGGTTTTAGATACAGTGATATCTTTGAAAGTATCATCAATAAAATTTCAAAATTTCGTGTACCAGTGTTCATATTTATTATGTAATATTAAAAAATCGCAAATAATGATCGGCCCAGTTTTGATAACCCACTGCTTAAATATCACTACTACCCTGCCCTTAAACAGGTTTCTCAATAAACCAATGTATCTACACTCAAACAAGGGCTTCACATATTCATTCAAAATGGGCTTTTTAATTCACGTACTTCTGCAACACCAAATATTGATCGAGAGTATCGAGTAACTGTAATGGGTTACTCCCAAGTTAACCTGCTCCCGACTATATATATATATATATATATATATATTTCTGTTGATAAACTAGTTTACAATTTAATACATTGTGCATCCTCGCGCGTCGGTTTCTGGTCGTGGCGTTAACTTCCAACGACCTGCCAGACGATCTCATTCGCGAAATCTCTTTAAAAAATCTATCCGCAGCATAAAATTCAATGCGAGATGGGTGGGTGGGTCGCGAAGGTGTCGAGCTATGGAAATTTGATATGCATTGGGGACGATTTTATGGCGGGCCGTTTCGAATATACGCGTTATCTCCTGCAGGATGGCGGAAGGGGAGGATTAAGAGGCCACTTTCGCGAAATTGCCGGGAGATCAAGCGTTCACAGGCCTTGGAAAAAATCGGTTGAGACAATGGGTACAAGGAAATTTCCAGTAAACTGTGAAACGATTTTGGAATGAGAGATTGGGGGAGCCTATCAAGTGAATAATATTGTGCAACAAGGCATTGTTATAGAGGATTCCCCATAGTTTGGTCTGCCTCTCCGAACGCGAGTGCGCGCGTTGCTTATATGTAGGTATTCCTATTTCTCGGGGGTGCTTAAATACGTAACTGTTGGCACTAATTTCTTCGCTATCTGACCATTAAACTAACCCATCTAACGGAACTTAGGCATTGGCAATAATCTTCTTCTTTCAAGTGCCGTGTCCGGTCTCCCTAACATTGGCGATCACTTTGGCGAATGCGTGCCGGTCCTCCGCCAGCCTAAAGAGTTGTTTCGCGCTTTGGATCCCAGTCCATTCAAGGATGTTCCTTAGCCAGGATATTTGTTTTCTGCCGATACCACTACAGCAACAATAATGTATAATAAATATGGGAATGCGTAAATTGGGTAAGGCGTCGCGCGACAGCCATAGTTTTAGAGTGTTAGGTGGTGGTCAAGGTAAATAACCTTCTATTAAAGTTATTAACTGAAGGAACAGGACTAAATCAGACGATTAAAACAAACATGTACGCGCCTTAGTATTCTCATGAAACGTGTTCATAAATATTCTAACACGAACATGGTATAATATGAGGGGAGATTTTTATAGTATCTACCTAGCCATGAAGGAACAAGTGATGATCGCATTTTTTTTGCTGTGTAACATTTTCAATAATATTGACCTACTTTAGTTCAGATTCGGAAAGTTTTATTGTTTTTATAAAACCCAAAAAACTAAAGCATGATCAAGTTCTTGGCAATGGAAATAAATGAACACAAGGAAATTCATCAGACGATGATTAAGGTGTACGTGGAAGACGTGTCGTCATTTTTTACAATACATTTTTTGTCTGTGCAATTTTTATGGACTAGGGATTCATTTGAAGATGATCCAAGATTCGGACAGCCCATTGAAGCACGAACCGGCGAAAACATCAATAAAGTTGAGGAATTGGTCCTAGTAGATTGAAGAATCAGGGTTTCAATGATTGTCAGTGAAGTAGGGCTATGAGAAGCTAATAGCTTAAAAAAAAATCATGAATATTTAGGAATGAATAAGGTGTCAGCACTTTAGATTTCTAAATTTCTTCAAAGATTGTGTGGGCAACAAATTTGTGTAGAAAACTTTATTGCGTTGACTGTCCATAAAAATATATATATTTTTTAAATTTAAACAGGAGATGAAACAAGTGTACCACTGAGACCCACCAACAAAACAACTACCATGCAGTGGGTCTACAAGGGATATTCACTACCAAAGAAAGAAAGAACACCAAATGTTTGCGATAAACTGATGTCGACGGTATTTTTGGTTACGTAAGCAATCTTACTGATTGATTACATGAAAAAGGGCTCTACAATTACAGGAGAAGTCTATAATAAATAATTAGGAAATTGAAAACTGCCATACAGTAAAAACAGCCACACAACTGTGACCAAAATATTATTCTGCTTCAGGATAAATGCAGAATTCACAAAGCTCGCCAATTCCGAGAAATGATCAACAAGTGCTGCTTTACAGAGATGAGCATTCACCCTAGAATCCGAACTTGGCACTTATAGTTCATGCCAGATAGGATTAACATGATGTAGGAAAGATCGTCGAACAGATTCTACTTAACCAAGAAGAATGGACTGGCATCGTAGTAGAGATCACTACTATTCTAAAAAAAAGAGGCGGATGAGAGAAGAATACAAGCTGATGCTACCCGCAGACAGTAGCTTATACAAAGAGAAACCCTGAAAACATAGGACAGAGAAAAATATATGCGCTGAAGATGGGCTGATTTCGTGGAGAAGTAATGCTAAAGAGACGATCCCTTCACATAATTACGTACTCGGGGGGTTCGGTTTTTAGTCTGCAGGCACACCGGTGTGATTCGGGCATACACTGGAGTAGCGCCCAGTGTATCTTTTGAAGATCTCCACCTCCATCCCACAATAAAAAAAAAAGATTAGATTAACATAAAACCGAAATCCCCCCACTGTTGGAATTGGACCAATGAGAAGGCATCCCAAAATCGCGGGAGCTGTTTTGAGCTATAAAGCGATAAACCATATATTTATTCCTTTGATCCATTAGAAATGAATGGCTTTAGAATAAGCAATCTCATTACTCAGGGACTCATTATCGTACCTCATTAAACTAGGATGCTCCAAGAGATGCATTTGCATTTCTGTTGACCAGTCCGGCAGGGCAAAGGAGGGATTTCGGTTTTGTGTGAATAGTGACACCTTATCTGGCATGTACTATGGTGACTATTACCTTCGTAAATCAATTGATTTAAATCAAATGAGTGTTTTTTAAATAAATCATTGATTTAAATCGAAATAGTTCTTTTTTTAATTAATCATTGCTTTCGCACTGTTTGTGCATTCCACTAGGTGAACAATTACAAGTGTAACTGTAATGTAACTATAGAGTTAGCATTCTTTAAAGTAGAAAATTGTAAGTAAGTACAATATTTTTCTTTTCTTCCATTTTGCTCCATCACATGGTGCAGATACACAGAAAAAAAAATCATCAATTCTTATTCAGAGGATACCAAATCATGTAAATGGTACAAAACCTCACCGCGCATTAGTATGACAAAGCCAAATCAATGATTTATTTTAAATAATCGCAAAACCTGATCAGAAATTTCAAAACACACTGCTCAATATTTGAACTGGTACACTTACAAGAACATATATAAAAAACAATTGACTACTTTTTGAACAACACCTTCTTGCTTAATTAATAGTATATGGTTCTGGAAACACGGAAACACTTTTAGGGCGAAGAATTAAAAGAATAAAACTTAAATAACGAATTTCAATTGTTTTAATAGAAAAATAAGAAAATCTTCATTTTAGTATTACGGAAAAGTTTGCTCTGGAAAGAAATGATAACCAAACACTTAAAGATTAATCATGCGTGGGACCTGCTCTAGCTTTTTTGACCTCTTGGCAACGTCTTGGTTTGCTGGAAATCAAATCCCGAATGTAAATCTGAGAAATATTTAGCCATTCTCCAAAACGGCAGTTCGGAGCTGATGGTGATTGTTTGGATCCGCTCCTCGTCACCTTATCAACCTTTTCAGGTAATCCCATACGTTCTCTATGGGATTAAGATCTGGAGAGTTCGCTGGCCAATCCATGTGCTTCATATTGTTCTCTTCAAAAAATGCATTGATTTGCCTTGTTCTATCAGGATGCGCATTATCATAAACAAACCCGAAACCATCGCCTATTTCATTGGCAAATGGCAACACTACTACCTCATTAAGATACCTGACACTATTAATTGCAGCATTGCCAAGCATAACCAATCCAGCACGACGAGTCGCAGAAATACCTTCCTAAACGGTAATTGAACCGCCTCCATAAGCTTGATATTAAGTCACGTGGTTGTCAATATAGCGTTCTCTTCTGCTTCTCCAAACTTTCACTCTTCCATCTGAGCTATGGAGACGGACTCTGGTCTCCTGGAATAAACAACGACCCCAATATTCAACACTCCAATTTGCATGTTGGTGTGCCCACTCTAGCCTTCTTCTTTTGTGGGCTCTGGTCAACATTGAACATTTTTTTAGAAGATCTGGACCTTAAATTTACTGCATGGAGTCTTCTTCTTACAGTTTGAGTGGATACTTGAGTACCTGTTTCGTTCAATAATTGAATTTCGAGTGTTGTTGCAGTAGAAAATCTAGTCCTTGAGTCTGAATCGTAATAAACCGGTCCTCCCTGACTGTTGTACTGCGATTTCGCCCTCCGCCGTGCCTATGTTCGACAGATCCAGTATCATTAAAAGCATTCGAACTCTTCTGATCACATTGTAGCTCACATTGAAATGGGCAGCAACAGCCCTTAGCGATGCACCAGTCATAAGCATTCCCATAGCTTGGCTCATCTCTTCAATACTTAAACGCCTTAATGGCATCTTTAAAATGCAGTCAACCACTATAAATTAAAACTTACTCGAGATATTCGCAAAAATTCTCTTAATACTTGATAAAGTATAAGCGTCCGCGAGCTCAGTAACTGCACTGATGACAGATAAACAACAATTGTTTCAAATGTTTTTCGATAGGCATTTGTTTGCATTCTGAAACACAGCCCTGATCATATAGGAAGTCATGCCAAAGGCATGAGAATATTTATTTCTATAAAAAAAAAATTACTTAGTATGTAAGTGTTCAAATGTTGAGCAGTGTATAAAAAAATTAAATACTATGCTAAAAGACCGCAGGTCGGTTGCCATTAAAATATTGTTACTACTACTCCAAAAAATCACGATTTTTATGATTTGTAAAAAAATAGATTTTTAATTTATTTAAAAAAATCTTAATTTATTCTAACCCTATCCGAATTTTAAAAAAATGTGTGGACGACTTTTTACTTCGGATGAACAGCGGGAAGAAGCAGTGGAGAACGTTTTTGAAGACTTGGCGAATGATTTTTTTTATAAATAAGTGCGTGGCCGTTAGAGGGACATATGTTAGAAAATAAAATATGACTTTTCTTCTAACTCTATTCCTTCATAGCGGGCTAAATAATATAAAAATCTCCTCTGGTAAACCCGTTTTTTTTTTTAAATTTGGCTATACGGTTCTAATTAATTACCCCATTGTGTCTGGTAATAACTCCATGGAGATTCATTAAGAATATTTTGATTTCATCGATTTCATTTAAATTTATTAATTTTTGAATCTTTAAAATGATCAATTGTTCGAAAAATGGTTAGATTTTTATAAGAAGTAATTCAAAATGACAAAATATTAAATTAAATTTGGAATAAAATATTTGCGGTGTTACTTTTTATTATTTGTATTTCGAATAATACATTTCCGAAGAATTCGTTTTCTAAAATTTTACCATGAACGAATGCGGTTTTGTGAATTCAGGGCCTACTATTAATATTCTTTAAAATATACAACTTTATGACCTCACTGTAGCTGTTACATCTGAATAAATATTCTGTTCTAGTATATTCTAGTGCTTGGTTTTAAGTTGGTGTGCATTGGTTACTCCTGCAGCGTTTGCTCTTGAGACACGCTCGATGGGGAGGAGGTTGTGTAATGCCCCCCACCCCCCTAGACCAAGCCTCTATTGCTTGGGCTCCAAGGCGCGCCCCAAGTTTGCAAAAAAGGCGCCCGCTGCGGCGCCGCCTGTCGAAGGTGAACGACGCAATCCCATAATGCACGATCGCTATTATAAATCACTGCATGAATAATTGTTCTAATAATTCACTTGGAGATTAATTTTACATCTAACTAACGTTATCTGGTACAGACAACTACGGTAGTAATACTGCTGATTAAAAACTGTTTCTACTTATATATGTCAAAGTAGCAATTTTTCACAGCTTACTATACATGAGAGTGATACTTTTTTACTCTAGATGTGAAAATATTTTCACACCTAGAGATGAAAATAAACATTTAAAATTAAATGCATTCATTTCTATGGAAACGACTTCATAAACATTAATTTGAGTAATTTGCATTGTGGCAGTGACAGTAATTTTGAATTAAATTGAACTTGAAAGTTCTCTAATATCAACGTTCATAAGCATATTTCACGTAGCGTACAACATGATAGCAAGATGACATTAGTAAGATGTCAATTACACACGGACTTCATGGCTAGTAACAGTGTTATGTAATGAAAGTCACGAAATATATATATATATATATATAGTTAGGGGGGAATTATTTGTATGAGCATTGACAACATTGTGAAATTTAGTTTTGAATTGTCAAAATAGTCATATGATGGTCAATATCTTATAATGCCATGAGCATCTGACAGAACAAAAATGTATGAATTTATACAAAATTTTTCGTTATTACAACTGGGAGTAGAAAAAATTACGCACTCTAGTTGAGTTGTAAAGCAATTACGCACTCGTGAAATTACGCGCTGCGTGCGTAATACGCTTCTTACAACTCTCGTTATGTAATAAACTATTAAAAAATTGTACGAGATATTGCATCATTGTTCAAGAACTTCTGCTAACCTATTCTTATGTGGAGACTTTAACATTGATTATCTAAAAGATTCTTCTCACAGAGACTCACTGTTTTAGTGAGTGTTCACTTGTTCACTTGTTTCAATCTAAAATGTACTTTGAGTGAACCAACTTACAGACATTAAAGGCAACACTTCCATTTAAAAACTTGATTATGTAGCAACTAATTTAGACAACTCAGACTGTCTCATCGGTTAGTCTAATGCAATGAGATCTAAAGATAATGCATGGATCACGAATAGTATAATCGAAACCCGTAGCTGTTGCATAAACCTGTACTGCGACGCTTCATAGTAACGACATAGCCGTTAAAACTAAATATAGAAAATTTTAAAAAAGAATATAAAAAACTGATATGTGTCCGCAAAAGCGAATATTACTCTTACAGAATTGCACAAGCCGAAAATAAATCTAAACATGTATGGAAAATTATTAACGCAACATTAGCAAAAATAAAAATCAACCAAGGCACTGAATCAGAACACAATAATGAAATAGTTAAAGACCCTCGAATGGTCACAGAACATTTCGTAGTGCACCTTGCATATAAAACTCAAAGAGCACTAGCGGATTGCTTTGAGCCTGGAAAGTCTGCAGAGTGCACACTGTCTATCAGCAATCCGAATAGATTCTTTGATTTCGTTGAGCCATATGAAATTCTCAAGGTTATCAAAAATCTTAAAAACACAAATAACCTCGGCATATTGACATATCAACCAAAATAGTGAAATATGTTGCCCCTGTTATTATACAGCCACTAGTGCCTCTTATCAATGACATACTTGAAACTAGTGTTTTTCCATCGATTCTCAAATATGCATTAGTAGGTCCCATCTTCAAGAAAGGTGATAAACAAAACGTTGAGAATTACAGAGCTATTGCAGTCTTAAACGTATTCTTAAAAAATATCGAAAGAGTTGTCTTCAACAAAATTTAAAAAAAATGCATTGGTAGTTCTCATCTTCAAGAAAGATGATGTACAAAACGTTGAGAATTACAGAGCTATTGCAGTCTTAAAAGTTTTCTTTAAAAATATCGAAAGAATTGTCTTCAACAAAATAACCAACTTCTTAAATAAGTGCAATCTAATTCAGAATGCGCACACGGTTTTCGGAAAGGGCATATACAAGGAGCGGGATAAAGTTAGACATGTAACAGGCGTCTTCTTCGACCTTTCACAGGCTTTTGATTGCCTAAATCTGATGGGGGATCTTAATGGGGCCTGAAATGATCCCATTAAGATCTTAAACCTAGCCGACAAGGGACTTAAGCTCAATTTGCTGGAATCATTAGGAATTTTCAAAGCTTCATCATCAAAAGACGGCAATGGGCTTGGAAAAAATGAAAAAATATATTAAAAAAATACAATTAATTATTGAACTTCATTGGTTTAAACCCAATGGTCGTTATTTCATTTAAATTGGGTAAGAATTTATGAAGTTATAAGGCTTTGAAATAATACTTTGGCGCCTCCATCCGCGCTGGTCAGTCTAGTAGGATTGGGCCGTTGATGACCCCAACGTTGCCCGTTGCACGCGGATCTAGCGTCCCTTGCGAGATAGCTCAATGCTTATTCAAATTTGATCGCCCGAGTTAGTGCGTTACAGTCAATTGTTTTGTGTGTAATATGGATAAGGGATTTGTTCGCGGTCAATCAGACAACTTGCCTAAGATTGACGCAGTTACTTTGCTAGTTTTTTGCTACGAATAGTAATTTCATCAGCTCTGAGATTCGCGGATCGAAAGCATCTAGGTAAGCAATAATGTATTTGTTACGCCTAAAACAATGTTTTATTGTAAAATTGTATAATGAATTTTATTGTTATAAACAAACAACTGTAAGATGTTTCATACTATACTATACGACCATTCATACTATTATTGAACCGTTGTTTTATATTCTCCTTGTAACTAAATTAATAGTGTTTATTGATTCACTTATAAAGGAGAAAGTAATGATTTATGCATATTTGTGCGAGTGTAAACTGGCACACGTATTGTTTTAAGTAAAGGCCCATTCCGAGTCACATAATATAACATAAGAAGCCATTGAGTGCATTTCTTATATGGAGCAGGAAAACGTCAAATGCGCGTGCACAACGTCTCCTTATGTTGTGTGGCTCTGAATAGGCCTTAAGAACAAAAAAATAAAAATGAAACACTCAGAAGTATAAATTGATACAATTCATGTTCAAAATTATTGTATAAGTCAATACAAATCTAACTTTGATAGAATTGAAATTAAATGAAAAATTGCATTGTTAAAAAACATTAAAAGAACATTAAAAGAAAAAACAAATTAAAGAACAAATTCTAATTTTTTTTAAACAATTAGACTATTTTATTAGAAAAATATATAATTATTTGAAAAAACAAAGTTGGCAAAACAAATGAAAAAATAATAATATATATATATAGTAGGTACTTTATTCACTCCCTCGAAGTAAAAAAAAACTTTTATTTTAAACATTTTCGCCTTAAATAATAACTTCTTGAATTATTATCGATTATCTAGTTAAATTCCGCACCATGTATCGTATAGTAGACTCGAAACTATGGCAAATGAAAAACTTACTTTCATGCACCTATAAAGTGGACACGATTTATTGGACTTACCTTTTGTTAGCATTTGTTAATTTGAAACAAAATCTAATATATTCGTTAAAGGAGCATATTCATAGTATATTTTAAATTATTATTTGTTATTTTAAGTACTTTCTTGTATCTATCTTCTGGTATTTATTTATTTATGTTTCCTACTAGTTTCAGTTTAACATTCAGCCATCATCACGGGTTTTTGTAAATTAAATTATATTTTTGAAGATTATATTTGACTATTTGTGTCGTATCAGTTTAAAAACCCCTGATGTTGGCTGAATTTTAAACCGAAACTAGTAGGAAAATAAATAAATAAATACTAGAAGATACCAGAAAGTACTTAAAATAACAAATAATAAATAATAATCACAAATATCTGGTAACATGGATAAAATACTAACAAAAATATTTAAAAATATGTTCGTTTCTCAGCAGTAGCTATTCGTTTCTCGCCTCTCGCCCGACTTGAGTTGGCAAACTCGAATAATCATTCGTTTTCATTTTTGTAGGGTCGCGTTTCATAGCCATTTACGAATATTTAGTTTGGGGTAGAAATAGTAGTGTTTGTACATCTAGGTATAATTCAATGTTTGTAACGCGGTTTCTCTTTAGACATGATAAATCCAGAAGTGCGAACTGGTTCAACGTAGGTTCCAGTATACTGCTGGACGTGTGAGCAACCGTGACGTCACACACGCGGCGCGTCCTGAGAGGAAAAATTCACGCGTGGTCAATTTTACCCGACTTCAATAATTAATTGTGAAGCCATTTGAAGTGCTAGATCAAAAATTTCAACGACATTATTTAAGTTTGACGGTGTATAGTCAAATGCAATATTTAAAAAAATGCCTTTCCCGACCCATTTGGTAAACGACCAGACTGAACTTATATTCTCCCCCCTCTTTAATTGTTTCAAAATTTAATGTATACAGGGTGTTAAAAAAACTGTTAAATATTGAAGGGAGTAGTGGTACAAACTACAATAAAAAAAGTCTTAATAAACATGGGTCCTCAAAGTAACGGTTTCGGAGATATGGAAGATTATTCTTCTTTACCTCCTTTTTTTATTTTGCTAAAACTTGCATTTTCTTATCATAGTTGGCTGATCTTGTGCGAACTAAACATTCAGTATTTGACAGTTGTTGTTAGTGCACAATTTTTCATTGGGCCGATGAAAATCCCCATGCTGTAATGGAATGACGACATCAGACACGTTTTTCATTAAACATTTGGATGGGTGTTGTAACGCGACAGATTTCTAGGTCCTGTTGTTTTATCAAACCGATTAGCAGGCGCTGCTTACCTAAACAATCTGCAGATCACAATGTGTGATCTTTCGGACAACATTCCGCTGAACCACAGGCAACACACGTGGTTCCAGCATGATGGTACTCCGGCTCATTTTTCGATTGCCGGTAGAGAGCATTTAGACCAAACTTTTCCACGTAGATGGATAGGAAGAGGCGGACGTGTATTACGGGCTACAAGATCGCCTGATTTAAACCCTCTAGATTTCTTTCTTTAGGGATATTTGACAACATTAGTCTATGGTATTCCTGTAAATAGCCTGCAGGAGCTGCACCTAAAAATTAATCAAAACTGCCAACAAATTCGAGCCAATGAGGGTGTTTTAGAAAGAGTTCGAATATCCTACAGACAAAGATGTCGTGCCTGCTTGGAAATGGAAGGAGGACACTTTGAACATCTTCTGTAACTCTGTTCTTTGTTTTTGCTAGAAGCTCCCTTTATTTGTTTGCACATAATCAATAAGTAATAAATAATTGCAAATAGGCAAATAAATGTTTCAAACAAGAATAATCTTCCATATCTCCGAAACCGTTACTTTGAGGACTCATGTTTATGAAGACTTTTTTTATTGTGGTTCATACTGCCACCCCCTTAAATATTTTAGACTATTTTTTTAACACCCTGTATATAATGTGTTTACTCTTATTTAATGTACTTAGTTTGATAATGACTAGACCTTAGTCGAAACTACAGTCACTAAATATTTTTCAAAAATAAAAGTGTGAGTGGAAATAACAAAATTATTTAATTTACTTATAAAATATACACATATTTTCAATTATACTTTAGTGTCAAAAATTATTATTCATTATTGAAAATTCATTAATATTGAATTATATCGTTGTTTGTTCTGTGTTGATTAGTATTAAATTTTTAACATGTCATAGATTTCTTTGCTAAAAGAATAAATAAATATTATTTATTGATCTTCTTCCTTCTTCTAAATAGGCGGATCGCCTGTTCTTCGTCGATTTTGCCCGGTCCTTTTATTGTACGTTGAGGTTGTCGTTCCACCGTTTTCGTGGTCTTCCGGTACTCCTTTTCCCTGACGGCGATTTGTCTCTTGAGATTTTTACAATTCGGTCACCTGACATTCTGCTAATGTGTTCGTTCCACTCGGTTTTTCTTCCCAACACCCAATCGTTGACATTATTAATATTGCATATTCGTCTAATGTTTTCACTTCTCTCCCGGTCTCTCAATGTTTTGCCGGTTATTTTGCGAATTACTTTCATCTCTGTTGTTTCTAAGATCTGCTTAGTTTTACACGTTTCAGGTCTTGTTTCTGCTGTATATGTTAATATCGGTCTTATAGCTGCCTTATAGATGCGGGTTTTGGTTACTGTTTGTAGGTGTTTGTTTGTCCATATCGTGTCGTTCAGTTGGGCCGCTGTTCTTGCTGCTTTTGACGCCTGGTTTCTGACTTCGTTTTCAATGTCTCCAAAGCTTGATATTTCTATGCCCAGGTACTTAAATTGCATTACTTGCTGGATGATTTCATCGTCTACCGCTAACTTACATCTGATTGGTGTTTTTGATGTAGTCATACACTTTGTTTTTGATGTTGCTATTGTCATTCCTAGCTTTTTTGCCGTGATGTTAAATTGAAATAGTAATCTCTGAAGATCATCTTCATTTTCCGCCACCAGTACCGCGTCATCGGCATAACATAATATCTTTACTTGTTGTTTTCCCATTTTATAGCCTTTTAGTTTTCGAACGTCTTTTATGATTACATCCATTACTATGTTGAAAAGTAATGGGCTCAAGGAGTCCCCTTGGCGGATACCATTCTGCACCGGTATTGGTTCCGTGAATTCGTTGTCGATTTTGGCTTGTATGTGGTTATTTGTGTATATGTTCTCAATGGTTTTAATTATGTTGTGTGGTATTTGTCTGTCATGCAGCAGATATATGATGTCTTCAAGACGGATTCTATCGAAGGCTTTCTCCAGATCTATAAATCAGAGGAATGCGGGCTTATTGTATTCGATGGACTTCTCTACTATTTGTCTTATTACAAATGTGGCGTCTGTACATGACCTCCCTGATCTGAATCCTTGTTGTTCGTCCGATACTGTGGTTAGTTCATTTATTTTGTTTGTTATAATCTTCGTTGTTCATTTTAAGGTAGTCGATAGTAGGTTTATTCCTCTGTAGTTTGATGGCATCTTTCGGTCTCCTTTTTTAAATAACAGGATTGAAATGCTAGTTCGCCATTCATCGGGGATCAACTCTTGCGTGAGTATGTTGTTAATTAGAATTTTTAGCTGTTCGACTAGATGTTTTCCGCCATATTTTAGGAGTTCGTTAGTGATGCCGTCTTGTCCTGAGCTTTTTCGGTTTCTTAGCTTTTTAAGTCCTAGTTGGACATCTTCGGTGTTTATCGTTGTTTTGTTGCTTATGCTGATTCCTGGGATATCTTTCGGCTGGTTAGATTCGTTTTTTTGGTAAAGAGCTTTTAAGTATTTTACCCATGTGTCTTTGCTTATTTGGCTGACTGGTATGAGTTCTCTTGTTTCTTTCTTCTGGGTCCTGATGAATCGCCATGTTTGTTTTTGAAGGCCATAGAAATCGCTTTCCAGTCTTTTCGAGAATGTTTCCCAATAATCGCTTTTTATTTTTCTGACCAGTGAGTTAGTGTCATTTCGGATGTTTTTGTATTTATTGTATGATCTTGCGGTTTGTGTCGAGAGGTAGTTTAGGTAAGCTTCTTTTTTCCTTTGGCATTGTTCCTTTATTTCCTTGCAGAACCATGGGGTCTTGCTTGGTGTTAGTTGTTTTTGTTTTTGCTTTCTAGTTCCAAGTGCTTCGTTTGCCGCTGCTTTAATATTGTTGCGTAATCTTTCCCAGCCGTTGTTGACGTTCTCTCCTTCTGCCAGAGGGTTTTCGCTGATCTTTTCTTCTAAGCGTTTTTGGTACAAGTGTTTTATGCTTGGGTCCCACATTGATTCTATATTAATTATTTCGGTGTTTAATTTTACTTGTTTTTTTATTTTTACTGGTTTATGTTTTATCCTTATTTTTCCGAGTAGTAGATTGTGATCACTGCCAGCATTGACAGAGTTCAATGTCCTCACATCGATTATTTGTGACGGAGTTATGCAACTGTTTGTTACGATGTAGTCAATAGTCGATTGTTGTCCTCTGGAGTTCATGAATGTGTATTTGTGTTGCGGTTTATGATCAAAAAATGTGTTGTTGATGCGGAGGTTGTTGAAGCAACAAAGGTTGATCATTAGTTCTCCATTGGCATTTAATAGGTGTTCATTAAAACGTTGCATTACCCCGGGTACCGCTTCGTTGCCTATGCGAGCATAAAAGTCTCCTAAAATGACTGTTGGCTGGTTTGTTGGTAATATTCCGAGTATGTCTTCAAGTTGGTTATAGAAGTCCTCCCGATCTTGTTTCGGCTTGCAGTCTTCCGGCGCGTAGATCGATATTATGTGCAGATGTTGGTGTTCCGCTTTAATTTTAATGAGTAAGATACGTGGTGAGATGTACTGACATTCTTGTATAAGATCTATTAGACTTTTGTGTATTGCAACTGCCACTCCCTCTTTAGCTCGTTCTCCTTTGTCCACACCGCTGTAAATTATCATATAATCGCCGTATATCTTCTGACCTTTTCCCTTCTTCTTGGTTTCTTGTAGCGCGCATATGTCAATCTTGTGATCGTTCAGTTCTTGTATGATTTCCTGCTCTTTGTTGTTTAGTGTCTTGATGTTCCAAGAGGCAAATCTTATGGTGTGTTTCTTTTTCCAATTTCTAATCCTTTTCCGAGCTTGGGTCGTTATCCGTGTATCAGTCCTGTTCCGAGGCAATGTATCGGTTGCTTGAGCGTAAGTTATTTTCTACCCCGTGCAGGCTGCTAACCTTACGCGGGAACCCTCCTCCTTTATCCGGGCTTGGGACCGGCAGTGGCAGTTACTGGGCTACTCAATCCACCCAGCACTTACCCCAGGCGGAGTTCTTGTTATTGATAAATAATAAATTATTTATTGATAAATAACATTTTGATAAATAGAAACAAAATCTCTCTTTAACTCTAAATACATGTTTTATGTACCTACGATCTTATACTTTGAAGTAAAATATAAAATTCAGTTTTAGCTTTCTACAACTAATTTAGAGCTGTGGGTTTACAAAAGTCGACAAAACAAATATGATGTAAATGATCGACTCTTAAATAAACTAAACTATCAAAAACTATCTAAACTATAAGTTCGATCCTTATGAAACACACTAGTATATTTATTTTATTATTATTTGTATGATATAAACTATTATTTATCATTATATGTTTTTGGAATGCATTATGTAAAAACCAGAAAACAAATCGTATTGTCACCGAGATATCAATTTTGGCGCAATAATACTGTTCATGTTAACTAATGTAAAACGTAAAATATCATCTATCTATTTCACTGTTATGATTTCCTTATCCTGCAATATTATTTGGTACTTGACACATGAGACATTGAGTCTTCCATTATCACATATTTATATAATGGAAAACATGGGTATCAGCAAGAAAAAATAACTAGAATCTAAGTAACTAAAATGCGAGAATTATGTGATTTTGAATTAAGTTTTGTATGCAAGTCATATTTTAAATAAATATTGAATTAACTTGTCCAGTGGACCTGTATAGCTAGCTTTCCACCAGACGATAATAGTGGTGTACTTCCGAATATAGAAACGAAAAGTTGAAGTATCAACACGGTTTTTTCCAAGATGAAGGGCGGTGATGTTGAAAATACGAGGGTCGTTCAATAAGTAATGCCCCATATTTTTTTTCTCCACAATGAGCAAAGACTGAATGTTGCACTTCTAGGTTCTTCAAGTTCAGTGTTTCCCCTCTCGGTGGCCGAAGTTTCAAATCATTCCAACAGATGGCAGAGCTGTAGTGAATTTTCAAAGTAGCATCTGTTAGTGATCCACGTTACAAACAGCGAGCAGTGATTAAGTTCTTGATTGCAGAGAAAGCAATTGCAATTGCAAAGCGATTGCAATCATTCTTGTTGATGTGATGCCAAGAAGGACAACCATAAATTCCGAAGCATACGTGAAGACCTTGGACAAACTCAAGAAACGATTCCGGCGTGTTACGCATGACAAGAATCCGGCTGAAATTTTGGTCCTGCACGATAATGCACGCCGGCACACAAGTCTCAGAACCCGGGAACACCTCACCAAATTGGGTTGGACAACATTGCCCCATCCACCATACAGCCCAGATCTGGCACCGTCAGACTTCCATCTCTTCGGACCTCTTAAAGACGGTTTGCGTGGAAGACACTTCGATGATGATGAGAGCGTAATTCAAGCTGTGAAAACATGGTTTCGCGCACAGGTCAAGAGTTGGTACCGGCAGGGAATACAGGCTGGCGTTTCACGCTGGCGTCAGACCGTGCAAGTTCATGGAGACTATGTTGAAAAATAGTACGTGTAGAAGAAACATGTAGCTATATTGTCACCAAAATTTAACAGTTTTGAATAAATAGTTTCTAAGAAAAAAACTATGGGGCATTACTTATTGAACGACCCTCGTACTAAGGGTAATATCTCGCCTCCTATTGGCCGATTTTTGTTTTTTTTTTGTTTGTAGGGGAAGCTATGCCTAACTTTTGTTTGAAACATTTTTCAATACCTGCCAAGAAAAAAAATTGGAAAAAAACTGAGCAAACATATTCTTATTAAAATAGGGTAAGGAAGGGCTTGAAATAAAAATTTGAAAAAATTCCAGAACGTTTTGTTCTCAGATTCGAGCCAGTCTAGGGGGCATTTTTAAGGACCACCTTAGTGTGTATGCATGTATGGAGTCATTGGCACGTGCATAAAATCTTGAATGTTACGAATGAGTCATCTATTTGATACAGTAAACTGATTACCATACTGGTTTTAAATTGTGCATAAAATCTTTGAATATTCACCTTATTATTCTAGAATCCAGATTGAATCCGTGTATTTGCATTAACGTATTATTCGTATTATTGATGCAATAATCAACACGTGCAAACTATCGGTGAAAATGGAAGTCTTAATCTATTTTTGAAGAACCAAATGCATAATTAATGAAATGTGCACACAATCTTGAATAAGTATTCACCTAATATTCTAGAATCTAGATTATTTACTGCATCGAACTGAAAATTTTATTATTGATGTAATCATTAACACTTGCAAACTATCGATGGAAATGGAAGTCTTAATCTGCTGTTGAAGAATCATTGATGTGAACATTAAGGCTTGAATATTTCCTTCATTATTCTAGAATCTACATTATACAGGGTGGTTGATTTTTCGATGTTCACCACAGGGTTGTAGATTTTTTCGTATCCAGCATATATCTGCGAAACTGTCAAAGATACAAAGAAAATATTAATTTTGTAGAACTGTCGTTGACAGTTTAGCAGATATAAGCTGGATACGAAAAAATCTACAACCCTGTATACTGTATTGGTCTGATATTCTTATTATTGATGAATTCATCAACATGTGCAAACTATCAGCGAAAATGAAGTCTTAATAAGTTTCTGATGAATTAAATGCATCAATAGTCAGTTACATAGCGACTTAATGTCTTGCTATCGATGAATCACCATCGTGATTCACGCACGTGATCACGCAGCACCATGCGTGCTGCATGGAAAACCGTCTAGATGCAAGTTAAACACTTTCCAGATGAGCTAATTCTGTAATATAAGGAACTCTTTGCCATGTTTAGATTAAATAGATTAGATATCAGTCATCCATTGCTTTTATTGATCATCAGCATTCTATATTCTTGTGCCTATCAATTTGCACAACACAAATCACGTGAATTAATTATCATTTTTTATCCGTCATTTATCATCCTTAGTCTTCAATTATCGACATCAGCCTTCTTCATTGACCATCATCAGCCTTTTTATTCATCATGCCTTTCACACAACGTCATTTTTCCATATCACATTAACTAATAATCATATTTATCGCCAGCATTCTGTGTTCATCATCCGCATTCTTTAATTAACATCATCAGCTTTCTTTATTTATGAATACTCTTCTTGATACATCATCAGTGTTATCTCTTTATCATGCGTTCGGCACGCATCGTCACTCTTCTTCATTCGTACTGCTTCATATCACCATTATCAACATTATGATCGTATTTAATTAGTTATCAAGCCTTCTGAATGTACAATAAACCTTCTATGTTCATCAAGAGTTTTCTGCATGTATTATCATCGTCCTTTTTTTATTCATCAACAGTTTCTGTATTAATCACCATGCTATCGTCTTATCACCAGCGTTATTTTTTTTTTCAAGCCTTCTTTATTCTACAATAGTATTTCTTATATATCATATGTCTTCATACATACATATCCATAATATTGATATTATAGATATAGACGTGGACATGGGACTGAAATAGAAATGATGTATCACTAGAAATGGTTCGTGCAATGAAACCAATGCCGTGTACACTGTAAAATAATTGATACAAAATCTTGCAATTAATTAAGTATTCTCTTATTCGTACTTCTACACTGCTGAAAATTAGCGGAGCACTATAACTAGGGCGCACAGTGGCTAATTATTAATCAATAGCGCGCCAGAAGTCCAAATTTAAAAATGAATTTGTTGAATTTTTTTGACATTCTGTTAATTTCTGATGTCAGAAGTATTGACAGGAGTGTTAATAACATTCGTAATCTGCGCTGACGAAACGCTATTTAACTACAGAATAGCGTAAAGTAATTTTTCCAATTTGTTTCGCTGTACTGCACCACCAGTGGAAGAAGAGTGGTTATTTATATTGTTGGGGGAGCGTTTAGAATACTTAATATGAACATGTCCTCCATGGATTGCAATAGTCAAAGTATGTTTTGACGTTTTTTTTATTATTAATAAAATTAAATTAAATTAACTGAACAATTTCGTCACTTTTATAGCGACTAGGAGAAGGTTTCAATTTGTATCACTCCTTTACTTTGTTAGATATTTAGATTAGTATATTGTCTAAATATATACCTATGTTTCATTGTCTCCTTGAGTCTCTTTAGAATATTGTTGATTTTTTTTAAGATCTACCGCCCGATCCTTGTCGTGTGCATTTGTTCGAATTAATGCGATCTGAAAATTTATTAAGACATGAGGCTTCAAACAAAGTTATTAATCGCTTAGAGATGTACATAATAGACCATATTAAGCCCTTACATGTCGAGTTTAACGATGCCATTATATCGGAAGATATTAAAATATTGGTGTGCAATCTTCTGAAACGCTGGAAAAAATACAGTAGTAAACACGATGTTTTTATTGTAAAACAACGCAAGTGGTTAGACGAAACAATTAAAATATCAAAATACATAGAATTATGTACAACACCTACTAAAAAAAAACTAAATCAGACAGCGAAAATTGGACGGCCATCTACACCGTTTGCGGAATGTACACCAAAAGCTAAGCAGAGAAAAATTCGATCACTACTAGATAATTAATCTCCAGAAGAACTAGCATTTGCCGCACATGCAGCTTATACGTCTAAAGGAAGGAGAACTATGGCATCCGTTATAAAAACACTCATACGTAAATCACTCCAATCTGCAAAAGCGATAAAAACAGTTTGTAGGCATACAGAACATAATGTGAAGCGCTGGCTCTCATAATTAATTGCAAATTAACAAAAGCCCAGTACATCTCACTTCGGCACAGTGCAGTTGTAAAAGGAGTCAATCTTTATCCCCCTTATTTGCGTGTTATGAAATCGAAGCAAAAGTGCTATACACCTAAGGAAAAAAATGATATAACCGAAACATCAGTTCATATTGATCTACCGAGTTTATTAAACCTAAAGGTCAATCGTTTAGCTAACGTCCAAAAAGAGGTTATTGTTGAAGTTTTAGACAGATCAGAAAGCAATGGCATATTCAAATTGATCCACAAATAGGGAACCGATGCCGATGGTAGCTCTGGCCACTCCCTATATAGCCAGAAGTTCTCCGATTCTTCTTAAACGGATTCTGATATCCTACACACAGATATCAGTTGTGCCACTTCGTTTACAATATGAAACTTCCAGTGGTGATAACATTATAGTGTGGCAAAATCCAAGACCAAGTTCCACCCGTTATTGTAGACCAATTCGTTTTACATTTAGTAAAGAAACTGAAGAGAAACTTACAAATGAAATGGAAATTATTGAACAACAAATAAATCGTATTGAACCTTCAATTCTCGCAGTAGACAATTCGTCTCTAAATGGTGTTCTCGAATCCACGAATTGCACAAAACAATGATCGATGGCAAAGTGTGCATTTTTTTAGCACGCAACCGATCGGCACAAGTATGTTATATATGTGGCGTATCCCCCAAAGATATGAATAATATGGATGAAGTTCTCAAACGTCCATGCAAAACAGAGTGTTTTTCATATGGTCTGTGTACACTCCACGCTCGCATTCGGTTTCTCGAGTGCGTAATTCATATATCATATAGATTAATATTAAGGCAATGGAGAGTACCGAAAGGATCTATAGATGGAAGAAAGAGAACTGTTATTAACAAATTGCGAAACGAAATGGGTACATTACTAGATGTCGTAAAGCAGGGCAAAGGTACCTCAAACGATGAAAATACGTCAAGGCGTTTCTTTTCTAATCCAACTAAGGCATCACAGATAACTGGAGTTAATGAAGAGTTCATTCGCCGCTTTTCAGTTGTTCTTGATACTATATGCTCAGGATACGATGTAAATATTCAGAAATTTAAAGAATTCACCTACGAAACTGCAAGACTGTACATTTCATTATACAACTGGTACCCGATGCCCGCTTCTATTCACAAGATTCTAATTCACAGCGCGGATGTAATCAAACATATGGGTAAGTGTCAGGTATTGGAAGAATTTAGGTCCCATGCTATGCTGTGATAAAAATAGGAACAATTTCTGCAAATAATCAATGCAAAGTTTGTTCAAGCATGTTTCTCTTGCACATGAATGTAGTGTTAAATGTCATCACACAAATTTTGGACTTCCTCTACCCATAGCACAAAATGAAATTACCATTATACCAGTTTTGAAATTGTCCCAAACCTCATTCATTATGTAATATTATTTATTTTCTTCTACATGTGAACATTAGCTACCTTAATATTGCTATTTTTCTAAAGTAGAACAATCCTACTAATTAAAACATGTGTATAAATGTCCGTGATTAATTATACAGTTGCATTAATTAAATGCTATTCTTTGTCCACCACTTTTGTGTCATTTCGGTAATGCCGACCTGTCAGGTGGGCTACCTTATAAACCATTACTTGGATGCGCCAATGTAAGGCTCAGTAGTTAGCATCATCATCGGCACACTACTGTTTGATTGGTAAGTTCTTTTATTTTTCCGTATTTAGACATCAATAACGTAGTTAATGTTACATTTTGATACCGTATGTTTAATATACGTCATATCGGTAATGCTCTATGTGATTAGCTCCTGTTGAATAAAGAAAAACTTATGTAGTGATAAAACATGCTTTATAAGCCTAAACATTACCTCATTTTTATTCCCAAATATTATTGTAATAGAAAGTGGTCTCGTTCATTTTTCTATAGATTGTCATTTCGGTAATGGTCATTTCGGTAATGATTCTACATTACCGCAATGACGTATTTGGTTTTCCTTTAAATTTTGTTACAGCCGGTTAAAATTGAAAATGGCAAAAGTGAAAAAAGTTAGAAAAGATAGAAATGCATGTGAAAAACTGCAAAATAAAGCGAGTTAAAAAATTTAGGCAGAAAATGTCTGAAGCTGATTTAGAGGAAAAGACCGAGGACGACATCATAAGAAAAAAAGAACTGGGACTGATAATAAGTATAAAGAAATGTGACGCAAGAGAAAAGCGTATTAACCGGAAGAAGTGGAGAGTCGCAAGAGCAACATACAGAAAAAAAAACAGATTTTGAAGGTAGACACAAGATACTTGTTGAATCAAAATAAACCATCATTATCAAACAATGAAGAAATTCCTATAAATGTCGAACAATTAAAGGGTAGTTCTAAATTAATGCGTGGTAGAAGGAAAGTACGGCGTGACTCAGCACAAGCATGCAGACGTTTGTGCGCAGCTGAAGACAAATTTTTAAAAACTTAAAAAGGTTGTAGCTAAACATAGAAAACGGTTGTATAGACTGTCGACACCAGCTCGAGACTAATATAAGTAAAATAAATAATGAAAAGGAGAAACAAATACTAAGAAAAGTAACTAGTGGTAATATTTTGAAGAAATATCGTCTTATTGGTGAAGCAAAGACACTAACTAGCTACAAAATGCATAAAAAGTTCCACGGCAGTGTTCAATTAACACAGTATGAAAGAAAGAAAATAAACTAGAAATAAGGTCAAAAAGCAGAAAACACTGCTGTAAGATTTGCTGAAAAACCTTTACCTTTCATTTGTGGTATTAATATAGGCTTTTAAACAAAATAACGTATATTACCGAAATGACATTATGCATTACCGAAATGATATTACGCATTACCGAAATGACATTGTACATTACTAAAATGACTTCTTTAATTATAGAAATACTAGAAGGTTTTTCAATTTTGATCGCTGCTAACAATAGATATGCATACAATATGTTCGTAAGTACAATATGCAACTTCATTTATTTTAGAAAAAACATATTTTTGTTTTCGAAATACATTATACAAATTCTCCCAATATCTGACGCTTACCCATATATTGTGTCCTATTGGTATATTAAGTGAAGAAGCTCTTGAATCCAGGCACAAAGAATATAGAACCTTCAGAAGACATAATACGCGAAAAATGTCCAGAATAAAAACTAATGAAGATTTAATTCACGTTTTGTTAATTTCGTCGGATGCTATTGTCAGTAGCCTAAGACCTCTTCCAAAAAGGAAATTGTCTACTTTATCAAAAGTCGTTGTATCTTTGTTAACATAAAATTAACATAAATTAACATATTTTCAAATATTTGTTTATTTTACGTATTAAATAGTTATAATTTATACTAATAATATAGTGTATGCGAATGCGGCAAAACTTTGGAGTGACGTAAACTACTGATTTTCACGGATTTTGAGGGTATTCACTCAGTTGCGTGGGCGTACACGCTTAACTTTTATACCAGTACCAGTTCCAGAGTTTTTGAGAAAAAAAAACAGGTTGTCATCCCTTCATAAAAAACACCCCTTAGTGTTTAGAATTTTTTAATTATTTCATGTGACTTCACAAGTGTAATATTGGTGTATTTACAAAGCTTCAGAATTTTTGGAGAAAATATATTGCTCCCCCCTCCCCTAAAAATCACCCCTCAGTGGTTAGATTTTTTTTCAGTATATTTCTCATTACCTAACAAATATTTTGGGTTGATTTCGTGGTTTATAGATTTTTGTCCACCTAAAACTTGAATCTGGACCACTGTGAGGCAGTTTTAAATTTTTAAAGCCTGGAATAGTAATTGAGTACCTACTATAGAATTTATTTAAGTTCAAAATTAAGCAAAAATGAAACAAAAGAATAAGCATTGACTCTTAATTAACTAATTATACGTGGTTAATGGTAAAATTTCACAAAAACACATATCTACTGCGCTTTGAACGAGAACTAATACTGGGGGTGCCCTCCGCGGACTCGAAAGGGTGGCTCATATCTTCTGGGCATACTTAGAGTAAGTCGCCGTGTGTCATCCTGTGGAATATCCTTCCATTCTTGTCCGAGTGCTGTTGTTCACTCTTCCACAGTAATTGGCTTGCAGGACGTACCCTGTCTAGTCTATCAAGCTCATCCCAAAGCTATTCAATACGATTGAGGTCGGGGCTTACAGGAGGCTATACTATGACTGAAACTACAATTCCTTCTAGGATGTTTTTGGTTACTGCTACAGCATGCGGCCCCGCATTATCATGTTATAAATACATTCAGTACCCATGCCCATGGTTGCAGGTACCACCACATGGTCTGCAAATATCTCATCTATGTACTTTATCGCATTTAATCTTTCTGGGATGAATACGAAATCAGTTCTGTTGTTTAGGGTTATGCCTCCCCAGACCATGTCAGATCCACCTTCATACGTATCAATCTCCTGAACTACTGCTCGGACTCAGCCTCGGAGAATAACACTCCCCATGATGGGCGCATAGTCTAACTCGGCCGTCATAACTACCATCAGAACTAGTAAGACGAAATCTGGACTTATCAGAAAAAATAGGGAGGGCCACTGATCTATATTTCAATTAGCATGTTCTAAAGCGAATGTTAATGAAGACCTTTTATATTCCCGAGTTAAACTTTACTTGCGGATTGGCGTCTTCGACATCAAACCCCTCCTGTGCCCCTCCGTTGGTCGTTTTTCAGGTCTCTTGCAGTAGAAGTTCGCCAACGTAGAGCACATTAATAATAGAGGTCTTGCCGAGGGTTTGCTTTCTGTTTTTGACCTTGACCAGCTCGTCTACAGAGATCTCCATTTTCGGAGAAGATGCTTAACTAGCAATATGGTATGCTTATGTAATTACCATTTAAGTATGAAATCTGATTCATCAACATCCTAGCTATCAAAGATCAATGAATGTTTCCGATTCCAGAGGTTTCTAATCTTATACATACATTCTTGCTTGTTGAGGTAATTAGTCAATCCACATCCAATGTGGGCTTACAAGATTGTCAAATATTTATCGTATGTATGTGGAACATGGTTTCATCTCTTCATAACGTTTGCAATCTTTAGTTTCTTCGTACCTTATCATACCGAACTACATGCTGCATTCAATCACCATAACCCATTTCAAATCTCAATATGTCCACATTCTGCCGCTTGCATTTCTGCACCTAGAGCGACGCCAGTACTCGAGGAATGCCGAGGAGCACATGCCCGGCATGGCTGGGCGTCCTCCTCGCTTACATCACATCCGCGCTGCTCAATACGTCTCAATGACCGCATCGATCGATCCTTCCCTTGTCCCGATGGATCGCCGATTTATCTGCGGAATGCGATCGCTGCACCTCGAGCTGATGCATCTCCCGCGGACCCTCCATGCGTCTTCGGGATGTTGGTGTGCGTGGTGATGGCGTCTCCTTTATGGCCGGAGACCCGTCGACCTTCTCCTGCGTGTGGGAACGTTCGGCGCTTAATGTAGCAGTTGACATTTTCGGTAAAAGCGCGTTATTTTATTGCGATAGGGACAAATGGATTATGATTATTTTCCGGATAGAGCCGAATCGATTAGGCTAATCTGCACGCGTTGTTGTTGGCGGTTCTTAATTATATACGCTTTGAAATGGTAATTTATTAACTGAGTGCGTAAAAATCAAATCTAATTTTATCTACTCTTTTGCGTTTGTTCAATTTACATCCGGATCAGGAGCTGTGTTAGTTGAGCCGTGGGTGCCTTGCAAGGCTGCGAATTAACTTATTTGGATTGTGTGATATCCAATAGCCAGGCCTCGTTCCAAACACGGCGCTCAAATTAATATTTATGGCCCACAATATTCAAATGTAATACATTAATCCGAAAAGGATAATAATTATATGCGATATTATTATAATGATAAACGTTTAGTTAATTGTTTAATAGCACAAGCGACCGAGGCGAGGATTATTAATAATCCACGGTGGTATACATTATACATATCGCGTCCTGTATTGATTTATGAATATGAGAGATTAGGCAGCCGCGCATTGGTGTGCCGTTAATTTTAGTTTATTTCTATTTTATTATTTCGAACATAATAGTAGTAGTGACTGTATTTGTTAGGGATATTATCCCTAACTGGCTATCGACCAACGGGGGTCCTTCTGCCGTGTGTTTTGTGTAAGTATGTGTATTGAGTTAGGGCTTGTTACTCTAGAAATTCGCCCCCGATCTCTAGAGCGCCGTTAATGAGCTCCCAACGGCGAATGGCACTAGTTTCTCAGTACAAATGTACTACCTGTACTGGGGCTCGAACCCAGGTCTTCGTGCATGCTAAGCAAGCGTTCTAACCTGTCAGCCAAACTAGCGGTTTCCGAACATAATATTTTGTGATATAATGCAATGCAGTGAGTTAAACTAATAAATAATTCTCTTTATTGTATCATCCGGCTAATTCTTGTCTGGTTGATTAGAAGGTCATAAGAGGTGTTCAAATTCATATTAATCCAACAAAATGTCGTTGTGAAAACGAAATATTCTCCACAACTTTTTTTTGGAACATTTTTAAAAGGCTGTTAATGCGAATATTGCACTCTGGAATTTTGCACAAACATCCCACAGCTGCAGCAAATACTCGAGGAGTATTAAACATGAAGTATAAAGATGAAGACGACTACAGTGGCTTTAAATTATTCCCCGTTGATGTTAACGAAGACGCTGCCTACGATTCTGACAGTGAGAAAGTGGACACCAAACAGATCGAAGATAATATCTATGATGATAGAATTAATATGCTTGGCCCATCGACAAAACGGCAGAAATTCGGATAATTTGTCATCGGCAGTTCAGGAGCAACGAATGCAACCTTCTTGAACATGTGTATTACGAGCCCTAACAACTATATGTTCAGCCACTTCATAGTTACTATCTAAATTTGTTTTTCTTAATGTACTGTTACTAGTAAAATGTATTTATTAATGCATTTGTTTTCAATTTTAGAATCATTGTGATTCTGGCTACTTTATGCTGATAATATAATAAAAAACATTACATTTTTCATTTGTAAAAAATATATTTTATTGAACAAAAACCGACAATTAAATTTTCGGCCAAAATAAAACTTTATACTAAGAAGTAACAATTTAACAATTTGATACAGCGTAACATCGCATTTTGCTGCAATTACTGCTCGAATTCTTCTAGGCATGGAATTTACAAGAGATTGACTCTCTTCTACTGTCACTGAGTCCCATATATCTTGAAGTTTAGCACTGAAACGTTCCTGAGTTCTTTGTGGATTGTTTCTCAATTTCAGTTTCATTTTGTGCCAAACGGTTTTGATGACGTTTAAGCCTGGACTACTGGAAGGCAAGTCCAATACTGCCATGTAATGGTTTTCCAACCATTTTCGGTATCTCTTGGTATTTTACAGCGTTAACAGTTGCTTTGATGAACTGGATATTTTCTACGCTCTTTGCGTACATACAATCCCATATTATAAGCCCCGAGGGAAACTCGAGACCGTATGTTTTAAGCAATGAACGCTCTTGTTAAACGCCTCTTTATTGTTTCTAATTACTCTGTTTCGATTATCTTTCGTATACATATCAAATATTGATTCATCACTAAAAATAATCGTATTCCACTGCTCATGTGTCTATGGTCGCTGTTCTGTACACCAAACCAAACGGGTTTTTTTTTTCTGACGCTGGGCCAATAATGGTTTTTCTTTGGCCTAAAATGTTAGATAGTTTTATTCCTATCATATTGAAATATTTGACATTGATAAAATTACCTCAAAATCAAGGCCACTCTTATGTGCCCGCTTTCTGCAAGTTTCCCTGGAAAGAGATAATCCTGCAGCTTCATTCCACTCGGCCGTGATTTCTCTTAAGTGCCTCTTCTGTTATTTTTGCAGGCTTTAACTAGCTCTCGTCTTTGTCGATCCGAAACTAAACAGGGACGTTCTGAGCCTTTCCCCTTAATATCGGTCTTACCGTTTTCATCATATAGTTTTATGATGTAAGTTACCATAGATTTTGATAATTGCAAGTCTCTGGAAATTTGTCTATTTTTTCCCCAGTCCAAACACACTCATTGTTAAATCTCTCACTTTTTTTGTAGTTGCCATACCTCGAGCCATGTTTAAGCAAACTGTTCACTTAAAGTTGACAAACACACTAAGACATGGGTTAACAAGACGCCTTGTTTGCTTCAACGTGAAAACAGTATCCAAAACAGTAAGATAAGACACTACTAACGCAGGAAAGGGGCGTCCCGTGTAACTAGCGCCGCGTATACCTTCGTCTATCTGTATTTACTCGAATAAACCAGGTGCCCAGCGAGGCCGGCCGGTGGCTTATATTAAGTTTCACCGTTTTGTTTTATATTGCCTATTTGTATTTCTAACCTGGTATGCCTCTGCCCTACGTCACGCTAAAAATTGTGTGGAACCCTTTTACCAACTGACCAGCGACGAAAGAATCCACTTCCGTCTCCATTGTAGGTTAGCCGACGCCGTGGCGGAAAGGGCCCAAAAGAGGGCATACTTAAGGCTGTTCGACCCCCCCAAATTTCAGTTTCCTCCATTTCTTCAATAAAAATTAACATAAAGACACCAAATTTTGCACAGCTTTCTAAAATATGATTATCTACAATGTGACAAAGCATTTTTTTAAATAAAAATTATTGTTAATAAAATATTTCAATCAATGTGGCATATTGGAAAAACTTTTTTTGTGAAGCTGTCAGCAATTCAATTTTCAACCTTATTTCTCTTTTGAGTTTTCTTAAATTACTAATAATTAATCAATCATTAAAGAAATACAGTTGCAAAAATGAGCATCCATCCTGGAGCGCCGCCTATCGCACCAAATCGGCGTTTATGTTAAAAGGCGGACCCGACCGTAAACAGGAACGAAGAACTTGCCCCGTTTTGTTTAGCAGGTAGCCACCGTTACCCTTGGATTTTATAATACATTGAAAATATTACTTCTTTGAAAAAGATAGGTACCTATCCCAAATACCGGCGGAAGAATTTTGTTAATTTTTTGACGCATTTACTAATATACAGGGTCCTGCAACAGTGTGTCGGGCTTTCTTAGCGCCTTTCCCGTGAGAGATAGAAAAAAATGTATTGTACAAAACGTTATTGGTTTAAAAATCTTTATGCCGTAAAATTATTTTCAAACATACTGGGTGTCCTAATTTTGCGGAATAACGAAAACAAACATTTTTTTAAATGGAACACCCTGTATTTATTCAAGTGTTCTGATGACATTTTTCAACCTCTTCAATGTTGTCTATTTAGTTTTGGATAATGTTACAGTGTTACCAATTTACCATTTTTTTCTTCAAATATAATGCATAAACAAGCTCAACTTTAAAAAATCGTAGTGACCTCATTTTTTGAAGGTAACAAAAAGTTTTAGCAGAAATCTCAGTGTGGTTAATTAGCAACCTGTTTGTAATGAGAAATTTGAATTTAGTAATACAGGGTGTCCAGAAGAAAATTCCAAACTTTGCAAATTTCTATGTGGTATAAACCTTTTTTTTTTAAATAGAATGCCCCCTATTTTATGCCATTATTTGATAGGTCTTTTTCTTCTCTTCAATTTGATTGTGCACATCTTATGTCTGAACCCCATAGTTGAGATATTAAATATTTTTCACAAAAGTAAACATTTAATTACATTTCTATACACTGAAGTAAGTCTTGCCATTGAATATTTCGAGAAAGAAACAAATATTAAAATTAAAGAATGTGGATTTTTCATAGATCCCGATATTCCATTTTTGGGTGCAAGTCCTGATGGGCTAATCGAAGATGATGGCACTGTAGAAATAAAGTGTCCATCAGCAAGTAGGCATTTGCACCCAGTAGATGCAATTAAATCTAAAAAAAAAAAATTTGCAATGATAGGAGAAGATGGTAACATGAAAGTTAATAAAAATCACAAATACTATTACCAAATACAAGGGCAGCTGCACATAACAAAAAGGCAGTATTGTTATTTTATTATTTGGACTCCGTTAGGAATTGTGTTTGAGAAGGTAATGTTTACATAATACCATAACAGTAGTAGTAGTAAATCGATAGTTGTACATCGATAGCCGAGTCTGTAATTTGCCTAGAAATGTCGGCCTAATGACGTTTAACTAGCCTTATAACTATAATAATAAACAATATTTATTTATCACATTACTTATTTTTTTAGATAGAACGAGATGACTAATTTTGGAAATCGATAAAACCAAAACTGGAAGGTTTTTATCTAAATAAATTATTAGCGGAAATTTTGTACCCGCAGATGTTATCAAAATAAAAATAAAACAATTTTTAATTTATTTTTATGTAGTGCCCATTGTTCTTTAGATATAATTAAAAAAAAACAATTGGTAAAACGTGTAAAATGTAAGATATTAAATATTTATCTCTTCTTACAAGAAGCACGGGGTTGTGATGCATAAGAATTTCGAATTAGAAATTTCGAAATTTTTCAATTTGGAATCAAAGCGCTCCTGCCGAGATAGTGCAAAGGCATAAAATATGCGCAAACAAGTCGATTTTGTTATTTATTCCGCATTTTGTAACGTACTTAGAAAAATGATCACTTGATTTTTCTTTGCAGCGACGAACAACTTGATTACGCAGCTCAATTTTAGACAAGGTTTTTTATGTAAATGATCAATCGGTAAATCTCAGAAAAAAATGCTATTCCTTTATTCCGTAACAAATGTCGAAAACATGGAAATCTTTCGGTTTTTGTATATACAGTATATACTCTTATATATTTTTTGTTGCCTCTGACAAATTATAAATCATTTTACTTATGTACTAAAGAGCTAAAGAGCAAGTCTCTTAGGAAGCTCATAGACTTCACCCGTGAGGTTGACTTCCTAAGATCGGAGTAGAGCAGGGTGAGCACAAAAGATCTCCCAGGTCGCAGTGCAGGATGGCCTAGCTGGCCTATCGCCCCCGAAATACAAATACAATACTTATGTACTAAGTATTTAATTTTTACTACCAATAATCCCTCAGTAGTACAGAAGATAAAAATATAATAACATTGTTCTATAGGATGCAGTTACGTGTTGTCCTATGGCCAAATTGGCCATTTGCCTGGGGCCATTAAACTCGGAGGAGCCCCGTAGGTGCCACAAATCAATATTATATGTTTTTAACTCAAAACAACAAAATACATGTACATTTAAGTACACGGGAGCCCCAAATTCTTATTTGCCCAGGGCACCATGAAACCATACGCGACGCCGAGTAAATGCTTGGTGGATGCGCGCAAACCGTCCCTCAATCAAAGTTGCAGTACCACTCTACTCGGTTTTTCTATGTTGTTTGCACTGAGCGTGGGACGTGACTTCGCAAGATACAACGCGGACCGTCGTCTTTGGAATCCGCCCACCCTCCTGATTTTCGTTACCTCACGTCCTACCCCTGGACCCCTGAGAAACTCAGCTAGGCCATTCCAAACACCCTTAAGGCCCAATTCACACACAAGTGGCGTATGGCACTGGCGTGGTGCTGGCGTGGCGCTGGCGTGGCGCTGGCGTGGCGCTGGCGTGGGACTGGTTTGTGCCACCTATATGTTAACTTATGGCCCAATGTACACTGACATGGCGTGGCGGTGAGGTGGCACGAGGCGCCCTTGCCACGCCAGTCCGACACCACTTATGGCCCAATTCACACACAAATGGCGTATAGCACTGGCGTGGCACTGGTGTGGGACTGGCGAGGATTGGTCGTGGTGCGTTTAATACACACATGTGTGGCGGTCAAGTGGTTTAGTTCACTACTACATGTTGTCCAGCACAATGTCTTCTTCCTCAGATAATGATGACCATGATTTGTTGGATATTATTAATTTAGCCAATATGCAAATTCCAAAAACATGAAACAAGACAAAACAAAACATGAAAATTTTCCACTTCTTCAAAAATGTTAATGTTGAATTCAATGTCATCACGCATGATGATATACTAATAAATAAAATTTGTTAAAAAGAACGCAAAAACTAGAAAAATAAAATAAACAAAGTACAGGAGACAAAATGGAAAGAATGGTTTGCAAGTGGCGCGCCACTTCGATAAGCCATGAGTGGTGTCGGACTGGCGTGGCAAGGGCGCCACGTGCCACCTCGCCGCCACGCCATGTCAGTGTACATTGGGCCATAAGTTAGCATATAGGTGGCACAAACCAGTCCCACGCCAGCGCCACGCCAGTGCCATACGCCACTTGTGTGTGAATTGGGCCTAAGGCTTATCGAAGTGGCGCGCCACTTGCAAACGATTCTGTCCTTTTTGTCACCTGTACTTTGTTTATTTTATTTTTCTAGTTTTTGCGTTCTTTTTAACAAATTTTATTTATTAGTATATCATCATGCATGATGACATTGAATTCAACATTTACTTTTTTGATGAAGTGGAAAATTTTCATGTTTTGTTTTGTCTTGTTTCATGTTTTTGGAATTTGCATATTGGCTAAATTAATAATATCCAACAAATCATGGTCATCATTATCTATATAGAAGACATTGTGCTGGACAACATGTAGTAGTGAACTAAACCACTTGACCGCCACACATGTGTGTATTAAACGCACCACGACCAATCCTCGCCAGTCCCACACCAGCACCACGCCAGTGCCATACGCCATTTGTGTGTGAATTGGGCCTAAGGGAGTCACACCATTTATCTCCCGTCGGGGAGAGTGTTCGTAATATTCCGAGAACTTTTTTGATTCTACCACGTATAACGCTATGAAATGGCACCAGCCTGTCTTATTAGCCGACTTAAGCCATTTTTCCAGAGCGGGTAATCGAAATAAACGCGTGATTTTAAAGAAGTGACAGTGACAGTGATATCAAAGCGAGAAAATGGGCTATTTGCGTATTAGCGGAACCTTTGCTAGTAACAAAAATGATCACTAAATAGAAAGCGTATTGGGTGAAACTTCCAAATTCTAACAATGTCACGTGATAGAAGAGTGCAATATGTGACGTACCTGAAGGGCAATCAGCGCGTTAGGCCGTGGAACGAGTGGAGGGTCCCTTCGAAGCAGTGACGAGGGCCAGGCTCTCGGTGTCAGAGAGTGGGGGGGTTAAAAAAGGCTCCACGTAATTTTAACCTCGTCTCTACTTCGTCGCAAAGGGTGGCTCCACCCTACCTGCGTGGGTGGACGGCAGACAGTCAGCGAAGTCCAGAAATCACGAACTGTCACAGCGGCTGACCATATGGCGCCAACACCACCAGATTTAAATCTCGCAGTGAGAATAAGAACTGAAAACTGAAATAAATGCCCGATCGAGAAAACGTGGGGGGAACAAAAAATAACAGGTGTGAATTTTGTAGTGTAAAATATCGGCGTTTATTCACACAAACGACAGGACACCGTGCCTACGCTTCCTGAAATAAATACCTCCGTACGCAACCCTATCACGCAGGGTTCACCATATTCTGCCGAATATCGCGAGCTCCTTATCGCGCGATTCAAAGGGCCGTCGGAGTGACCTTTCTCTTACACAAGCGCAAAACGCGTACGGCACGAAACACGTAACGCAAATTTTACACAAAAGAAATAAACGATATATCAATATGGAATTAAACTCAAAGGAGAACAAAAACATAACTATCAAGATCTGGCCTGAGTTCCTAGTCTGTCTTCGCTGGCGGGCTGAGTTCGGCTCCTGGACGGCGGCGGTATGCGTCGGGGACGCCGATCACTCGATTCCAGGCCTCAGAGCAGGATGATCGCTGCCTCTAGCCAAGAACTGGTTGGCTGAGCTAATTAGCCCTTACCCCGTAAAAAACGCCTGCAAAGCACATGGCCTTAGTAACAATGGCCGGACACGGGGCTTTACGAAAAGGAAAAAAATATCGGGCTTAATTACTTACTCGGATGTTGTGAGCGTATGGATAGTACCTTGCCTTGTACTTGGTGCCTCAATCCCCTCAAGGGTGGTTAAATGAGTCCCCGTTTATTATCCCGGAAACCGGATGGTGGTATACCAATAAAAACGGTTCCTCTGGCACGTCCGTACTACACGGAAGGCAACTGATTTCTCTCTATGGTGGCGTCTCGCCAACGATTTTAAAACTCACACAAATATAGGGGACTCGCCACCACAACAAAAAAGTGTGAGTACGGTCGTCTACAGTGCAGGTCTGTGCGCCAATTAATTATTAAAAGGCAGTTTCTGTCGAAGGCGTTTCCGGACCGTTACAAATATTCAGTAAAATTGTTTAAAAATTCTAAAAGTCATCATTTTAGAGGGTAGTACATTTGTTACAATTTCTAATTTAACTTCGTACTGCTTTTTTTGTTTTTAGTAAATAAGTTTTAATAACTCAAAGAATAACAATTTACTATAAACGACCAAAATTGAAATTCGATCAGGAAATAAATAATGAAAATCATTGTGTGCGAAGGTGAGAAGTGTAATAGACTGCAGCTCATTAATTAATTTAGTGGAACAGTGAGCGCGTTAATTTAGTGAATAAGGATATTGGCGTGCCGTTTTGGGAGATTCCGTTCCAGGAAGGCCTTAATGGGCGATTTGTATATGCAGTTAAACGCCGCGATCCTGTTGAATTATTCAAACTGGCAGGCATCATGACTACAGGCTTCTCGATTACCAAAGCTGGAGGGGCAAAGAATGCTGTGGTCGTCGTAATTGTGTGCTAATGGGGCGCCGATCCCCGTTGCATTTAATGGGATTGTTCTTGTGCAATGCGACTGTGTGCAAATTGGGCCTGATTATAGACTGGTGGGCTGAAAAACTTCCGGTTTCTTACAGCGATCGAAGGACTTCTCGGAATTAACTGTAACACTTTGTAGAATGGATTAATGCTGCTTTGAATTAACAAGTTATAATTGTTAGTTTTGTATAACTGTTGGCTTTAATTTGGCTCTTGTATTGAAATTGTTCGAAATTATCATGGGATGGTTCACTTCTAGGCAGATGGGCTATAATTATCATTTGTGGATATGATACATACAGATATAATACATAATAGTTATATTTTGTTATGAATATTTCAAAGATATTGAATCGCATATTCAAGAAATCGCAATATTTTCATGTTCCATCTCCCTGTATATGAAATTAATGCACAGTGTTTTTACGGATTGTATTAACAATTGTATCTTAGGTAACGGAACCTTGGTCAAGGATGATCCACGATCGGGCAGATCGTGGGCCTAAAACTTATTTGCTAATAAAGGGTGGGGTAATTAGTGCTTTCTGTTTAAATCATATGATGATGGAAACGTCGTTACGGTCAACGGAAAGGCATGTTAACAGACTTTCTATGGCCAGAAATTGAGGACATGAACTTGGACCATCTTTGGTTTTAATAGAATGGAGCGACATGCCATACAGCCCATCAAACAATCGATCTTTGTGCATCTTTGTGCACAATTGGCCGCCTTGGTGCTGCGATTTGACGCCGTTGGATTTTTTGTTGTCGAGTACCGTGAAAGATCGATTTTATGCGGGCAATCCACAAACGATTCAGGCCCTTAAGTTGAACATTGGCCGAACCATTTATCAAATAGAGCCCGAAACCATCAACAACGTCTTTAAAAATTGGGCTAACAAAATGCGCTACTGCGCCTGCGTAGCTATTTGAGGCAACCCCATGAATGAAGTCGTGTTCCATTCATAATAGGAATATTTGCTCTTTTTAAAGAAGCCATAATATATGAAATATATATATATATATATCTATATATATATATATATATATATATATATATATCTTATATATATATATATATATATATATATATATATATATATATATATATATATATATATATACACTGTGTATCAGCCAAATGGAATAAATTCGATAATAAATAAATGGGGGCGTGTTCGAAAAAACGCTCGGACACGTCGATTGTTATTTTAAGTTGCGCATTTTTTTCAACAAAAACTTTTTATACAGGGTGTGTCATGTGACCGTGGCCAATACCAACTTTCTTATTTTAAATGCAACACCTGGTATATTATTCAATTTTTGGATTCTTCAGAAAATTCTAGACATATTTCATGTACAATGTCCTATACCTATCTTCAACTGTTTCGGAAATATTAAGTGTTTTCAGATTTATTGCAAAAATTAACATTAAAAAAAGAAAATTATTTGATTACAGAAATTCGTTACAACACACTCAAAAACTAATAAGTAATACTGTTTATTTCTTGATAATGTAAAAAACAAAAAAAAACAATAAATTTCAATGGAGGAGATGTTCAAAATGCTCGCCGTGAACGTCTTGGCAACATCCTAATCTTAAATAGAAATTTCTTCTAACGTTACTCAACATCTCAGGCGTGACCGATTTAATCGCAAGCATTATTCGTCTTAATATACACACTTTATATTTCCGAAACAGTTGAAGATAGGTATAGGACATTGTACATGAAATATGTCTAGAATTTTCTGAAGAATCCAAAAATTGAATAATATACCAGGTGTTGCATTTAAAATAAGAAAGTTGGTATTGGCCACGGTCACATGACAAACCCTGTATAAAAATTTTTTGTTGAAAAAAATGCGCAACTAAAAATAACAATCGACGTGTCCGGGCGTTTTTTCGAACACGCCCCCATTTATTTATTATTGAATTTATTCCATTTGGCTGATACACCCAGTATATATATATGTATGTATATATATATATATATATATATATATATATATGTGTGTATATATATATATATATATATATATATATATGTATATATGTATACAGGGTTATTCAATTTCGATTACCACTATGGGGATATCGGAAACGGTAAGAGATACGAAGTCGGTTAAATTGGGGCAAAGTTGCGTAATCATATGGGGAACAATATTCAATAAAGATAATTTAAAAATTTCAATGATAGTTGAGATTTTTTTTTTTAATTGAAATTTTGCAAAATCTTATTTATTTTTCCTGTCGTAACTTGAAGAGATATTAAAAAATATATAAATACATCTTCATTGCCACTTTTTCTCATCTACAACATGGGAGTTTTAGATTTTGGATTAGACGTTTCGTGTGAGTGCAACCTTCATCAAGTTTAAATTTTTAAATACGGCCCTGCAATTTTTATTTTTATTTTGAGTTAGACTCGTCTATACTGTTACAATGATGTGCAACACTTGGGGTTTTAATAACGTTTTAATATGAAAATAAATCAATATCTACAATTAGCACTAAACTGGATTTAAAAAATTTAAATATAAACTAGAGTGCTATGAAAACAGTTTAAAATTGGAGACATTATTATGAACGTTAAATTGCATCTTATGCAACACTAAGTTTTTAACAAGAAATGCATTCATTTACATTACATTTAATACTAATATTATTACTAAATATAATTTAACAATTAAATACGAATTTTAGGTGTTATAATAATGAATAATAATTTTATAATAAATGTTCAAATATATTGCCGTTCTCTCTAATGGAAAGGGCTGCTATGCGTCGAATATTATTCACTGTTGTATATCACGCTGCCTTACACTCATAAAACTTTCTAAAATGTTTGCCCGAAGTTCATCAATATTATTTGGCACTCTGTGATAAACTTTATTTTTTAACATGCCCCACAAAAAAAAATCTAATGGCGATAAGTCTGGTGACCTACCTGACCATTCGATAGGTCCACGGTTACCTATCAACCTATTTTGAAATTGCTTATTTAGATACTCTCTAACCGCCCTAGAATTATGTGGAGAAGCCCCGTCTTGCTGCAAACTATTAAATTTAGTCGACGGAGAGGTATTTCCATGATAAATTCTTCTAATTCCTTCCTGAGAAGCGACAAATATCTCTCCTCTCTAAAACAGAAATGTCCTCTGGAATACACTTAAATAAATGTAAACATGTTATTATTAATGTTCATAAGTAATTGTTTAATAAATTTGATCGTAAGTTGGTATTAAAAAATGAGTGTTTTTTTTTAAATTTCATTACCTAACTAGTTATGAAATAATTAAACTGACTAAAATGACTAAAATTCGTCATTTATCTAAGCATTCGTAGATAAATATTATTTATGAAACACAATGCTTACTGAATGCAATTTATCAGAATTTGTACAATTTGTTGAACACTCGATCAAAGTTTGTTAAACAAAGCTAATGGATTAAGAAAAATAATTACAAAAACAATCGATAAAAAATTATCTACCCAACACAGCAATAAATACATCTGTTGACCTTAAAAAATCCTTATTTATCGAAGATAATCGATTAAAACTTATTCACCGAAAACAATCGCTTCAAAATTGTTAGTCGGCTTTATATTCACTGATGAAGATTGATTAAAACTTCTTGGCAAAAGCAACCAATTAAACGTTGCTAATCCAAACGAATTTATAAAAAACTGCTAACTGAAAAAATTAAATAACAATCGATAAAAAAAGTCGAATTTACAAAAAAAATATCGTAGCCACTGATTAGTTGTGGCGAATCGAGTGGATGCCAATTAATTAGCCCTAAAAGTCTTGGTTGTGCGTTGCGTACAACGGAACCCTCCGGCTTATTGCGAACTTTTGGTTTCGCGGAGTGTTGAAGCTTCTAGTGCACTTAATAAAATTGAACCTTTTATCCGAGTTCTCGCGGATCCGGGGACTCTGGTCTCCCAGGTGCTGCGTTATGCAAATGGGGGTGCAGACAATGGGGCAGGTCGCCTCCACCGAGCGGCTCCGGTTTGATTAGATCCGCCCTGGATTAATTTAAAAAGTTCAAGTGGAGTAAATCAGGCGGGGGCGTGCAAGAGACCGGCGGCATCTCCATCCATTATCCCCGAGGACATTGCGCTGCACGTGAACGAAGCCATCAGCAGGTGGAGTTTGTGTGGCATTGCAGAAGTTGCACCGAGTAGTTAGAAATAATTGCGTTCACAGAAATGATTTTTTTTTTACTTTAATAGATCATTATTTTCGCGGTGAATTGAAGGAGGTCGCAAAAATGGTGATAAAAAAGTGACAACCTGTTATAACCACTAAGAAATAATTAAAATGAGGCGATTAATTTGGATTAATTTAAAAGAAATTATGAACTTTTAAGTTGATTTAATCAATCGTCATTGAGTCAAAACCAAAACCAAAAATGGAAAAAAGTGTTCTTCTCATATTTCCCAAACCTAGGTTGTTTTGAAATTATATGTAGTACTTAAGTTTGGAATTTATAGTCACTAACCCAATTTGCCAGTTAAGAGATAGAAATTAAAACCAAAATCGAAAATGGAAAAAATGCCATTTGCATACGAGGTGTGGCTATTAAATAACGAGACTGTTGTGATTACAGACGAACTGTGCATGTCAAAAGGTTGTACGGCACACCATTCTTTAGTGTAAAACCCCCTTTATCGGCTGCCGTAAACTGCATCCCAGTAAATAGATTTGTCTGCACGTGGCATTTATTTTCATAATTTATGTTTTTCTAATTTTCCGGAAAAATGTTAACTAATATTATTGAACAGAGAGTTGTCATAAAATTCCATATGAAACTTCGACAAAAGGCTAAAGAAATTTATGAGTTATTAAATAAAGTGTATGGTAACGAATGTTTATCCCGTTCACGTGTTTTTGAGTGGTATAAACGTTTTAAAGACGGCCGAGAGGACGTTGAAGATGATGCCCGCCCAGGTCGTCCTGTCACATCAAAAACAGACAAAAACGTCGAAAAAATTACTTCACAGGGTTCCAGAAGGTCAAAATATCAATCAGGTATACTACCTTGAAATCCTTGCTCAGCTGCGAGAAAGAATTCGTAAAAAAAGACCCGAATTATGGAAAAATAAATCATGGGTGCTGCATCAAGACAATGCACCAACTCACACTGCATTGTCAGTTAAATCATTTCTCGCGAAGTACAGCATCCCGGTGTTGGACCACCCGCCTTATTCACCTGACCTGGCTCCGTGTGACTTTAACCTGTTCCCCAAGATCAAATCCGCGTTAAAAGGGTCACGTTTCGACAGCGTTGAAGAAGTTAAAAAAAAGCGGCAAACGTCATGAAAGAGCTGACGAATGAAGACTTCCAGCACTGTTTCGATCAGTGGAAAATTCGCATGGAGAAGTGTAGGGATCGTGGAGGGGTGTATATTGAAGGGGATAACTAATTTATATAAATAAATTTAAAATATATTTCTTTACAGTATCAGTCTCGTTATTTAATAGCCACACCTCGTATCTTCCAACTCTTGGAAGAATTTGTATCCAAAATTTAAATTATTTGATCTCTGCACAGAATTATGCGATTTTAGTATAACTTAATGCCTTAGATATTGTTAGTTCTTATATAACGGGTGTCCCACCCTAATGGACCATTAAAAGTAGGTATATGGGGTTCCCGATAAAATAAAAATTTGAAAGACATCATCCAAACATGGTTGATTCCGTTCTCCTCTGGTGAAATACTTTCAAGCTTGTATCAATTCCGGTTTTGTCGGAAGTAGCTATCAACTTTTGTTTTTTAAATGGAACACCCTATATATTATTATGTGTTTGGTTTCCCCTTTACGGGGAAGATTTTAAACAACTTTTGTAGAGATCATGAGTGTGTACACCTAATTTTAAAAATATTGTTATAATAAGTATATTTCCGCCAAAAAGTCTAATTTGACTGGACTAATAGTTTGTTTCTCAATAATAATGTAAACAAATTTCGTTGGAGTATTTTAGAGCAACTTTTCTTTATAGATTCTATTAAAGGAAACTCTTAGCTACAATTTAAAAAAAATCTGTGGGGCAATTCTGCTTCAGTCATATTCTTCTGTGAACTTTTGTACGTATATATCCATTTACCTTGCATTTAAAACACTGCTTGATACTTTCTAGATATATTAAAATTCTTATTTTGGAAAACACAAAATAATATACTTACTTCCTGAAGATTCCAATTTTTTTATTCGAAAAAATTTGCACTTTCGGTCACGATTGTGACTTACGTGACTTTCGGTCACGATATCACTTACACCGTTTGAAACCTGCCTACGTGCTTAGACGTAGGCAGACGCGTTCGTAGTTCACCCTTCAACTGCTTTCTGGGGTCCTGGTATATACATCTTACCCCTCTAAATTATGCAATAAAGGGCCCATTCATAGATTTCTTACGATTTCTTACGCTGTAGTGCGAGGCTCCATCTATATTCTTGGAGATTCTTGACGTGTCTAGACTTTTGCAGTACGCGATTTGAAATTAAATTTCATCAATATGTTGCCAAGTCTTTGATTTCGTCTGTATAACTATTTTTCTTATACAGCAAAATTGAAAAAAAAAACATTATTTGTTTCTAAGTGAAATTAATTATTTACTTGACAAGACTCGCTATGAATACGCTATGTCTTCATTTCATGAAAAAGTATATAATAAGAAATTGTCGGATTTGTTACAAACTTTTAATGAAATGTATCAGTTATATGTATAATGTATCAGACAAAACTGTTAGCAACTTCATGTGCATCTACAGCACCACACAATGGAGATGAAGTTAAAATTTTGAATGAGAATGCGGATGCGTTCCTCGACGTAACGCTGCACCGTAGAAATAAGAATTTTCTACGACGCTCAAGTAATCTATGAATGCATGTTAGTATACCTTTCATTTTCATTTGAAAGAGCGTAGCGTTGCGTCGCTTACGCCGTTTGGGTATTACCGCATCTAACTGTATAGTTTAGTTTCTCGAAAATGATGGTTAATTTTTCGACGTTTGGCCACATTTTTTTGATTTGGTCCACTGTGCGCTGTTATGATATTTAGTTAAGATAAGTTAATTGCGAAAATTATCTCCTCTCCACTTCTCTTTAACATCTATTCAGAAGAAATCTTCACCGAAGCCCTCGAAAGAGAAGACGGTGGAATACGAGTTAACGGCATCCCACTGAACAACTGCGTTACGCGGACGATACAGTACTTCTCGTCGAAAACATGCAAGACCTTCAAAATATGTTGAATAACGTCGTCACAACTTGTAGAGAATATGGGCTGACACTTAATGTTAAGAAGACCAAATACATGATTGTCACCAAAACTGAAGCACCAAATGAACATCTGTATGTGGAAGGCGAAGGGCTGGAAAGAGTCGAGAGGTATGACTATCTAGGTACAAACGTCAACTGCGCCGTGGATTACTGCGCAGAAATAAGGATTCGCATTGAGAAAGCTCGTGCATCCTTTGTGAAGATTAAAAAGCTGCCCTGTAGTCGCGACCTGGGCTTGGACCTCAGAACCCAGATGCTCAAATGTTACGTATTTCCAGTCCTTTTGTATGGTGTAGAAGCTTGGACCCTCAACGTGTATTGCGAGAGGAAATTAGAAGCCTTTGAGATGTGGACCTACCGTAGGATGTTGAGAGTATCATGGACAGAACATGCGACCAACGTGGAGGTTCTAAGAAGAATGGAGAAAGATAGAGAGATCCTACTGGAAGTGAAAAAAAGAAAACTGCAATATCTCGGCCACATCATGAGAGGTCCGAAATATGAGATTCTACGACTCATAATCCAAGGAAGAATCGTGGGGAAAAGATCTATCAGAGCGAGAAGAATGTCCTGGCTTAGGAATCTGCGTAAATGGTTTAATGCCACATCAGCTGATCTATTTAGGGCTGCAGTTTCCAAAATTAGGATAGTAATGATGATAGTCAACCTCCGGAATGGAGACGGCACATAAAGAAGAAGAATTACAAAAAATATTGATTATGACAAAACAATTAATACCGATAATTTTATATGGGATTTTTAACACATTTTCCAAGTTTTCCAAGTGCAAGTTAATCTTGCAAAGCTAGAATTGCAAAAATATATATGTGAAGCGATGAATTGATGGTGCGATGGTTGCGATCATTTAGACAAACCTAGAATTAACATTACCATTGCAGTGATAGTTTAAAACTAGAAGTAGTACCATTACTTTATATATTTGAAGTATTGATGCGAAACGTTTCGTAAGAGTAAAATGTACAACTTGCTTGTAATTATCTTTAGATGATTTATATTATTTGGCAAATATTTTTGAGGATTATTTAATTTTAAGATTTTTATTTCAAAAAGGGCATTTTCCAAAAATAATGTCATGTAATTGGGATCAAATCTACCAAAATATTCAATTGAAAACCTAAGTGTTGACAGCTGAAGCAACGTGTTTATAACCCAACCGAACCGTAAGTAAGGGATGTTTTTTTTTTAGAGGTTTGATTTTAACTTGCCATTACTATTTTTAATGATAACCATTTTGACAAAATTGACGGCTGATTTCTATTCAGTATGTTTTGCCATTTCAACGTGAATAGACTTACACCAGTTTTTTTTTTTGCAAATTGTGCTAATTTATTTTGATAATCGAGGTTCAGTTCAAACAACAAGTTATTCGAGCAACCATGAACCGTTTTTAATCTACGCATCCGCATAGAAGTCTCCGAAGGAGTACGCACCGAAGCAGTTGTTGCTGCTGCAGAGCGCAGTGTTGAGGAAGACCCAAATGAGTCAATTCTCCATCGTGCACAGCAATTGCAGCTTTGTCCATCCACTGTATGGAAGATTTTACGGAAATATATTGGTTTACGAGCTCATAAGAGCCAGCTCGTGGAATAATTGAAGCCGCTTGACCATCGTGTTCTTCGGTAATTGGGCCGAAAACAAGATTGCTCTTGATCGTTGGTTTCACCACAAAATCTTGTGCTCATTTTTGGTTGAACGGCAACGTAAACAAACAAAATTCCCAGATTTGGAGTTCAGAACAACTAGAAGCCATTATTGAGACACCGTTGCATCCACAAAAAGTAACGGGCCACTTGGAGCCGACATTCGCGGAGATATTGCCGATATACCGCCTTTGCTGCTCGCAAAAGTTGTCCAAAATTAGACTTCCAGATTGCGTTTCATTCTAGCCAGCCGCGGCGCACATTTGCCCGAAACATAATGGCTTACAATATTTTTTTTAATTAAGCCATTTTTATGGTCATTGCCATGATTTTAATGCGTGTTGTTTCATTTTAAAAGTCTACCTACCTCTAAAAAACACCCTTTATTAATAGCCAAAGCAGCATGCTAATGAATCATTTTTTATACAAATGATATTTTCATACAAAATATCTCATAAACGATAGCCCATTCCATATAGCATATCATATCAGGGTCATAGTTACTTCATTATCACCATACCTGTGATGTAACAAACAATGTACAAAGCTATATCGAATAAATGTTCAAACTACTACAGCTATCTCATAAACTGATGAGTTAATAAAAATCATACCTACATTATAGTTTTTTTTTGTTTCCGAATGAATTAAATTAACGTGTTTAAAAAAGTTTTTCTAGCACGGCGAGTTTTGAAGACCAACTTTGTTCAGGCAGTACTAATTTTTATTCAAATAAATACACTTACTGTTGCTGGAAACCCGAAAACCGGGAACCAGAAGCTTCGTACTCCTTTTTATTGGTTAATTGCAAACTAGCAGTTTCAACCTTCAGAATTTCGTTGATGACATTGACGTCTATAGCAGATGACATTGATGTAATAAATGCTTGCCATCTCCATGTTTACGATTAAAAATGATATCCACGCGTACCTACCTTGTAAAATGAATAAATGTTTCTAATTTTCTGTTTATTTCCACATTGTGGTGCAGGTATAATAAAAAACAAAGTATGAGACACGTGCATAAGGGCATTTTAAGAAATGCTGCGTTAAAAGTACTCAGCTGAGCGTCGTGTTCTTAAACCCGCACTATGCCCTTGAAATATTATGTATCATAATATACCGTGCGATCAACAATTATTTAGATGAGGTTCGACTACGGTTGTCTCAGTGTTATGGAACCTGCCAACAAATTTTAAAGAAAGACTTGTATAAGCATCCATACAAAATACAGGCCTATCATGAATTGCTGTTACCAGATGTTAACACACGTATTGTACCCTAGCACATATACTTCCAACATCTCAAGGGCTTCTTTTAACTGAATAGTTGTTGATCGCACGGTATCCTTTCTTTCAGATACATGAGATTTCTTAATTGTAACTACTGTTTAGCCAACCGTAAATGGGCGACGCCTACTTCCTTCAAAGAAATATCTAAAACTGCTGGACATGATTTGGAACATTTTTTTTTTAATCTCTATAAATTCGCGATACGGAGAAGTGGATATTTGAACACTGATAATGGCAGTAGTAAAAAACATTTTGTTTGATGACTAATAAGCAAAGCGCGGATTTATAAGCATAAAAAATTGCAAAATACGCGCTTTAAAATACATAAAAATCTTAGAAAATAAGTATATAAAATAGCATAAAGATTAGAATAAGCACAAAAACGCAAAAAAGCATGAAAAGGCATGTTTTATTTTTTATGAAAATACAGAAAAACAAAACAAAACATAATTTTATTAACAAGAACGCACTATGGGTAGATAAAAGTAATATTTTAATAACATAGGTTTTGGTGATAATATTAATAACAATAATAATTAATAACAAATATTGATTACTGCTCATTTTTAAATGAACTAATAATTAAATGTTTTTCTAAATTTTCAACGGAAAATCCCATTCTCCTATCACACATGATATCACACATGCCTGTGACACATTTTCGGGAAACTCTAACACAAGCTCCTTAAATGAATCGGCATAATAGCAGGCAGCATCTAGCCACGTACCCCATCTAGTTATAACCGGTACCGGAGGTAGAGGTACATTTGGAATTCTTTCCCTAAACATTTCAACCCTCAGTGGAGCTTTTAGGAAAATTTTCTTCCCGGTTTTTATTAAATCAATGACCAGGGGAAATTGCAGTCTAATCGTTTCGGCAACTCGATTAAAACCATGTGCCAAACAGGTGCAATGCATTAATTGCTCATAAAATACTTTTAAATTAGAATATGCCTTCAACATATATGCAGCGGCATCAGAAAGCATCAATAATAATGTATCATTTGGTACGGGGTTTGGCAAAAAAAAGTGTTAATCCATCGTGAACGAATTTGGCAACGGTATTGCCATTTGTATTTTCTAACTGCTTGGAACTAATATAAAATGCATTGGTGGAGTCTTCGTTTAATATTCCAATCATTAAATAGGCGAAGTACCGACCACACGAATCAGTAGTTTCATCTACACAGAAATATATGTAATTGTTGGATGCCAATTATCTTTTTTATTTCCTCAATAGTGGGTTTATATACTTGCTCGACATAGTTTTTACGAATGGTTGATTCGGCAGGAATATGTCTACCGGTGTATTTTTGTAAAAAAATTTAAACATACTATTATCTAGTTTTTTTTTAACGGAATGTTAGAAGATCCCATCGTATTGCATAAATCAAAGTAAAATTCCTTTTCATTCTGTGTAGAAGAACTCGCAAAAGACTCGGAAATAGTTTGCTGGGTACTCAGGGTACTGCTTGCAGATTTGTGTTTTTTTTTTAAATTTTCCAGATGAACTGTTGTTTTGATATGTTGTGTTATAATTTTTTTTCTCGCAGTTAATCTACAACATAATACATGCTTGTACCTAGGCCAATAGCAACACAAAATAAAACTTACCGGTTTGATACAAGCCCTGCAAATTAATTTACCGTTCTCATATTTTAATTCAGAATGTCCACGTATCCATTCATCGACGGAAGGTTTTACTTTCGGCATTTTATACAAGAAAATTTATAAACACGTAATACACACAAGGCACAAGCACAACGCACTGAAGATTGAGGTAAATGGGACTGAATTAGTAGCACACTTGCCCCAGATGCGTTCTGTGCACGTAAAAATAGGGTAATCCCCGAAATAATCAAGCTTTGTTTACCAAATATCACGTACGCACGCTCGCTTTGTTGATGATTTTGTGATAGCCAAGCACTCTAGACGTAACGGAGTAATATTAATACTGAATTCTCATTACAATAATGTGCAACAAAATATATTCCTAGCAAATATAAATAATATGCTATAAAATTGAGAAACAAGCAAATAAGCCCAAAAAATAAGGAAATATGCACAAAAAATGCATTAAAGCAAGTATAAGCTTAAAAACTGAAAATATGCATAAAAGCACAAAGCAAAAATTGTCACGTTACTTCATTTGCTGAAATTCGTATAGATACGAGGTCATTTTAGTCTGCTATTAAAACTGATGTATAGCATAATACCTAGAACTCCGCGCCTTGCTAATAAGATACAACCTTCTTGCTATTTTAAAATATCATTTATTGTTGATACCTTTTTTCTCATGCAAGTAATCTTGATGGGATGCTTTTATTGCTACACTAGAATAAATATACTGCAGCCGACGGGTTACGGCAGGAAAGTGTATCATTAAGGGCGTTTGAGATAATAATACGTGTGTCCCTGCGTGCTCTATCGATTACTCCGTGGGATCGCATTCGGATTCCTGCAGAGTAATTTCCAGTCGTGAGGAGCTGCGGGCGCACTCCTGTTAAATGCAATTAAGCGGTGCAGCCGCTGTCCGAGTGACAGACGCACACACGGCCGACTTTCCCAGGAATGCAGCGCACATTTTAAACGCTACGTTTAGAGACGAACGTAATCACTGTCAATGCGTGTGCCTTCCAAGCTAGAGATAAACAACCGACCAGATGCGGTGCAATGTCATTACAGAAGAGATGCTACACAACAGTTGCTATATCGGTGGTTGTACCAAGGTTTGATCAAGTTAAACATCGGATGAACGAATGGAAAATTCAATTAAATTTCGTCAAAATGCGCAACAAGAAATTTTATATAAGCTAATTGCATTATTGTAAAAACAGGCAACACACCGACACTAATGGAAGTGGGGAAGCCACCACACGTCTATCAAGATGTCAAGATGGATAGATTTAATTCGGGAATATGCAAGTTTTCATCAATTGTCTCTTATGAGCAAATTTAAACCCAATTTTCTACGAAAACGTTTCATCGTTGCTCTTGTGTTTTGAATCAAAAGTTTTGATCATTGGTCAATAAATTTTGGTCACGTGTCTCTTCGATGAAACGTTTCAAGCGATTGTTTTCGAGTAACAAGTTCCAGTCGATTGCCTCCAATTAACAATCTTTGTTGGACTTTCTAGGATCAACAAGTTTTCATTAGTTGTTTTCGGTATGCATTTTTCCCTTCGGTAAACACATTTTAATCGATTATTTTTATAAATAATTCTTAACCGGCTGTCTTCGATTAACAAATGTTGATCGATCTAGAACAAACTTTGATTAGTTATGCCGCTCTTAGTAAAAATGTCCTATCATTGCATCCGAAATTGCACTTGGTAAGTAATAGTTTATCGTAAACAAGTTTATGTTCAACTGTTCGAAAATATGAACTTTTTATGTTTGTTAGTAGGCCAGAATGTCATACATTTCGGACTAGTACATAATGATAAAGTAAAACGGCCGCCAGTCAGTGTCAGAAATAGTAGCTTTTAATTCTAACCAAGTAAACATCAAATAAATTCAATACAAATTGATTTAGTTGACAGTAGTGATTCTCTCGCATCTAATGCTTGGCTTGCAATCTCCTCCGCAACTGTAATTTCATGCAATTTATATTAAATTTACAATGACTGACATTAGTGTGACAGCCTGATAAAAATATGCAAGTATATATTGTTTCAGTTTTTATTTAAAAAGTATTCCCAAAATGCTAAAAGCAGTCGAGGATAAAGCTTTGTATGTAATGCGTACATAATACTTATGACTTATGGACTTATGGATTCGCTTAATTAATGTCCTCGCTCACAAGCTCGGTCGGACCTCAATCTTTAGGACTCATCCATAAAGTGCTAAATTATCTACTTATTACATAAATAGCTATTTGAAGGATTGCATTGGATTAGTAACCTGTAATTGACTACTTTCGTTATGAGGTTTTAACTTTTTAACTACCTTCAGTGTACGAGCCCAGGCTCATAATAGTTCGGCCGGTTTACATTTTCAAGCAGAGGCCTAAACAAATAATAAAATTTACACAAATGATGAAACATTTCCACAAAATTGTTTCGACTATATTAAAATATATACTTCAACCTTACAAATGCTGAATATTTTATCCGAATTACATAATGGACAAAATTAATATAACAAAAACTTTAGTGAACGGACAGTTCATAATAGTTCGGCCAATATTTCTGTGATGGGTGGGAAAAACAGTATGTTACGTAATCGAAGGACCAGGCGAGTTGTATCGCCAATGTAAATGAAAAGGTAATTAAAATTCGTAGGTTTGGAAATAACGTGGACTATAATTAATATGTAACATTAAGAAATACACAACGATGTATACCGGTGAAGGTAACGAATTGAAGTCTTGTCTACTCTGCGCTCTTACAACTAATTTTTGAGTTACTGGGGTGGGGCGCAATTTGAATTATGCTCCGCTTTTTTTTTGCGAATTGCTGGTGGTTTTGAAACTCAAAGAGTAGACTAATCCTACTATAAACTTCTAATATAACGTTTATACATTCATCTACATCTACATCTTGCCCAGATGGACCTTGATATGTAAAAATACGTAAATAAGAAGACTTATCTAGTGTTTTTGTATCTTGTAGTATTGGTGTAGTATTGTATTTATGCATGATAATGATGAAGAGGAGGTAAATCATGAAGAGGAGCCTGATAATCTAATGCTCGGAGACAAAGTTGAAGGTGATCCGGCCGAGTGCATTCCAAAACAATGTGAAGACACAATTGTTATAAATATCAGTGGGTTACAGCAACGTTCTGACGTTATAGCTAATGATCATGAAAATCTTAGTTCTGATGACGATGATAGCGTGAAAGGTAGGAATTATGAACCAAGCGATAGCGAAGATGACGTGCAAATGCTTATAGGAAGACGTATTAATGGTGAGAAGGAAATGGTATCCAAAGTTACTGACGTAAACCAGAGAGAGAATAGAGAAGCAGGAAGCAGTATTACGAGTAACAAGAAGAAACGGAATAAATACGGTAATGCACGAGAAAAGAGGACTGGAATGAAGAGGGAAGGAAATACGGGCTTGCAATATGTAACCTCAAAAAACAAAATAAAGAAAGCACGGAATATGCAAGAATTACCTAAGTGTAGGAGAAGTGTGCCGAAAGAATGAAAGAAGATACAAGACAAAATATAATTAATGAATATTGGCTTCTATTGGACCACGATAAGCGGGTTGCTTTTATTGCAAGTAGTGCAGATTCGAAATCAACTGCCACCAAGAGAAAAAGGACAAACGATCCTGAAAAAGAAAAAATAGAAACTCATTGTTATCATTTTAAAGTTAATGGAGAAAGACTGGAGGTTTGTAGAGGTTTCTTTATGAAAATATTAGATGAAACTCAAATGTTTGCCACATTAGTAGTATTAAATTCAAGCAATACTACATCTGGAGTTACTCGCGATGATCAAAGTGGCTTCTGTGCACCTTCCAACAAACACAGTTTGGCTGTAATGCAAGAGTACTTCATATTAAGTATTTCCCATGCTACGAATCTCAATATACAAGAAAAACCAACGATACAAAATACTTGGCCCCTTGTTTGACTGTGCAAATTATGTATGATTTGTATTGCCAAGGCCGGGAAAAGGTGGTTTCTAGACGAATTTATGAAAAAGAATTTCACAAGCTGAAACTAGCGTTTAAGCAGCCTTAAGTAGATACCTGCCAGAAGTGTAAAACCCTGCAGATGTATCTCAAATTTGCGGAAGGGAATGAATAGAAAGAAAGTATACAAAAGGCAATAGATGAGCACCACCTTGAAGCAGATAATGTTTATTTGAAGAAAGATGCGGATAAAAATATGACATAAGAAAAAAATTCTCACGTAGCTGCTATGTTTCTAACTGCTATGCTACGGAATACATATCTGGATACTCTGGACCACCAGTTTATGGTAAGTAGCCACAGCCACATGGAATGCGATGTGGACTATGCTTTAATCGAGAAGCAAAAGGAAAAACTTACTATTGAAATATCTTATCCTCGTGACTGGTTCCAGCTCGTCAGAGCTGTTGGAAAAAAACTTTGGAAGAAATTTTTAGTGAAAGAAGTGACACACAATATGTTTCTTAAATTTTCTGATCTTTCTAAGAACTCCTTGGTTTTGAAGCCAAAGGACTCCGAGGGCAATCCCATTAAATGGCACGACGCTAAGTGGTTTCGCTACACAAAGGAGTGTGGAACGGTATATTTTAAAAAATCTCTTAATGAAAATGTACGGTTAAAAAAATCGTATTTAGCACGACGTGGAAAGGGTGTGACACTTACACCTAACAGGTGTTATTTTGACATTGTCCCAATATCTGTGGAGAAAAAAAAATTTATTAGAACTTCTTCCACTTTTTCCACTTCTTCCACCTTTTCGAGATTTTTATCGCAATTTAAAAACATCTGTTGACGTTGAAGATACATTACCGGACATTGAAGAATTTGATGAAAACCAAGCATAATTTAGAGTTATTTTCAAAGCAGACATTAAAATGTTCACTTCAGTTGAATAAAAGTAAAACTAAACAACGTTTTTAAAAACTTATCTACTTGGTTCTTTTAGTATAAGTGTGGGCACTAAGAGGGTCAAATAGGGTAAGTCAATCCTTTTTGTTGTAAAAATAGTTTTTTCATAATTTTTTTGCAATCACATTTTGAAAGTGATACAAACAAAATACAATTACCAATTAATAAAATTGTAGAACTATTTTCACAGCCTGGTTGTGTGTTTAAAACTAATCAAAATCTTCAAGCGGCGTTTTCTTAAGTTGCTAATTCTTGACTTATCCTGTTTTTCCCTCCCATCACAGATTTAATATTGGGTTACATCGCTATGGAATTAATGCGCTACTGTTAAAACAAAACACATACTGAACCAACAACAAATATCTGTTAATATTAGTTGTATATGTGCTGTGAGACACAACAATAGTAATACACTGTGATTTTACGTTAATATTCAAGAGAAATGCCTCGTTGTAAATCTTCAAGTAAAGATTTGCACTTGCCCATCATTAATGCCCATATAAAAAGTATTTCGGCACATCGTATATCTGTTTAGCATTCAGTTCCGCGTTCTACAGTGCAAGATATTATTAATTTGTATAAAATAACCGGTGAAGTCGAACAAAAAACAAAACCGGCAGGCCATCTACAATTACGGAAGCAGATATCCTATGGAGGGAAAGTATAGCAAAAGAAGTTTCAATGGCCATAACGAAGCGAACTTCTCGAAAAATAGGATACAAGTTCTATAAGGTAATATTTATTGATTTTTTGGACTAAACACACGTTCACAGCTAATTTGATTTTTTTCAATAGGCAAAAAAAACTTTTATTAACCAAATTGCAAAAAAAAAGACTGAAAGGGCTAAAGAACATCTAAACGGGACGCAAAGACAATGGCATAGTGCAATTTGGAGTGATGAATCAAAATTTAATGTTTGTGTGATTGACACGCGAAACCGAGTTTTGCGTACATCTTCAAAGGCTTATCATAATAATTGTTTAGTTAAAAAGTCAAGTTCCCAGCCTCTGTTATTGTTTGGGGCTGTATGTCAGCAAGATGTGTAGGGAAATTACATTTCATTGACGGCATAGTTAATGCGCAAACGTACAGAGCCACCCTGGAAGAACGTTTTTTGCCTTAAATTTCAAATTGTAAATCGTCCGAAGGTGAATTTATTTTCCAAAAGGACGGTGCACCATACCATACGGCGAAAATTATTCAAACATGGTTTAAAGATCATGAAATACCAGTATTAAAATGGTCATCTTCTAGTCAAGATTTACCTCCTATCGAGACCCTTAGGACAATATGAAAAAAAAACTTCGTAAAAATCCGGCGCGTACTGTACCCGAACTAAAAGCTACCTTGCAGAGCATATGGAACACTACTCTACCATAAAAATGTGTAAGGCTTGTCGATACAATGCCCAGTAGAATTAAAGCTGTTATTGCTAACAAAGGCGATGTAACTCAATATTAAATATCGGATATATAGACGAAACAATTTTGTCTAAATGTCGCATCATTTGTGTAAGTATTATGATTTGTTTAGGCTTCTGCTTAAAAATATAAACCGTCCGAACTATTAAGAGCCTGGGCTCGTACATATTTCAAGCCTATTGACAAATTTCAAACTAATGTTTTCGGTTAATAATTTTTTATCGGTTTTCGTCTATTAACAAACTGTGATCGATTTTCTATGGTCAATACATTATGATCAATTGTTTTCGGTATTCTATTTTTTGTTATTTCAGTGTTTTTATTACTATTCTATTTAAATTTTATTTTAATTTTCAAAAATAAACACTTATATGCAACTTAGGTACATATTTTGTTTCATTCACATGGTTATTAGCCTCAGTTGGCGCCTCGGAAACTAAGACCCACTTTAATGATAACTTTAGTGCCCTGTTACACAAATAACTAATCACTTTTAAAAATAATGTTCACTCTTGCGGTTCATACCTGGTATGCCTAACAAAGGCAATAATGGCTTCGCGTCCTTGCGATCCACACGTTTATTACCAATCAGCCGCACAAAGACGGGCCTTCGGGGATGCACGCCAGCATTGCGCAGGAGGCGGGGGGTGCAAGGCAATCATTGTGTCGGTAATTCAATCGCGGGCACAACAATGGGATCCAATAACCTAGATTCCGCGACGGAAGCCGGCATTATTTCCGCCGCCGGCGGCATATTCCTCCTGGGGGGCGGCCGCGGCGCAAAAAAACGGACCCCACCGCCGCCGATGGTTTTTAATTAAAACGGCCCGTGGCTTTGCGAGCAGCGGAATTTATTGGGCCTCGGCGCGCGGCGGAATTAACTATGAATATTGGCGCTCTTCGGGCGGAGGGCTTATTAAAGCCCTCGATTGGCCTCGGCGATATTGAAAAATTCTTGCAACGCTATGAATTCAATAAATTCCAATTCCAATAAAATAGCTTATCTGCGGCAGAAAATATGCAGGGTATTCCAGTGGTAATGTATCGACTGCAAATATTGAAATAATATTAGAACTTGTTTAAGAGCGCTCGTTTTAGGCGTTGAAACGAATTACGGCTGCCATTTTTCAATAATCCTTTATGCATTATATTTTCTGCACCACACATTAATAATAATTTATGCATTAAGGGAATAAATGAAGGTTTTAATCCCGAAGCCGAAAGTTATCGCTCCTTACCGCTCAGGCATTCATTTTTGGCTGATAAATTATTGAGGTTTATAATATTTTTCTCCCGACCGTTGAGTTTACATATTTATTTTGATTTTTAATATGATAAATAGTCGAAACGCTCGTTCAAAATTCTAACAGACATCTTGACAATTTTTAATGTAAAAAAAAACATATCTGTTAGATTTAAAAGCTGAGTATGAATGCACCACCACGCCACACATCCCACGCCTAGCATCCATTATCTGAAGTAAAATTGAACCTCCAAGATACCAGGTTAATCTGTATGTAAATATTGTGAATTGATCGAATGTTACTGCTACCAATACAAAATATATAAATAAACTACAAGTAATTCACTTTATTATCTAGAGAAAGTTGATATTTTATTCCCCCCGGGAATAATGTAGTCTGGTATGTGTTGGTTGTCAGATTTATAAGGTGACGGTTTATTCACGGTCGGGAGAAAAATATTATATGTAGGTATACTACATGCCATTAGGTAGCTTAGTAGGTAATTATATCGATTATTTACTTTTTGATTCATTTTTTTTAAATTCTTTTGAAATATTTAATATTTTCATGTGACACTAACGCAAAAACCCGACAAGTCAAATAATATCGTTTGTATCGATTGTTTTTTGTCGCTGTGTAGAGACCTTAGTGAAGATTTTAATATGTTCATGTGGCATTAAGGCAAAAACCCGAGAAGTAAAATAAAATCGATTGTATCGATTGTTTTTTGTCGATATGTAGAGACCTTAGTGAAGACTTCAATGGACAAACCCATTGGACAAAATGTAGATTTTCTGTTTAAAAATATTTGTATCCATTTCGATAATATTCTCCAAAAAGTTGCAAAAAACTGTAGGCGATTAACAGTGTGATTAATTGTTTTTTTATGATCTTTTAAATTGTTACTATTGACGTAAATTGAATTTCTCGTCTCCGTATTGTGTTAGGTTTTACATCATTCGTGTGAATAATATTTATATACAAGGTGTACCTAAATGATTGTAGTTATGTAATCACTTCAATTCAATTGTGCCGCCTTTCAAATATGTATACCGTACTATTTGAGAACTGTCACTGTCAACCATACCTGTCAACTGTCAGACAACATAATAACAATAGTTTGAACAGTAGTTTGTTAAAATGTACACTGACCAGAAGAACACTTTTATTGTTGAGGCTACTTTCGTAATGGACGATTTGAAAATGGAGAATGGAATTATTCAATTCCAGAGTGCGTTCGGGAATTTCAACACAAGTTCCCTGACAACCAATTTGAATACTCGATGTTGTCAACACATATTTCACGAATAGTGCACCGTTTTAGTGAAACTGGTAGTGTTCAGAAAGGGAAATCCTCAGGCAGATCTTCAGTATCGGGAGAGGTTGTTGCAGATATTCGTGAACAACTCGAAGTAAGCCCTCAAAAGTCAATACGTAAATTGGCTATGCAAGCTGGAATTCCCTCGAGCACCTGCCATAGAATTGTGAGAAAGAGGTTGAATTCAGACCCTTATAGGGTCTCAGTGGTGCAAGAATTGTTGCCAGTCGATCCTCAACGCCGATTGAGTTATTGCCGATGGTTTATGGAAAATTTAAATGACGGTCGATTGCTCGATTTAACATTTTTCAGTGATGAGGCTTGGTTTCATCTATCAGGATATGTTAATTCACAAAACTATAGGTGCTGGCATGCTGAAAACCCTCATCTCTTTGTGGAAGCACCACTACATCCTCAGAAGGTTGGAATTTGGTTGGCTGTGTCTCGCCGTAGTATAATTGGGCCTATATTCTTTCATGACACAATAAACGGTGAGAGACATCGGCAACAAATTGTCCAGCCTTTCATAGACCAATTAGATGATAAAGAATTGCAGAACGGATACTTCCAATAAGATAGTGCAACAGCTCATACAGCCTGAGCAACGTTAGCCTATCTGCAAGATTTTTTTGATAATAGACTAATTAGTCAAGGACTATGGCCGCCTCGTTCTCCATATCTAACTCCATTGGACTACTTAATTTTTTGATATTTAAAAGATAGAGCTTTCCAAAGAAGACTGCATACGTTGGAAGAGTTAATGGCAGAAATTGTAAATTTCTCAAATTTAATCAACATTTTCAACAATAAAAGAAGACGAGTGCAAATGTGTTTACAAGCAAATTTACACATTACACATTTTCAACATCTGCTTTGATTATATATTTTATTTATTAATTATGTTTTGTAAATCTTTACTTCTTTTTTGTTACAGTTTATTAAATAAATTACTTTGATTACTTTAATAACTATATGTGATTTTTTTATTGTCTGCTACTCCTCAATTTGCAATAGTTGAACATTATTGTCTGCTACTCCTCAATTTACAATAGTAAAACATGTTGTAACATTGTCAGATTTAAAGCAATTATTAGATTCGTCGCAGCTCGTGTATTGCATTAATTCCTGCATGATTTAGTTTACAGGTTGTTTGTGCCGTGGAGTAGTCTGCCCCACTTGGGGATGTTGCCTGTGAGGACTTCATTTTCAATCATATCTGGTTATTTTTATGTACACACAATTTAAGAATGCCCTCGACTTTAAAAGTAAGGTTATGTAGATAATGTACATTTAAATTCATGGGCCCTTAAGTAAATCTTCATTGTGGTCTTTTCGTGTGCTTGGAAGCCACAAATATTGCTGAAACTAATAATAATTTAGTATTTGAGTAGTGAAATATCGACTGTCACAATTGAAATTTTGAATTGCATGAAGCTTTTAATGCCATCTTCATGACCAATGAGTTAAATGTCTCTTTAAATAATTCTTTATTGTTGTCTTTTCATGTGTTTGGAAGCCACAAATATTGCTGAAACTAATAATAATTTCGCATTTGAGCAGTTAAATATGAAATTCCGCAATAAAAATTAGAATAGCATGAAGATAACTGTTATTGTCATTTCATGTCTAATGAGTGTAAATGAAGTTGCCTATGTCAGAAATAGAACTATTTTAACTAGAGCGGAACAAAATTATTTTACATGGTTACGTAATTACAATCGTTTAATTACACCTTGTACAAGCGGTTAAAATAGACGCGGTATGAGCGGACAGTTTAACCGGTCGAGCGTAAGCGAGACCATTAATGACCGCGAATTATACGTATTGTTTAGCGAGTCCAAGTTTTTATTCAATTTTTCCCATCTGAATTCTGTATTCCATGTTCTTTCTTGACGTTTTTATTGTATTCTTTGCCGTTTATTATGACGCATGACATGAAAGTTTTGACAAGTCCAATTTCTTTTAATGAGGGATGCGAAGCGTTCAAACTATTCATTGTAATCCATCAACCGCCGCGCAGTGCACAATGGATGTTATTGTTTTCGTAAACTACATTAAATTGAGCATAATAAACGCCCATGTACATATATTTTACCCCATGACTTTCACCGTTTGTGCCCCAGTCAATTGGACCTACGCCCCAAGGTGGAATGTGCGTTTATGTGAATAACCTGTTTTCAATCATTATTACGGCTACACACAACTTAACTTGCAATTTAAAGTTATGGAACCGTCAAGTTCATGTATGTTTTTACGTATTCTATTATAATGTATTGTGTAATTTAGTTTACTATTAAATGGCACGTTACTCAAAATAAACATTATTTTTATTATTAAATTTCGCATTCAAAGTAAAAATTGTTTAGGTATAAGTCGAATAAGTATTTTTTTAAATTTTTGTCGTATTGATCTATTTGAGAGTTTATAATAGTACATTACATACCGAGCGGGGAAACGGATCATTACAGCCAAGTGCTTCTTTAGATGCCTGAGGTGCGAAGCTCCTAGGGTAGCAATGATATTTCCCGCGAGGTTTGTATACTACTTTACTTACAGTCTAGCACGGTTTATAAAAATTTAATAAATTTTTTCATCATTAAGATCGTAAAAATGTTGCCAAGGGAATATAACAAATTTCTCATTTTGACACATGCAAATATTTTGTCAATAAAAAATTCTACCATATCGACTTCTAACTCTCGGCAATATACGAGCCCAGGCTCATAATAATTCGGCCGGTTTACATTTTCAAGCAGAAGCCTAAACAAATCATAAAAATTACACAAATGATGAGACATTTCGACAAAATTGTTTCGACTATTTTAAAATATATACTTTAACCTTACAAAAGCTGAATATTTTATCTGAATAACATAAGGAACAAAATTAATATAACAAAAACTTTAGTGAACTGACAGCTCATAATAATTCGGCCGATATTTAATATTGGGTTACTTTCTTCTTTTAGTTTTCTTTTAGTTTAGTTTTTACAAACTTCTTTTGTTATACTTTCCCTCCATAGCATAGTTTTTTCTTTAGTATTCGATCTAAGGTTTGTTTTTATAATTCTAAGTGAAGATCGTTTATCTGCTTCCGTAATTGTAGTTGGCCTGACGATTTTGGTTTTTTGTTCGACTTCACCGGTTCTTTTATACAAATTAATAATATCTTGCACTGTAGAACGTGGAACTTAATCCGAAACAGATATACGACATGCCAAATTCCCTTTTTATGGGCAGTAATGATGGACATGTCCAAATCTTTATTTAAAGATTTACCACGAGGCATTTTACTTGAATATTAAAGTAAAAACACAGTGTATTACTATTATTGTGTCTCACAGCACGTATACAACTAATATTGACATATGTTTGTTAATTTGTTCAGTATGTGTTTTGTTTTAACAGTACCGCGTTAATTCCATGGCGATGTAACCCAATATTAAATATCGGCCGAACTATTATGAGCTGTCCGTTCACTAAAGTTTTTGTTATAATAATTTTGTTCATTATGTTATTCGGATAAAATATTCAGCTTTTATAAGCTTAAAGTATATATTTTAATATAGTCGAAAATTTGTTATCGAAATGTCTTATCATTTGTGTAAGCTTTATGATTTGTTTAAGCCTCTGCTTGAAAATGTAAACCGGCCGTACTATTATGAGCCTGGGCTCGTAATTTACAGGCAAAGCATGGGTTGACGTTAACAGTCAATAGCAATCATAGCAGTAATGTAACCGTCAATATTCATTGTTCTAAATAGTTTAATACTATTTTTAGTTTCCTCTAAAAGTTTTGTGATTTATCAAAATGACTATGATACTTCGTCGGCTGGTGTTACAAGGTTGTATGTAACATTTTGTAAGATTTTGAGTATTTGGTATTTTTAGATTATATGTGTTATAAGCTATCTTTTGCAAAGATCTAATAGATTGCAGCACTTGTCTAAACATTTTTATTTACTGTCGAACAAGGTTGTATGTCAAATTTGGCACTTACACTTTAGTGTAACAAGTTGTATGTAGACGCATACAACTCTAACCGACTTTGTATTGAGAGTCTTGTGAAATATGGATCAAATTTGTGAAAACTATGAGAGTGATGATCCTATAGAAGATCGTAATTATTGCCCTGATGATCAAACCTTACAAAATAATACAGATGCAGGCAATTGATTTTAAGAACTTCCAAGAATGCGCGACTTTACTTAACTATACTCTCTAGTGCCGTATACAAAGGTTCAACAAATTAAGTTTTGCGGATCTGTATTTAATATTTACTACGAAACTTCCCATGCTGACGAAGAATTTGTCGAACAAAGCATAAAACGTGTTATTGGTTAAAAAAAACGGGTGTCAACGGGTCAAACTAGAAAGACTTCCCTGTACCCAAGCAAGCAAAGGGAGCTCTTAATAAGATACCGTAAAATAAGATTGATGCAACCAAGTCAATGTACCGGTGGATGCCTACAGTTGATACAGACTATTTGGACGCAATTCTTATGAAATTGAAAACTGGTGACAAAAAAGGAAATAATGGAAGATAAACTATGTAAATTTAACAAATTTCAAATATTGTTATTGAGTTATTGAGTTAGTGACCCCATTAAATGTGTTAGTAAATCAAATATTTTCTAATTTTGTAAACAATACGTACTCGTATTTTCTTTCAAAGTTGCATAGTTGTATGTTACTAACGAAAACACAAAAATGATATAACGGAGTTGTATGTATTTATTTTGTTTTTTCATAACTCAAAAATTTGAAATGTTGGAAGCTTGAAATATCGGAATTATTAATACTGAAACTTTATGAAAACGTCAAAACAGAAATCAAACGAATAGGAATGGTACGGCACTTTTTGTAACACCCCAATATTTAGAATAGATTTTCCCAAATTTATGAAATTTGCACATACAACCTTGTAACACCAAGCCGACGACTTGCTAGCTGGGAAAATGTATTCCCGGCTAGCCGGGAAATAAAATTATAGAATGAGTCGCTTCCCGACCGCTTTAAAAGGCATAAATGCATACATTTTCAACTGATTGTGAGTAAATGTTTTTACATGCTGCTCCTAAGTGATCTTTTTTATTTATAAGCATTTAATAAGAGTTTGATGCGGGAAAGTCATTTGGCGGCCGAATTTATTTTTAGGTTTTTTTTTTGTGTTTTCTGGAATGAGTTCTAGTCATTTAAGCATAACATGTCGAGAGCTATACAGTGCATTCACGAGTTCTGGGTACGCTGATAATGTAGATCAGTTAAGAATTTTAACCAAACTTTAGCAAGTTTCAAATTGCAGATCAATTGCTGGATAAAAGCTTGTAGAATAGAGAAAATATTCGTAAATAGGTAATTGTTATTGGCTGGATGCATCAATATTATTTCCTTGATTAAAAGCAAGACGTGGCCGCCCGGAAATTTCATTTACATTTACCGCTAAGCGGACTAAAACCATTGAATTAAGAAAATCCACTTAAACCATGAGTTTGAGAGCATCAAGGAAAACTGAGGCAGCAAAAGTGGTACAAGAAGTTACAATTAGCCCTAAACGTGCTACAAAATTTAGAAGAGCGTATAAATTGTCCCATGAAACGGAAACACGAATGTTGATAGGAGAAGTTGCTTTGGCGTTGTTGGTTATTGCAAAATTGTCCCGCCATCAATACGAATCAATTACTAAAATTTCCCCAGAGAAGAATAATGTAAAATCATCCAAGCGACAAAGAAACATTGTTACTCAAATCGCCAACATATTGTGGTTACTTCTAACACATTGTGGTTACTTCGATTTCTTCAATCGTCAATTTACAGGGGTTGCTTGACCACACTGTTGAGCGATTAATTTTGGTATAGCAATCTGTAGTAGACACGCTAACGAATTATGAACTAAGACAGATATGTTGGTATTCAAAATGGGGCTTTGACGGAAGTACCGGCTATAGTGGTTAAAAATAAATTTAAATAAGAGTATTTATTTTAAAAAAATTCTGCCATATTTTATCCGCCAATTTGCATTAAAATAATCAACTCATAAGCGGCGTAGGTGTAGGCAACCAGTTATACACTGTCAATTTTGGCATATGTTACACAGAGAGATTATGTTTTTATCAATAAAGAAATCACAAAAATTCAATGAAGTTTTAAATGAAGAAATTTGTGTTTTCAAACAGTTCTAACGGTTAACAAAACAACATAAAAAGTAAAGTGTGGGTGAAGTCTAATGTCCCAGCAAGTTTTCAAAACGCCCTCCCTGTCGTTCAAGGCAATACGCAAGGCGGTTTTTGAAGCTTTGTAGACTATTCCTAATGTATTGTGGATTTATGCCATTACATGCAGTACGTATACGGCCTTTCAATTCATCTACGTTATGTATTTGCACTTCATTATAAATTTTACTTTTCAGGTAACCCCAAAGAAAATAATCATTTGGTGACAAATCAGCTGATCTTGGGGGGCATGCTATGGGGCCAAACCTGCCAATCCAGCATCTTCCAAATATATTGTCAAATAAAATCCTGACGGCATTAGTAAAATGTGCTGGAGTCCCATCCATTTGGAACCAAGGTTCATCAACGTTCAGCCTCTCAATTGATGGAATTATGTGGTCTCGCAACAAGTCCAGAAATTTGGCTGCACTGAGATTTCCATCAATAAAAAATGGGGCAATAACCCAATATTCCAACCCAGACATTTACTTTTTGAGGGTACTGTGTGCGGGTTAGATTTCGGGCATGAGAATTTGTACGGGACCAATAACTAAAGGATTAATGGAAAGGAAATTTAATATTTTTCAATAGATGAATGTAGAATACAAACCGAAAATTCTGAGAGTTGACGTCGCCATTCATTGTAAATGTAGCTTCATCGGTGAAAACTATTTTATTCAAAATTTCTACATTTTCGTTTAACAAATTAAACATTGTTTCGCAGAAAGCTGTCCTTTTTTCTTTATCTTCCTCGAAAAGCACTTCTTGGTTTGATATTTTGTACGGCTTCTAATTGAATTCTTTCAAGGTTTTGTACACCGATTTGTATGATATATGAAACTGTCTGGCTACAGTTATTAAAAGCGATTCTATAGGTCGTTCCTCTATACAACATAGGATATTTAGTTTCATCTCTTGTGTTAAGGCATGATTGGTTTTATTATTTTTTCTGTGATAACTTAAAACACAACCATCTGCTTTGAATTTGTTCCAAACATTGAGAATTGTTTTCGCACAAGGTAAAGGCCTGTCAGGATATTTGATTGAAAACATGTCCCGAACACTTCTTAAATTATTATTTTTCTGGTACCACACTATCATTGTCACTTTTTCGTCTTTGGTGTACCTACTCATGATTTAAATAATTATTAACTTTTCTCTAAATTGTATTTAATGTGTCAATTAGAACAAACAACAAACAATTTGATTGTTTTTAAATAACAAATTAAAATTGTGTATGACTGGTTGCTTACTAATCACAATGTATAATGGTTGCCTGCACCCACGCGTTCAATTTCATCTCTTCTGTTAAAACATTACATTTTTCTATTCAAAAACAAAAGGAATATTCTGCGTAGCTTAAAAAACCGCCTCGTGTATTGCCTTGAACGACAGGGAGGGAATTTTGAAAACTTGCTGGGACATTAGACTTCACCCACACTTTATTTTTATGTTGTTTTGTTTACCGTTAGAATTGTTTGAATAAATTAATTTCTTCATTTAAAACTGAATTTTTGTGATTTCTTTGTTGATAAAAGCATAACCTCTCTGTGTAACATATGCCAAAATTGATAGTGTATAACTGGTTGCCTACACGAGAGTATTCGTAATGTATCAAGATCAGCTGATATGTCAACAAATGATTATTTTCTTTGGGGTTACATGAAATGTAAAATTTTTAATGACGTACAAATACATAACGTAGATGAATTGAAAGGCCGTATACGTACTGCATGTAATGGCATAAATCCAAAATACATTACGAATACTCTGCGTGTCTTCAAAAACCCAGTCGAGTATTGCCGTGAATAAAAACATAACCTCTATGTGTAACATATGCCAAAATTGACAGGTTGCTTGCACCGACGCCGTTAATGAGTTGATTTTTTTTTTAGAATTACACATAGGAAATTCCTTGCGGGTAGATGCAGGCAACCAGTTATACATTGTCCATCATATGTGTAATAAGGAAAAAAAAGCCCGGTGTATATATATATATGTACAATATTTAACGGGGTAGTAGTATGACCCACAATAAAAAAAGTATTGATAAACATAGGTCCTCAAAGTAACAGTTTCGGAGATATGGAAGATTATTCTAGTTTGAAACATTTATTTGCCTATTTTTAATTATTTATTACTTATTGATTATGTGCAAACAAACAAAGGGAGCTTCTAGCGAAAACATAAAACAAACTTGCAGAAGATGTTCGAAGTACCGGAAAGATAGCACTGTTTGCGAAGTGAACCAGTGTCACACAATTTCTGGTGAATCCTTTCAAACAATGCTTGGCATGTAACGCGCACTCTCTAATTTCAAAATTCCCAAAAATGAGACAGAGCCATAAGTTTTTAAATTATTACAGGAGCATATTTTTTTTATTAAAAAATATAAATGTTTAATTTTTAACTTATAGTTTTTCGTATTGGTGATTCTGAATATTGTGGTTTTCTACAGCTTCATTAAAGTTTTCACTGCATTCTACAGCTAATATTAAATTATAATAATATAAATATTTGATTGAAAACATGTCCCGAACACTTCTTAAATTATTATTTTTCTGGTACCACACTATCATTGTCACTTTTTCGTCTTTGGTGTACCTACTCATGATTTAAATAATTATTAACTTTTCTCTAAATTGTATTTAATGTGTCAATTAGAACAAACAACAAACAATTTGATTGTTTTTAAATAACAAATTAAAATTGTGTATGACTGGTTGCTTACTAATCACAATGTATAATGGTTGCCTGCACCCACGCGTTCAATTTCATCTCTTCTGTTAAAACATTACATTTTTCTATTCAAAAACAAAAGGAATATTCTGCGTAGCTTAAAAAACCGCCTCGTGTATTGCCTTGAACGACAGGGAGGGAATTTTGAAAACTTGCTGGGACATTAGACTTCACCCACACTTTATTTTTATGTTGTTTTGTTTACCGTTAGAATTGTTTGAATAAATTAATTTCTTCATTTAAAACTGAATTTTTGTGATTTCTTTGTTGATAAAAGCATAACCTCTCTGTGTAACATATGCCAAAATTGATAGTGTATAACTGGTTGCCTACACGAGAGTATTCGTAATGTATCAAGATCAGCTGATATGTCAACAAATGATTATTTTCTTTGGGGTTACCTGAAATGTAAAATTTTTAATGACGTACAAATACATAACGTAGATGAATTGAAAGGCCGTATACGTACTGCATGTAATGGCATAAATCCAAAATACATTACGAATACTCTGCGTGTCTTCAAAAACCCAGTCGAGTATTGCCTTGAATAAAAACATAACCTCTATGTGTAACATATGCCAAAATTGACAGGTTGCTTGCACCGACGCCGTTAATGAGTTGTTTTTTTTTTTAGAATTACACATAGGAAATTCCTTGCGGGTAGATGCAGGCAACCAGTTATACATTGTCCATCATATGTGTAATAAGGAAAAAAAAGCCCGGTGTATATATATATGTACAATATTTAACGGGGTAGTAGTATGACCCACAATAAAAAAAGTATTGATAAACATAGGTCCTCAAAGTAACAGTTTCGGAGATATGGAAGATTATTCTAGTTTTAAACATTTATTTGCCTATTTTTAATTATTTATTACTTATTGATTATGTGCAAACAAACAAAGGGAGCTTCTAGCGAAAACATAAAACAAACTTGCAGAAGATGTTCGAAGTACCGGAAAGATAGCACTGTTTGCGAAGTGAACCAGTGTCACACAATTTCTGGTGAATCCTTTCAAACAATGCTTGGCATGTAACGCGCACTCTCTAATTTCAAAATTCCCAAAAATGAGACAGAGCCATAAGTTTTTAAATTATTACAGGAGCATATTTTTTTTATTAAAAAATATAAATGTTTAATTTTTAACTTATAGTTTTTCGTATTGGTGATTCTGAATATTGTGGTTTTCTACAGCTTCATTAAAGTTTTCACTGCATTCTACAGCTAATATTAGCCGTAATATTAGAGATAGAAGTCGAAGGAAGAAGTTTCTTGGTTGCCTTTAGTTCAAAATTTATCAAATTATGTTTTCATCTTTTCGTGTTTTGGGCAAACTTTGTTTTTTAAATGGAACGTTCTCTACGGTTTGCACTTATATATGTTTGCTTACTAAATAAGGCAGTCGAATTTCAATTCAACTTTGACGATAAAAATTAATGAAATATGTAGAAATTTTCAATCAAAATATTAAATATTTAGAAAATATATCCTTCAAATTCCAGAGTATCGCAACTCCAATGTCGAATTTTAAAAAGTGTAACTTTTTAATTAAATTATAGATTATTATATGCAAGCGAATGTGTACCGTACGTGACGAGAACTTACAGAGTACCAATTATCTAAAAGCATGCTCACTTTTTATAATATGTATTATAATATGATAGATCACCAGAAAGAAGAAAACAAAGGTGTAACATTTTGCAATCATTATGCAGTCTTTCTTTGCAGACATGATGTTCTGAATGTAGACTAAGCGCCAGTTTAGTAGCGAGGATCATGTTAACTGTAATATTTCGTATCATTTTTGACACTGGTGAACTTACAGATCTTATGCGAGAAACCTTTCTTAATTTTATTCTTGAGTATATTGTTGTTTGGCTAACGGCGTTCCCTAGATCTACTGGACACCACAATAATTTCAAATTTATATGAAAATTAAAGCAGCCAATCTCTCAAGCACAGCAACGGAGCACTTTAGCTATCAATGTCTTAATTACGCGAATTTTGCATATTCCTGCAATTAAGGAGCCGATTGTAAAATACGCACGCAAATACCTAAACGCACCCAATTTATTCCCCATAAAATTAACTCGACTCGCAGAATTTATCCCCCAATTACCCCGCTCGTTACGGAGATTACGTCGAATCCTCTCTCGGCACGGCGGAGCGACGCAGCGGACTCCAAGACAATAATTCGCTCCTCGGGTCGGACTCGGAGGAGCCCGGCCGCCTCACCGCAGCCATTATCGCAATTTAGTTATTACACGCGTCCCTCATATCCAACCACCTCGGGCCAATTAAGCCGTAATGATACGCGAAAAATGTGGGCGGCCATTAGCCGCCCCAGGTGGTTCGGAGAGTATCGGCAATTTTCCTCGCTCCTCCGAGCCTAATGTGGTGTAAAGATATTCTGGTATGCAGGAGAAACCCAAGAAGAGATTACACTTCTTACCCATAAATATCTGCGTGATTTCAGAGCAGCTTATATACAGGGAGATTCATACATTAAGCTCACAATTGAGATGGCTATTGTTTGAAGAGAAACCAAATTTGTTATATTATACTGAAGTTTAATCGAGTGCCCATTCCCAATAACTGACAAGATTTGGGCCATCTACAAGAGATTAGATAGAACAGCAGAATTCGAATATTTAGTTAAATTAAGTGTGCTTGCGCAGCTGGCAAAATTATTTTATTTATACATGGTGTCCACAATAAGTACGAACAGCATGGGGATCTTAGAAACCGTAAAAGTCACAAAGGCGGCTAAATTAAAGACAGCATTTGTAACTTTTAGGGTTTCCGAGACCACAGCTTCATAGGATTATACTGTTTCAGATCATGCTGTCATACACTTACTTCTCGTGTTCCCTTATAAAGTTTATCTTATATTTCATTTAGTTGTTCTATAAATGGGCGCAATTTATAAAGTTTATTGGTATTATCATGTGGTATTTTTGAGTTATCATTCACCTATAAATTACCAAGTATAATATCACAACGATCTCGCCTCATTTTCCATCCGTCTTTCCATGACGGTAGCTTATGATATCCCATTAACTGATTCTTACCAATAAATACATATAGTTTCGATGTTGTTAGGTTGGGTTGCTTATCTCTTTGTACTGCATAGAAATTACTTTGGAAATGTAAATTGTTTACAATCGGTAAGAGAAAGATTAAAAAAAAAACATCTGTAGGTGATTGGCAGCTTTAAAATAAGTCTTCATCCTTGAGAAAATGTATATTCTGCAGTTACCTCATTAAAATCTTTCTTTTTTCTATTTTTTGTCATGTGAACTGTTTGGTTCTTTGGAGTCGCTTGTTCAGAAAGGATGATATTCGATTCAGAACCCGACCCATATTCCTTAACTATTTCTTCATAAATCTTCATAAATATATGGAGTACTTGACTCAAAGGTCAATTTAGCGGCAGATTGTGATACATCAAAGTCTTATTCAATATCACCATCTTCTGTATCTGTATTATTATCCAGCTGTGAACAGGATTACGAGCCTAACAACTTAATGTTCGGACGACCCAAATTTGTATACATATTTACTGATTGTTGTTCTGTTTATATATTTTTTTATTCAAGAATTGGGAATACTGCTTTATTAAGGGACGCTTTTGTTGAAAAAATATTTGTTTTATATCAACAAGAAATGAAATGATAGAACAATTTTAAAAAATGAACAAATTCTATTGACAACTTAATGTTCGGCCGACGACCGTTTAAATTATTAATACGGTGTCACATCACCTTTCGCCTTTATGATCGCTCGTATTCTGGCTGGCATGGTTTCCAGCAAAGACTTGCAGTAATTTGGCGTAAAAGATCTCCATATTTCTGTCAGTTTTGTCTCCAAAGCATGTACGTTTCGTTGAGAATTGTTCCTCAAGTGACTTTTCATGTTGCCACAAGGTCTCAATCATATTTAAGTCCGGACTGTTAGAGGGCTAAGACAGAACTTTCATTCCGTGATCTGAAAACCATTGTTTTGTCGTCTTAGCTGTATGGCTTGATGCACTATCTTGCTGAAATATGAAATTCCCATCTGGACAGAGCTTATGTACGCTGGGAATAAGACCATTATTCAGAATTATCTGATATTTAAGAGCATTAATTTTACCATCTATTGTTGCCATTTTTCTTAAACCTTTTACAGACACACACCCTTAAATCGACACCCCTTTTGGAAACTTCACAGTCCTTTTTATACAATCTGCTTTAACAACTTCTGTTTTATCTCGAATAATTATCTTTCTGCAATCACCTATAGATATGTCGAATTTGGATTCATCGCTAAATATGACTTTGGATTAGTCTTCTACTGTCTAAGACAATTTAAACTTAGCCCAAGCTATACGATTGTTCATCTGTTTGTTTGTTAACCGTGGGTTTTCTTTAGGCTTCAATAAAATAAAATAAAGTGAATTAAACAAAGTAATGTTATTTAATATTTCATTTATTATATGACTTATAAAGACTGACCTCTGACTTATGGATCCATTGCCAACAATATTCTCATGAAATATTTGCCCCCCTTTCCCCATTAAATAGGCCGTTATCTCCCTTATAGTGACTCTTTGCTGTCATTTACATATTTTCGCAAGATGCTTCCTCTTTCTGCCTGTCATTTTACTAGGTTGACCGGAACTTTTACCCCCAATTTTGTGTCTGGCTCTATCTCCATAGCTCTGGATAATATCCCCTACCGTTGACTTCGCTAAATTCAAATGTTTCACAACAATTGGGCGAATTTCGTTTGAGGTTGCTTTACCACGACTCATTTTCATGAACACACATAAAAGAAAGCAGTAAATGACGCTTATCACATTAATAACTATCATGTTAACAGTATTAATCCAAAAAAGAAAATTAAAAAAGGAGACGTCCGAATATTAAGTTGCCAGTAAAATTGATTCAGTTTTTCATTTTTTCCTTCTTAACGAGGTAAATATAGACAATTAATATTTATTTTTAGGCATACGTGGTGCTAAATAATGCATTTTTAAGAGATCATAAAAAAAATAAGTAAGTAGCAACTTTTAGCAAAATAATCTATAAGTTATAGTTAAAATGAGTATCGTCCGAACTTTAAGTTGTTAGGGCTCGTAATAGATTTTATCTGCTTCTGCCAATAATTCTTCATCGGTCAGCGGCTTATTCCAATAATCTTGGTTATTCATCTGTGAGAATAAAATATAGATTTGATTTATTTAGGGACACAGTAAGGTTTGTTTTACCAAAAACTTGTTCAGTATTTCTTGTCATCTGATAATCATGTGATAATAAGGCGATAAAAATAATGCCATAAAAATAATGCCTCATGGACTGACGGTATTCTCGAGTACCAATTATATTTTATGTTATTACTGTGTCCTCGTATAATATGTACTTAAACTTTAATCAATTATGTATACTAAAAGTTATAAAAATATTACTATTCATTACCTTTCTAAAATATTTCGTTGTTAACAAATATACATTTATTTATCAAGTAGATGAAGGATAACTTTATCTACGAAAAGATAGACTAAGACCGATGCTGTCGCCTTGGAGTTAGTCTATCTTGGAGTTGATAAAGAACCTTCATCTCCGTTGTGAATATATTATTTTATTTTATGAATTACAAATTAAGCTTTCAACAACAAGATAACAAAATAATTGCCGTATTGTGATGAAGGTTAGCTGTGTTAATCCGTGCCTAGCAACCGTTTGTCACTATTCACTAACGGCAGCTTGGCATGCACGACTCCGGGAACATTCAACTGAACGTATTCTAACATTTCGAACAACAACTTTTCGGTAAAAGCTCGTTACTTTGGTTTTGTATCTATCTTTTTTTAATTACTACTAATGTACAGTAACTCATCTAAATTTTAAAATCTAATTTTGTCTAAATCTAAATAAATGAGTAGATAAGCAACACCGGTTCTGCCGCAATTTCCCATGTAAATTCTTATGGAGCTTCAATTTCGCATTTCAGCCATTTTGTTTTTTCTTTCGTCCAGTTCGAGGACCGATATTTGTACAACGGGTTGCCTATGGGTCTATGTTGTGTTGCACGAGGGATATGACGACAGCGCGTGAGTTTTATTTATTTATTATAATTTTTAATAATTTAATTTTTATTATTATTAATTTAATAATTATTATTTATTATTAATTATTATTATTATTATTGTTATTATTATTAACCAAAGCATTTTTACCTAATAAAAATTTACACGTCAGCCAAGAATCGAACCCAGGTCAGCCGCGTGACAGACAAGAACGTTACCAAATCCGCCAAGCTACAAGTTATTAAAACGGCTCTCAAATAATCGTTTAATACTGAAGAATTAAAATTACTTTAAGGGCCGCCAACAAAGAGGCGAAAAAATAAATAAAAGGAGAATAGGACAAATGAATAGGAAAAGTACAGAATAAAATCAATAATCAAAACCCAATTCCAAATAATAGAGAAAGAAGAAATACCAATCAGACCTATTACCACATAAATTAACTCACCAACACATTAAATAGCTAAAATCATAAACAGCATCATTAATAGCATCATTCAATACAAAACCTAAACACACAATTAAAAACAGAATAGAACTTATAAGCCACATAAGCAATGAAAATAATCAACATATTACTCTCTAGCTTCTTTTCACATAATACATGTATATACAAATATACCAATAACAGAATCACCTATTTGCCAACTGAATTAAAAAAAATTATACACAAAAAACAACAATACACACGCATATTCAACCTAATTAAATTAACTTTAGAATAAAACTTTTTTTTTGTGTATTCAACAACAACTTCTATAAAATGAACGCCTATGGGCTCATCACTAAGCGGAACATCTCCCATTTACATTATCTACTGTTATGGATAAAATAATAAGAAAAGCAGAAAGAAAAACAAAACCAGCAGTATTTGGACACAGAAAACTAAAAAGAGTACAAATACACGAACGTGCGTTCGCCGATGATGTACTACTGCTAGCAGGTAGTGAAAAATATTTACTTGAGAATTTAAAAATATGGAATGAAATGGTGCATGAAGCAGGCATAAAAATAAACAAGCAAAAACCAAAATTGTGGGCATGTCAAATGAAGAAGAAATGATAAATATATACATAGAAAGAGCAAATATACAACAGATTTATTACTTTCATTATTTAGGACCAACTTTTGAAGAATAAGGAAGATAGGAAATAAACATAAACCACAGAAAGGAGAAGGCAGGCAACCTACATCACGCAATACACTTGGGGGAAAGGAGGTGTCAATAGAAACAAAAAATCAAGATATATAAAACCATATATCGGCTCACTCTGACATGGATGTGAGACACGGGTATTCAACCAAAGATAAAAAAGTAAAGCCCTGGAGATCGCGGCAAGGTGAAAGGGATAACAAGAAGAGGCATGATTAGAAACGAAAATATAAGAACGGAATTGAGCACAGAACAGCCTCGACAGTCGTCAGCATCAGGGCGTACGCCACTCCAAGCGAGAGAAATGAATTTTAAACACCCAACAACAACGTCCCTCCTACCAACATAAATATACAAACAATCTTACCAACATAAAAATGGAGGCGTGCTAACGTGCTGATAACAAATAAATACCGATAGATTAAACATCGTCTAATTTCTATTGATAAGTTTGTAAGCGGTTACAACATAATAATAATAATAATAATAATAATCCGTACTACTCCTCCACCTATGGCGTAATTGGTTACTGTGATAATTTGACAGAGAATTCTGACCCAATTACATTTATTTTGCCATAGGCCCCTCAACTATTGCTAGTTATGCGGGCGTTAAGAGGAGAGGGGCATTATTATTATTGCCCATCTGCGCCTGCACGCGACTTATAGATGGTAGAGGCACATTACCAACATTTATTGCATGGAAATGGGAAAACTGCAGAAAAACCACCCCAGAAATGCAGACCCGGGAATCGAACCCGGGACCTTGCGGTCTAGAAGCGAACGCGTTAACGGTCGCTCCACCGCAGCCTCAAAACATACTCTGTAAATTATACAAGTAGTTAATTATTTATTAAACTCTGGTATTGTTATCACATGTTAAATATCTCTTATTTTAAATTAAGCACAACACAATCAAATCAACACTTTTTAAAACAAACAAAAAAAATATATAAGAGCGAAAAATTCGATAACAGATTCCACAAACGCAGCACACCCGATCAAAACACAAATGAGTACTGAGTAACCATAAACACACGACGGTATGTTCCGACTTTTGATTGACATTTGCCGTAACATAACCTCAAAATCGTTTTTCATTAGTTTTAAACCAAATGGTTTTCAGTGTTGCCATGTGTAAATTACAAAGTTGGCGATTTGTTATTTTATTAATCAACCGAGTATAAATTAAATTGATTACGCCTGTTCATATCTAATAAATTATACTATCGTAACATAACTTTATTTTAAATTAATTAACCCTGAGCCGTGCATCACGTGTGAGTACGATGGACACCCAGCCAAAGTCAGCATCAAACGAGGACAGCGCACCTATAAACAGCAAGGAACCTAAAAAAAAAAAACACCCCAGCGACACCGGCCGCGGAAAAACATCGAAACGAGTAAGAAATTAAAAACCACACCAAATCTAACAGAGACACAGGCATCTGAAATACCCACATACAAAACCGCACTCACGCACGCACACACACACAGCACTCTAAAGCACACACACAAGCGCACAGAGAACACAGGCGAGATCACAGCCACCAAATGAATTCAACTCCTACAAACACAACTATGAAATAAGAACGAATGCCACCATCCCACCCATACAACTCGCACGCTTATTGGAAACCCACATGCCCAACAACAAGGACATTATCATACAACTGATAAACAACAACCTCACTCTTCAAGCAAACAAAATAGAATCCAAATATAAACTCCAGGAACTGATGGACAAGCAGCTCATCAGAACACCCCGAACCCAACAACAACTAACTACCACACCGAACACACAACGCACATACACCTAATCATACACCATAATCCTCTGGAGTTGAAAAGGAAATCTCAGACGAAGATATTGGCAAATAACTCACTAACAGTAAATACACTTATAGATACTGCAATCGCATCATAGCAACAGCAACAGACATACCACCATCGATGATAAGAATTATAACTGGAGACATCGACTCATTCGAAAGAATGACATATGACGGAGGACTGTATTACCTAAATAGGTTCTACAGGTTCATACCAAGCTCCCCACCCAAACCAATACCACAAGCATGCAGCAAGTGCTCCGCATACGATCAGACAACCGAGGAATGCAGGAAAGGAAAAACATGCACCAAGTGTCAAGAGGGCGCATGACGCAACTAAATGCGGTTCGCCACAGCCACCGAAATATGATGCCTGCAACGCTGAGGCCCACGCAGGGTGGTCACCCAGATGCCCAAAGAGACCGCGAACACTCATAGAAGGCAACCCCAGCATAAGGATAAAAAACATAAATAAAAAATCTACAGATATACCAAACTCAACCACTCTTAACAATAGAATCCCTAACCCACTGACTATACCCGACCATATCTTTATCACACACACACATGACATAAACAACACACAGAACACTAACAGAGAAGAGATTCTCAAATAGCTCCGCAAACGCTTTATAATTGACTATGTAATTGACACACAGGCTGTACTTTCCGGTAACAGAATGTATATAATCATGTTCGACAAACAAGCATCAGATAGCATACCACCGACAGAACCCGCACATCATACCACACAAGCCACCATGCATGCACAGAACGATCGACCGACCATCATATACGCAAACATCAACTGCCACAGTAATAAACGGACGCCAATAAATAATTATATAGAGAATAACAACATTCAAGGTTGCCTTTTCGTAGAAACAAAGACCAAAACCGACACAAACGTGACATACAAGAACTGGGAAATCATACAAAAACAAGGACACATCAACATCAACGCACGAGGAGGATCCCTGGGATAGGTATCCTCCATACCGCACGTAGAGCCAACCCGCCAGTACCGAACAACCCACAAAATGATTGCCTCTACTTTACGATCCCATTTGACAATGACAAACTTCACATCTTTCTGATATACATTTCAACCACACACACCAATCGAACAGAACATCGCCATAAAAGCACCCAATGAATAGATATTCGATTATCATTGGTGACTTTAACCTACGCCCCTCGAAGAGACGTCAACTACAAACGTTCATAAATAACTCTGACTTCAGAAGACAATACACACACAACGAACACTCATCATGCCCAACAATAATGACACCACCCCAGATATACTACATACATACTGACAATCTAACAAATAATATAAGAGACATCGAAGTAACACCAGACCTTTGCTCAGATCACTTGGCTATTAAATTTACATTTCAACTAGACCGACCACGAACTGCCGAAACAATCAAGACAAAATTCATTCTCAAACTCACAAATACAAAAGCAGTAAATCCATTCATGCTGACATACCTGAACGAAATCGACAGAGAAGACATAGAACTACATCACCTAACGGAATTTTAGACAAAACTCACTAGCTCTATAATAAAACATAACCCTAAACAAACGAAACATTTTACAAACACAAAGTACCTAAGTACATACTTACACTAATCAAGTACGAGTGACAAACGTGCCGAAAATACACTCTGACAGGGGGGGGGCAGAAACACAAAAACAATAATGAATAGACTAAACAAAACCATACAGACAATGACACAGCAATAAAAGGCACATACATGGTTCGAAGTATGCAAAGAAATTGAGAGAGACCGAGGAATAACCTATTGGACTAAAATTAAACGACAGACAAAATACAAATAGACGTCAAGTACAGCTACACTCCAACAAGATATTAAAAAAAACATACGACAGACGAACATAAGGCATACGCCTTCGGAAACCACCTCACATCTGCTTTCACCCCCATCGACGACCCATTCATATAACAACGATAACCCCACATACGTGAACGACTGGTACGATAGACTTTGTAACCAAAACACAGTGGGATAGGTATCCTCCACACCGCACGTAGAGCCAACCCGCCAGTACCGAACAACCCACAAAATGATTGCCTCTACTTTACGATCCCATTTGACAATGACAAACTTCACATCTTATCTTTCTGATATACATTTCAACCACACACACCAATCGAACAGAACATCGCCATAAAAGCACCCAATGAATAGATATTCGATTATCATTGGTGACTTTAACCTACACCCCTAGAAGAGACGTCAACTACAAACATTCATAAATAACTCTGACTTCAGAAGACAATACACACACAACCAACACTCATCATGCCCAACAATAATGACACCACCCCAGATATACTACATACATACTGACAATCCAACAAATAATATAACAGACATCGAAGTAACACCATACCTTTGCTCAGATCACTTGGCTGTTAAATTTACATTTAAACTAGACCGTACACCAACTGCCGAAACAATCAAGACAAAAATCAATCTCAAACTCACAAATACAAAGGCAGCAAATACATTCATGCTGACATACTTGAACGAAATCGAAAGAGAAGACATAGAACTACATCGCCTAACGGAATTTCAGACAAAACTCACCAGCTCTATAATAAAATATAGCCCCCAAACAAACGGAAGATTTTACAAACACAGACTACCTAAGTACATACTTACACTAATCAAGTACAAGTGACAAACGTGCAGAGAATACACTCTGTCAGGAGGCAGAAACACAAAAACAATAATGAATAGACTAAACAAAACCATACAGACAATGACACGGCAATAAAAGTCACATAAATGGCTCGAAGTATACAAAGAAATTGAGAGAGGCCGAGGAACAACCTATTGGACTAACATTAAACGACAGACGAACATACGGCATACGCCTTCACAAACCACTCCACATCTGCTTTCACCCCCATCGGCGCCCCTACATATAACAACGATAACTCCACAAACGTGAACGACTGGTACGACAGACATTTTAACCAAAACACAGACAATAAGGAACCGCCAAACATAACAGAAGACGAATACTATGACATACTAGATACAGGTAAAACACCGCCCCGGACAAGATCTTACCACAAAACAACTTCTTCGAAGGCTATCATACGAAATACATAAACACATAATATTTATTATTTCATGATAAAATAAATTAATATTTAAACAGACTTAAGTTATACTAGTTGCTGATTAAAATATTCTTAAAATGTAGTAACGTATGAGACGCTGTGTTACACATGTGAGACGCTGTGAGACTGCTATAAGACACCTCTGAGACAGCTGTAAGACACCTCAGGGACAGCTGCGAGACACCTGTGAGATACCCGTGAGACACCTGTTGGTGGTGGTGGTGGTGCTGTTGCTGGTGTGGAGGTGGTGGTGGTGCTGTTACTGGTGTGGCGGTGGTGCTGGTGATGGTGCTGATGCTGGTGATGGTGGTGCTGGTGTGGAGGTGTTTTTATTTATTATCTTGTACTTTAGACATATTGTATGTATATTTAAATATTATTGTACATATTTTTAATGATTTTTCTTTATTTAATATGTTGTCCTCTCTATGCACTATGGAGGGGGTGAATAAAATAAAGTTTGTTACATTGTATTATTATTTTGATTACCATATAAAATATTCATTACATAGTTGTACAGTACTTTAACATTTCTACATTACAAGCTATATTCTGATAGTATAACGGATATTACCATATAAAATATCCATTACATACTAGTGACGGAGGGGCATAGGGGGTGGTGGTGTTGGTGGCGGCAGCGGGGCGGAGGGAGGGGCGGAGGGGCTGGTATATGTTGGTGGCAGCGGAGGGGCGGAGGGGCGGGTGATGTTGGTGGTAGCGGAGGGGCTTCAGGAGGGGCTGGTGATGTTGAAGGTGGTGAAGGGGCGGTGGGGCTTCGGGTGGGTACGGCGGTGTTTCGGGAGGGTACGGAGGGGCTTCGGGAGGGTCCACATACTAGCGCCCTAATTGTAAGCTTACAATTACCGAAGCCCCTCCGTACCCTCCCGAAACACCGCCGTACCCACCCGAAGTCCCACCGCCAACATCACCCGCCCCTCCGCCCCTCCCGAAGCCCCACCAACCCCTCCGCCCCGCCGCCCCTCCGCTGCCGCCAACATATACCAGCCCCTCCCGAAGCCCCTCCGCCCCGCTGCCTGCACCAACACCACCACCCCCTCTGCCCCTCCGTCACGAGTATGTAATGGATATTTTATATAGTAATATCCGTTATACTATCAGAATGTAGCTTGTAATGTAGAAATGTTAAAGTACTGTACAACTATGTAATGAATATTTTATATGGTAATAAAAATAATAATACAATGTAATTTTTTCTATTTTATTCACCCCCTCAATAGTGCATAGAGAGGACAACATATTAAATAAAGAAAAATCATTAAAAATATGTACAATAATATTTAAATATACATACAATATGTCAAAAGTACAAGATAATAAATAAAAACACCTCCACACCAGCACCACCATCACCACCATCATCAGCATCCGCACCATCACCAGCACCACCTCCACACCAGCAACAGCACCACCACACCAGCAACAGCACCACCACCACCACCAACAGGTGTCTCACGGGTATCTCACAGGTGTCTCGCAGCTGTCCCTGAGGTGTCTTACAGCTGTCTCAGAGGTGTCTTATAGCTGTCTCACAGCGTCTCACATATGTAACACAGCGTCTCATACGTTACTACATTTTAGGAATATTTTAATCAGCAACTAGTATGATTTAAGTCTGTTTAAATATTAAGTTATTTTATCATGAAATACTACATATTATGTGTTTATGTATTTCGTATGATAGCCTTCGAAGAAGTTGTTTTGTGGTAAGATCTTGTCCGGGGCGGTGTTTTACCTGTATCTAGTATGTCATAGTATTCGTCTTCTGTTATGTTTGGCGGTTCCTTATTGTCTGTGTTTTGGTTAAAATGTCTGTCGTACCAGTCGTTCACGTTTGTGGAGTTAACGTTGTTATATGTAGGGGCGCCGATGGGGGTGAAAGCAGATGTGGAGTGGTTTGCGAAGGCGTATGCCGTATGTTCGTCTGTCGTATGTCTTTTTAATATCTTGTAGGAGTGTAGGTGTACGTGATGTCTTTTTGTATTTTGTCTGTCGTTTAATGTTAGTCCAATAGGTTGTTCCTCGGCCTCTCTCAATTTCTTTGTATACTTCGAGCCATTTATGTGACTTTTATTGCCGTGTCATTGTCTGTATGGTTTTGTTTAGTCTATTCATAATTGTTTTTGTGTTTCTGCCTCCTGTCAGAGTGTATTCTCTGCACGTTTGTCACTTGTACTTGATTAGTGTAAGTATGTACTTAGGTAGTCAGTGTTTGTAAAATGTTCCGTTTGTTTGGGGGCTATGTTATGTCTTGTCTTTATTATAGAGCTGGTGAGTTTTGTCTGAAATTCCGTTAGGCGATGTAGTTCTATGCCTTCTCTTTCGATTTCGTTCAAGTATGTCAGCATGAATGTATTTGCTGCCTTTGTATTTGTAAGTTTGAGATTGATTTTTGTCTTGATTGTTTCGGCAGTTGGTGTTCGGTCTAGTTTAAATGTAAATTTAACAGCCAAGTGATCTGAGCAAAGGTATGGTGTTACTTCGATGTCTCTTATATTATTTGTTGGATTGTCAGTATGTATGTAGTATATCTGGGGTGGTGTCATTATTGTTGGGCATGATGAGTGTTGGTTGTGTGTGTATTGTCTTCTGAAGTCAGAGTTATTTATGAATGTTTGTAGTTGACGTCTCTTCTAGGGGTGTAGGTTAAAGTCACCAATGATAATCGAATATCTATTCATTGGGTGCTTTTATGGCGATGTTCTGTTCGATTGGTGTGTGTGGTTGAAATGTATATCAGAAAGATAAGATGTGAAGTTTGTCATTGTCAAATGGGATCGTAAAGTTGAGGCAATCATTTTGTGGGTTGTTCGGTACTGGCGGGTTATGTTCGATTGGTGTGTGTGGTTGAAATGTATATCAGAAAGATAAGATGTGAAGTTTGTCATTGTCAAATGGGATCGTAAAGTTGAGGCAATCATTTTGTGGGTTGTTCGGTACTGGCGGGTTGGCTCTACGTGCGGTGTGGAGGATCCCTATCCCACTGTGTTTTGGTTACAAAGTCTATCGTACCAGTCGTTCACGTATGTGGGGTTATCGTGGTTATATGAATGGGTCGTCGATGGGGGTGAAAGCAGATGTGAGGTGGTTTGCGAAGGCGTATGCCTTATGTTCGTCTGTCGTATGTTTTTTTAATATCTTGTTGGAGTGTAGCTGTACGTGACGTCTTTTTGTATTTTGTCTGTCGTTTAATTTTAGTCCAATAGGTTGTTCCTCGGTCTCTCTCAATTTCTTTGCATACTTCGTACCATGTATGTGCCTTTTATTGCCGTGTCATTGTCTGTATCGTTTTGTTTAGTCTATTCATTATTGTTTTTGTGTTTCTGCCCCCCCTGTCAGAGTGTATTTTGGGCACGTTTGTCACTCGTACTTGATTAGTGTAAGTATGTACTTAGGTACTTTGTGTTTGTAAAATGTTTCGTTTTGTTTAAGGGCTATGTTTTATTATAGAGCTAGTGAGTTTTGTCTAAAATTCCGTTAGGTGATGTAGTTCTATGTCTTCTCTTTCGATTTCGTTCAGGTATGTCAGCATGAATGTATTTACTGCTTTTGCATTTGTGAGTTTGAGAATGAATTTTGTCTTGGTTGTTTCGGCAGTTCGTGGTGGGTCTAGTTGAAATGTAAATTTAATAGCCAAGCGATCTGAGCAAAGTCTGGTGTTACTTCGATGTCTCTTATATTATTTGTTAGATTGTCAGTATGTATGTAGTATATCGTGGTGTCATTATTGTTGGGCATGATGAGTGTTGGTTGTGTGTGTATTGTCTTCTGAAGTCAGAGTTATTTATGAACGTTTGTAGTTGACGTCTCTTCGAGGGGCGTAGGTTAAAGTCACCAATGATAATCGAATATCTATTCATTGGGTGCTTTTATGGCGATGTTCTGTTCGATTGGTGTGTGTGGTTGAAATGTATATCAGAAAGATGTGAAGTTTGTCATTGTCAAATGGGATCGTAAAGTAGAGGCAATCATTTTGTGGGTTGTTCGGTACTGGCGGGTTGGCTCTACGTGCGGTGTGGAGGATACCTATCCCAGGGATCCTCCTCGTGCGTTGATGTTGATGTGTCCTTGTTTTTGTATGATTTCCCAGTTCTTGTATGTCACGTTTGTGTCGGTTTTGGTCTTTGTTTCTACGAAAAGGCAACCTTGAATGTTGTTATTCTCTATATAATTATTTATTGGCGTCCGTTTGTTACTGTGGCAGTTGATGTTTGCGTATATGATGGTCGGTCGATCGTTCTGTGCATGCATGGTGGCTTGTGTGGTATGATTTGCGGGTTCTGTCGGTGGTATGCTATCTGATGCTTGTTTGTCGAACATGAATATATACATTCTGTTACCGGAAAGTACAGCCTGTGGGTCAATGACATAGTCAATTATAAAGCGTTTGCGGAGCTTTTTGAGAATCTCTTCTCAGTTATTGTTCTGTGTGTTGTTTATGTCATGTGTGTGTGTGATAATGATATGGTCGGGTATAGTCAGTGCGTTAGGGATTCTACTGTTATGAGTGGTTGAGTTTGATATATCTGTAGATTTTTTATTTATGTTTTTTATCCTTATGCTGGAGTTGCCTTCTATGAGTGTTGTCGGTCTCTTTGGGCATCTGGGTGACCACTCTGCGTGGGCCTCGGCGTTGCAGGCATCATATTTCGGTGGCTGTGGCGAACCGCATTTAGTTGCGTCATGCGCCCCCTTGACACTTGGTGCATGTTTTTCCTTTCCTGCATTCCTCGGTTGTGTGATCGTATGCGGAGCACTTGCTGCATGCTTGTGGTATTGGTTTGGGTGGGGAGCTTGGTATGAACAGTTTTCCGCCCTACACCGGTGGTGAAGAAGTCGGTACTTCCTCTATTGCTCCCCCACCCCCCGTTTCGCGCGGTTAGAGTGGCAGTTTTAATTCAGAACGCACGTCAAGCGGTCGTGGTATATTTTGTCAGGGACGAAAAATCTGACAAGTCAGGATAATAGACCGCGTTGAAGACGTATTAGTTCCTAGCGCCGGCTGTTTGCAACGCGCCTGGGAACGAGGTGGTGAACGCCGATATACGCGTCTGAAGAAGGACTCTAACGGCCCATATAACATTCCTTTGGGTAAGCGTGGCATCTCCTTAGTTTTTGTTTCATTGTGTGGTACTAATACCACGCTATTCATATTAGGCCGACCGTACGGGCTTACCTCCTATCGTACAAGCATTAATTCGACGAACAACGTACGAGTAGACGAGGCCACGTGGACCAGGAGGTGTGACGTAGCATCCGGCTGTCCCCTTCTCCCACTGCTGTCGTCAGGGAGCGGCCATGCTGGAGAACAGATAGGACTTTAACTTACTATTTTTTTTCTCCTTAAGAATAATTTCACTTAATGCTCTTTCTCTTAGTACATGTTACCTTAGATTTCACTTTTCAGTTAATTTCACGATAATACAATTTCTCTTAATATAACTTCAATTAATCCAATTTAACTTAGTAAAATTCAACCTATTACCATTTTCAAATTGTTACTGTGCTGACACAGATATATACATTTTGCGCTTTGTTCTTTTTCTTGCCGAGGGCAAGTGTGTACAAGGGTACGTTGGCAGGTGGCGGTGATCGTCCGGTATCCGGAAGCGGCTAGCGCGAGTGCACTCCCGTTCGCGGCGGCATAGTTATGGAATTCACGTAACCGGCGGTTTTGCTCAACGCATCCTTCCCTCGTGTCCGCGTGATTTTCGTTTTGTTTCGTTTTGTTATGATGCGCATAATTGTTCAATAGTTAAGGTATTTTGCTTCTGGCCTGACGCTGAATAAATGCGACCCCTTTTATGTTGGGGGAATAAGTACTTCGTAGTTTCAATGTTTCCCCCAGTTCCGCCCTCCCGCCTCGTATAGAAATTACGTGGAGCCTGCCCCCCCGATCTTATACAGGAAGTGTGGACCGACACGCCGTCTTCACTGTGCGTAGCCTGGGCCGAGGTGGGCGTGTTTCCTTTAAGGGCGGACCTACACAAAAGAAACGTATAAAAACGTGGGTGTGTTGCGGGCGTGAGAGAGAAGGGGAAAAAGGGGGTGACAACCTATTTAGGTAATACAGTCCTCCGTCATATGTCATTCTTTCGAATGAGTCGATGTCTCCAGTTATAATTCTTATCATCGATGTTGGTATGTCTGTAGCTCTTGCTATGATGCGTTTGCAGTATCTATAAGTGTATTTATTGTTAGTGAGTTATTTGCCAATATCTTCGTCTGAGATTTCCTTTTCAACTCCAGAGGATTATGGTGTATGATTCGGTGTATGTGCGTTGTGTGTTCGGTGTGGTAGTTAGTTGTTGTTGGGTTCGGGGTGTTCTGATGAGCTGCTTGTCCATCAGTTGATGGAGTTTATTTTTGGATTCTATTTTGTTTGCTTGAAGAGTGAGGTTGTTGTTTATCAGTTGATAATGTCCTTGTTGTTGGGCATGTGTGTTTCCCATAAGCGTGCGAGTTGTATGGGTGGGATGGTGGCATTCGTTCTTATTTCATAGTTGTGTTTGTAGGAGTTGAATTCATTTGGTGGCTGTGATCTCGCCTGTGTTCTCTGTGCGCTTGTGTGTGTGCTTTACAGGGCTGTGTGTGTGTGCGTGCGTGAGTGCGGTTTTGTATGTGGGTATTTCAGATGCCTGTGTCTCTGTTAGATTTGGTGTGGTTTTTAATTTCTTACTCGTTTCGATGTTTTTCCGCGGTCGGCGTCTGGGGTGTTTTTTTTTTTTTTTAGGTTCCTTGCTGTTTATAGGTGCGCTGTCCTCGTTTGATGCTGACATTGGCTGGGTGTCCATCGCACTCACACTTGATGCACGGCTCAGGGTTAATTAATTTAAAATAAAGTTATGTTACGATAGTATAATTTATTAGATATGAACAGGCGTAATCAATTTAATTTATACTCGGTTGATTAATAAAATAACAAATCGCCAACACTGTAATTTACACATGGCAACACTGAAAACCATTTGGTTGAAAACTAATGAAAAACGATTTTGAGGTTATGTTACGGCAAATGTCAATCAAAAGTCGGAACATACCGTCGTGTGTTTATGGTTACTCAATACTCTTCATTTGCAGACGGCGATCAACCAGGCACAAACTCGAAAAGGCCACATACTACCTCTATCAATGATACGTCATGTACTAACCAAGATGCGCCGAACCACGACACACAAAATGCTACCTTTAATGTAGACGATAGAGACAGTAAATCACATTCTCCAAATGCGGCCAGTTATTTGGGAAACTTTAGGGTGACGGAGGAACTTGTTCTAAAGCACATGAAGAAGCTGAAGGCCCGAGACATTGTAGGTCCCGATAACATACCGGAGTTCCTGGCAAGAGATACAGCGGTGATTATTGCTCCAGCTCTAACATATATATTTAACCTAGTATTGTATGGAGGGATATATCCAACATATTGGAAAATGGCAAAGGTTATACCGATCCTTAAACAAGGCGACAAAGCAAATGTAGCAAACTACAGACCAATATCATTGCTACCAATTTACAGTAAGGTATTCGAAACCTTAATATCGGAGCACATATATGGTGCGGTGTCTAATAATATAGATGTAAAGCAACATGGCTTCGTAAAGAAGAGATCCACGCTCACAAACCTGCTGAACATTACTCAGGAGATATCTAAAAACCTGGATCAACAATTGCAAACGGATGTTATATATACAGACTTATCAAAATCCTTTGACCGCTTACCCCACGACATAATTAACAAAGAACTATCCAAATTTGACATCACAGGCAACATCCTCGACGTCCTACGAACATATCTTCGGAATAGAAAACAATATGTGGACTATGGAGGTTATAAGTCACGCATATATGACTGTACCTCTGGTGTTCCACAAGGGTCCAATTTAGGACCATTATTGTTCTTGTTGTTCATGAACTCCGTTGCTGATCGCCTCAAATATGACTATCTAATGTATGCAGACGACGTCAAATTATATAGGGTCATAACAAATTTAAGTGATTGCATAATGTTACAAAGTAACCTCAGAAATTTTGAGATATGGTGTACAGAAAGTGGTTTGAGCATGAACATAAATAAATGCTTAGTTATGTCATATACTCGCAGCTCTCTACCTATAAGGTATGAATACAACTTAGGTGGTCAAATTCTCAAAAGATCTAAGGAAACTAAAGATCTTGGAATTATATTCGATGATAAATTAACCTTTGCCTCTCATATTTCGACTCTAACACAAGACTGTGCGAAACTTTTAGGATTCATTTTGAGATCAACTAAAGACTTCACATCAACAGATGTATATAAATCGTTGTATAGATCTCTAATCTTGTCCAAATAGGACTACTGTGTGCCCGTTTGGGTACCTTTTGCACAAGTACAGAAAAAACAATTGGAAAATATACAGAAAAAAATCTTGAAATTTCTGTACTTTAAAACAACGGGCACCTATCCTCAGTGGGGTCATCAATATGACAATTTGTTGGGGCAGTCTGGATTTGACTCAATCGAGCTACATCACAAGCATGTGGTAGTAACCTGCCTGCATAAGATTGTGCATAGCAAATATGACAACGCCGAGTTTCTCCAACAACTGGCAATACATGTACCTCAAATGTCTACAAGAAAAACGACGACGTTTAGTTACAAGACCCCACATACTCTTCGTCATCAGCACTCGCCACTACTTCAAATTATACGAGTATATCATGGGATGCAGGACTCAGTGGACATATTCAATGGTATCAGTGTACAGTTCAAGATCGAATCTCTAACCAGCCTGCAACAATCATAAAGTTCATCATAAAATATGTTGTATAATGTGTAAATGTAAATGTATGACGTAATGTATTATTACATGGCGAATGATCGTACGGATCGAAGCCTTCAATAAATAAATAAATAAAATACTCACTTGTGTTTTGATCGGGTGCTGCGTTTGTGGAATCTGTTATCGAATTTTTCGCTCTCATATATTTTTTTTGTTTGTTTTAAAAAGGGTTGATTTGATTGTGTTGTGCTTAATTTAAAATAAGAGATATTTAACATGTGATAACAATACCAGAGTTCAATAAATAATTAACTACTTGTATAATTTACAGAGTATGTTGTAACCGCTTACAAACTTATCAATAGAAATTAGACGATGTTTAATCTATCGGTATTTATTTGTTATCAGCACGTTAGCACGCCTCCATTTTTATGTTGGTAAGATTGTTTGTATATTTATGTTGGTAGGAGGGACGTTGTTGTTGGGTGTTTAAAATTCATTTCTCTCGCTTGGAGTGGCGTACGCCCTGATGCTGACGACTGTCGAGGCTGTTCTGTGCTCAATTCCGTTCTTATATTTTCGTTTCTAATCATGCCTTTTCTTGTTATCCCTTTCACCTTGCCGCGATCTCCGGGGCTTTACTTTTTTATCTTTGGTTGAATACCCGTGTCTCACATCCATATGTCAGAGTGAGCCGATATATGGTTTTATATATCTTGATTTTTTGTTTCTATTGACACCTCCTTTCCCCCAAGTGTATTGCGTGATGTAGGTTGCCTGCCTTCTCCTTTCTGTGGTTTATGTTTATTTCCTATCTTCCTTATTCTTCAAAAGTTGGTCCTAAATAATGAAAGTAATAAATCTGTTGTATATTTGCTCTTTCTATGTATATATTTACCATTTCTTCTTCATTTGACATGCCCACAATTTTGGTTTTTGCTTGTTAATTTTTATGCCTGCTTCATGCATCATTTCATTCCATATTTTTAAATTCTCAAGTAAATATTTTTCACTACCTGCTATCAGTAGTACATCATCGGCGAACGCACGTTCGTGTATTTGTACTCTTTTTAGTTTTCTGTGTCCAAATACTGCTGGTTTTGTTTTTCTTTCTGCTTTTCTTATTATTTTATCCATAACAGTAGATAATGTAATTGGGAGATGTTCCGCTTGTTGTTGAATACACAAAAAAAAGTTTTATTCTAAAGTTAATTTAATTAGGTTGAATATGCGTGTGTATTGTTGTTTTTTCTGTATATTTTTTTTAATTCAGTTGGCAAATAGGTGATTCTGTTATTGGTATATTTATATATACATGTATTATGTGAAAAGAAGCTTGAGAGTAATATGTTGATAATTTTCAATGCTTATGTGGCTTATAAGTTCTATTCTGTTTTTAATTGTGTGTTTAGGTTTTGTATTGAATGATGCTATTAATGATGCTGTTTATGATTTTAGCTATTTAATGTGTTGGTGAGTTAATTTATGTGGTAATAGGTCTGATTGGTATTTCTTCTTTCTCTATTATTTGGAATTGGGTTTTGATTATTGATTTTATTCTGTACTTTTCCTATTCATTTGTCCTATTCTCCTTTCATTTTTTTTTCGCCTCTTTGTTGGCGGCCCTTAAAGTAATTTTAATTCTTCAGTATTAAACGATTATTTGAGAGCCGTTTTAATAACTTGTAGCTTGGCGGATTTGGTAACGTTCTTGTCTGTCACGCGGCTGACCTGGGTTCGATTCTTGGCTGACGTGTAAATTTTTATTAGGTAAAAATGCTTTGGTTAATAATAATAACAATAATAATAATAATAATTAAAATAAAATAATAATTATTAAATTAATAATAATAAACATTAAATTATTAAAAATTATAATAAATAAATAAAACTCACGCGCTGTCGTCATATCCCTCGTGCAACACAACATAGACCCATAGGCAACCCGTTGTACAAATATTGGTCCTCGAACTGGACGACCGAAAAAACAAAATGGCTGAAATGCGAAATTGAAGCTCCATAAGAATTTACATGGGAAATTGCGGCAGAACCGGTGTTGCTTATCTACTTAAATGTTAATTAAAACTTAAAATATTTTTCTACAGATTTTCATTACACAGAACAAAATATATGATTCTTCCATTAATTTTGTCACATTTTGTTCAAACAGAAATAAGTTCATAACATTATTTATATTTGTAATCCTATTATAATATTTTTTTCTTAACGTATATTTTATTCGGGATTGCTAAATTAAATGTTATCACATATAAAAATATCAAGTTTTTATTGTGTATATTCTTTAACTTTTGCAGATTTATTAAAAGTTCAAAAAGTTCAAAAGTCTTCAAATTTGAGGAATATCTGAAACTCATAAAGGTTTTATAGATTTTTTTGAAACATTTAAAAAATACATCTAAAAATGTTCATACTTTGTAATAATATGCTAGTAACCGATGGGAAGTTAGCCCTAAATTTGTGTCGATAAACATTATGGTGACCGCGCGATCGATGAGAAGTTAGCCTTAAATTATTGACGTGCTGTGCGACATCAATTAAAGAATAAATAAAAATTACTTTTTAGTGGTGTACGTGTGATTTTTTTGTAATCTTCGTATTCTCCATAGTCTTGAGAACTAACTGTGAAAAACACAAATTCTTACTATTTTTTGTTTATGTTTTACGGCTATCCCTAAATGACCTACGTCAAATGCGGGGAGCGATATCATAAATAAATCAATGAAACTTATTTTGGAGTGGTTTACGTACGATTTTTAAATACTCTCGTATTCTTCATGGCCTCGAGAACTAATTGTAAAGAAAGCAAATTGTTACTATTTTTTGTTTATGCTTTACTCCATAAAATTATATTATACCAATAATTTATATACCAATAAATTATCTTCATCAAATGCGGAAAGCGATATCATTAACAAATCAATTAAATTTATTTTGGGGTGGTTTATGTCCAATTTTTTGCTTTCATTGGATTTTTCATGGCCTCGAGAACTAGCTGTAAAAATGCAAATTGGTACTATTTTTTGCTTAAATTATTCGGCTATCCATAAATGCCCTACGTCAAATGCGGGGAGCGAAGTCATAAATAATTCAATTAAACTTATTTTGGGGTGGTTTACAGGGGATTTTTTGCGACCCTCGTATTCTTCGTGGTCTTGAGAACGCATTGTGAATAACACAAATTGTAACTTTTTTTTACGTTTTACGGCTATCCATAAATTATCTTCGTCAAATGGGAGGAGCGATATCATAAAATAAATAAATCAATGAACTTGTTTTGGGGTACTTTACATGGGATTTTTGGATACCCTCGTATTCTACTTGGTCTCGAGAACTAATTGTAAAAAACGCAAATTGTTACTATTTTTGTTTAAATTTTACGGCTATCCATAAATGACCCAAGTCAAGTGCTGGGAGCGAAATCATAAATAAATCAATTAAACTTATTTTGAGGTGGTTTACGAGCTATTTTTTGCTACCCTCGTATTCTTCGTGGTCTTGGGAACGCATTGTGAACAACATAAATTCTAACTATTTTTTTTTTACGTTTTACGCCTATCCATAAATTATCTTCGTCCAATGGGAGGAGCAATATCATAAAATAAATAAAACAATGAAACTTGTTTTGGGGTAGTTTACAAGGGATTTTTGGATACCCTCGTATTCTTCTTGGTGTCGAGAACTAATTGTAAAAAACGCAAATTGTTACTATTTTTTGTTTAATTTTTACGGCTATCCATAAATGACCTACGTCAAATGCGGGGAGCGATTTATACATATTATACAGGATGTCTCTAAATTACGTGGACATGGCTTAACCACAGATTACTGGGATCAAAATAGACGATTTAACAAAACTTATCTATATATTTACAAATGCGTTTGGTTTAGCCAGTATTCAGCTTCAAAGTTAATTTAAAAAAAACAAAATTTGCTTATAACAAGAGAACGTTTGCATTGATTTGGATGTTGATTGGTATGACACTCTATACGGGATAACTCATCTTTGACATTATATTGTTATTATCAGTAGACCGGTTGTGTATAAAACAAGTGAGGCCCAACATTATTACATTCATATTTTTAAATGACAAAGCAAATAACTTAAAAAAAAATCAAATCGGGCACAAGCATTCATTATAAGTTATTTTGTATCTTTATAGTTATAGTTTTATAGTTGATATCTGTTACAGTTTCGGCACAAAAAAATAAAATATGAGTGACTGCCCTACACGTTATAAGCAAATTTTGTTTTTTTAAAATTAACTTTGAAGCTGAATACTGGCTAAACCAAACTCATTTGTATCGCATTTGTATCGCATTTGTAGCGCATTGTAAAATGCGCATTGTAGCGCATTGTAGCGCATTTTGTATTTTATGAAATCGTCTTCTTTTGATCCCAGTAATCTGTGGTTAAGCCATGTCCACATAATTTAGAGACACCCTGTATATACATATTATACAATTAAACTTATTTTAGGGTGGTTTACGGACTATTTATAAACAAAAAATAGTAACAATTTGCGTTTTTGACAATTAGTTCTCAAGACTATTTAGAATACTAAGGTTCCAAAAAATCACACGTATACCACTCCAAAGTATATTTAATGTATTCTTTAATTGATGTCGCGCAGCGCATCAATAATTTAAGGCTAACTTCTGATTGATCGCGCGGTCGCCATAATTTATGGACAAAAATTTAAGACTAACTTCCCATCTGAAATTAGCTGAAATTTAAATGATTACTCGGTATAAGTACGTTATGTATTTTAGGTGTTAATCGAATTTTCTGCAGCATTCCAATGTTCACCTAATTATTATTCCAGTCATAACTCTGCACAGGAGGTCACAACTTTATAAAACGAGCGGATATTTTATATTCCGGGAATTTATGTTCTAAATTGCGTCCAATAAATTAATTTATTGTAAAAACTACACGTCCTCCAATTTCCGTGCGGCTCCGAACTTTCCGATTAAAAACTGAATAAATTTATGTATGTATCTGTACCTCTCCAATGCAAAAAACCGGGCACGTATTTAATTAAATTTTGTTAATATTTCATTTTTACAGAAACTGCACCATGGTCTCCGTCCTCCCCTTTTTAATTAAAAACAAATGGGTTTATTTGTTTCTTTGGCGGAAAAAGTTACTGAAATTTAAATAAAATCGATGGATTGGCCGCGTGTGCGATGTGATTGTGGTTCTGTTTCTATGCACACCATTGTGGCAAAAAATGTATCCTAGGACGATGGAACATAAACCGATAAATTTTGAAACATTTTTTTAGAACGTATATCGTAGTTGCCAATTCTGAATGGTCACCTATTCTCCCACCGATGTTCTCCCAGATTTTTAACTACCTAATATAATAATGTGTTTCAATAATACATTTACATTTGATTCATTAATTTTTGATTAAATAAATTAAAATACTGCAATATTTTATGAAAAAGTTTTATTTTTCCTGTTAAACTGCTTCGCATTCGTAAAATTGACACCTAACAGTGAACCCGGTGAAGCAACTGACCATTATGCAACTGCAAGTCGCCGTGGTCGAAGAAAGCGCTCGCACAGGTCTTGATCCTTGAAAGTTAGACACGGCGAAGGTTGTTGACCCACAGACGAAGAGCGGCGCATCTGGCCCAGGTCCATGCGGCAAAGTTTCGATGTAATCATGTTTGTAACTTTGTATGTAAACATACCTAACGGAGGAAACGTTTTTTTTTTTTTAATTTTATAGGTTTTGAAGGTAAAATCCGATATACGGATGAGATTTATGCACAATTTTTAGGGGAAGTTGAGTCAATTTTTTGGCTTTGTATACGAATTTTAAAGATTCCAAATTAACATTTTAAAATGGCGTTCAAAAACAATGGAACGTCAACAAACGTTCGCAGCGGCCTTACCAACCACATATAATAATGACTTGATTTAATAACACATTTTTGTGATGGCAGTCTTATGTTTTATAATCCGTAAAATACGGGTGAATTGTGAAGGGTGATTGATGAAATATTATTTATGAGTCATAGATAAATATATAATTTCTTCCAATTTCTCAATAATCCACTGGCTGTTGTTACGCTTTCATAACCGATTCCCTCCACCTTTGTGTCGGAGCATCATCACGCAGTAACGAACTCCATCTGTGCTTGTGGCTTTTTGCTCGTCTGCTCCCAAGAAGGCGCAATTCTCATTTCCCGGCCTCGGCGTTATTGCATTTGCCAGTCTAGACGTTCGAGGGCCTCACAAAGATTAAATCAAGACGAACGCGAACTGTGAGAATGGAAAATAAAATGCCGCACTCGATGGCTGCCCACGAGGAACATCGCTAAGTCGCAAGGGCTTCGTTGCCACTCGAGAATATGTTCATTGTAACCAGGCGTGCATCTCTGTGTATGTAAATTTGTACATGTGCATATTAAAATAATTCATGAATTAAAATTTAGGATATTTAACTCTAGCGTGTTGCGTAGAAAAACTCGTGTTAATTTGTCAGAAAACCACTCGAGAGCTGCGCGCTCTCGGGATTTATTACCTGACAAATTAACACTCGTTGCTATGCAACACGCTATCCTAAAATATCCGGGAATTTTAATTCACTTATGGTATTACCACAGAATATCGACAAATTTTACTTTCATATACGTAATAGATAATATTGTATCATGAATATTATAGTTTTCGAAGTGGCGTATGTCTGTCTGTCTGTCTTTGTGTATGCCTGCTTGTGTGTCTTTCTTCTGTCTCTCTGCCTGTGTATGTGTATGTGCCGTCTCTACAGCCTAGACGGATCAACTGATTGTATATGGCGATTGTAGTGGTGAAATCGGAAAAATTAAAAATATGCTTTTTAGCATCATTTAAATGGTGCACCCCCCAAATGACATGTTAAAGTTTATGTTGGAAATTGTTCCCATTATTTTCTAAACAAAAATATAGCCTGCTTTCAAACTCCTCGCGAACTTCCTGAAAGGTTATTTAGAATTTAGATTTTTTTAAATGGAGGTGGCTGTGGCTTAATGGGTGGGTAAGAGTCGTCACTACTTACACCATGTTGGTTCCCCCTTCGAACCACCCAAACGGTTTTAAGTGGTTTTCAAAATTAATCTGTGTTCCATGAAAAAATTCGATGGTAACTTTTCAAATTAACACCCTGTATAAGGATCAACTATTGCCATGAGCTATATATTCTTTCTGAGTGGCCAGAACTAAATATTTAAAACAAACTGAAATTCACTTCTCTCAGATAATTTTTATATTAAGTTATTAATTCTAAAAATTACAACAATGTGACAGTAATGTAAATTTGATTAATTCAAGTATTGATTAATTCATTTGTGACAATCACATTTTTATATACAGACACAGCAATGGTTGATCCTTACATAATTCACTAACGTTAAATTTACTATGTCTGGTAGTCACTCAGACGCTCTGTATATGTTTGTTGATGGTTACATAACAATTAAGTGGCTATAGCATTGGGCCCTTTATATAAAACAGATTGTACATGACTAAATGTTGTTGAAAATAATTGAAAATTATTGACAGTTATCATTGAAACTTTGATAGAAATGATACATCTGTCATAATTATTGAAATTATGGCAGAAATTATTGAATGGTAGACAGAATAATTGAAATGTGAAATCTAAAAACTTGTCTAATGTTTTTTATACATATTTTACTTTTTGCGTTAAACCTTAACCAAGGTTATAAAAGAACAATTTTATTCTATATTATTTGTTACTGTCATCTGGTAGGTGCTTTAGGGTAATGTTTATTATCATTTCTATGTTCAAAATGTGTTTTTTTCTTGTAGAAATAATAGAAATTATGAAAATTTTACAGCTATTGAAATTTTGACAGAAGTGAATAAAATATTTACAGAAATTATTGAATGTGTAACAGAATAATTGAAATTCTGATAAATTTTACTGAAATATGGCCAGTACTAAATGAAATTTTGTTAAATATGTGATATGTTGAATTGTGTGAAAATAATTAAAAAAATTAACTGTTATTGCAATTTTTACAAAAATAAATAATAAGTTTACAGTGGTAATTCAAACTTTTTTAAATGAATTTTGGTTGGAAATATTTGATAACTGTCACTAAAAATTTGACAGTTATCAAATAACTATTAACTGTCAGAATTTTAAGCATTTTTTATATTTTATTGTTATTTTACTACTTACTTGTAATATTTTTTTTTTTTTTTTAAATATTTTTACATTTGTATTAAAAATAATTTAAAAAATAGAAATAAAAATTGGAATAATTACTATTTCTCATATTTTTCATTTTGACATAGGTTGTTATACATCGTTGGAAAGAGGAACAGAAAGTGTATTTAGATGTATAAAAATCAAATATAGCGACCATTTAAAATAAGGAAGTTGCTAGTAATATCTCGGAAACCGCCATTTTGACTTTTGTTTTGACTTGATTCTCAAGTTTGTGCGATCGAACCAAGTAACTTTCACTTTAAACTTTTGTCCGCATCTTATGTTGAATAATTATGAATATATCGGAGTTTTTAGTAAAATCGCGATTTTTAGTTTTTTTAGAATAACTTCTGAACAGGTTGGATTTTAAAAATAATTTCAACATAATCTGAATCAGCATATAAAACTGCACAATATTGCCCATATTAAACCAGATCTCTAGCTTTAGGAATAAGAAAGATACCCATGCAATCCCACTCTATTGAGGACAGCCTGTATATATATATATATATATATACATATATATATATATATATATATATATATATCTATCAGTCTACCTTCTACCACAATGGTGTAGGTGTAAATTGCAAATTTACCAGTTATAATTGAAATTTTGATAGAATTGATATAAACATTTGACTGTAGATACTTATTGAAATTTTGACACTGATTATTAAATGATTGGCAATATATTTGAAATGTGATATAGTAGATGAATTTCTGATTTATTTGTAATATTTTGCCCGAAGGAAATGATTTTTATCTAATGTGTTTTCTTTATTCGTTTCAGGTGAGTCTTACTTCCCGTCACCATCTGTATTTAGTTCGCACTGATTGTTGTTATTAATAAGGTAAGGTAGTGCGAACTTGTTTTTAATCCTTTTTGGATGCCTACATTTTCCGATTATTTTTTTAAGCATATTTATAAAATTATAATACTGAACGGACATTTTAGCCTAAAAAGTAGTAGTAAAAGTAAGTACTTTTGTGCAAAACAAATATGACATGATCGATACCATTTTTTTTTATATGGCATCCGATCGTATTAATTTCATATAGGGCATACAAATGTGTAATATTGATTAATTATAAATCTTGAAACTTCACCTGATGACTTGATAGTAATGATATAAGAATATAATAGATATAGTAAGCCCGACGAAAGCTGACAATGCTTTTTCGAACTAAGAATCGAAATATCTATGCTCGTTCATCTACTAAAGGTAACTTACTTAGGATGAAATGAAATAAGAGACATCCTTACAACTGTAGCCACATTAGTAACACAATGCTACAAGTGCAAATATTGTGTTACAGAATGCGTCTACAAGTGTAGGAAACTTACCGTCACTACAAGTATGACACTTGTACCTACAACTTGTACATACCTACATAGTTTGTGTTACAGAATAATTAGAAGTATAGCATTTTTATCTACACTTGTTGAACTTGTAGTGTTTGTGTTCTCATTTATCTGAATTGTCTTTTCTGGGCAGTCGGTTGGTTTATTTGGCTTAGCAGGATTTGCAGCTACTTCTTTCCAAATCCTGCTTCAGGTTTGTCTTTTCTTTTATGACTGTTGTAACTAGTTTTTGTAGTGTGAGTCTTTTCCGGACTCAATCCCAAAAAATGCCATGGTTAAACAATTTGGTTGCTATTGGCATCGTATTTAAAATCTGAAGATCACTATTTTCGAAAAATCTTTACTCTGATCACATTAATCATACATAATAAAAGGTTTAAATGGGTTTCGGCTACGTCTCGTCTGGAAACAGCAACGATTCATGCCAATAACATGGACTTTTTGTACTTAGAGTTCTACTTAGAGTTTTTCGAATATCGATTGGTCTTTGCACCAGCTTCAGTTTCATCACTATCAGATTTTTAGTGAAAATACCCGCACACACAAAGAACATAATGGATGCAGAGAATCTGACTCACATTTGGAAAAGTTAATTTTAACCTCTTAAATATTTTGATTTGTTTTGGCGATTTATCAACCAAATGTATCAAGTCCTTCATGATGCTTAAGATATTTTAAATTTCTGAAATCTCTTTCATACCATCTTGCAAATTTATTGGCAAAGCATTGGACAAAACCAGCTCTATTTTTGGACTGTCGAATTCTAGCTTGTAATCCATTTTTAATAGCACTTACGTTGCTTGCACCATCATAGCCTGTGCAGTCCTGTGCAGTTTTATATTGGTAATTCTAGCCTTATCAACACATATTTTATGCCAGAATATAACATTTCTTTCTGTTTTGCTACCAATCTTTTTGTGATTTTTTTTCCGTGGCAAATGAAGTGTACCTTTTCATAGCAGAACTGTGTATAGAAGAATTTTCATCTATTTGAAACTTTTCTATCAACTTTTTTCAATTAGAAAATCCATCTTCCACAAACTTCATCCACAACAAATCATGTCTATTCATGGCTTAGTGTAGAATATCCTCGTCCAGTTCATCATAGGATTTACAGATTTTGCAAAACACCTTGTCTGTTTTTTGCCTGTGTTATATTCGATTCACTTATATTTGTTCTTCCAATAGGGAGAAATTTCTTTTTCTATGGCTACTAGATGAACACTCTGCTATAGCTTCTTCGTCATTTAATATCATTGATGGATTCTTCACTAGTTACCACATTTTCGGAACCGTCTGAAATTGTTCTCTTCCCGATAATAAATTTATCCATATTGATTTTCGTCTATAATTAGCAATAATTATAATCATTATAAGACTTTATTTTTTTCTTTTTATGTTACTACCTTTTTGCAAATTTCTGGCCAAGAAACTGTTTACACAACGCTTCAAATAAGTTGATCCTTGATACCGATGAGCTTGATTTCAATGTACTCGTAAGTATTCCTAGTAAACTATATTGTTTGCTTGATGTTCATACCGGGTGATTCAAGTTTTATTACCAGGCCGAAAATGGCGACTTCTAATTGAAATAAAAAATCCAAAATAAGTACACATGTTTAGATATTGATGAAGCCCAATCTGACAATAAAAAAAAAAAAATTAACCATCCGGTAGTTTATACGTTATTTCACAAGGAATTCGTAATTTTATTTATATAGTTTTTGTCAGAACATACTTTAATGCTATCCCAACATTCCAGTGTAATCCAAGTCAAAAAAATTGCACCAATTATTGAATTAAATGAATTTTGATATTGCAACAGTAAGATGTATTACTAAATAGTAAAATATGACGGCTGCTTCCAGTAATAGTCCCTATAATGGATTTTATGGGTTTTATGATAGGGCCGTACACAATCCCTCAGCTTGCCGGGTGGATACCGACGCAAGGATTTCTTCAGGGCGGAGCTCAATATTTGCTTAATCCCTTATTGTTATTTTGATCTGCAGGCTATTAAAATTATATTTAAAGAAGATTATTCCCAATAATTTGGTGATTGTTATTATTTTGTAAACTGGGTTGTCTTACTATTAAGTTCATTACCGAGTTTGATCTTGAGCAGTGAACAGTGATTGATTTTTAACAGTTGCCTTTTCAATATTCGTTCAATGAAAAAGTGGAAATGTTGCTAATTTATGGCGAATGTGGTAGAAACAAATTGGAAGCCACTAGAGTTTATTCTGAAAGATTTCCCGGTCCACATCGAACACGTAAAATTTTTGTTAGGTTAATTAAACAGTTAACCGAGACGGGAAGTTTTCATCATAAGAAGAAAAGCTATAAAAATTTACCGACCAGCCACGAAGTAAATCAAGCTATTGTTTTAAATATGGTGGAAAATGATTCGCAAGTAAGCACACGAAAGATAACGGATGAGACCGAAATAAGCCAAAGTAGTGTGAGTGGTATTTTATCGAAACATAAATATCACGATTATCACATCGAGTTGCACCAACAACTTTACGGGCAAGATTTTGAAAATCGTGTTACTTTTTGCCGATGGGATGATAAGAGATGATTCAAGTGGATCCCATTTTTTTTCGAAAAGTGTTGTCTACGGATGAATGCCAATTTAAAAATAGTGGACTTGTGAATAAACACAACAGATTTGCGAAACTTTGCAAGGCCCGTTCAACCCACGGGCCACTGGCGGAATCATAAAAAGTCAACGTTCCAACCGCACCGGCGCGCTCAATGCTTATTAGGGCTTTTGACTTACAAAATCATAAATCATACCGAGGAAAGTTGGTCAGTAATATAAAAAATGCTTTAATTTGAAATCTAATCATTTTCATTAATTTTTGATTTCATAAATAGGTTCTATGAATAAAATAAAACAGTTTAGGGCAAAAATAACGATAGAGAATTTTGCCCGAAAAGAGTTTTATTTTATTTTATAACCGTCTATATAATTATATCGAAAAAGTCAAACTACGTTTCCGTAGATTGGTATCAGACCTATATAAATCCAAATTTTCATATTTTTTGGGCAACTCCAAATGCCTAAGAAAAACCATGATAATAAAACTTGATTCACTAGGTAGATATGTACTTGATCTCATGTATTTGTACTTGAGCGTACGCCGGTGCATCGCATAAGGCTATTAAAATTCATCCCTAAAAGGTGCCCCCTTAAAAATTCCAAGTTAGGCCTACCCCCCACCACTCTGGTAATTCTCGAGGGGGGCTTTAGCCTCTGGCCCCCGTAGACGGCGCCTATGACTGTTGTATATTAATGTATGCAACAGATGATGTAAATGCCCATGTACCATTATGCGCCGATGGTAGGACCACCTACTTATCCGAAGTATTTGACCTCCCCAAAGTAGGAATCCTCCCCATAATAAACGACTTTCCTCTACTTCGAACTCCCTATCACTTCCTATTCTTATTGAATTTGATTGCTTTTGCTGCAAACGAATACGCAAAGAAACACTAAATTGCTTTTCCGATATTTCTAGAACCGCGCTTGGCAGTGAAAATATGTGAACCGCACGTTTTCCAAAGTAGCATCGGAATTCATTGGCATTGACCTCCGAACGGCCGGTCGCTTACATAACTCCCTGGACAAGCGCTTTCACTGCGATATCCGTTAATTTACCATTTCTACAGAACATTGCCCACACGAAACGTATATGGCCAGTAAATAGCAAATCCAATCTTTGCTATAACTAAACGCATACGTTTCGTCTTCACAATGCCCGGGGTAACATTTAAGTTTTTTTTAATTCCATTACGAACGCATGTGGCAAATTTTGTAATTATTTTAACAGCAATGTTAAACGCTGTTAAAACATTTTTAACGCTCATTGATGGCTGTAAGTTTAACGTCTCTGTTAACCAAAATCGCTGTTATTATAATTACAATTAAGTATGTTAGGCCATAAAATATGCTTATAGTTTAATCCACAGGTTCGCAACATTTTTCGTCCGCGACACAATGAAAGTTTGACTGCCACAAGGATGGAAGTTTCATTTGTATTCATATTGAACATAGATTTTTTTACTCCCTACATTATATTTGTTAATTTCGCAACACTATTCTGTACTAATGTAAGCCACTTTCCGATCTAGTGTATTGATAGGTTATAAACAATAACAGCCATATGACATTAATGTAGATATAAGCAGACGATACAGTATCTTTTGCGCAACTGTGTGCGGCGGAGACGAGAAAACGTCACATCAAACGTCAAATCTAGTCATTGTAATTTTGACAATTTTATTTAATAAATAATTAAATATGTTAACTTTCGCGTGTCCGTCGGAGACGTAGTCAACTTGACATTAATGTACATATAACTATGACACTACTATAACTATAACTATGACTATGACTACTGTAACTATGACTATGACTATGACTACTATAACTATGACATTAATGTAGATATAAGCAGACGATACAGTATCTTTTGCGCAACTGTGTGCGGCGGAGACGAGAAAACGTCACATCAAACGTCAAATCTAGTCATTGTAATTTTGACAATTTTATTTAATAAATAATTAAATATGTTAACTTTCGCGTGTCCGTCGGAGACGTAGTCAACTTTACAACGCCTGTGGATATATCACACTTGACATTTGGAGCACTCGTTTTCGGCATCATGCCCCAAAGATGCCTTCGCGCAATATGGGCATTATATCCAGACTTTTTACACAAACTACTGTTATTGTGTAGCATATAAATATTACTATCTACTCTTTATATGTAGTGAATATGGGAACACCTATATAATATTATGCTACAAAACTTTTAAACATAAATAAATAAAACTTTAAAAAACGTGAATTAAATGCTAAACTAAAAATCGATGAGAACTGGTCAAATGCTTCCTTTTGGTGAATTAAAAAAAAAAAAACATTTCAAAGTGATCACAAGAATTTACATCGGAATCAATGTTGCGAGTGTTTCATTCCTCATCACACACTCAATGCGAAGAGGTGACGGGTGTAATGCACCCATCGATGATCACCGCAAGATGTTAATATTAACACGTCGAGGAGCGTTATCTCTGGTCGTGCATCTTCTGGAATTCCCCGCCCCGGTGGATGCGATGAGCGTATTTATGCGTGCATAATTGCACTTGGATATATTGTGCGTTGTCTTTGCCGGCGCGATGAGATTGTTGTTTATAACTTCATACTTTATTTAGTGGTCGTGAACAGGCAACGAATAAAAGCAAGAAGAAGGCCCTCGGCCATCGCAGCCAGGCGCGCACACACACACGTATGTACGGTGAAGTAATCTGCGGAGACGCACGAGTGGGTGGGTTCACACAGCCGACACATGTACGGCGATGAATATTCATCCTCGCATTATCATCACGAACGCACGCCGGTCTCGTTCCTCGCGGAAATGCACGTCGCTCTGGCCTGTGTACGTGCACATGTACATTGTCTCATATGCATGGAATAATTGGTATAACGCTGTAAATATAATTAATTACAATACAAATACGTGTGCATTCAATCGACAGGTATTGTACGAAGCTATTAAAGCAGTTTTAGATTAATTAGCTGAATATTAGCAAGAGCTATGGGCAGACATAGTTAAAAGCTATTTAATTAAAAGTTGATGTTTGATAGCAAAAAAAATAATTTCCAATATTTAATGGTATAATTGTATTTTCGTCAAAAAGTCTAATTTGAGTACACTGCATTTCGGTTACCAAGTGGCCATATTCATTAGCACACTTTCACTTGGTGACTAGGTCGCTGTACACACTGTGCCATTAATTTTGAGACGACTCTAGTTAAAAATTACCTTTACTGCAATCTGTTGTCGTATGTTTTAATCCGGATTTCGGTTTTAAGTCGGGCTACGCAGAAACAGGTACAAGCTCTGCACTTAAGTATGTCGTAACCAAGGCGCGGATTTCTAGGTATTATGCTATACATCAGTTTTAATAGCAGACTAAAATGACCTCGTATCTATACGAATTTCAGCAAATGAAGTAACGTGACTATTTTTGGGTTTGTGCTTTTATGCATATTTTCAGTATTTAAGCTTATAATTGCATTAAAGCATTTTTTGTGCATATTTCCTTATTTTTTGTGCTTATTTGCTTATTTCTCAATTGTATAGCACATTATTGTAATGAGAATTCAGTATTAATATTACGCCGTTACGTCTGGAGTGCTTGGTTATCACTAAATCATCAACAAAGCAAGCGTGCGTACGTGATATTTGGTAAACAAAGCTTGATTATTTCGGGAATTGCCCTATTTTTACGTGCACATAACGCATCTTGGGTAAGTGTGCTATCAATTCAGTCCAATTTATCTCAATCTTCAGTGCGTTGTGCTTGTGCCTTGTGTGTAATACGTGTTTATAGGTTTTCTTGTATAAAATGCCGAAAGTAAAACCTTCCGTTGATGAATGGATACGTGGACATTCTGAATTGAAATATAAGAACGGCAAATTAATTTGCAGGGCTTGTATCAAACCGGTAAGTTTTATTTTGTGTTGTTATTGGCCTAAGTACAAGCATGTATTATGTTGTAGATTAACTGCGAGACAAAATTAAACATAACACAATATATCAAAACTACAGTTCACCTGGAAAATTTAAAAAAAAACACAAATCTGCAAGCAGTACCCTGAGTACCCAGCAAACTATTTCCGAGTCTTTTGCGAGTTCTTCTACACAGAAGAAAAGGAAATTTACTTTGATTTATGCAATACGATGGTATCTTCTAACATTCCGTTAAAAAAACTAGATAATAGTATGTTAGTAGTAGTAGACATATTCTTGCCGAATCAACCATTCGCGAAAACTATGTCGAGCAAGTATATAAACACACTATTGAGGAAATAAAAAAGATAATTGGCAACAATTACATATGATTCTGTGTAGATAAAACTACTGATTCATGTGGTCGGTACATCGCCCATTTAATGATTGGAATATTAAACGAAGACTCCACAAATGCATTTTTAATTAGTTCCAAGCACTTAGAAAAAACAAATGGCAATGCCGTTGCCAAATTCGTTCACGATGGATTCACACTTTTTTTTTGCCAAACCCCGTACCAAATGATAAATTATTATTGATGCTTTCTGATGCCGCTGCATATATGTTGAAGGCATATTCTAATTTAAAAGTATTTTATGAGCAATTAATGTATTGCACCTGTTTGGCACATGGTTTTAATCGAGTTGTTGAAACGATTAGACTGCAATTTCCCCTGGTCAATGATTTGATAAAAACCGGGAAGAAAATTTTCCTAAAAGCTCCACTGAGGGTTGAAATGTTTAGGGAAAGAATGCCAAATGTATCTCTTCCTCCGGCACCGGTTATAACTAGATGGGGTACGTGGCTAGATGCTGCCTGCTATTATGCCGACCATTTCGATTCATTTAAGGAGCTTGTGTTAGAGTTTCCCGAAAATGTGTCAGAGGCAATTAAAGACTGCCACAAAGTTCTTAAGGGTTGTACAAAATTTAGCATTCCTAAAAACCAACTACAGTTTCGTAAGCAAAGCGATTGATAACCTCCAAGCAAAGGACACAACTTTGGTAGATGCGGTTCAAATAGTTAAAGATTTTAGGAACGACATCTCAAACGTCAATCTCAAACGACATCTATAGGAGAGATTATAAAAAAAAATGTGATGCAATTTTGTCAAAAAATGAAAGGTTTTGCGAGTTACAAAAAATATCAACAGTTTCAAAAGGAGATTTCGTGGAAACTTTGCTGATAAATGTTACAATTGTTCCTAAATTTAAATATGCACTGATTACAAGTGTGGATGTGGAGAGAAGCTTTTCACACTGAAACAAATGTGCTCAGTGATAGGAGAATGGGATTTTCCGTTAAAAATTTAGAAAAACATTTATTTATTTATTTATTTAATTTATTTATTTATTTTGGTGTTACCACATTTACATGTTTACACAAGTCAGTCTGTATTAGAACAGTAGAGTAGTACAAAGGTGTATGCAATTCTCATCACTTACAACAACAATAATAACTCAAAAAACACATACATATATTTTACATATAATTAGCTAGTTAGGCGTAGTAGTTAATTCCTGTCCGTGACTTTGTCAATCTGTGATTTTCCTCAGTTAATTCGTCTTTAAATCTTGTTTTATGAGGATGGTCCCGATGGGAATATTTATCTGGGTGATTTTTAATGTACACGAGGCATTCCAATATGTATAAAGCTGGCAGTGTTAGTATACCAAGTTCTATAAATTTACTTCTACAGTCCTCCCTGTATCCAACTCCCGCCAGAATTCTGATAGCCTTCCGCTGTAGACCAAAGATGCGATGTCGACATGAGGAGTGACCCCAGCTAGTATGCCATATCTCATGACCGATTCAAACTGCCCGAAGTAAGCGATCCTTAATGTTCTATCCGACACCGTACCGGACAGCATTCGTATAGCAAAAATTATTTTTGACATTTTTTTTGCTAGAGCAGATCCATGAATATTCCATTTTAGTGAGGAATCAAGGTATAGTCCTAGAAAACACGCACATTCATCGAGCTCTAGATGTGTTTTGCTTAGTGTTAATACCATGTTCTTTGTTTTCGCTTTGTTTAGTGCCAAGCCGTTATCGGAGCACCAGTTGGCTGTATCATTCACAGCATGATCATGTTTATCAAGACTTTCCTCAGTGGTTTTGCCCCGAATGAGTAAAGTGCGGTCATCCGCAAACAGAATTGTGTCCGCCGTGTCTATGTGTTCCGGCATATCATTTATGTAAATGAGGAACAAGATGGGCCCCAATACTGACCCCTGCGGCACCCCCCAGTGAATTTGCGAGATGTACGATGTTTTACCATTATAGGACACACATTGTTTTCTATCTGATAGATAGCTGTCAATCAGATTCAGGCTCACTCACTGAAACCATACGCCTTCAGTTTTTTTAATATAATGCAATGTTGAACACAATCAAACGCCTTGCTCAGGGCAATAAATGAGGCCTTCAATACTTTTTTCTCTTCAAAGGTGGCTATAATGGTATCTACTAGTGCTAAGATAGCATCGATTGTAGATATCCCACTGCGAGAACCAAATTGATTCTTGCTGAAAAGTTTGTGTTTCTCAAAGTGATCCACTATTTGTTCCTTTAGAGCTTTTTCAACTATTTTCGAAAAAACTGGTAGGAGAGATATGGGTCTGTAACTATTAACGTCTTCTCTGTCTCCACCCTTATGAGTTGGAATTATTTTTGCTAATTTCAACGATGCAGGGAAGATTCCTGTTTGTATTGTGAGATTTATGAGAGCGGTCAGTGGTGAAATAAATAAGTCCTTAGTTGACCTGATCAAATCAACCGGAATCCCATTTATATCAGTACTTTTGCTGTTTTTCTGAGCATTAATTGTGTCGCGTACTTTAACCTCGCTAACCTTTTCGAAAGCAAAATTTATATCACAGTTGGGTTTTATATCACAGATGTATCTCGTAGAGGGTAAGTTATTTGTAAGATTGTTTGCAGCCGTACTAAAAACTGTATTAAAATTATCACAAGAAATATCACAGTTAGCTTCAGGGTGTTTTTTATTGGACTTGATTGTTCTCCATACTGCCAACGGCTTGTTTGCGGCCTTTCTAATAAAGTTGTCATTTGCTGGTTTTTTTGCGTTCATTATTGCTGTATTGTACTGTTTAAGGTAATCATTTTTTAGGATCCTTGATTCCAGAGAGTCATGAATTTTATGATTCTCTTCTAATAATTGAAGTGTGTCTCTCATTCTTCTTATATCATTATTGAACCAATTGATTGAATTCACGCGTTTAACATCACCTTTAAGCATTTTCAAGGGGAAAGCTTGTTGCATGTAATAAATCAAGGACTGAACCAGGGTGTCCCATTTCTTAGTAATATCCAAATCTTGTTCGTCTATAAAGCTCCAATTCATATTGGAGATCATTGTGTAAAATTTCAGTTTTCCGTCCATAGACGGAATATTTCCGTTATAGGGCGAAATGTTTTTGCTATAATTTGTTTTGTAGGGATTGTGCTTTCTATTGAGACTAATATACCATCATGGTCTGAAATATAGGATCGGAAACACTCTGATCGCATGTTTATAATGTTTGTAAATACATTGTCTATACAGTTTGCTTTGCGTGTTGCAAAGCTAATTAATTTTTCTAGCCCTTAGCTCAGAAGACAGTCACTTAATGAGAGTGCCCTATCATCATCAGTGCCAAATCTAACATTGAAATCACCTCCCAGAACTACACTTGCAGATTTATAGTTGATTTTGTTTAAAAAAACATGTTAGGATACTCAAGAATTCATTAAAATCTCCTGACGGGGATCGATAAACACATATGATATAACAATTAATTAGTGGTACATATATACAAGATATTTCGCAATTTTTTTCGGAACTTAAGGGACTGGTGATTTCATTCAGAGACTTAACGTGCCTGTTGTCATCTGCATAAATAATTGAGCCTCCGTGATTGCTCGACTTGCGCGCGAAATATGCTTTAGGCATGAGTGAGTTTAATCTTGTTGCCGCACATTCGTCCTCTGACAACCAATGTTCCGTTAATGCTAATATATTGACAGGTTGATCAGCTATGGATGCCTCGACTTTGTGTATTTAATTTCTTAGGGATTGTACATTTAAAAACAGAACCTTTATTTCCAATATCTGCCGATGAGAAGCTGTGGTCGGTTCTTGCGTCTCCTCTACCGCCTCGGTTTGGTAGAACTGAGGAACTGTGAAACTCGTACTATCCGCGTATGTCACTGTGTTGTGCTGTTTTCCTGTGTAACTTGAAAATTTCCATTGTTGATGTTTTGTTAAAAAAAAATCTGTAGATGAAAGTGTACTTCGGCCAGAATTCTTCGTTGATAATCACCGATTCAGCTGCTGAGGGAACTCCAATCTTGAAGGATGAGTATTCTGCATCGTTGTATTTGGGTGTAAGGTATTAAGGGTGTATTTAATTATTAGTTCATTTAGAAATGAGCAGTAATCATTATTTGTTATTAATTATTATTGTTATTAATATTAATCACCAAAACCTATGTTATTAAAATATTACTTTTATCTACCTATAGTGCGTTCTTGTTAATAAAATTATGTTTTGTTTTGTTTTTCTGTATTTTCATAAAAAATAAAATATGCCTTTTCATGCTTTTTCTGCGTTTTTGTGCTTATTCTAATCTTTATGCTATTTTATATGCTTATTTTCTAAGATTTTTATGCATTTTTAAGCGCTTATTTTGTAATTTTTTATGCTTATAAATCCGCGCTTTGCTCGTAACACTGCAGGGGGCATTGACGCATTTTACAAATCGGATTACCGGTCAGTTTGAGTTAGAAAGGATTTATACCCTTACCATTAGCGCAGTTTATATTCTCCCAGCGAATCGGCTCATTACCTGGGTCGCTTAGGTACCGTAAATCCCGTAAGGTCGAAATTCGCTATTTCTTAAAACTTCAAATTATCATTTCTATCTCAAAATTATTGGAATAGTGTGTACACCCGCATCTACTTACAGATGAAATGCGCCTCTATGGCGTAATGCCCAGAAGTCCTCCAGATTAATTAGTCTCAACGATGAACAATTAACAGCCCCAGTAGAAATTTGTTTTACATGGTACTATATTGTGGATACATCGATTTTATATAGTAATACTATATAGTAAATGTTATGATGTATCTATGTTGTATGTATACAGGAAACCTTAACTGGAATAAATTCGGTACTTATGAAATGAGAATTTCCAGAAAAAAATCCTCGGACAGGTCGATTTTTGTTCTTTATTGCGCACTTTTTAGCGTTTTCAAAACAAGTACGACGTAATAGGCAATTTTAAATGAATTTTTTTTTTTAATTTTATTAAATGTGTAGCCATTTTTATTCTCTTTACGACCATGTAAAAATATTTTGTTTTAAAAAAAAATATTAAAAAAATTAAACGTATCAGGCATGAAATAAGAAATATTTCACCGGAAATGTTTCAAAATGTAATGGTTGGGTTTTATCACCGATTGGTTATTTGCCAAAAGAGAACCGGTACTCATTTTGATCATTTCTTACATTATATATATATACAGGGTGATTCAGACCACCAGTCCCAGGCCTTTTTCTCGGTAATGTAATGTCTTAGAAGTTCGGGAAAAAAAATATCATAACAAAAGCCTACCTGAATAATTTAATGGAGGTTATTTCGATTTCCGGACGGAACCGGAAGTAGGCGTAACTGCACTCAACTTCAGACTTTTAAATGGGAACCTAGGTCGTATGTGACATCGTTGGATAGGTATTTTAAAAAGAAACAAATTTTGTAAGAAAAGTTTTTTTTATAAATGACATGCTTAACGGAATAAACATTAATGTGTCGGGCAACCAGCCCAGGGCATGTTCTCGAAAGTATGACGTCATTTAGGTTAAAAAAAATGCATAACACAAGCCTACCCCATGAATTTAATGGTAGTAGTTTTGTTTCTCGAAAATCACAGAAAGTAGGCGTAACTGCACTTAGCATTCAAGTATTTTTGTAAATAAAATACCTTTTCTCCTCCGAACACTGTCGAAGTGAAGTGTTTTCAGGCTTGCTTACTGTCTGCAAAGTCCACAATTTCAATAAAATACGTTATTGCTGGGCAATAATTCAATATGGTGTTCTCAAATTTGGAAGGGTTTGATATGCTGATGGTGCTGGGTGAGTGTAATCAAAATTTATTGATTAATTCGTTTTATTTACAAAAACTATTCCAATAAAAATCATTTATTTCTGGTTTCTCTTAAAAAAAAAATTTCTTCTAGAATGGCTTAGGTTCCCATTTAAAATTCTGAATTTCAGTACAGTTACGCCTACTTCCGGTAACTTTCGAGAATCGGAACTACCGCCATTAAATTCATCAGGTAGGCTTGAGTCATGCCATTTTGTTTCGGAACCTCTATGACGTCATACTTTCGGGAAAATGCTCTAGGCTGGATGCCCGACACATTAATGTTTATTCCGTTAGTGTATCATTTATAAAAAAAACTTTTCTTACAAAATATGATTCTTTTTGAAATACCTATCCAACGATGTCACATACGACCTAGGTTCCCATTTAAAATTCTGAAGTTGAGTGCAGTTACGCCTACTTCCGGTTCTTTCCGGAAATCGAAACAACATCCTTTAAATTCTTCAGGTAGGCTTTTGTTATGATATTTTTTTCCCCGAACTTCTAAGACGTCACATTACCGAGAAAAAGGCCTGGGACGGGTGGTCTGAATCACCCTGTATATATATTTTTTTGTAAATTAAAAAAACATTTTTTTGGAAACAAGGAAATAATGTGCAACAATGTTCAATTAATTAAATTCAAATAACATGTTAAAGTAAATGTTGGAAATGGTTTCCTTGTTTTCTAAACAAAAATATGGCCTGCTTTCAAACACCTATTAATTAAATACGATTAAATAGAATAAATATTATAATAAGGCGGAAAGACCCCATATGGGGTCGATAGCCCAATAAAGATCGATTATATATATATATTATAATAATATTTCATTGATATACATATTGGTAATATTTTCAAATTGAAATTGTTTATTGTCAACTTGATTTAGACTAATCTCAATGAAATTGAAAATCTCATTTAGAAATTGTTAGATCTCATATTGGATTTGTTTCAATTCAATTGGAATTGCTCGACGTTTGTTTGCAACTCATACGTATCAACGCCATACGCTAAATAAAATTGGAATTTGATTGTTTCCAATTTGAAATTGATTGTTTCCAATCTGAAATTGATTAGTCTCAATTTAAATTTGTTACTTCCCAAAATGAAATTGATTAGTCTCATTTTGAACTTGGAAAGGTATAGATTTGGAGCATTTGCTAAATGATTTTGAAATTAATTTCAATATAGTTTTTTTTAAACGAAATTTGACACCGGATGATTTTTTATACCGGCCCCGCAGTGACAATTGTGACCGGTCCACCGGGCGTTCGCCCGGTGTCTTGCCGGCCCAGTCCGCCACTTCTCCTAATTATTGGTTATTTGGAAACTAGCAGTTTTAACCTCCAGAATTTTCTTAAAGGCATTGATGTCTATAGCAGATGCAACAAATGCCAACGCTCTCCATGCTAACGATTCTCCTCAACGAAAAATGACATCCACGCGTATAGTGTTTTCATTTGAAATTGAAAATGTACCTGCAATGAGGGTTTATTGCGGTCAAGGGTTCTCCATTGTATACCGTGCTGCGAAGAGGCGGACGTCCAGGAACGTAACCAAATAATTTACTTTCGACGAAGATGCTACTTAATTGTTTTCTCTTCGATATATACACAATTATATCACTATGATCATAATATAAAAATGATTTATTAATTAAATTGAATTCAATAATCTTACCTATCTACATCGTTTTTTATGAGTCGGCGGACATAATTCTTTTTACAGTTTTACAATTCGATATAATTACAAGAGTACAGACGCCAGTAGATAATTAAGAGCCTTCACCTAGGAAACGGTTTTAAAAGGATTATACATTCGCCCACGCAATTAAGGTTCATTGTACCTTAATTGCTGGGCGAATATGCAGTCCAGGTAGACAATCAGTTAAGGCTGCCTCAAATAGTCTTTTTCTCAAAGAGTCTACATGTGTCTTTCAGTCGGTGTTAACCTTTACATTGCAACAGTACTCATTTTACATACGTGTGCATATTATCATTTATAAACTTGTGAAAAGGTAGAGTTTATTGAGATGGAAACGTCGTTAAGTGAAACTGCAACAATTATTTCATCAATTTATAATGACCCTCAGTTCGACGATCTATTTCAATTATGTGAGGAAAGAAGCTATTCCGAAAGTTTTGTTGAAGAATCCCTCCGACAGTCTACATAGGGAAGCTGTTCTCAAATTGATTTTGATAAATTTCAAAATAAACTATCGAAAATGAAAATCATGGATTAATAAAGCATGCTTTTCTTTCAACTGATACTAATATATTAGTCGTAAATATTTATAACACCCTTATAAGCGAGAATCATGCACCTCCACTGCAAAGAATTTCCATTCTGACAGGAATATCATATTCAACGGTTTGGAGAATAATTACGAAAGGGCCGCTAGAAAGGAAAAGAAGAATAAGTTCAATATTTACCGAAATAGACGATGCCATCGCCAAGAGGATCAAAAATATAATTTACAATTCTTATAAATCAGGTAACGTTCCCACGGTCCAATTTATTTTGGAAACTCTTGGAAATGATTTTCCATACAAGGAAACTACTATGTATAAATACCTACTTACTCAGGGTTTTAAGTATAAAACTTAAGTATAAGACAAACGAATTGACATCATGGAATCGCCGAGATTGCAAAACGAGCGATTAGAATATTTATCTAAACTAAAGGAATATAGAAATGGAGGGAGATCGATAATTTATTTGGATGAAACATGGTTCGATACTCACGACGTCGTTTCCAATGGATGGGTCGATAATACAAATAAGTGTCACCTTAGAGCACCGTGCAATAGAGGAAAAAGAATTGTTTTTCTTCGTGCAGGGAGAGACGCAGGTCAAGAATCATCAGTCAAGAATATTGCATCAAGCTCGTTAGACTATCATCATGATATGAACGCCGAATTATTTGAAAATTGGTTTCGCAATCAATTATTGCCCAACATGCCCAATAACTCAAGTAATGGATAATTCAACTTACCACTCAAAGCAAATTAATAAAATCCCAACCGCCGCTTCCAAGAAAGGCGATATTGCGGATTTTTGCATTCAAAATGGTATTTTTATTCCCCTAAGTACAAAGAAAAAAACATTATTAGAACAGATAAACAAAACAAAATTTCAAAAAAACGTATGTGGTTGGAGAAGGCAGAATAATTTGGTCACCAAGTGTTGCGCCTTACACTTTGTTACTGTATCTTCAATCCAATTGAGCTGATATGGTCAACTTTAAAAAGAAATTTGCGGAAAAATAATGCACATCCCAAAATGGGTGAAGAAACAATTCAACTTGTTCATCGAGAATGCAACAACATTTCAAGTACCATTTGAAAAAACTGCATCGATCATGTGATTAAAATTGAAAACGATTATAGGGCGCTTAGTGTACCAAATCTAATTATTAATGTTCAAAGTGAAAGTGATAGCGATGAATCTAGTTGTGCGGAATAATATTTGCTTGTTACATTACGATTCATGTAAAAAAGAACTGATGTTAACGTCGTTAATTTTTTAACGCAATGAGCAAGACAATAATGTTATGGGTAACTTAAGTTATTTGTTTCGCGAATCATACTGCATATAAATTTTCTATGAAATTATAACTACATTTGCAATTAACACAATTAATTATATGTACACTTAAAAATACAATGAAAAGTACAATTTAATGATAATGAATCACTAATGTTAATTTTCTACGGGGCACTGAATCTGTATTTTCTGATGCCGGCTCTGGACCCTGTTCTCTTTCCATTGCCCGTCATAATTCCGTTCGCACAATGGAGCGCAATAAACACCCTTCGTAGGTAGATTTTCAATTTCAAGTAAAAACACTATACCTGCATTGTAAAATGAATCTAAATGTTTCTTATTTTCTCTTTATTTCCATATTGTGGTGCAGATACAATTAAAACCAACGTATGATTCACGTGCGTAAGGGCCTTTCAAGGACTGCGCCGTCAAACCCAGCCAGCGTGCTTGAAGGCTCTCTTATGCACTTGTATCATAATTTACTATTCAAAAATGTGTCAATTAAGTTATATTATGTAGTAATATCTGGGAAAACAACGATTTTTTACAGTGTTATGGGAACCTTTTTATAAATAATTATATACCACCACCACCAGTTTAATGCATCTTGTTACAGGATTTGTATTCACTATTCTTGTCGTCTCTACCCATTCTGAACAACGTGAAATACTAAACTCGTCTGCCGTAAATTAGTAGAACTTCTTTGTTTGGGCTCCTTGAGGGCGCTCGGTGTCGAGTTGCACGTCCTGCATTAAAGTCTTTTCACGGAGCGGCAGTGCAGGAACACTCAGAGGGCCGCTCCGTGTACTTGTATGGGTGGTGAAAGCCGCCTGCAATTCATGCGAGAACATAGTTTTACGGTTTATCAAATACATACAGGGTGTTTAGCTAACCCGTTCGTTGAAAGTTTCTAAATTAATTTTCAAAATTTGGGTGGCTTTCGAGGACGTTCTAGTAAATTAACGATTTTTCATTTTTAGGTATTTCCGGTTGTACAGGAAATTGCTATTAACTTCCTTATTTTATCACATTATTAAATTCCTTTTCATTTCCAATGATTTTTGAATATATATATATATATTTTTTTAAATATTAACATCCATATGCATAGTCGACCCTAGTAGCCACTAAAGCTTTGTAGCTACTAATCCTAATCATAATGTGATTTCTCTTGCAGAAATGACATTCAGTGATGTATTTCTAACCGTTTTTAGTATCTACTAAGGTTTAGACGCTAATAAGTTCACTATCCATTTGGCTGTAAGTGTTAAAGTAGCTATCTATGATTTTCTGGGCTTTCCAGTTATACGTGAAATAACTACCAACTTGCTTAGTAGTGTAGTAACGATCTTTATTATGCTGTTTATCGATCTGTGGTGTTTCTGCCAAACTTCTTTTTCTAATTCTTTTTATTTTCTTAAAAGATTCCATCATTTTGTATCAAATTCCGTAATTCATTAATACGTTTAAATATCAAGACTAGGCATATTATGGTTAATTAATTCTCTCCACGAAATCGTGGAATTATTCATCAGCTCTCGCGATTGTCTTCCTGCGTGCTGAGCTCACGCATACGTGGAACAGGGCCGCGTTGGCATTGCACTGGTCCACGCTCTTCGCACATATGCCGTGGGCCGCCTTCGCCAAGGACGTCCAGGTGCCCACCACAGACAAGAGACCAGCGGCCGTCGAAGAACAAAGGGCCCGTGGGCCGCGGAGGCTGCTGCACCCTCCCGCGCTCCCTCGGACCATCAGCAGAGGAGACTCTCGCAGCCCCAATCGGACGTCGCGGATCTTCCTCCTTCGGAGATTAAAATCTGTGGTAGTCGCTGCAAAGCGGCGCCGGCGCGGCCGTTCCTCATTATGCGTATCGCTCGCAATTTATTGGACGTTAATTATGCGGATTTTGTCGTTGATAGCGGCGTAGGTTGTGTTTTACGCACGAGAAGGATGAAAAATTCTTCAGGAATTTAACAGATCAGAGGTGTGTTCCATATATGTATTAAGAATTATGTTTAAAATGGTTTAGTGCGGTTTAATTTCTTCCTGAAGTGTAGGCGGAAAGTTTATGCGTCTCAAGTCCAAAACATTTCAATATTTTTAGTCCATGCCAGATCAGATGTCACTATTCACATAAAACCCCCTCTAATTCCAACAGTGGGGGGTAATCCCCGCACTGTTGGAATTGGACCAATGAGAATGCATCCCAAAACCGCGGAAGCTGTTTTAAGCCAAAGGGACATAAACCATAAATTTATTCCATTACTCAGGGACTTTAAGCTCACTATAGTACCTCAGTAAACTAGCATGCTCCAAGAGATGCATTTGCATTCCTGTTGACCAATCCAGCAGCACAGAGGAGGGACGTCGGTTTTATGTGAATAGTGACTCCTTATCTGGCATGTGGAAGATAGGTACAGGACATTGTACATGAAATATGTCTAGAACTTTCTGAAGAATCCAAAAATTGAATAATATACCAGGTGTTGCATTTAAAATAAGAAAGTTGGTATTGGCCACGGTCACATGACACACCCTGTATAAAAAGTTTTTGTTGAAAAAAATGCGCAACTAAAAATAACAATCGACGTGTCCGAGCGTTTTTTCGAACACGCCCCCATTTATTTATTATTGAATTGATTCCATTTGGCTGATACACCCTGTATATGTAAGTGTTCTAGTTTTATATAGTTTTATAAATGGTAGGTGGTGAAAAAACAAAATAATGCAATAATATAGATTATGTACTGTCTGTCAATATAAAGTTAAAAAAGAATAATAAAATACAATAAAACCATTACAAATTGGTGACCCCGACGTGATCCCAAGACATGTCCGAACCTTCTCTACCCGACAACGAGCTTTCTGGAGGCGTTGCAGCTTCGGAGCAGCTCCATGCGCCACCCGCAACCGACGTGTCTAACTTTGTAGTGAAATTACCGCCGGTCTGGTCGGAGGATATCGAATTATGGTTCGCCCAAATAGAGGCAATTTTCGAATCCAGACGAGTGACCAGCTCGAGGCAAAAGTATCTCCGCCTGGTTTCCAGTCTCACCCCTGACCTTGCTACTTCAGTAAGAGACTTACTCCTACAAACTCCTTCTGTAACGTACGACGTATTGAAGAAGGAGCTTATTGAACGCAGCACGACTTCCGACAGGCAAAAACTACACCAACTAATTTCGAAATAGGAGTTCGGCGACCGTCGACCCACACAATTACTACGCTCGTTGCAGCAAATTTTGGGATGCAAATCTATAGACGAGGCAATATTACGAGAGCTGTTTTTGCAACGGCTCCCACAACATGCACAACAAGTTTTAGCCGTCACCGAGAAGGTACCACTCCCTGAATTGGCCAAACTAGCGGATAAGATTTTGGATGTGTCAGAAGTTCCACATGACATTTCAGCAATTAAAGAACCTTCTAATCCGCTCGGAGAAATCAAAGAATTACTAACTACGTTATTACAACGAAGAACATCACAGCAGCCGACAGCGCGATATTCCAGGAACTTCAGAGGCACTTCTAGATCTCCTTCCCCGGCTCGAACTGTCATTGACGGCATCTGCTGGTACCATCAACGATTCAAATCTAAAGCCCATCGCTGTGTTAAACCCTGCTCCTGGTCGGAAAACGACAACACCGACAATTAGATGTGGCTGATGTTGCCGGTGGTGTTAACAGTAGATAGGGCGGCACCTGGGCCCGTTTTTTTCCCATAAGAAATAGCATGGGGCCTTCCCCCTCCACTTTCCCTTTTAGGCCACGCCCCTTTGTCGACGTGCAGCCAATGGGAGCGCCCCATTTAGTCACGTGGTGTTGGGTGGGAGACATGAGTTGATAAGGTTTGAGGTTATGCTTAAGGTTTGAGGTTATGTCGCCTTCGGTCTCCAGTCCCCAGACTTGAGGTTATATCTATGGTTTGAGGTTATGATTTGTACAACGGCGTGCCCCAGGGGTGTGGGGTTCGTATGTGGGACCCTGCTATCGCCAAGCACGGGGCACGCCCCCCCCCCCCCCGCAAGGCCTACATCCATACGATGCATCCCGCGAACGCCGACTTGAGGTCGCGCGCTGGAGGGTGCCCATGGATATTCGTATGCGCCCCACATTACTCTCGCGCCGCGGAGACAAACGTGTCGCCTGTTTCCAAAAGCCGCGTCGGCGGCGGAGCCGTGTTTGTTTCAGAGTTTGCGCCACCGAAGGGGGGGGTGGGGCTTCCACTGTGGCATGCCGCGTCGCCGCAAGGAAGGAACCCATCTAACGAGCGATAACCGAGAGATAACCGATGATAACCGAGAATACCAACTGTCATACCAACTTAAATCTTTCATAATCCCTGTGATTTGATAATATACGGGTACCGATTGTGAAATAAATTTCGTGTCAATATACGAGGCCGTAAAATATTGAATCGTATGCGAGTGTAAATTCAAGATGGAGTCCGGCGTAACATGTACAGGAGGATCGGGGTAACAACGTGTACCGAGAGTTCAAAAATAAATTAAATATTATATTAAGGTAAACGGGTAAAACGTACATAGTCTAATTGTATTTCTCGATAAGTATGGAATAGATGTCGGGGGTGTGTAAGATAATAGAATAATATTAACTCTAGGTGACACTAGAATGTTTAAAAATCCATTTAGTTATTAATTCATTTGTTAATGCCTGGCGAAAAGGTGTAGGGGTTTTTATCAGTTAAAAATTGTAAGTCTGGCGATAAAACTTCTGCGGTTTTATTTAAACAAGGATGTGTATATTTTCACACACATAGGTAAATATCAGCATTAATTAACTACGAGCGATCACCGGCAGATGCCCAGTATGCATGACACACCCGACAAACAAGCCATGATGAACCAAATAAGAAGAGGAAAGTGGAGGAACACCTAGCACCTATTTTAAAAACACATATTTGGCTTGGTACAGAAACTTAGAGTAGATGTGACGATGATCTAAAGATACCTGTAATTTCCGTATCAGTCGTGTGTCACAAAGGCTACAACAGATGGCGCTCCAAACGTCAAATTAAAACTTACGAGCCGTGAACCAAGGTGTGCACTCACGTCGCTGCATCCCTAACAAAAGCCTCCGCAAGGTTCGGCTCCTCCTATCTCCGCAATCCCCCCTTCCCCCTCCCCCAAACCGGCTAACCATTCTTATTAGTATGGCACGAATTAATTTTAATTACGAAATGTGGCAATTTAGCGCTAATTAATTTGAATTATCTGAATCATCGTATGTTGTCGGTGGTTGTCGTCATCGGTGTCGCGCGAGTTTTGAATTATTTGACTATTATATATTAATTACATTAAATATTTTTACTGAATTAGAGTCCATTCATTTTCGGTGTGTTTACAAAGCGAGAGATTAGCGCAGTGCGTCAACTGATAAGAACCGTTTTAAACGTTTGTATTAAATATATATTCTTACAACGGAAGAGTGGAAGAGCAACGAATGGCACACAAATGTGCGTTTTTTATCAACTAAAAATTGTCCTTTTTCAAACAAACAAAAATAATAAGAGGGAAAAATTTGATAACAGGTTCTACAAACGCAACAATTGGTCGCATCATAAATGAGGATTGAGTAACCATACTTTTGATTGACATTTGAAGTAACATAACCTCAATATCATTTTACATTAGTTTTCAACCAAATCATTTTCAGTGTTGCCATGTGTAAATTACGCTGTTGGCGATTTGTTGTTTTATTAATTAACTGAGCATAAATTAAATTGATTGAAATTGAAACGCACATGCCCAACAACAAGGACATTATCATACAACTGATAAACAACAACTTCACTCTTAAAACAAACAATAAAGAATCTAAAAATAGACTCCAGGAACTGATGGGCAAACATCTCATCAAAACACCCCGAACCCAACAACAGCTAACTACCACACCGAACTCACAACGCACATACACCGAATCACACTACATAATCCTCTGAAGTTGAAAAGGAAACCCCAGACGACGAAGATATTGGCAAACAACTCACTAACAAGAAATACACTTATAGATACTGCAAACGCATCATAGCAAGAGCAACAGACATACCAACATCGATGATAAGAATTATAACTGGAGACATCGACTCGTTCGAAAGAATGACACATGACGGGGGACTGTATTACCTAAATAGGTTCTACAGGTTCATACCAAGCCCCCCCACCCAAACCAATACCACAAGCATGCAGCAAGTGCTCCGCATACGATCACACAACCGAGGAATGCAGGAAAGGAAAAACATTCACCAAGTGTCAAGGACTACATGACGCAACTAAATGCGATTCGCCACAGCCACCGAAATAAAATGCCTGCAACGCAGAGAACCACGCAGCGTGGTCACCCAGATGCCCAAAGAGACCGACAACACTCATAGAAGGCACCCCCAACATAATTATCAAAAACATAAATAAAAAAATCTACAGAATTGCCAAAGTCAACCACTCATAACAATAGAATCCATAACCCACTGACTATACACGACCATATCATTATCACATACAAGCATGACATAAATAACACACAGAACACTAACAGAGAAGAGATTCTCAAAAAGCTCCGCAAACGCTTTATAATTGACTATGACATTGACACACAGGCTGTATTTCCCGGATACAGAATGTATACAACCATGTTCGACAAACAAGCACCAGATAGCGTACCCCCGACAGAACCCTCAAATCATACCACACAAGCCATTATGCATGCACAGAACGACCGACTGACCTTCATATACGCAAACATCAACTGCTACAGTAACAAACGGACACTAATAAATAACTACATAGAGAATAACAACATTCAAGGTTGCCTTTTCGCAGAAACAAAGACCAAAACTGGGAAATCATACAAAAATAAGGACACATCAACATCAATGCACGCGGAGGACCCCTTTTACAGGTATCCTCCACACCACACGTAGAGCCAACCCGCCAGTACTGAACAACCCCACAAAATGATTGCCTCTACTTTGCGATCCCATTTGACAATTACAAACTTCACATCTTTCTGATATACATTTAACCACACTCACCGAGTGTGGTCCATGATCGAACAGAACATCGCCATAAAAGCACCCCATGAATAGATATTCGATTATCATTGGTGACTTTAATCTAAACCCCTAGAAGAGACGTCAACTATAAACGTTCATAAATAACTCTGACTTCAGAAGACAATACACACACACAACCAACACTCATCATGCCCAACAATAATGACACAACCCCAGGTATACTACATGCATACTGACAATCTAACAAATAATATAACATACATCAAAGTAACACCAGACCGTTGCTCAGATAACTTGGCTATTAAATTTACATTTCAACTAGACCGACCACGAACTGCCGAAACAATCAAGACAAAATTCATTCTCAAACTCACAAATACAAAAGCAGTAAATACATTCATGCTGACATACCTGAACGAAATCGAAAGAGAAGACATTGAACTACATCACCTAACGGAATTTTAGACAAAACTCACTAGCTCTATAATAAAACATAGCCCCTAAACAAAACGAAACATTTTACAAACACAAAGTACCTAAGTACATACTTACACTAATCAAGTACGAGTGACAAACGTGCCGAAAATACACTCTGACAAGGGGGCAGAAACACAAAAACAATATTGAATAGACTAAACAAAACCATACAGACAATGACACGGCAATAAAAGGCACATTCATGGTTCGAAGTATGCAAATAAATTGAGAGAGACCGAGGAACAACCTATTGGACTAAAATTAAACGACAGACAAAATACAAAAAGACGTCACGTACAGCTACACTCCAACAAGATATTAAAAAAACATACGACAGACGAACATAAGGCATACGCCTTCGCAAACCACCTCACATCTGCTATCACCCCCATCGACGACCCTACATATAACAACGATAACCCCACAAACGTGAACGACTGGTACGATAGACATTGTAACCAAAACACAGTGGGATAGGTATCCTCCATACCGCACGTAGAGCCAACCCGCCAGTACCGAACAACCCACAAAATGATTGCCTCTACTTTACGATCCCATTTGACAATGACAAACTTCACATCTTTCTGATATACATTTCAACCACACACACCAATCGAACAGAACATCGCCATAAAAGCACCCAATGAATAGATATTCGATTATCATTGGTGACTTTAACCTACACCCCTAGAAGAGACGTCAACTACAAACATTCATAAATAACTCTGACTTCAGAAGACAATACACACACAACCAACACTCATCATGCCCAACAATAATGACACCACCCCGGATATACTACATACATACTGACAATCCAACAAATAATATAAGAGACATCGAAGTAACACCATACCTTTGCTCAGATCACTTGGCTGTTAAATTTACATTTAAACTAGACCGAACACCAACTGCCGAAACAATCAAGACAAAAATCAATCTCAAACTCACAAATACAAAGGCAGCAAATACATTCATGCCGACATACTTGAACGAAATCGAAAGAGAAGACATAGAACTACATCGCCTAACGGAATTTCAGACAAAACTCACCAGCTCTATAATAAAACATAGCCCCCAAACAAACGGAACATTTTACAAACACAGACTACCTAAGTACATACTTACACTAATCAAATACAAGTGACAAACGTGCAGAGAATACACTCTGACAGGAGGCAGAAACACAAAAACAATAATGAATAGACTAAACAAAACCATACAGACAATGACACGGCAATAAAAGTCACATAAATGGCTCAAGTATACAAAGAAATTGAGAGAGGCCGAGGAACAACCTATTGGACTAACATTAAACGACAGACAAAATACAAAAAGACATCACGTACACCTACACTCCTACAAGATATTAAAAAGACATACGACAGACGAACATACGGCATACGCCTTCGCAAACCACTCCACATCTGCTTTCACTCCCATCGGCGCCCCTACATATATCAACGATAACTCCACAAACGTGAACGACTGGTACGACAGACATTTTAACCAAAACACAGACAATAAGGAACCGCCAAACATAACAGAAGACGAATACTATGACATACTAGATACAGGTAAAACACCGCCCCGGACAAGATCTTACCACAAAACAACTTCTTCGAAGCCTATCATACGAAATACATAAACACATAATATCTATTATTTCATGATAAAATAACTTAATATTTAAACAGACTTAAATCATACTAGTTGCTGATTAAAATATTCTTAAAATGTAGTAACGTATGAGACGCTGTGTTACACATGTGAGACGCTGTGAGACAGCTATAAGACACCTCTGAGACAGCTGTGAGACACCTGTGAGACAGCTGTGAGACACCTGTGAGATACCCGTGAGACACCTGTTGGTGGTGGTGGTGCTGTTGCTGGTGTGGAGGTGGTGGTGGTGCTGTTGCTGGTGTGGAGGTGGTGGCGGTGCTGTTGTTGGTGTGGAGGTGGTGCTGGTGATGGTGCTGATGCTGGTGATGGTGGTGATGGTGGTGCTGGTGTGGAGGTGTTTTTATTTATTATCTTGTACTTTTGACATATTGTATGTATATTTAAATATTATTGTACATATTTTTAATGATTTTTCTTTATTTAATATGTTGTCCTCTCTATGCACTATGGAGGGGGTGAATAAAATAAAGTTTTTTACATTGTATTATTATTTTTATTACCATATAAAATATTCATTACATAGTTGTACAGTACTTTAACATTTGTATATTACAAGCTACATTCTGATAGTATAACGGATATTACCATATAAAATATCCATTACATACTCGTGACGGAGGGGCAGAGGGGGTGGTGGTGTTGGTGATGGCAGCGGGGCGGATTGGATGGTATATGTTGGGGGCAGCAGAGGGGCGGCGGGGCGGTGTGGCTTCGGGAGGGGCGGAGGGGCTGGTTGGGCTTCGGGAGGGGCGGGGGGGCGGTTGATGTTGGCGGTAGCGGAGGGGCTTCAGGAGGGGCTGGTGATGTTGATGGTGGTGAAAGGGCGGTGGGGCTTCGGGTGGGTACTGCGGTGCTTCGGGAGGGTACGGAGGGGCTTCGGGAGGGTCCACATACTAGCGCCCTAATTGTAAGCGCTTACCAGCCCAGCTTACCAGCTTACCAGCTTACAATTAGGGCGCTAGTATGTGGACCCTCCCGAAGCCCCTCCGTACCCTCCCGAAGCACCGCAGTACCCACCCGAAGCCCCACCGCCCTTTCACCACCATCAACATCACCAGCCCCTCCTGAAGCCCCTCCGCTACCGCCAACATCAACCGCCCCCCCGCCCCTCCCGAAGCCCAACCAGCCCCTCCGCCCCTCCCGAAGCCACACCGCCCCGCCGCCCCTCTGCTGCCCCCAACATATACCATCCAATCCGCCCCGCTGCCATCACCAACACCACCACCCCCTCTGCCCCTCCGTCACGAGTATGTAATGGATATTTTATATGGTAATATCCGTTATACTATCAGAATGTAGCTTGTAATATACAAATGTTAAAGTACTGTACAACTATGTAATGAATATTTTATATGGTAATAAAAATAATAATACAATGTAAAAAACTTTATTTTATTCACCCCCTCCATAGTGCATAGAGAGGACAACATATTAAATAAAGAAAAATCATTAAAAATATGTACAATAATATTTAAATATACATACAATATGTCAAAAGTACAAGATAATAAATAAAAACACCTCCACACCAGCACCACCATCACCACCATCACCAGCATCAGCACCATCACCAGCACCACCTCCACACCAACAACAGCACCGCCACCACCTCCACACCAGCAACAGCACCACCACCACCTCCACACCAGCAACAGCACCACCACCACCAACAGGTGTCTCACGGGTATCTCACAGGTGTCTCACAGCTGTCTCACAGGTGTCTCACAGCTGTCTCAGAGGTGTCTTATAGCTGTCTCACAGCGTCTCACATGTGTAACACAGCGTCTCATACGTTACTACATTTTAAGAATATTTTAATCAGCAACTAGTATGATTTAAGTCTGTTTAAATATTAAGTTATTTTATCATGAAATAATAGATATTATGTGTTTATGTATTTCGTATGATAGGCTTCGAAGAAGTTGTTTTGTGGTAAGATCTTGTCCGGGGCGGTGTTTTACCTGTATCTAGTATGTCATAGTATTCGTCTTCTGTTATGTTTGGCGGTTCCTTATTGTCTGTGTTTTGGTTAAAATGTCTGTCGTACCAGTCGTTCACGTTTGTGGAGTTATCGTTGATATATGTAGGGGCGCCGATGGGAGTGAAAGCAGATGTGGAGTGGTTTGCGAAGGCGTATGCCGTATGTTCGTCTGTCGTATGTCTTTTTAATATCTTGTAGGAGTGTAGGTGTACGTGATGTCTTTTTGTATTTTGTCTGTCGTTTAATATTAGTCCAATAGGTTGTTCCTCGGCCTCTCTCAATTTCTTTGTATACTTGAGCCATTTATGTGACTTTTATTGCCGTGTCATTGTCTGTATGGTTTTGTTTAGTCTATTCATTATTGTTTTTGTGTTTCTGCCTCCTGTCAGAGTGTATTCTCTGCACGTTTGTCACTTGTACTTGATTAGTGTAAGTATGTACTTAGGTAGTCTGTGTTTGTAAAATGTTCCGTTTGTTTGGGGGCTATGTTTTATTATAGAGCTGGTGAGTTTTGTCTGAAATTCCGTTAGGCGATGTAGTTCTATGTCTTCTCTTTCGATTTCGTTCAAGTATGTCGGCATGAATGTATTTGCTGCCTTTGTATTTGTGAGTTTGAGATTGATTTTTGTCTTGATTGTTTCGGCAGTTGGTGTTCGGTCTAGTTTAAATGTAAATTTAACAGCCAAGTGATCTGAGCAAAGGTATGGTGTTACTTCGATGTCTCTTATATTATTTGTTGGATTGTCAGTATGTATGTAGTATATCCGGGGTGGTGTCATTATTGTTGGGCATGATGAGTGTTGGTTGTGTGTGTATTGTCTTCTGAAGTCAGAGTTATTTATGAATGTTTGTAGTTGACGTCTCTTCTAGGGGTGTAGGTTAAAGTCACCAATGATAATCGAATATCTATTCATTGGGTGCTTTTATGGCGATGTTCTGTTCGATTGGTGTGTGTGGTTGAAATGTATATCAGAAAGATGTGAAGTTTGTCATTGTCAAATGGGATCGTAAAGTAGAGGCAATCATTTTGTGGGTTGTTCGGTACTGGCGGGTTGGCTCTACGTGCGGTATGGAGGATACCTATCCCACTGTGTTTTGGTTACAATGTCTATCGTACCAGTCGTTCACGTTTGTGGGGTTATCGTTGTTATATGTAGGGTCGTCGATGGGGGTGATAGCAGATGTGAGGTGGTTTGCGAAGGCGTATGCCTTATGTTCGTCTGTCGTATGTTTTTTTAATATCTTGTTGGAGTGTAGCTGTACGTGACGTCTTTTTGTATTTTGTCTGTCGTTTAATTTTAGTCCAATAGGTTGTTCCTCGGTCTCTCTCAATTTATTTGCATACTTCGAACCATGAATGTGCCTTTTATTGCCGTGTCATTGTCTGTATGGTTTTGTTTAGTCTATTCAATATTGTTTTTGTGTTTCTGCCCCCTTGTCAGAGTGTATTTTCGGCACGTTTGTCACTCGTACTTGATTAGTGTAAGTATGTACTTAGGTACTTTGTGTTTGTAAAATGTTTCGTTTTGTTTAGGGGCTATGTTTTATTATAGAGCTAGTGAGTTTTGTCTAAAATTCCGTTAGGTGATGTAGTTCAATGTCTTCTCTTTCGATTTCGTTCAGGTATGTCAGCATGAATGTATTTACTGCTTTTGTATTTGTGAGTTTGAGAATGAATTTTGTCTTGATTGTTTCGGCAGTTCGTGGTCGGTCTAGTTGAAATGTAAATTTAATAGCCAAGTTATCTGAGCAACGGTCTGGTGTTACTTTGATGTATGTTATATTATTTGTTAGATTGTCAGTATGCATGTAGTATACCTGGGGTTGTGTCATTATTGTTGGGCATGATGAGTGTTGGTTGTGTGTGTGTATTGTCTTCTGAAGTCAGAGTTATTTATGAACGTTTATAGTTGACGTCTCTTCTAGGGGTTTAGATTAAAGTCACCAATGATAATCGAATATCTATTCATGGGGTGCTTTTATGGCGATGTTCTGTTCGATCATGGACCACACTCGGTGAGTGTGGTTAAATGTATATCAGAAAGATGTGAAGTTTGTAATTGTCAAATGGGATCGCAAAGTAGAGGCAATCATTTTGTGGGGTTGTTCAGTACTGGCGGGTTGGCTCTACGTGTGGTGTGGAGGATACCTGTAAAAGGGGTCCTCCGCGTGCATTGATGTTGATGTGTCCTTATTTTTGTATGATTTCCCAGTTTTGGTCTTTGTTTCTGCGAAAAGGCAACCTTGAATGTTGTTATTCTCTATGTAGTTATTTATTAGTGTCCGTTTGTTACTGTAGCAGTTGATGTTTGCGTATATGAAGGTCAGTCGGTCGTTCTGTGCATGCATAATGGCTTGTGTGGTATGATTTGAGGGTTCTGTCGGGGGTACGCTATCTGGTGCTTGTTTGTCGAACATGGTTGTATACATTCTGTATCCGGGAAATACAGCCTGTGTGTCAATGTCATAGTCAATTATAAAGCGTTTGCGGAGCTTTTTGAGAATCTCTTCTCTGTTAGTGTTCTGTGTGTTATTTATGTCATGCTTGTATGTGATAATGATATGGTCGTGTATAGTCAGTGGGTTATGGATTCTATTGTTATGAGTGGTTGACTTTGGCAATTCTGTAGATTTTTTTATTTATGTTTTTGATAATTATGTTGGGGGTGCCTTCTATGAGTGTTGTCGGTCTCTTTGGGCATCTGGGTGACCACGCTGCGTGGTTCTCTGCGTTGCAGGCATTTTATTTCGGTGGCTGTGGCGAATCGCATTTAGTTGCGTCATGTAGTCCTTGACACTTGGTGAATGTTTTTCCTTTCCTGCATTCCTCGGTTGTGTGATCGTATGCGGAGCACTTGCTGCATGCTTGTGGTATTGGTTTGGGTGGGGGGGCTTGGTATGAACCTGTAGAACCTATTTAGGTAATACAGTCCCCCGTCATGTGTCATTCTTTCGAACGAGTCGATGTCTCCAGTTATAATTCTTATCATCGATGTTGGTATGTCTGTTGCTCTTGCTATGATGCGTTTGCAGTATCTATAAGTGTATTTCTTGTTAGTGAGTTGTTTGCCAATATCTTCGTCGTCTGGGGTTTCCTTTTCAACTTCAGAGGATTATGTAGTGTGATTCGGTGTATGTGCGTTGTGAGTTCGGTGTGGTAGTTAGCTGTTGTTGGGTTCGGGGTGTTTTGATGAGATGTTTGCCCATCAGTTCCTGGAGTCTATTTTTAGATTCTTTATTGTTTGTTTTAAGAGTGAAGTTGTTGTTTATCAGTTGTATGATAATGTCCTTGTTGTTGGGCATGTGCGTTTCAATTTCAATCAATTTAATTTATGCTCAGTTAATTAATAAAACAACAAATCGCCAACAGCGTAATTTACACATGGCAACACTGAAAATGATTTGGTTGAAAACTAATGTAAAATGATATTGAGGTTATGTTACTTCAAATGTCAATCAAAAGTATGGTTACTCAATCCTCATTTATGATGCGACCAATTGTTGCGTTTGTAGAACCTGTTATCAAATTTTTCCCTCTTATTATTTTTGTTTGTTTGAAAAAGGACAATTTTTAGTTGATAAAAAACGCACATTTGTGTGCCATTCGTTGCTCTTCCACTCTTCCGTTGTAAGAATATATATTTAATACAAACGTTTAAAACGGTTCTTATCAGTTGACGCACTGCGCTAATCTCTCGCTTTGTAAACACACCGAAAATGAATGGACTCTAATTCAGTAAAAATATTTAATGTAATTAATATATAATAGTCAAATAATTCAAAACTCGCGCGACACCGATGACGACAACCACCGACAACATACGATGATTCAGATAATTCAAATTAATTAGCGCTAAATTGCCACATTTCGTAATTAAAATTAATTCGTGCCATACTAATAAGAATGGTTAGCCGGTTTGGGGGAGGGGGAAGGGGGGATTGCGGAGATAGGAGGAGCCGAACCTTGCGGAGGCTTTTGTTAGGGATGCAGCGACGTGAGTGCACACCTTGGTTCACGGCTCGTAAGTTTTAATTTGACGTTTGGAGCGCCATCTGTTGTAGCCTTTGTGACACACGACTGATACGGAAATTACAGGTATCTTTAGATCATCGTCACATCTACTCTAAGTTTCTGTACCAAGCCAAATATGTGTTTTTAAAATAGGTGCTAGGTGTTCCTCCACTTTCCTCTTCTTATTTGGTTCATCATGGCTTGTTTGTCGGGTGTGTCATGCATACTGGGCATCTGCCGGTGATCGCTCGTAGTTAATTAATGCTGATATTTACCTATGTGTGTGAAAATATACACATCCTTGTTTAAATAAAACCGCAGAAGTTTTATCGCCCGACTTACAATTTTTAACTGATAAAAACCCCTACACCTTTTCGCCAGGCATTAACAAATGAATTAATAACTAAATGGATTTTTAAACATTCTAGTGTCACCTAGAGTTAATATTATTTTATTATCTTACACACCCCCGACATCTATTCCATACTTATCGAGAAATACAATTAGACTATGTACGTTTTACCCGTTTACCTTAATATAATATTTAATTTATTTTTGAACTCTCGGTACACGTTGTTACCCCGATCCTCCTGTACATGTTACGCCGGACTCCATCTTGAATTTACACTCGCATACGATTCAATATTTTACGGCCTCGTATATTGACACGAAATTTATTTCACAATCGGTACCCGTATATTATCAAATCACAGGGATTATGAAAGATTTAAGTTGGTATGACAGTTGGTATTCTCGGTTATCATCGGTTATCTCTCGGTTATCGCTCGTTAGATGGGTTCCTTCCTTGCGGCGACGCGGCATGCCACAGTGGAAGCCCCACCCCCCCCTTCGGTGGCGCAAACTCTGAAACAAACACGGCTCCGCCGCCGACGCGGCTTTTGGAAACAGGCGACACGTTTGTCTCCGCGGCGCGAGAGTAATGTGGGGCGCATACGAATATCCATGGGCACCCTCCAGCGCGCGACCTCAAGTCGGCGTTCGCGGGATGCATCGTATGGATGTAGGCCTTGCGGGGGGGGGGGGGGCGTGCCCCGTGCTTGGCGATAGCAGGGTCCCACATACGAACCCCACACCCCTGGGGCACGCCGTTGTACAAATCATAACCTCAAACCATAGATATAACCTCAAGTCTGGGGACTGGAGACCGAAGGCGACATAACCTCAAACCTTAAGCATAACCTCAAACCTTATCAACTCATGTCTCCCACCCAACACCACGTGACTAAATGGGGCGCTCCCATTGGCTGCACGTCGACAAAGGGGCGTGGCCTAAAAGGGAAAGTGGAGGGGGAAGGCCCCATGCTATTTCTTATGGGAAAAAAACGGGCCCAGGTGCCGCCCTATCTACTGTTAACTCTAATAGTCACTTGTTTTTCGCTACAGATGTTACTACTGGGGTACGGTTTTTGGTAGACACAGGTGCGGAGGTCAGTATAATCAACAGGCCAGTTTTGCGTTCAACATTTAAAAAATATTTTTTTAAACATCATCCTCATCACCTCTCGGCTGTTAACGGTTCTCCGATTAAAGCCTATGGTGAATGTATCCTCAAAGTTGATTTCGGTTTGAAGAGGCCATTTCGTTGGAAATTCATAGTGACTAATGTTAAACGCTCAATTATAGGTGCAGATTTGATCAAACACTTCAAGTAATGCGTTGATTTGCATAATCAAAAATTAAGCTTTAGTGAACCCCATTATATATCTCAAATTGATGAATGCGACACTATTCGGCATAAACTCAACACCTTATTATCCAAATATCCAAACATAACCAACACTAATACCATAGCGAGACCTTGCGTACATAAAGTAAAGCATCATATCATTACTTCCGGGCAACCAGTATTTTCTCGATGCAGAAGACTCGCTCCGGATCGCCTCGCGGCGGCACGAGCAGAATTTGATGAGTTGTTAAAACTAGGCATAGTACGTCCTTCGAGTAGCAACTGGTCCACTCCTATACACATGGTTAACAAGAAGGACAAATCGTGGCGGCCATGTGGGGATTATCGTGCACTCAATATCATAACGCAACCAGATCGTTACCCAATACCGCACATCCACGATTTCAGCTCATCAATTTCAGGCTCAAGATATTTTTCAAAGATCGACTTACGAAAGGCTTATCATCAAATACCTATTGATGAGGAGTCCATACCAAAAACAGCGGTGATTACCCCTTTCGGGTTATTTGTATATGTTCGAATGCCTTTCGGTCTACGCAACTGCGCACAAACCTTTCAACGTTTCATGAATGAAGTTCTCAAGGGAATAACGTACTCTTTTGTGTATATTGATGATATTCTCATATTTAGTACTTCTCTGGATGAACATTTTAAACATGTTGAAGTAATTCTTTCTAGGTTCAATGATCACGCCATAGTCATTAATCGTGACAAATGTTAATTTGCCCAGGAACAATTAGAGTTTCTAGGACATACAGTCACGAAAAACGGTATATTTCCTTTGCCGACTAAAGTCGAGGCAATTTCTACCTTTCCTCAACCAAGAACTCAGGGCGAGTTACGTTTATTCCTCGGTATGATAAACTTTTACAATCGTTTCATACCACACTGTGCTATGATCCTTCAACCTCTTAATACATTAATCAACAATAATAGTCCAAAATCTCACCCTATCGTATTTGGAGAGAAAGAGTTACGATCATTTTCAGATGTTAAACAAGTATTCTCAAACATTCCGTTATTAAACCATCCGAACTTACAATCTCCGATCAGTTTGTTGGTCGATGCTTCGAATAGTTCGTTAGGCGCCTGCCTACAACAATTAACTAATGGCGTCCAACAACCAATCGCATTTTTTTTCAAAAAGATTCTCCGATACAGAGATGAAGTACAGCACTTTCGGTAGGGAACTATTAGCAATCTATAAATCGATTAGGCATTTTCGTTATTACCTCGAAGGGCGAGAGTTTAAAATTTACACAGACCATAAACCGATTGTTTATGCTATTAAAAGTAATTCTGACTCACATAACCCTAGGGAGAACAGACACCTGGATTACATAACACAATTCACTTCTGATGTGCAACACATAAAAGGTTCTGAAAACGTTGTAGCAGACGCTCTTTCGAGAATACAGCATGTCTCAAATATGACTGAAAATGTAGACTTTAGAGAATTAGCCCAGGCTCAAAACACGGATCCCGAAATAGTTAGAATGATCAATGACACTAGCTCCTCCTTAAAAATTATTTCTGTGGATGTCCCTAACTCGAAATTTAAATTGTATTGTGACATTTCTCAGACTGTGAAAAGACCCCTTGTACCACGGGGCTTACGTTTAAAAATTTTCAATGCGTTACACTATTTATCACATCCAGGAATTAAAGCTTCGGTACAATTAATAAAGAAATCATACGTTTGGCCAAACATGCATATCGACATAAAACGTTTCGTTGTACAATGTCATGCATGTCAAATTAGCAAAACACATAAACACACCAGAAGCCCTTTAATGCATTTTGCGATACCCGACCATCGTTTCTCTAATGTACACATTGATTTGGTTAAACTGCCCGTCTGCGAAGGAATTCGTACCTCTTGACCTGCGTTGACAGGTTTACCCGCTGGCCAGAAGCTTTTCCCCTCCGCGATACCAGTACTATTTCGCTTGTTAAAGCGTTTACAAGTGGGTGGATAGCACGTTTTGGCGTTCCTTTGGTCATTACTTCTGATCGTGGCGCTCAATTCTTGTCAGACTTGTACAACAAATTTTCAAGCTTGTTCGGTTTCAAAACGATCACAACTACAGCATATCATCCTCCAGCCAATGGTATAGTCGAAAGATTTCATCGCCAACTCAAGGTTTCAATTACCGCTTATGAGAATGCGAAACACTGGGTAGATATTTTACCCCTAGTGTTGCTCGGTCTCAGAAATTCCCTAAAAACAGAAATTGACTGTAGTTGTGCTGAATTAGTGTATGGCACCGCGCTTAAGTTACCCGGTCAATATTTTGATCAACCATCAGACAGTTCGCCATCTCCCCATGAGTACTTATCTAAATTAAGACAATTCTTTCAACTTTACAAGTATAAACCACCGTCTAGCAAATCGAAAAACACTTTTGTTCCAGCTAAATTACACGACTGCAGTCACGTATATATTCGAGATGACAAAATAAAAAAACCTCTACAACCTGCATATTTTGTGCCTTTTCAAGTTATAGAACGGTTTCCAAAATGTTTTAAATTGTTGATAAACGGAAAGTTTGATCAAGTCTGCATCGACCGTTTAAAACCTGCCTACCCAGATCAATTCCTGACCTGCACACCTGTAAAACGAGTTGTATTTGTATAGAATGGGTTAGTTTTTGGTTTTTCTGGGAGGGGGTATATGTAAGTGTTCTAGTTTTATATAGTTTTATAAATGGTAGGTGGTGAAAAAAACAAAATAATGCAATAATATAGATTATGTACTGTCTGTCAATATAAAGTTAAAAAAGAATAATAAAATACAATAAAACCATTACATATACACCACGGCTGTATATACTATTATTGCTTTGGGCCATGAATCGCTCTCCGCTACACGCCTTGTGATTCTGCAGACCGCGGCTATAATAGTATACTTCACAACCTTGGTGTATAATATACGATTTTTCACTAATGGCCTAAAGCATATCATTATGTCATGTATCAAAGCAGTGTGAAGTTTATTTTCTGTGAAAAATAGTTATAAATAATGGAACCTTAAGGACACTTTTTTTTTGTTATAAATTATGTTATAAATAATGTCAATAGAATTTTCAGAAATCCTTAAAATTCTGGTACGGTTTCATTATAACTCTTTAGATTTCTGTGGTTATCAGTTGCCTTCTGTGCTATCTCTCGCATATAAGGTGATGTACCGTTTATTTCTGTCACTCATTTTCACTATATTCGTTGAAAATGTGTATGTTAAATTTTGATTGATGTGATGAAGATGTTTCTTGTTAATTTTATCTGCGATCATTCAAAAAGTGATTACTTTTCACACTGAAAATCGTGTAAAAAGTAAACTTTTAAAGATCTAGTGCAGTAACATTTTTAGAGAACTCTAATCCCATAACAGCATGTCATTAATATCTTCATTTTTGCTCATTTAGGCTATATAAAGACGGGCTGCATCGCAACGTAGAACGTGAAAATCAACGCAATTAGCTGATGCATGTACTACTGTCACATGTCTCACATTTAAAAAATCAAATCAAATTATTATTTTATTTATTTATTTATTTATTTACTCCTTTGCCTATCTACCCTTCGGTGTAAGGCCTTATGATTATTTTAGTGAATCGTTATTATGATCGTGGATAAAATGTATGATACATTACCGATAACGTCCGAAAATCATAACTACCTCTATTATATTCTTCAAGTAGGCTTATGTCATGCTATTTTATTTCCTAAACCTCTAAAACGTCATATCACCGAGAAAGGGCATGATACGGGTGGTGTGGGACACCCTGCATATCGTATATCTTCGAAAAATAATTGTTCCTCTAGTTTCTCCTTATTAATTAAAATTGAATAATTCAGTTCGCGATTGGAAATGAGGGTGGTCGGACAAGGAGTGGATTACACAAACGAACAGGAAGAGGAAGTAACCCTGCGTGACGACGTGAGGACGTGGTCGGGGTTACGATCGGTTACCCAGGGTTTCGGACTTTGCGTGCGACAAAGAACACATACACCTTAAATGTTTAAATACAAGGATATATTATTATTTCAATATTAGAATTAGAATTGCTTTCATATTCTAAGTAATACTTGTATGTACTAGTAAAAATAATAACAAGAATTTCGCAAATGTGTAGCTCAAACTGTTATAATTGTTTCCTTACACGGTTCTTTGACCAGGCAGATGAATTGTATAGGTGGTAATTATATACGCTGGTTCTCAGCCTTGGCAAATCAAGCATGTTTCTCTTTATTTGTTTATATTTTAGAACATAGAATATTTCTTAATAGATACTTAGTTAGTAGCCGCGGCTACAACTCTCGTGACTCTCGGTTAGGACAATATTAAACAAAATCCGCTTCAAGAGACTATAGTTGTACTTTTCAGAACATTTTCGGTGTTTTTTGTGACACCTTCGGTAGGCAGCATCTGTGGATCTCGTCCAGGTCTCAGGGGAGTACCGAAAACCGAAATTTCGCGTTTTCTGTGTAAACAGTTTTCCCGAAATATACAACTTGTTGAAGGTACCAGGACAACGGTTTCCCCCGTTTCTGTGGTTCAAAGTTACTTTCATATTCTGTGTCCGTCTACTATCGGTTCCTTCTCTCTAATAATCTGCTTTTAGAAAGTTCAAGGTCAAACGCCTTAAAATTAAACGTTATATATTTTTATTTTTGATCCAAGTTGATATGACATACTCAATGACATGGAAATTGCTACACCAAGAAGGTATAAGAAGTTTTTGACCAAATTTGGCGGAAACCTTGGGTACGTATAAAAAAGTATCGGGAATAAGTTCGGAAAAACAGATTTCTTAAAGATATCTTAAGGACGATCGTTGAGCGTCGACACACTTCTGCCAGCGACTTTCCACACTTTGAAGGCTCCCTCTGATAGTCGGAACCGGATTGTCTTTCATAGCACGCTGGGGCCTCGCCGGAACTGCACGGTGGCTGAGGAACTGTTGTGATTCCGTTCTTGGTCAGTTAGTGGGTTACCAGGAAGCAGGAGTGGCTCGGTGCATTGTCGTGATGCAGTTTCCAATTGTCGGTAATGGCTGGTCCCACTCGGTTGACTCTTTTTTTTTCAACCTTGCGGTACTTTCACGTAAAAAAGCACCATTGACTGTCTCCCCAGAGGTCCAAACTGCAGGTGGACCATACCATTGACGTCAAAGAAAATAATGAGCATGGCTTAAATTCTGGATTTGCTCATTCGAGCCTTTTTTTGGACAAAGTGATGCTGCAGTGTGCCATTCGGAACTCTGATGTTTTGTTTCGGGGTCGTACTCGAATATCTAATATTCGTCCCCGGTTATCACGATGCCAAAAAAACTTAGGGTCTTCTGCAACTTGCGCTAGAGCTGTTTATGAGTCCGTTGCATTTTGGAGCTTACACCGAGTCCCTCGACAAAGATTAACTAAACTCACGTTACAACCCGCACGGAAGCTCGCAGGTGATTGAAGCCTGGTGCGTTTCGAAGCTGACACCCCCTATCATCGAGCCCGCTCGGTGCGAGCGCGTTGCGAGTTACAGTCGCGTGAGGAAAAAATATTCCCGATACTTTTTATACGCACCCTATATAATATATAAATAAAACATTATTTAACGACTGTCAATTTTGACAATTGTTTAATTTTCTTTGAATATTGATATTTGAAGTTATTCTAGGATTCTCTTGTTGTCATTTTTAATTTGTTGTTTTTGACTTCAAGGGATTTTAAAATTTTTACCATTTGAGCTAATTGGACAGAGGTCGAATTGTTAGCCTACGTGAAGGTCGTTTTTCATATAGAGAAATTGCGAATCGTCTCAAACGAAACCAATCCACTTTAATAAGATATTGAACGTAGCAGGAGAGAAATCCGAGGGCAAAGAAAAACAAATGGTGCTCAGGACAGTCGCCTTCGCATTATGGCTGTAGGACCAATCATCAGATCATCATGATGTAGGATCAATGCATTGGTGAAGAAGTCGCCTTGTATGTCTTCGAACAATACACAGCTCTTTTGAGATATTTTGGCTTGAGATCATAATAGTCCACATCTTGTATTACTTACTCACAGCTCAACATTAGCAGCAGAGTTTGGAGTGGTACAACTTAAGACTAGATTGGATCCTCGAATGGCGCAGAGTAATATTCAGCGATGTAGGTTCTTTTTAGGGATACATGACGATCGGTACACGAGGGTTCGTCGAAGTCCGGAAGAACTGCGAAGTGTTGAATTTTGTTGCAAGGCAATTTTGTTGGAATGCTTTCGCGTATGGCAATAGGTTTCATCTGTCTTCATACACGGAATTTTACCGCCCGGCGATATGTTGATAAGGTCGTGAAACTCGGCGTGCAACAAAATATTGCGCGTCTGCATATTTTTTTATTTTTTTTTTCTTCGCTGGCCCGCCATCGCGAGCCGACGCCACGCTGATCTGGACCAGATCGGTTGAAAATCCCCTTCGTGTATGACTGCCTAATGGTATTTACAAACACATAGCCGTAACCCTACAAATAAATGTATCTATGTCGCTCGTACTAAATTTAACAAAAGTGGATTCGTATGAGCAAATTTCCACAATCGCAATCTATATCAGAATCCTCATTCATGCGCTCTACCAAAAGTTTAGTTCATCCAGGGTTTATTTGGTTCAGAAAAACACTGAATTTTAGAAAAGCTCTCTTCATCGTCCAAACACGTTCTTTATGTGGCAATAAAAATGTCTCGTCTAGATTTTTATGCAAACTCTAAAAAAATTTACTATTCCAAGTGTCTGGGATAAGGGGCGAACATAGGAATTTAACATGTAAAATCAAATATGTGTAACTATTAGCTCCCCTATTAATTTTAAAGAAAAATCGTAAATGAATATTTTTTTAAATGATGACCAATAATTATAAATTTATTCATGTCGTTTTGGATAAATCATAATAATAACACGTAATTAGTGTAAGAAAGATAATATATTCATTATCAAAATATTTTACAGTGGCGTCAGTTCGCAGAGTTCATGACTTATTTTCTGTTAAATTTAACAGTTGACCAATTCCGTCTGTATCAGCAATTAGCAAGTTTGTGACAAAGTTTTAAAATACAGCAAGTGTAGCGGCAGATAATTCAAAAGGTATTTTAATACTCCAATTTCAACAAATATTATTTCAAAAACATTAACATTGCAGGCAAACGGAACAGAAGAAGCAACGATTAATTGGAAGAAAGAGTTTTAGCTTTGATAAGTGGTGAACCAACAACTAGCATAGGACGTATTGCTCGTGAGTGCAACGTATCTAAATTCTCTGTACAGATGATTCTGAAGAAACATGGTTACCATCCCTACAAGCATCAATGCCATCAGGAGATACTGCTAGTAGATGAAAAAGCAGCTCAGATTATTGTTCATAGTATTGATATCTGTCTAGAAAAATTATTTACAGTATAACATGACATTTGTCAAACGCCTATCACGGGTTTTTATGGTACATTGTTCAACTTATTTTTATTATTTCTGAGGTGGATTCTGGTACAATCGTAAATTAAATAGATGATACATTTACAGTTTATAATACTCTAAAAAATATTCCTTTGCGTTTTTTCTCTAAAATTAATAGGGGAGCTAATAATTACACATATTTAATTATACATGTTAAATTCCTATGTTCGCCCCTTATCCCAGACACTCGGTATACTATACAAAAGAAAATAAAGCAATATTTCAAATTCACTGATTTTCAGAATACCAGAAAAGTTCATTTAAGAGCAAAAGTTACATTATCGGCGTTTCTGGGCAACTTAAATTAAATGGAATTTCATGTAATATGTAAACTACAAGTTATAATATTTACCATTAATCGAAGTGATGTACACTCTGGCACATTGGAACCTGGACATCCCTAATTATTTTTTACTGCTGCATTAAAAGAAAATCAATATAACTGCCACAGACGATAGATTGACAGTTTTCATAAACGATGTTTTAAGAGCATTAAGGGAGGTAAGTATTGTTTACCAGTCGAGGTCGAGTTTGCGCCCGAGCGACAGCGAGGGCTAGCAATAAAGTCCGAGATTGGTCAAAACTTACCTCTCGAATTGCTTATAACTGTTTTTCCACTCCTGAAGTTGGTTTAATTGTTTGTGTTTGATTAATTTAGTTTGGTAACTTGAACAAAATGTTAGTACGGCTTTGGTTGCTAAGACTATTTTTCAAACAAAGTGTGAATGTCAGAAATTGCATTCGTTCAGTTTTAAAATGAATTCCAATGAAAATAAACAAGAAATGGCAATTGAAGAGGCTGCAGATTCTGCCTGTTCCTTCCTACTGCTGGAGAAGTCGAAGGGGCGTTATCAAAATGCGTGTTAGTGTTTTAAAGAGTGGTGCCAGAGAAAGAACGGTATTGAAATTATTTTACTTACTTCCCTGAGGGAGGTAAGTGTTTACTAACTTCCCGTTGTTCATAGTAACCAAAGCTTTATCGGTAAGTGGGGCTTACTTCCATCAAATCAATGTCACAACAGTGTACTTACCATGTAGGGAGTAAAAATAGTTATTTAAGCATTAAGAGAGGTAAGTATTGTTCACCAGTCGAGGTCGAGTTTGCGCCGGAGCGACAGCGAGGGCAAGCAATAAAGTCCGAGACTGGTCAAAACTTACCTCTCGAATTGCTTATAACTGTTTTTCCACTCCTGAAGTTGATTTAATTATTTGTGTTTGAATAATTTATTTTCGCAACTTGAACAAAAAGTCAGTACGGCTTTGGTTGTTAAGACTATTTTTCAAACAAAATGTGAATGTCAGAAATTGCATTCGTTCTGTTGTAAAATGAATTCCAATGAAAATAAACAAGAAATGGCAATTGTAGAGGCTGCAGATGCTGCCTGTTCCTTCCTTCTGCCGGAGAAGTCGAAGGGGCGTTATTAAAATGCGCATAAGTGTTTTAAGGAGTGGTGCCAGAGAAAGAACGCTATTGAAATTATTTTACTTACTTCCCTGAGGGAATCAGGGATCAAAATTTTGACATTGTCACAAAAATCAAATTTTACTGCTATAAAAAAAAATCGTAAACAATTCGTATGTACCGCAGGCCTCATTTCCGTTCTTTTATTCCAAATCGAGCAAACAGATGTACCTCTGCTCGCGTTCTGTTATTCTATAGCGAACTCAGTGAGCGCGCTCGATCTCCTCCGATTTTGCCGATGGAGCAAGATCTGCGTCGCGTTTGCGCATTGGATTCCCTCCATGCTAATCGTCCATTTAAACTTTGTTTAGTAGTACCACTGTAGTAGGTTAGTTTTCTTCAGCGAAAACTAATGAAAATGCATGAAATTACAGCATCGTTAATTTACATTACAAAAGATAAATATATAAAAGTTTGAATTATAAGGTTATGTAGTTCGCCGAATGCTCTAGCAGCCGGGATGCGTTATTTTATTCTCAAAGCCGTCAGGAGTCACGTGGTATACCATTTCCGTCGGTCTTCTCGCTCGAAAAATGTATTAACGAACGCAGTATAAGATAAAATCTGACATGTCAATATGACAGCCAGCATTGTACGCGTGCGCGTGTGATCTTAGTGCAGACATGACTTAACATTGCCAACGCCAACTTCGTCGCCGATTATTGTTGAACGCCCGATATTATATACGTAGAGATTCCCACCCAGTATACCGTCCAGTAGTCCAGAGTGTTCTTACCAATTACCGTTTTGGTTCACGGACAAACTAATTTTTAACATCAGAACTATAAAACCAAACGTACCAGCTTTCCAAGGCAAATGGCAAGTACGGCTGCTGGGTAACACTTGCAGAATTATGGGCATCTCTACAATTGCCGGTTTTACCTGCCTGTAGTAAGAAAAGTGATATTAAAGCTAGTGAATTTAATACTTACTTCAGTAAAGTTGCTGAGAATCTTTTAAAAGATCTGGCCAATACTAATTACGACCCAATCACTTTGCTTAACCAAGTGCATATAATTAATCCTAGTACATACTTTGAATATCAGGAAGTTAGTTCGATAATCGTTAGGGATGCAATTCATAACCTAAAACCCTCTCTAACAGTAGAGACATCTATGGAATGAGCACAAATCTACTAAAAACTGTCTCCGATACAGTAATAAATCCCCTAACTAAACTCGTTAATATATGTATATTATCTAGCTGCTTCCGTAGTTGTCTACAGGTAGCGAGTGTAATCCCAATATATAAAAAGGGAGATATTAACGTTAAACAATAATCGCCCCATTTCTATTCTGCCAATCATATTGCGACCTGCAAGGGTCGCTCTACCGGCGATGCGGTCACGGTTTTTACGCAGGCAGTATATGAAGGTTTTGAAGGGGGGGAATACTCTGTCGCTACCTTCATGGACCTGTCTAAGGCATTTGACTGCGTCTCCCATTCGGTCCTTCTCCGAAAGCTATACTGTTATAACTTCCATCCAAGAAGCTGCCGTATGATTAACTCATATCTATCTCACAGAGAGCAAAGGGTACATTTTAATCGGGCGGTTTCGAATTAAACTGCAAGGAGACATGGCGTCCCGCAAGGGTCAATCTTAGGTCCGTTGCTTTTCACAATATATACAGGGTGTAACAGAAATACGTGTGTTAATTTTAAACATTGGTAGAACTCGTTATATAGAACATTTTTTCTCTATGTGTTTTTTCAAAATTTGCAGGTTTTTTAAATATTTTTTTGCCCCCTAATTTTGACCGAACGAGCCGTTCTCAGGTACTGTCACCATAATTGTCAAGTGAAGTTTATTTCAAAATGCCAAATTTTTCTGATCAAGAATTAACAGATATTTTGTTGGTATATGGCGGAGTTTTTGGAAATGCCGCAGAAGCCCATAGATTGTACAGTGCACAATATCCTGAACGTGTTTTGCCTAACAGGCAATGATGTACCTTTATGACACCGTTGCCATCACAACAAAAGATTATATCGCTGCACACCTTTAACCATAGGCGGGTACGCGTTTTAGTAGATAAACTAGAACATATTTTAAATCAGTTTAACGTTGGTTGTTAAAAAAAAACATATAGAAAAAATGTTTTATTTAACGAGTTCTACCAATGTTTAAAATTAACACACGTATTTCTGATACACCCTGTATATATCAATGACTCACCTAGCACCAATTTAAATATAACAACTACTATTTGCCGACGGCACCACCTTACAAAGCTTCTCTGAGAACAAAGCCACTGCAATCTCGAGTAACAACAGAGCAGTTGAAAAAGCATCAAAATGGTTGTCAACAAATAAATTAACAGCGAATCCCGACAAATCAAGCACTGTGATATTCTCCCTAAAAAGGGACACGGAGATCGGTACCGCTAAGTTTTTGGGTATGTATTTGGACACTAGGTTAAACTGGCGTAAACATGAAGACGAGATATTAAAAAAAATATGTAAAAACATATATCTCTTGCGCCAACTAAAAAATAAACTTCCACAGTCAGCCTTACTAACAGTTTACTTCGCAAACTGCCAAACACATCTCGTATATGGCATCATTTCATGGGACTCAATTCCCATGAAAAGATTATTTGGTCTTCAACGAAAAGCAATTCGAGTACTCGATTATCTGCAATACACTGCTGATTGTCGGCACTGCTTCATAAATCTAAAAATTCTTAGTCTTCCTTGTATATATATTTTAGAATGTCTCATACATGTTCACACTAACATTCATGCCTATAATACTCTAATAATGATTAGTGATAATCACCAACATGGCATTCGGTCCAGTAACCTCCTGTGTCCTGACTACCAACGCCTAACTAAGTCGCAGAATGGCATTAACTATTATGGACCAAAACTCTTCAATATTTTACTTAAGAAAATTCAAAATTGCGCTGAAAGTATATCTACCATTAAAGGGTTTCTACACTGTAGAACAATGTATGTCATGTAAATTCGCCGACCTTGTGATTTAAATATTTTAATATGTTATGTTATGTACTCATTTTAATATGTTTAATGTGAAAGTGAACCAGATGTATTTATTTTTGTATTTAATTTTTGTAAATCTGCTTTTATATTATATTTATTTGTACCCGACGAATGTAAAACACACTGTTATAACATGAATAAATTATTTACTTACTTACTTACTTACTTACTTACTTACTTACTTACTTACTTACTTACTTACTTACTTACTTTCTTACTTACTCACTTACTAATTGTTGTGTAACAGCTGTCACTAATGTGTTTGGCTGTTATAATATACGAATTGTTAACAGCTGCCGAATTCGATATTCTGTGACAGGTGTCTAAAAGTTATTTATGAAATGTCAAAATATCTCTTGGATACGTTACATGCCTGCATTCCGTACATCTATAAGCGTTACGCAGCAGCTATCACTAATGTTTTCGACAGTAAAACATATAGGAATTATTTACAGCTGTCAATGTCGAATTCGATGTTTCTAGCAGGTGTAAAAAAATTGTTTATGAAATGTTAAAATATCTCTAGGGCACTTTTGTCGTATTCTGGAAATGTCTAATAGCGTTGTGAAGCAGCTTGCACTAATATTTTTTGACAGTAATTATTGTTGACGGAGGTCGAATTTGATGTTTTGTGACAATTGTCAATTATTTGTTTGTTAAATATCGAAATATCTCTTGTCAGCTATTAAAATTTCGTTTGTGAAAGCTGCAGAAAAATCGCTACGACCGCTGTTAGAGTGTACTCCTGTAAATATTATTATATTTTCTGTTTACATATTGTACATTTCTTCCTACAAGATTACAACTCCTCAAATGCTATGAATTTTAAATACCCAGAACCGGCGATAATGTAACTTTTATTATTATTTATTATAAACCCTTCCAGAGAACTAGAAGTTAGTGACTTTGTAATCATGCTTATGACTATGCTCATGTTATAATATAAACTCTTCTGTTATGTAACTGCTGCCACTAATGTTTTTTTTTTACATTTACCACTACAACAGTTTCGTTGCATTGCATCGTTGCATCGTTGCAAGTAGCTGTCATTATTGGTTTGTAATCTGCGATTCATGTTTTTTGACATTAATATTATTTAACAGCTGTCAGTAATATTTTTGACAGCTGTTATTAATGGATTTTGATAGCTATCATACGATTTTTTTGTCCATTTACACAGAATCTCAACTCATTTTTACAGCCACACTGTTAGGCACAACCTCAAAAACTACTCGAAAACGTATCTTTTTTAGATTACAATACTTTATTTGACCACTTAAACGAAAGTAAAAGTTGTATGCTGTTATCCAACTTAAGGGAACTTAAACCAGCACTTCTAAATAATAGTCGCATAATCACACTGAAATTGCCCCAAGTCAGCGTTATGAACGTCTTAAAACTGCACCTTACGGTCCCTCAGAGCCCAATTAAAAACCCCATTAGACGTCCCCTGGGGCTCTGAGCTTTTTGGAACTTTGTATCAAAGTGTCGTCCTTAAAGGCCCACCGTATCCAGGGCGTCGTCCTGGACGAGCAGTAGCGACACGTGCGGCTAATACAACGTGTTCATTACCCCCTCGGCCACTTGTCGCCTCGACGTTTACACGCCCGATATGATAATACCAGTCCAAGGAAGGCCGCACATCTCTTGGTTCTGTTGATTAAATTCCTCGATGGTAATAGCCGCCTCGCGAGAAGCGTGCACGCCAATTCCACCAGGCTGCACGGGCGACAATTAATGATTATTAAATGGCAGGCCGCTGATAATAAAGACAAGACGGAATTAGTTATCGAAAAAAGAATGGGCACGAAGCAATTAATGCAATCTTTGATAAATCGACTAACTGACTGGCAGAATATGATCAATACAATTATTAATTTAAAAAAAATAATAATGTGGTGAAATCGCTGATCTGAATGATAGAAGCATTGGTAGGAACAATACTATTCTGGATGTGGAAACGGATTTTTTTTTCGTTTATAATTTTGAATATGTTCAATAAATTTTATGTTAAATATTAAATTATATGAAACCAAAACTTGATAGTCTTTGTACTCTTCTGACGATCGAAAATGTTGAACATGTTACGGCTGGCTTTCATTTTTTTTTTTTTTTGAAAAAAATAATACCTCATCTTAAAGACAGTTCTTCAGCAAATTTTATATTTCGGGTCTATAAGTAAGTTAGCTTTTATACGAAGCTCTGGAATTGACCTGGCAACATTTTTTCCAAACACCACGAAATTCTTTAAATGTCAAAATTCAAATACCGAAAATCACATTTAAAGTAATAGATTTATTAAGGAATCATTATTTTTCAATTTCCTTTGGTTTACATCACACATGACATATCTCAAAAAGAGATATGCCATGTGTATAATAAATTAATAATTTATTTAATTATCAAATAAAAAATTATTTATAAAACGTGGCTTAATATACTTTATTGGTTAACAAAAAAAAACTTCAAAAAAAGCCTAGCGAGAATCGCTTAAAGTTAATCTTTTGTCTGCAAAAATTTGATGATGCGGAGTAGGCTCTTTCACTTTCAGTTAATGTAGGCTGTATCGTAATCAGAACATCCAATAATTGCCCTAAATTATTTTTAATGTATCCAGTACTTTCAAACAGTTGGATTTCTTTTTGTATTATTGGCGGTGGTCTTTTCGCTTCAATTATTTTCATTTTTAGTGCTTTGTTTATCGCACTAGCCAATCTAGTGTTCAAGTAAGAAACTGGAAGTACCTCATTATCTTCTTGATCTGATAAATTTTCATCCTCATTACCGCGGCTTTCTTGATCACAGGCGCCTAAACATCTTAGCAGCGGTATTACAAATTGTCGTATTAGAAGATAAAGGCAAATTTCCAGAAGCAGTGGGTTTAATGTCAAGTGTCTGAAGAAATTTTTCTGAAGCAACGTCTTGATACCTTATTTCTTCTATTCGAGTCAACAATAACTCCAACAACTTTCTTGAAACTTAGTCTTCATTTTGTCAGCAATCAATTAAAAAATTAAAGTCCTTAAAGCGTCGACTGATAATTTGACTGGCATAAGGGCATTGCACATATTTTTCAAAGTAGATAGCTTATTTTCATGGAGTAATGAGAGGGAATTTAATTTAATTAATCCATTTCTAATTGAATCACTAATTAATAAAAATCTTTCGAGTAAGGTGACAATGTAATTCCAAAATATATATTATAAATTATAATCATAAATTAATAACATTTATAAAATAAATTTGTTCTGTGATAATGCCATAATACAATGTGTTAAAACACAAGATTTTTGTATTTTTCATGTATCATTTCCAGGAAATTTTAAGTTCTGTTCCCGGGAAATGGGAAATACAAATCTTAAAAATATCCCGGGAATTCCCGAGAATAACCGAGGTGATTAGTTGATGATAACGAGTTGTGATTATCGATAGACAATACAGATACGAGTATCACAGGAGACAAAGAGAAGGTTTCAAAAAACTTTTTAAGTCTTGATAGCTGGTTTTTATACGGTTTTGGGTGCTAAATCCGTATCTGAACTCTGTTCGTTTCCATCACCAACAGTTTAGTCACAATTTATATGGGAAAATTATGCAATTACAATTATATACAATACAATTTATATGCTAAATATCCAATAAATATGAAAAGAAAACAACTTTTAAAATACTAACAGATCTTTATTTAAACATAGAAGATGGCTTTATATTCTTAACATTACATTCTTCACATGCTTTACATGTCCATTGATGTATATTTTCTTTGTCTCTTTTCTTTAAAGCTCATGATATAGCTTTTTCTTCTATGCGCTGATTGCTGACTCTTGGTGAAGTGACCAAAAGTAATCTCCCATCATGTTGGTGTTCCAGCGTCCCTGATAACGTTTTTCCATCACTTTGAAATCTTGATGAAACGCTCACCTTGTTCTTCACTTACATCACGTAAATTGTCCGTAAAGAATTGTAAGTGACTGTGTAAAAAGTCAACTTTGAGGCTCATTACACAACCCAATTTTTTGAAAACATGCAGCATATTGGCAACAATTGCTTGATAGTCTGGGTATTTTTTGTTGCCTAGGAACTTATTTACAACGTGTTTAAATGCGATCTACGCTTCTTTTTCATTTACTGTCATATGTAGTTTAAATTGGGGATCAAACATCATCTTTTCTAATATCAGGTCCAACGAAGATGCCTCTTTTAAATTTGCTTCAGACAATTGCGGAAACTTTTCATAAAGGTATTTGAAACATTGCCCATCTTTAGGCAAGACCTTCACAAATTGTTTCATGAGGCCTAATTTTATGTGCAATGGAGGCAGCAAAATCTTGTGCTGATATACCAGATGTTCCCGGAGAATGTTCTTTTCTCCTGGCTTTCAAGATTTTCTTACAGGCCAATTATTTCTAGACCAATGCTGCTCTCGTGCCATACTATCCCATTCACATAGGAAACATGGGAATTTAGTAAAACCACTTTGATGGCCAAGAAGCATGCATGTTATTTTCAAGTCACCACATATCATCTATCCACGAGCGGAGTAGTTTAGTTTCTCTAAAAGTACACTGAGGGTTTCGTAATTTTCCTTCATGAGTACAGAATGAGAAACAGGTAATTATGCATAGGTGTTACCATTGTTTAATAGAACTGCCTCCATTCTTCTTTTTTGTAATAAATTCCGAACTCATTCACCAGACCGGCAATATTCGAGCAATACACTAAATCATGTTCTTGTTTAAAAAAAATAGCAAATTGCTGCTCTCTTCCCCTGTACACACGAATTGAAGTTCCAGCTGCAAATAAGTTCTTTTTCTTGAGTCTGGAGCTAAGCAGTTCAGCCTTCTCCTTTGTTAAACCCAAATCTCTCACCAAATCATTTAGCTCAGTTTGAGTAAACTACTGACGTTCCACACTGTTTACGGGACACTGAAACTCATCGTTAACTGATTCATCTTTATCGGAGAAAGATTCATCAATTGACATGTTATCGAGACAAGCAGTTGCAATAGCCACTGGTGGTTCAGAAACAGGCAGATCCGAACTATGGCCTATTACAAGAGTTGCAGATGGTAGGTTAGGGTACTGAATTACTTTTTGGTTTTTTGAATTGTAACCAGTAACATCAATGCAACAAAAGTAAAAATCATCTGAATGATTCCTTGGGTCCCTCCATACCACTGGAATGGCAAATATAAAGGACGCTTTCTCCTTTTTTGACTATTTTCTTAGGTCTTCTACACAAATATAACATACCTTATGTGGGGCACAAGAGTTGTTCCGATCATCAAATTTAATTCCGAAATATGAGAAAATTACTTTTCTAACAAAGTCTGTAATGTTCCGTTGGTGTTTCTTAATCACAAATTCGTCACAAATATAACAAAAACTGTCAGGACTGTTCTCAGAACCACGACTAGCCCTGACCGAACACTAACTGCTAAATTAGTATCTTATCTAGATAGCAACAATGCAAACACGTGCTGCTTGCTTGTCAAATGCAACTTGGACTGTGAAGCTGCCGACAAGTGGACTGTGAAACCGCAACGTCTATCCACTCGCGGTCGTAAAAGGGATCATCTCATACGTTTCTAGAGAATCAGAGCTGCATTTGTCTAGCTATACAGAGAAAATGTTAAAATGTGAACAAATGGTGGGTGTTACGGCATTTTCAATGTTATTTTTGGAATAAGCACACTTAAAACGATAAGAATGTTTTTTTGTGGTTGGCCTGTGTAATCTGTAGCACCTACCCGAAACATGAAAGGGGTGGCGGATGACGGTGGTCTTTAACCACCACGCGGCTACCTCTGGCGTGCGTTGGGTTGGGGTTAACTAGTTGCAAAGAAGTGTAGGTTTCAATGGGGCCCTCTCGAATATGTATTCTAACGACTATAGATTGTATGTGATCGGCCACTGCAGTATAACGCAGGATTTGGCCACTGGGCCCTATACAGGGTGTTAAAAAAGTGTGTAAAATATTTAAGGGGATAGTAGTATGAACCACAATCAAACAAAGTCTTGATAAATATGGGTCCTCAAAGTAACGGTTTCGAACATATGCATGATTATTGTTGTTTGAAATATGTGTTTGCCTATTTGCAATTATTTATTATTTATTGATTATGTGCAAACAAACGAAGGGAGCGAAGGGAGGGAGTTACAGAAGATGTTCGAAGTGCCCTCCTTCCATTTCCAAGCAGGAAAGACATCTTTGTCCGAAGGATATTCGAACTCTTTCTAAAACAACCTCATTGGCTCGGATTTGTTGGCGCTTTTGATTAATTTTTAGATGCAGCTCCTCGAGGCTATTTACAGGTGTACCATAGACTAATGTTTTCAAATATCCCCGAAGAAAGAAATCTAGAGGGTTTAAATCCTGTGATCTTGCAGGCCATAAAATTGGTTCGCCTCTTTCTACCCGTCTACGTGGAAAAGTTTGGTTTAAATGCTCTCTAACGGCAATCGAAAAATGATCTGGAGAAACGTAAAATGAAATGCATGTCGGCTAATTCTGCATTAGAGTAAATAGCCATAGCAATAAAAACTTGTGCACTAACAACAACTATCAAATACTGAATGTTTATTTCACAAAAAATTAGCCAACTATTATAAAAAAATGCAAGTTTTAGCAAAATAAAAAAGGAGGTAAAAAATAATAATCTTCCATATCTCCGAAACCGTTACTTTGAGGACCCATGTTTATCAATACTTTTTTAATTGTGGTTCATACTACTACCCCCTTAAATATATTATACTCTTGTTTTAACACCCTGTATAGCCCTTAATATGCGCACGACCCGTGCACATAGAATGTGAAGCCCAACATCCTGCAAGAGGGTGCGTTTACGTTGTTTAATTTTTATTTAACCCTCCGAATGGGATCGTTACATGTTGAAGCATAAAGTTAGGACACTAGTAATAAATAAATATGGACCTTATTTTAAAAGATCCACTGTTATGGTGAATCTTCATATAAAAAAGAGTTCTATATAATTAGAAACTACGAATTTCTGCCATTTTTGACGGACTTTTTAAGTGACTTAAATGTTATTTCTCAATGCACATTGTGCAAAGACGTCCTACGTCTCGCAAACATATTAAAATTTGCGCCATATTGCGTCGTAAAACTCATTCTGTACATAAACCTAGGCGGAATGGTGGCCCCTACGGCGGGATTTATTTTTCCCGTCGTTAAAAATGCTCATTTGAATGAAGCAACTGCCCTAATTAAACGTGGAGGAACTCTCCTGCTCGGCTATGAACGTAAACTGATATAAATGGACTGGATTAAATGCACGATCTGCATTATTCGCTGTTTAATATCACTGAGCTAGTTAAATCGTATAGAAACATCTAAAAGCCCTTACGACAATAAATTGCTTTTCCGCACATTTAATTTTCATTTTGAAAATTATTATTTGTACTCGTCGCTTCTCGATTTTAAAACCGATGATGCCGTCAGTTCATAATGTTGTAGACATAGGCGTATTGAGGTGGATTTGTTGTCAGGAAGTTTTCGGCATCGCCAATTACCAGTAACTCTTCAGAAATATCAATGACTAGTAACTCTTCAGAATCGTCAATCATCGGTAATCCTTCAGAATCGTCAATAACCAGTAACTCTTCAGAGAAAGACATTTTTGGGCATCGTCAATGAACAGAAATGTTTTATTGCTGCAGACGCCCGGGGGGCTTCGGGGATCACGGGAAAAATTGTTCATCACATCGCTATTATTATGAATTTCGGGCGTAAACGTCGTTTGCGAAAGGTGACTGGCATCGAACTACAATTCAGCATTATTTAGGTTCGATGGCCAAAAGGCGAATGGCTTGAATCAAATCAAATCACGTTTTACACCATACTCAGATTACACAGTAACAATTGTTACAACTTCAATAAATCGGTTGCTTTACAACACGATCAATAAATTAACCCAAGGTAATTTGGTCACAACTATAATATTGTAGATTATTACTAATATCACTAACTCCGTACTTACTTTCAAGCTGAGCTACATGTTTATGCCTGTAATTTTCGAAGAGTTTGGCTCGCATTGTGAGAAAGTGCCTCTTAAATCAGCCTCCCGTGCGGCAGCGTTTTTAATTGCGCGTAAATTCCCAGGGCAATTTCATAATGAAACAGCCGAGGGCGGGGGCGGGTCAGCGGGCAAAAATTTATTGCCACCCCGGCTGTTAATTCAGGCCCCCGCTCGCCCCTGCTCGTGTCCTGTACAGCTTTAACGCAGTGGCTAACCTAATAAGCTGCGCTTACGAGCATAACGGCGGCACGCGAATTTCACCGAATTCACGAGGATCCAGAACTCTGTGTGCGACGGAGCGAACAGATGCATACTCGAATGGAGCACACAGGAACGAATATTGAAAGTTGATGATAACTTATCTGTTGGTTAATGCTATTGATGAATTAGGAATTACTATACCAATTAACTGTAAAAACTACGAAACTTTTGTTTTTGGTTGTGGTATGATGATATGGAAAACCTCTCCTTCATTTTTTTACATCTTTCAACTGCAGCCACCTGCTAAGTCCACTGCTACAAGCCAATTTATGAATTTTATTATACCAATCAGCTTACAAACGGTCTTGCCTTTATTAACAAAACAAAAATATCGTAGGCTTCTTGTAAAAATTTTGAAACATAGTAATATGTTAATATTCTTGTTTTTTTTTTGTTTGTATCCCACTGTTAGTTTTTTTTTTTCAATAACGCAATTACTTTATTAAATTTACTGGTTTCAATTCGGACAACTTAGAGGCAAAATTCTAGCCAGAATCTAATACAACATATTAAGGGGGAACGCTTTTTATTTTTGCTGGCGACTTTTCAATTATTGAATAATGTTTCCTAAACATCCGGACGTGCATCGGTACGTAGTACAAAATTTAAAATATAATATTTTTTATCTCTACCTCACTTGTGCACACTGCATATCAATTACTTGCTTTAGAGATCCTATAGTCAGTCAGATGAATAATAAATCGCTTAGAGCGACGTTATGTTTACACTTTATTGGGAATGTTGTAATAGCTATGACACTCGGACGGCATCTTATTTTTCGGTAAATACCGCCTCTTACTTTTTTTTACTAAATCGGGGGGGTGGGGGGCTTCGAAAGCGGCGGCATTTCACCGACAAACGGATAAAGCGGCGACCGCCTACAAAGGAATTACCGCCGCGCCGTCGGTAAAAAAGTATCGCCGTCTTTAAAAAAAGTGTAACTGCTTACAATTTTCTTCTGTGTCAATTGGAAACTAGAAAATCTGCCGCCCCCGAAAGATTGCCGCCCAATGCTCGGGCCTACTTGGCCTAGGCTCTGGTGTTACCTATAGCTCTGATATTACCCACTCCTGCCTAGCCACCCCCACTTTGAAGTTTCAAAAGGCACCCCCACCTTGCGATACCTCATTTTAAAGTTTAAAAAAACTAATGTAGAGGCGTAGAGGCATAACTCTGGGGAAAAAAATTATATCGAACGAATGTAAGTTCCTTTCAATGAAACAAAAAAAAAAACAAGTCGAATCAGTTTTCGAAGTAGATGTTAAAAAACCATGTTACTTGAATTTTAAATATCTGAAAATATATGTTTTTTTTGTTGCATAGAAAGGAACTTCGTTCAATGTAATTGTTTTGGAATTTTTCAGATTTATATTTTTTCCAAAACGACGGACGACAGACGATTAAGCCTTTATACCTTGATTTTTTTATATCTCTTAGGGGGAACGCACTTTTTGCTGGCGACTTTTCAATATTTGAATAATGTTTCCTACGCTTCGGTACGTGCTTTGGTACGTAGTACAATTTTAAAATATATTATTTTTCATCTCTACTTCACTTGTGCACATTGTATATCGGTTACTTGCTTTAGAGATCCTATAGTCAGGCAGATGAATAATAAATCGCCTAGAGCGACTTGGTGTTTACACTTTATTGGGACTGTTGTAATAGCTATGACACTCGGATAGCATCGTATTTTTCTGTAAATACCGCCGCACTGTTTGGATGATTGTAGTTCATGAAATTGCAAAGAAATCGGTACCTGCCAAAGATTTAAGTTCATTCCTTTATGTGCTGGGTTATTTGCGTACGATAAGCGTCAACTTTGACATAGATGTTAGAACTCGCCAGACTTTATACATTTAACAATTGCAGAATACAGAAATGCTATATAAGCAGAATGAATTACATCAAAAGCATTCCTATTTGAACATTGTGTAATAATTATACTAACTATAATTTTGTAGTTGTCATTTTCATTCTAAACTTTTGGGATTACAATTAATTGTAACATAAGTTATTGATTATTGATTTTACTATACAATCGTAACATGTACATTTTCACCTTTGTTTTTAAAATTGAAATGACCATTGAGCACAATTTACAGATTAACATATTTCAACGTATGTTGGTCCAATTTATTTGTGCACGTTGTGCACTTCAATGTGCTGCTGACTTATGAGCGGATTAAATAGGTATATTGTTATGTAATGCTCTTGATACGCCTGCCCCCTGCCCGGAATTATTGGCAGAAATATAAGATCATTATTCCACGAATTAGCATATTTTCTCTGGTTTATCATCGGATGGGCAAATTCAGGTACGAATTTACTAATCAGTTAACATTACTGGCAATAGTGATATTTTAAAAATAACTATCGCCACGAATTGATGGCTATTGTTGTACTTACATAATTCGCTATTTCTTTATGGCCATTATCAGTGCAACTTCAACCCTGATGCACTATTTGCAGAATCGTGTTACTTGAGATTTGTGATTTATTGTGTAATAAATATGGGAAAGAAATTAAAATTATCTCTGTGTTCTTGGAGAAGAAGCAGAAAGCTGCTATTGCTTGCAAAAATAAGGTAAAGATATTATAAATTGTTTTTTCTTTCAGTTACATTTTAAATACTAACTACCAGGGTTGGTGTATCAATTATCATTGATACACCAGGGTTGGTGTATCAATTGTCATTGATACACCAACTCTGGTGTACCCTGGTGGAAATCATCATTTAAATCAAATATTTTTTTAAATAAATTATTGATTTAAATCAAACCTGATTCTTTTAAATTAATCATTGCTTTTACACTGTTTATGCATTCCAATAGGTGAATCATTCAAAATATAATGTAACTATAGAGTTAGCATGCTTTAAAATAGATAATTCTAAGTAAAATATTGCTCTATTCTTCCATTTTTGGTCCATCACATTGTACTGATACATGGAATGGTTTTGAATCATCAATTCTTGTTCATGGGATGCCAAAACATGTAAATCACTTGAAATCTGTTTTTTTTTCGGATGATTACAAAATTTGACCATGCTTCAACGTGACAAAACAAAATCGATTTATTAAAAAAATAAACAAATGATTATAATTGTTTTTATTGTGATTTTTCTTGTGATTTGTATTGTGTCTTTATATTGTGATTATAATGGTTTAAATCGTGATGCAAATCAATTGATTTAAATCACATTTACCCTGGTAAAAACTGACTAATGATTTTTGTTTAAATAATTGATTTTTGATATACTTAAAAAAAATCTTGATTTATACCAACCCTACTCACTACACCTTTTTCAATTGTAATTCATAAAGTATCAAGTGTAATTAAAATTAGTCAATTGTAATTCTGAAAGCATCAAATGTAATTCAGATTGGTCAATTGTATTGAGAAAGCATCAAATGTAATTCAGATCAGTCAATTGTAATTCAGAAAACACCGTTTTTTTGTGGCGAGTGGGGAAGATCCACGAATGAAAAAAAAAACGTATTTCATCTCGAGTAGCAAATGCTATTTTTTCTACGATATTGCAGTTTATAAAATATTAGATATTAGAGAACTTTCAAGTTCAAAACTTTCAAGTTCAATTTACGAAATTGAAGCACGAAAATTATATGGTACCAGATATGAAAAGTTGTGGGTTGTATAACGATATTATGCCTTGTATCAATAGACTAATTTATTATAGCTCTAGCTTTATTAAAAATATGACAAATAATAATGCTGAAAATTTAGAGCTATGCCGATTTTAAATGAAGTTCAATATGTAATAATTTTTAATTATTAATTTAAAAAATAAAATGAAAATAATTTTTAATAAATAATAATTATAATTTTCAGAAATATGAGTTGATAATAATATTAAAATGAACAAGTAACTTAAATTTATGATAAGTTAATTTAATTTAATATTTAGTATTTAGATTTCTGAAAAGAAAATGATCGTTGAAATAAATTTTATTAACATTTTTTTTTAATGGTGGTAGCGTTAATATCGTGATACATTGTTATATTAATTATAAATTAAATTGAACTATAAAAACAATTACTCGCTAATACATAAGATATATTAATTTGTGCTAGTAGTTTCGAATAGCAACTTGTCTAAGTACCAATCGTAGTTATTATTTTCTTTATTTTTTATAAGTAAATTAATATATGGACAGTCATGCGCAGTCCTTATCAGATTTTATATTCGGTTCAGTATACAATTATATCCGGTTACATCCGAATATCCCTACACTACATGCTGTTGATTTCAGCAATGTCACAAGAAATGTTTAACTCCAATAATAGCTGCTGGTCCATAATATTGTAATGAGAAGTTCGAGGTAAGAGCCGATCGTTGTCGATTGTAGAACTAACCGTGCGAGAGGGACAATTGTATGCGCGTCTTCCGAATGCCCAGAAACGCGACATCAAATTACCGAGGTTTTTCATGAGATACTTCAGGAAAATGGCATTGTCAATTTTGCTGTTAATTATATGTATTTGTAGATAATAGATCTGCGGAGTTCCCTATAAAGCGTTTTTGTTAATTTAAAAGTGGGAAACGTTGAAATAGTATGTTGAAATACAGTTAAAAATTCACAATTTTCAACATTTTAATTTTTTTTAAAATCGGCTTTAATAGGGAACCTCTCAGATACTTAAGGTTGGTCATGGATATTTTTAATTTATTAAATCGACTCTCATTGCCGCTCAATGTCTCATGAAAAATCGTTAAAAACTCCATAAGAAATGAGTAGGTGCGTCCCCCCTTAATAATAATTGCTCGGCGTGTGGAGCATTTCTTTGGTAAACTGGAGCATGACTGTGCAAACCACTCGCAATCAAAACGGACGACTCTCATAGTGCCAGCTTATTTGACCAAGAGGAGAAAGCAAAGATTATTCTCCGACATTGATGAGGTCCTCTTGGCCAGAAAGCTTTGAAGGAACAATGGCCATTGCATCATGTGAGTGTGATTAGTAATTACGAAGCGGTCCAGTCCCATTGACCGCAATAAGGAGGGCACATGAAAAAATGTAGGTGGTGATTATGTGATGTTAGAATTGATGCGTTTAAATTACTCTTAGACTCGAAATAATTGGAGGCTATTTTTATACCGCGTAAGGTAATGATTTAATTAATTTAATTCGTAGCCTTTTCTCTTGAGTAGATATTTAATGTAGAATTTTGTTACTGATGTGAAAAAATAAATATCATAAATCTATTATTTGAACTATATTTTAAAATAAGATTTGTCCAGTGTCTACGAAGATAAATCAAATATAAACGGGTCTAATATTTTCTTTTCAATTCCGGCTCTATTTTTCAAAGTATACATAAACATATAATTTTTCTACACAATCCTTACCATAGAAAGGAATTTACCCAACGGATTGGGGGCTTTTTAATCCCTTCCTCGTAGAAACTTTCGGGGAAGAAACTTGCCATTGGAACACAAACTCCTCAAACGAGCGGTACTGTCGCCAAATCGCTGGCTTCTCAGCGCTTCTTTGAGGGACCCAAAAAGGTAAAAGTCACATGGTAATAAATCGAGACTGTAAGGTGTATGTTCGAACATTTCCCAGACGATTCTGTCCAATTTTGTCTCGTAGCATTTGCTGTGTAAGCATGGCTTAAAAATATTCACAATTTTACCACATATATTTTTTTTTACTTTTCCAAGTAAAAAGTATGGCATTTCTCAAGATCGCATCTTTATTTCCCTTCGATAGGACAATAATTTTGCGGCATGCAGAAGGTTGCAATATAGTGTGTATTAATTGTGCGTCGATCGTGGAGAAAATCGACGTGAAAAGCAACTCGCTAAAAAAATCGGTAAAGCTTGGCCTTGGGCGGAGATCATGTCTCTGATTCTCGACACTTTCTCGCCGTTCAGTTTCAGTTGTGCAATCTCGGATTAACTTTAACCGTTATTCAGTTACCTAGGTTACAGTTGTTGACACAATGGTATCCATAGAAACAGAACTAGGATAAAAGTTAATCCATGATTCTCCAACTGGACCTAAGACCCAGTTGTATGATCGTGGATTATCCTTGACCATGGTTCAGTTGCCTAGGATACCATTGTTCTAACAATTGTATCCTAGGTAATTGAACCATGGTCAAGGTGATCCATGACGGTACAACTGGGCCTAAGAGAACTCCTTATGCCAACAAAGGACACGAGTCCTTGACAACGCGTTGCCCAGCGAACTCGAACGCAAAATTTCGTTCGACTTACTCAACTTTCGTTGGAGCTTTTGTAGCAAACTGTGTAATATAATTATTATTCAAAATTTTGTTCCCATCAACTTTACCTGATATAAACATTTTCAGGCGGTTCACCGTTTACGAGATAATTGCGAAAAATAATACAAGTTCGCCGTTTGGGGGTGATTTTTCAATATTAAAGGATGAAGCCCCCACGGAGGAAGGGGAAACTCGACATATATTTGATTCTAGGGTACTCAAGAGTATGTACGCCAAATTTCAAAATTATATAATTTATTTCCGCCAAAAAGTCTAATTTGACGTGACTATTATAGACGTTGACTCACGTAGCGATGATTTTATGGGGTTTTCTGGGTCGTCGGAAAAATATCGCTCATAACTCGGTGGAAAGTAACTTAAGACAAATGGGAATTTCCTCACTCGGCTTTCGGCCTAGTGGTAAATTATTCATAATCTTCATAATTTTACCACATACATGATAAGTAAAAAGTATGGAACCTCCTATCTGGAGCTTTCAATATTATTTTTAGAAAAAAATAGTTTTAAACAGGAGTTTGCAAGCTAATTATTTGCCTCAAATTGACTGTTATATTTTAGTTTTGTGACAAAAACATTGAAAATCAAATGTTCTCAAATTTGTTAATAGAAAAATTTAGGTTGCCATTTAAAAATGTATCGATGACTGATAGTCATTGTCAAGAAGGTATGCGTCACAAAAAGAAATTAAAACTGTCACATTGTAGCAAATGATTAGCTGTTAATCTTTTATAAAAAAATTATTTTTCTAAAACTAATAATAAAAGATACAGAAAAGATGTTTCTTACTTTTTTTTCACCCTGCATAATGGAAAACGTCAAAATTACTTACTAAACTTATTAAAAATAAAAATGAGCCGAAATCGGCTCTAAGGATGTCCTATGATTTTGTGCAAATTTTGTTGCCTACTTAACATAGTATAACCAAAGACAGTCAAAGTTATTGTCGTTAAATTTGTTCTGCTATATTTTTATCAAATCAAATACGCAAATCACTGCGGAAGTACATAAATGTTTACTTGAGTAATTCATATGTTAATTAATAATTAATAATTATTTAAAGGCTCGTGAAGAAGACCAATTTCGTGGCTTAAAAATCTGTGCCAGTGGTGTGGAATGACCTCGGCGCAATTATTCCAAAAAGCGGTAGACAAGGTCCAAGTAGTAATGATGGCCGCTAATATCCAAACTTTATAAGGCACACCCAGAAGAAGAAGTATTAAAATGTATACAGGCTGGTTGATTTTTCAGTGTCCAGCTTATATTTGCGAAACTCTCAAAGATACAAAAACAAGTTTCATAAGACACTTGTGATTTGCAACCTGGTCTACAAAATGACGCAATCATTTTTTTTCATAGTCTAGGTGCCTCTTTTCTGGAAATATATTTATGTTTAGTTTTTAAATGGAACATCCCGTATATTTTTACAGAAACAGAATCTAGATTAAGTTGTCTTTACAATGGTGTAATCACAAGTACCTACTATAGTAGTACGTCCGTTGAGAGCCGACAATGATTCATCGCTCCAGAGTTTCGTATTTCATTTCACTCTATTACATTTATGACATTAGAACGAGCTTAAAAAACGTGATCCTTTGTTCGAAAAAACATGCGTCGTTGTCAGCTCTCGTGGGCTACTATATTTTGGTTTTAAATGATGCTTAGAATTTCACATTGTTTTGTTTATTACAATAACTGTCAGCTTTGATTCCATGAGCAAATACTTATCAAATCAGACAGAAATAAGTCTTTATTAGTGCAATTGTCCCTACTTAAGTAGAAAAATTAATCAATTAATTTTTAAATGTTAATAAATTAATTTAAAAATTCACTTATTTAGCACCACTTATTCACTTATTTAATAAATATTTAATGATGGAAACAACTTTGAAACTATTTGCAATAAACAAAACATTCAAATATCACAGCCAATATATAAATTTTGCATTTTTAAATATTGAGCATAATTTAAAAATACAATGGTGTATAGTACATTCACGAGAATATGAATTTTGACCTGGAAAAAAGGTTTATTTCTGTTAGGGGTTCTCTATTATTAATTCGGAAGTACTATACTTGTGATACATCATTGTAAAGAGGATTTAATCTGGAATCTAATTCTGCAAAAATATATAGCGTATTCCATTTAAAACACCAAAGTTAACCAAGTTAACACCAAAATATTGCATATTCTATAGACCAGGTTATCTTTACCAGTTTGGCAGATATAAGCTGGACACTACTAATTTAACCACCCTGTATATAATTATCTCATGCTTCCGTATTGGTAATCATCATGATTTATACTTTTTATGGTGGCGTCTTATAGGACCGAGACAAAATTTTGTCACATGCCAAATTTATAAATTTTTGGTTGGTCGTAATGTTTCTCAGATTTCGGAAAATTTAAGAGCATTTTGGAGATACTTCAGTTTTTTTTTTTTATCATACCTTCATCGTAAGAATAGAATAGAATAGAATAGAATTCTTTATTGCGTGCTATTATACAAAGTATTTACACAGGTCAAGATACATATAATACGAGGGCTGTTTGAAGGAAGAGTGACTTTTCAAAGGTTGGTAACACTTTCGTTATAATGATTATGTTGCTAGCTCCTGAGGTCTTTCGGAGGTCTACTGTCAAAATTTGGCACCAATCTGACAGATAGATTATGTTTTATACTTATTTGAAGGAAACTGTTTTCGTTGTTTTGTAAATATGTAAAAAAAAAAATTCGAGTGTTGATTTAACATTATTTTCTACGTGAAAAAACAATTAAAGAAACCGAGGAAAAGTTACGTAAATATTATCCAGAATCTGCTCCGTCCCATGGAATGATTTGTAAGTGGTTTCTGCTTTTAAAAGTGGCCATATGAGCACGGTTGATGCAGATCGTCCGAAACCATCATTTACTGTGACTACTCCAGAAATGGTTAATAAACTCTATGGCCTTGTAATTGGCAATCGTCGAATAAAAGTTTGTGAGAAAGCTAATGAAGTAAACATCTCAACCGAACGGGTATACAATATTTTGCATGAACATTTCAATAAGAAAAAGCTATCCGCGAGATGGTTGCCGCGTTTGCTTAATGGTGATCAAATGCGCGCTCGCATTAAGAATTCAGAAGAATGTTTGGCCGTTTTCAACGTAACTCAAAGGATTTTTTTCGTCGATATGTCGCAGTAGATGAAACTTGGATACATCATTATACTCCAGAAACAAGAATACAGTCTAAATACTGGATTTCTCCATGCGAATATGCTCCCAAAAAGGCAAACACACTTTTTTCGACCAATAAGGTCATGGCCACAGTTTTTTGGGATTCTAAAGGTGTAATCTTTATTAATTGTTTACAAAAAGGAAAAACCATAACTGGCCAGTATTATGCTGATTATGCAGACATGTATTAATGCCGAACTTGAAAAACAACGACCGCATTTGATGAAGAAAAAAAGTGTTGTTCCATCACGATAATGCGCCCTCTCATTCGTCTGCAATTGCTACAACTAAATTGACTGAATTGCATTACGAATTACTGCTTTATCCGCCATATTCGCCAGATCTGGCTCCCAGTGATTTCTTCTTATTTCCAAATTTAAAAAAATGGCTGTGTGGAAAAAGATTTCAGGCAAATGAAGAGGAGATAACCGACACAAATGCATATTTTGAAGACTTTCCGAAAGATTACTTTTTGGAAGGTTTAAAAAAATTGTAAACTCGCCGGGCTAAGTGTGTACACTTGAAAGGGTGTTATGTTGACAAATAAAATATATTTTGAACAGAAAAATAACGTTTTCATTAAAAAGTCACTCTTCCGTCAAATAGCCCTCGTATATAAATATATAAACTATAAATAATTTTAAATGGATACATTATTTTGTGGAAGTGTTATTACAGTAAATCCGCTTGGGTAATCTTATAGATTAAATGTTCATTTATAGTGTAGAAACATTTATCTATCAAAAACTTTTTTATTTTCCTTTTAAAAAGTGGGGTGGCGAGATTCCGTACGTCTAAAGGGATATTATTATAAAACTTGTATGCCCAATAGTTTGTTCCATTCATTGATTTGCTTAACCTAAAATTACGAATATCCACATCACGTTTATTTCTCGTACAATATGAATGAATATCGCAATGTTTATTTATTTTTAATATTCTTGAATGGGCATACATTATACAGCAAAATATGTACATGGATGGTAACGTTTGTATTTTTAGTTTAATATAAGACTCCCTACAATCTTCTCTGTATTTACAGTTATCTAATATTCTGATTGCTCGCCTCTGCAGAGCAAAAATTCTCTTTGATCCGAATGAGTGTCCCCATAGGATTAAACCATATGTTATTTTGCTGTGGCATAAAGCAAAGTACGCTGTTCTCAGAATCGAGCTAGAAATTTCATTGGAGAGCATTCGCAATATAAATACGTTTGAGCTAATTTGTTTAGTTAAGAAATTGATATGTATGTCCCAGGTTAATTTGGTATTTATGTGTAATCCCAAGAATTTTGTTGATCTGGTAACCATGTCGTCTCCCTTTTTTAAGGAGAAGGCAAGTTGTTTTGTTTTTTCTGGGTTTAATGACAGTTTATTTAATTTGAACCACGTTTTCGCTCTTATCTCTGTTTCTTCGGTTTTTCTTATTGCCTCCTCTAATGCACTATCATTACAAGAGAATGAGGTATCGTCTGCAAAGATTATCTCTAAATTGCTTTTTATAGTAGACGGTAAGTCGTTTATATATATAATAAACAACAGTGGTCCCAATATTGACCCCTGTGGGACACCAGTTTTGTATTTAGGATTGATGACCTTTTCCCCATATATTCCACGATTTGTGATCTATTTTCAAAATATGACACCATCATTTGTATAACATTCTGACTAATGTTGTAATGTTTTAATTTTGACATTAATATATTATGCGGAACCGTATCGAATGCTTTACTTAGGTCGCGGAAGATTGTGATACTGAACATTCCTTCTTCGAAACAATTGAGTGTATATTCAATAAATTTTTGTAATGCACCGATTGTATCATGATTTTGACGAAATCCAAATTGGGCCTCTGCAAATAGATTGTTTTGCGTGAAAAAGTGTATATTTGCATTGACATTAATTTTTCTATAATTTTAGATATTATTGGTAGAATTGAAATTGGCCTGAGGTCATTTAAATCATTAATGTCTGTTTTCTTTTCAATGGGGATTATTTTGGCAATTTTTAGGCAATCTGGAAAGTAGTTCTCTTGAAAACAATGATTAATTAAATTTGTCAATGGAACAGCTATGTAGTGAGCAATTGATTTGATCATATCAGTCTCTAAGCCGTAGTAATCACGGGCTTTGGATTTTTTTAGGTTATTTATAAAATTATAACATTTGATGCATCTTCGGTGCTGATCTCAGTAAAATTAAATTGTTCAAATGGTTTAGGTACTTTTGATAAATAAATTAATAGATCTCCAACTGATGTATTCATTTTCTCTAATAGTTTATTTGGGATGTTTACAAAAAATGTATTAACTTCGTCAGGTGAGGCAAACACTGATTTTCCATTTCGCTTAATTGGCCTTTTTGAGTTTATTACCCGCCACATCGTCTTTATGGGGTTATTTGCATTTGTTATTGCTGAATCATTCGCCTCCTTTTTTGCTTGTTTTATTGCTTCTTTATATTTTGACTGAAGATTTTTCTTAACATCAAGTATATATGTCGAGGGCTGTGTTTTGTATATGTCATGTATGAGTTTCAGTTGTAATCGCATATCATTTAATTCAGCATTGAACCATTTGATGTTTGAATCACATTGTCTTGTTTTTATTTGTTTTAATGGAAAACTAATATCAAATGCATCTAATATATTTTGAAAGAAAATTGAAAAATTTTGTATTATGTCTGACTTTGTTGAATAAAGGTAATCCCAGCTCAGTTTCCCAGTTATCGATATGAATCTTAGTCTATTTCTTATTGTTCTTGTCCTTGATATTATTTTATTACACATTATGGCAGATTTGTTTAAATCTTCTGTTAATTCAATTTCACAAAAAATACCGGCGTGGTCAGAGAGAAATGGCTGAATTATTTCGGAGACAATCGAACTGTATATATATTCATTGAGAAAAATATTATCAAGACAATGATACATATGTGTTATGCCCTTAACTAGGGATGACATTCCAAATGATCTAAATAAGTCATTTATTGCTATTGAATTGCTATCATCTTCAACATCAAAATGCACTTTAAAATCCCCGCATATCATGATTTGTTTTGTTTTGGAAACATTTAAGATATTACCCATTTTTGTTAAAAAGTCGTTTATATTGCTACCTGGTATACCATAACATACGACTACAGTTAGTTTCAATTTTTTATATTCAACTCCCGCAAATTCACAAAAGCCTTCTATTGATTCTTCATTAATCCTATTAACTGGAACTGCTCCACAGTCTGGTTTGGTTAAAATTACTACGCCCCCGTGCTGCTTCTTTGACCGTGCATAATAACTGTTTGTTTTATACTGACCTATGACCAGGTTCACTGTTTCTGTCTCCTTTAGCCAGTGCTCTGTGAAACATATCACATCCATATCCTCTTTTAACGATTCGAAGAAAGCTTCCGTTTCGTTGATTTTATTTTTAATCGACTGTATATTTACACAGAATGTTTTTATTTTTGTTTTTGTTTTTGTGTTTCTTACTGCGGGATTGCCGGCGGTTTGTTTTTCCAGAATAAAAAACGATTAATGCCTACATTCTTTGGCCAGATACTCGTATCTAGGATTTTTGAGGAATAGTCCATCGGAACTGATATTTTATAAGACGCGTAATCTTCTGGATGTTTTGAGATGAGTGGTTCGCACCTAACGTCGGTTATTCCAGCCGTATTCAAATGTTTTATTATCTCGGCGGTTGTTGTGTTCGCCTGCAATCTATACACGTGATAGTGGTGATATTTTGTTGCTCCTTTAAGTGTTGTCGATACTGAAGTCCCAAAGATTGATTTACGTTGAAGTGTTTTCTTTCTTCGTACTTCCGTCCATGTTTCATTATTTGCCTCCTGTTGTTCCCTTGGCCCCTTGTTTAGATTTTCATTACTGTTTTTCTTTTTTTTGTTTCAACGGTGCTGTTCGATGCTCTCTTCGTGTCAATTGTTTCCAGGTTGTTCGTGTTGCCTAGCTTCCTTGTTGCGATGGAACTGTATGTCTCCTGGGTTGTCGCTGGGGTATGATTTTTGGATTCCTTCTCAATAGATGTCGCTTTGGAACCGCTCTCCGGTTTTCTATATTCATTTGCTTTTGGTTTGTTTATATTTTTCCGGATTGAAATAATTTATTGGTTAGGTCGTTTATTAATTGATTTTTATATTTTACCTTCTGACCTTGCAGATCCAGCCGTTTCTTGAGCTCCTTCACTTCATACTTTAGGTATATCAATACTTGCAAATGCATTTTTTGAATACCTTGCTTTTCACATTTTGAACACGCCATTATTCCGAATTTGTCTTCACTTTTGATGCAATTGGGATGGAAGGAAACTTCACAAACACTGCATATTTGTTCTTCATCACTTATATGCTTTTGACAATTGCCGCACAAGTGATCTATATCTACAATTGTTGAATTGGAACTATTTAATTCGCTTTCACTCACAGGGCGACCAGTTCTACCGGCCGCCATCTGTATTCTCCGCCATCTAAGCTTTGGTTATTGAACTAATAAGACCCAATAAAATCCTTCTTTCTAGTACGACATGTTTTAAAGTTTCCTAGTAACAACATCACATAGACCAACTTTGAATGACAATAAACATCAGACTGTGCTAATTTTTATTGAAATAAATATTAAATGTACATTTATTATTGCTGGAAATCTGGAAGCCAGAAACCAACAGCTTCATTCTACTTATTAGTGGTTACTTTAAAACTAGTTTATTTCATGACATTCATGTCTATAGGAGATGACATTGATGCAACAAATGCCAACCGCTTCCATTTTCACAATTAAAAATGAAATGCATGCGCACCTCTTGTAAAATGAATCTATATCTATATCTATATCTATACTAAGTCCCTCTTTACTTCCACATTGTGGTGCCGATATTTAAAAAACAACGTAAACACCTTTCAAGCCCGGCAAGCGAGCTAGAAAGAGCTCTCTTATGCACTTATATCATAGTATACAATTTATTGATAAAATAAAATATTAAAAAAATATACTACCTCTATTCCATAATAAGTGAGCCATTTGAGTTTTCTTTCAAAGTTATTGACACTTAGTTATTTTTTTAATTTCTATTTTGATATTCTTAATATACGCCAAAATCTAATCATATGTGCCATCAAAATATTTGACGGTTTAATTGGTCAAAAGCAACAATTAAAATTCAAATTATTAAGCGAAAGTGTTCTAACGCCGGAAGTTTCAATCGATGATAAGACCAAATTTAATCAACCAAAAACGAACGGCTATTGTTCAGTTTTTACTGAAACATCAGTAAAATGGTCTGCTGAAAAAGGGAGCGGTGATTTTGGCAATTGAAAAATTTGTCAATAGTCCCGATTTGAATGTGCTCGATCTTGTTTTTTTTTTCTCGTCTATTCACTCATTACAGCACCAGCATTCACCACCAATTACTAAGAGTTAAGGACGAATTAATAAGAGTTGTCGAAGAATGTTTCGAAGCGGAGACTAGACATACATTAGAAAATGTGTTTATAAGTTTACAAACAGTTAAGAAATCGATTATAGATTGTGGCGGTAACAATAATTACAAGCTTCAATATATTAGCAAGGCAAAGCTTCGTAGGGAAAATCGCTTGCCTACTATTCGTTTATACTAACATTTTGTGTAAGTTATTTTGAAAAAAAAAATAGTACTTCTTAGAAACGAAAATGGCTCATTTATTTTGTAAAAAATAAACATCGGTAATGGCTCACTTATTATAGAAAAAATAAAAATCTGTAATGGCTCAGATATTATGGAAAAAGTAAAAATCGGCAAAGGCTCAGTTATTATGGAACAGAAGTAGTATATTTTATTGAAGAAAATCTTCAGATGGTTTCCTGGATGGATTAAAGTATTTCGATAATGGTAATTATAGATCCAATTATATAGTTTCAGGCAAATTCCTCTTCACGTAGTTTTATGAAAATTGTGGACATCAAATAAATGCAAGAAGTACAAATGTCATAGAGTCCTTACGAGATTTTTCCTGATGACGAAAAATGTACAATGATTATTTCATTCGCGAGTTGATAAGCCGCGATTTTCCTTAGTTATAACGTATTACAACGATTGTTTGATTAACCAAGACGACTAGCGATTATACGAACCTTTGTATTATCGATTATACAAAGGTTCGTATAATGCAAAACAATACGCATTGTTGCGAACATGCAAAAACAATTTTACTCACAATCAATTGAAAATATATGTACTTATGCCTTTTAAAGCGGTCGGGAAGCGACTCATTGTATAATTTGATTTCCCGGCTAGCCGGGAATACATTTCCCACCTAGCAAGTGTCACTGTCACTTTGATAAATTACAAAACTTTTAAAGTGGACTAAGAACTTTTTTTTTCATACCTCGTCCTGCTTTTTTCGGGAATTAAACTGCCTGCCGCTTTTGCTGCAACTTACCGCAGAGCAGGTGCAGTACATTCGATTTCACTGTCCGACGTATTTAAAAAATCCGTCAAAACGACACATTTGTTATTTTCCCTTGGCAACAATTTCACAGATCTTATTGATGAAATATTTTTTTTAATTTTATTTATACCATGCTAGATTGCCCTGCTTTTTTTAGGGAATTAAACTGCCTGTCGCTTTTGCTGCAACTTACCGCAGAGCAGGTGCAGTACATTCGATTTCACTGTCCGACGTATTTAAAAAATCTGTCAAAACGACAAATTTGTTATTTTCCCTTGGCAACAATTTCACAGATCTTATTGATGAAATTTTTTTTATTTTTTTTTTATACCATGCTAGATTGTGAGTAAAATAGTATACACACCTCGCGGGAAAGATCATTCCAGCCTCGTGATTATAGCTACCCTCGGCGCTTCGCACCTCGGGCATTTAAAGAAGCACTTGTAATGATCCGTTTCCCCGCTCGGTATGTAATGTACTGTACCTGTGTACTTTATTGTAATTAATTTATTTTGATCATGAAATAATCTACCTATATACAACTCGACTATCCAAAATACTCGGATCCCGACGTATTGCCTTTTAAAAAACACTCCATGCCGCGCGTCTCGTGGTGTTTCGGTCAATACGTCTCATACAATCGATTATTTTCGTTCGTCTAGTTGTATAACTAGTGATTATTGCTTACCATCTTCAATTTTACAAAATCGTATTTCAGCAGGGATTTTTAATTATTATTACCTCTGATAGTGCCACTAATAAATTGATTAATCATTTTTAATCATATTCATAACAAATAAATATTGCGAACACAAAAGGTTGAGCAAATTACACTCTTTCCCCATTTGGCAGAAACTGAAAGTTTTATTACCGAATTATAGCCCACACAAGATCGTAAACTATGGGAGACTCGTAAACCGCGAGTAGAAATTCGCGTGACCCGTGACCGAGTATGCCCAAAAAGGAGATTCGAAGCACGACTCGGCGTGGGCCTAGAAATATTGTCAAAGAGTAACGACACCTCATTGTTTAAGTGGACGTTAAGTACAAGAAAATATCTTTTGGCAATGTTCGTGTACAATTTCGGCTGTGGCAGGTGAAAGTTGAGCAAATTTGTGTCTCGTGATTTCTGAATCCGCACAACGGGAAGTGTTTTGTTGTAAATTCGGACCGTGGCTATGCGATGAAGATTGATAGTTCGAAAATTAGTGCAAAAAGAAAAGGTATTGCAGGTTGACCAACAATCAGACAGTCTCAAACATAATACGAGAAACCGTGAATCCCTCACTGTTCCATTCGCCAGACTGCAAATCACCAAGATGACCAACATTGGAATATCGTTCTTCAACTGGCTGCCAACGGAGCTCAAAACAGAAAAATTCAAAATATTAAAAAATGTATCGAAGAATACCTTAAGGACAAACTATGTCTGCATTATGGACTGTATTATGACTGTATTGCCATGCAATAAACAAATTTATCTATCAAAGGAATAAAGAAACGAATTACAAAAAAAAAGTGTTTTACATTAAATTTTCAACATATGCACTAATATATATATTTTTTAAATATTACTTATTTTACATGTGGCTGGTGCGGTGCATCGAAGAGAAGTTCCAGATACATACCTAAACTTGTCATTGTGATTAGCTGATGTTTGATGAAATGCGGCGATTTCGTCAAAAATTACAAATATTTAGATTTTAATTTAGAACTTATTAAACATAAAAGGAAACATAATATAATATATACAACTGGTATAATGGATAGAACTATAATAAAAATATTTAGATAATTGTAAATGCAAATTTATGTGGTGACCACACATGTTTTAATGCATAAATACTGTATCACATGTTGATTGATTACACATCATCATATTTGTAACTTATAATAAAAAAAAAAACAAATTACCGGATTCATACACACAGTGGTTTATATTTTTAAAATAAATTACTAAAAATGTCCGTATTAACCTTCCAGTAGTCGCGCTAAAATATGTAACATTAGTAGTCGCGCCGGTCTCTCAGACCGGGATTTTTTTTTAGCAAAATTATCAAAAAAATCAAATAAACGTAATTAAGACAGGAAGCGTTAATAAGTAAACTACCAACTGGTAAATGAAAAACGAAACAAAATTATTATTTAAGTGTTACATTGAAAAAAATTTATTTCAACCAAATATAAAAATTCGTAAATAAAAAAACAGTGAAATAAAAAATTAACAATAAGTGTTTTTATGATAACTACATCCTATTGAATAAACAAACGTAGCTTGAACTTAATTGTCTGCTGATAAAGCACTTTGTTGGCATACTTGGCAGACAGCTGTTAAGTGCTCTAAACACAGGATATTTTTGCAAATGAAGCTTGAAAATCTTGTTTTCCGATTATTTTTCCAATAACAATCTAATTTACAATATTAAAATATTACAATTCGGCCGCAAATATCTTTCTTCATCATGATTTAAATTTTCTTCTACCAATTTTTGCAGACGCTCCTGTTGTTTTTCATATGACCATATTGTTCGCACTGTTATATAAATAATAAATATTTAATATATGAACATAATTTATGGAAATAATTTACAAATTTCCTTTTATTTGAGAATATTTTATATAAAAATAAAGTTACGCCGTTAATCACCCCGGTCTCACAGACCGGGATTATTGTTTATTTATTAACTATACGCACTGCGTCGTTCACGGTCACACTACAGATTTATAGGTTTATTCTGGGAAGGTACTATAAGTTTAAGAAGTCAGCGATTTATACTTCATAAGTAATATAAAATTTTGTATTGGCCCGGTCTCAGAGACCGTGCGCGACTACTGGAAGGTTACGCATATTTCGTTGCTGTGTTGACACAATTCCTTTGCTTTTATTAAACCTGCTTGTTCATCCTTAGCGAGGAAGCGGCGATCCCAACAGGTTCATCATTTCGTCAGATATCAGAAACGCTCTTCATTTGAATACAATGCCGGCCGCTTAAGTGTGCACGCGAGTTTTATAAATATTTTTCCATCCTCTCCAAAACCTGTGACATCCCTTTGTCCGGCCCATGGACCGCCTTACTAATGTAAAAAAGCACCGCTTTGTCCCATGTCAACGCATGATCGTGCGGCCTGCCTGGCACCTCACCGAGGGGACATTTGTGGAGCTCCACACGCCAGTGCCTGAGTTGACAAGTAATCAGGGTTATAAACGGGAATTAATTCCACGGCAGATTGGAGGAGCGGAGAGGATATTTGCATACATCAGAACGTCTCAGATGACGATTCTTTGTGTTACACACATGATGAAGCTGTCCAGGGAATGAGTTTAAGGCCATAACTTTATTTGCTTGTAGACTCAGCGACACACAAAAAATTTGATGTAGGCAGCACAAGATTTTCTCTATACAGTGTGTCCACAATAAGAAAACAAAATTGACCTTTGGAAAATGTACACACTGTATATTAATAATGATACTTTGGCATTGAAACAGATTTTGAAGTTTTTTTTTCGATTAGGTAATTTATACATATAATAATAATAATAATACAAAATAGTAAAGAATATATGTGCTCCATATGTGCATATATTTTCAATAATTTTCATTATGTGGTTTGAAAACTTTGACTGTACAGTTGACCGTAAATCTACATTGTGGTTTGAAACCTTTGACTGTACAGTTGACCCTAAGTCTACGAGGGTCGTTCAATAAGTAATGCCCCATATTTTTTTTCTCCGCAATGAGCAAAATCTGAAAGTTGCACTTCTAGGTACTTCAAGTTCAGTGTTTCTCCTCCCGGTGGCCGAAGTTTCAAATCATTCCAACAGATGGCAGAGCTGTAGTGAATTTTCAAAGTAGCATCTGTTAGTGATCCACGTTACAAACAGCGAGCAGTGATTAAGTTATTGATTGCAGAGAAGGCAATTGCAATTGCAAAGCGATTGCAATCATTATTGTTGATGTGATGCCAAGAAGGACAACCATAATTTTCGAAGCATACGTGAAGACCTTGGACAAACTCAAGAAACGTTTCCGGCGTGTTACGCATGACAAGAATCCGGCTGAAATTTTGATCCTGCACGATAATGCACGCCGGCACACTAGTCTCAGAACCCGGGAACACCTCACCAAATTGGGTTGGACAACATTGCCCCGTCCACCATACAGTCCAGATCAGACTTCCATCTCTTCGGACCTCTTAAAGACGGTTTGCGTGGAAGACACTTCGATGATGATGAGAGCGCAATTCAAGCGGTGAAAACATGGTTTCGCGCACAGCTCAAGAGTTGGTACCGGCAGGGAATACAGGCTGGCGTTTCGCGCTGGCGTAAGACCGTACAAGTTCATGGAGACTATGTTGAAAAATAGTACGTGTAGAAGAAACATGTAGCTATATTGTCACCAAAATTTAACAGTTTTGAATAAATAGTTTCTAAGAAAAAAAATATGGGGCATTACTTATTGAACGACCCTCGTACATTTGTGGTTTGAAAACTTGTCAGCACATTTGAGGCGTGCTATATCGAGAAATATCCTGCAGGGAAGAGCAAAAAGTGCGATATTTTCACAGTGTGCTTTTTGAGGTTAATAATGCGCAAATGTAATTTCACGTTACGTCTGGAATACACCGAAATGTATATTAAAAGTACGATCCTCACTCCTGAAATGTACAGCATAAATTCCGCTGAATTATTGCGCTGCAGTTTTATTAAAAACGGGACCAAGATGGAAATGCCTCCGGATTTCGCCACCCTCCAACATCTGCATCGAGTCCAAAATTGTTAGTTGTAAATGTAATTTAATGCAATCGGTTATTAATTATCTATGGCATATTTAGGGTCAGTCTATCACGCGTCATAGTAGGTTCATCACGTCGGCGTCGCACAGTGGTCGGTTGGTCGATTCTAGCTGAATTTTTCGTCAAAAATTACCAATCGGAAAACCGGTTATTTATGCAATTATCATTACTACAATGTCCCATGGGTACGAAAGTAGTATCGCATATGTATTCGGCCCTTTTGTCTACCAGTAAACAGTGGCTTAATTAGTACGCCGACTGATTCGCTCGCCGCTTAATGTAATTTAGTTATTATTATCTCCATAGTTATAAGTGCAATTTTTCTGAAATTATGGATAATTATTCTCCATGTATCTGCACAATTATATATTTAATTATTTCATTAAATCATTGCTCAATAATCAGAATCCATTAAATTTAATTAAGTGGTGCGCACTGGTAAAATATTTTGAATTATCGAAATTTGAATAGTGCTAGAGTAGGCATATGAGATCCTCGTATATCCGCGATGGATCATTTTTTTCTATGAATTATAGTTATTCAGTTTCATATTCTAATAAAATTTTGCTGCCCGATTTTGCCCGATGGAAAATTATGATTTTTTTTTAGGTAGCTAGTCCGTTAAGAATATTTTCGTATATAAAAACAAAACTGTTGGTAATATAATACAGGTAATACAAAATATCACTTCAAATTTCGCATTAAAATGAAACTATTCGAAGGGCCGCCAATGGTCAAAAATGTCAAAAATGAGTGACTCTCGCAAAAATCTGTTGTCATGGGTTTTAGGGGTCAAGGAATTTAAATTCTAGGTCGTAATTCTCTAAAACAAAATGGCCGACTCGAAATGGCCGACCGTCTTCGTCAAAAAGGATGTTCCTTTTGCTAAACTCAGTAGTCATGGGTTTTCGGGATCAAGGATTTCAAATTCGAGGTCGAAATTCTCGAAAACAAAATAGCCGACTCATAATAGCCGACTGTCATTGTCGTAGCTTCAAAAACCGCCTTGCGTATTGCTTTGAACGACAGGGAGGGCATTTTGGAAACTTGCTGGGAAATTAGACTTCACCCACACTTTACTTTTTATGTTGTTTTGTTTACCGTTAGAATGGTTTCAATAAATTAATATCTTCATTTAAAACTGATTTTAGTGATTTCTTTATTGATAGAAACATAACCTCACTGTGTAACATGCCAAAATTGACAGTGTATAACTGGTTGCCTACACCTACGCCGCTAATGAGTTTTTTTTAGAATTACACATAGGAACATTCCTTGCGGGTGGGTGCAGGCAACCAGTTATACATTGTCAATGTTATGTGTAATAAAGAGAAAAAAAACGGTATATGGTTTGCTGATGATTAAATAACAAATGAAGTCGTCACACTATTGGGCCCTTTTTATCGAACACACTGTATATATTGTAATGATACTACTAAGTTTTTGTATTATTGTCAATTAATAATATTTTTCGCCCCATGTTCGGGTTCCAAATTGAGATGTTAATACTATATTTTTATATTATATCAATTAACAATAATTATTGCTACACACGTTAGGGATGTCAAATGTAATGTTATGGTAACTTAACCTCACTTACTTTTATGTTGGGTTCGCTATCTTATCTCAGGGTCCCAAGTGGATTCCGATAAATTGGCCAGGAAATAAACTATGTTGAATTTTAACAAATTTATTCTAATGATAATAAAATAAATTATAAACAAATTAAATAAAAAACAAATATAAATCACGCACCAAAAGAAAACAACTTACACTAACTGAACTCATAAACTACCTAATAAATTTAACAAATATTTCCCTAATATATGCCTAATTGCACAGTTAATTTTACTTGAGTTAAATGTTATTCTACTTGCGATTTCAATTATTGAACTCTTGAAGACTGTAGGCAAAGTATTATGCCCATCCGTCCTGTTAGTTGCAGTTCCTTTTGTGAATTCTCCCTCGATGACCCAATTCACGGCTTGTTCAGGTGGCTGATCTGGTTGAAGTCACAGCTCCGTGGATGACTGCGCTGGAAATCCTTCGTGTGTCCCTTGTTGACGTCGGTTAAAGATCTGTACTCAGTCGTTACTGATTACTGTTATCAAATTGTGGGGTTATGTGTGCACATTAACAATCGCGGACTGAATTTGTTTTTAGACGCGTAACTTCGGAAATAAATATCGGCTTGACAACAATACTTTCTTCTTTTGTCTTGCGACCGACGTAGATTCGACGGGATAACATCGAATTCTCCCTATCGTCAGGCGTTCTCCGTTTTTATAACTTCGCACCTGATTGTCAATTATTGTTGTTGATTTATGCAAGTATCGTTTGTCAAAACTTGAAATGGCACCTGTTACTATGCACGAATTTCGCATTGTTACTATGGCGACGAAACAGCACTATCATTCTAATTATTTTCCCATTTTCCGGTAAAACTGAATATCCAATCACAATTCTGATTCGAGATTCGCGATGCTCGTAATTTTCCGCCTCTGTGGAAATGTCGAACGTCCTTCTCCGTTGAGTTTGAAATTTTAATTAAATTTGCACATTTTCATTAAACTCATTTATATTTATTATTATAAACTGTGCCCTACTTAACTTATAATATTAGCTAAAAAAAACCTATCTAATTGATTATTAAACTATCTGACTGCCTAACATACATATAACATAATGTATTATGTAAGATAATAATTACTTAATTATGAATTTATTGGATTGAATTTACAAGCGATTAAAATGTATACCATACTATGCATATGGCTGTTATTATCAAAATATACAGATACGTACAGTTATACAGTTTTTATCGTATAAGATAGGATTAATCATTCCAACAGTTACACACTTTTTTCATAATGACAGCAATGAATCAAAGCTTTTTTAAATGCAACATACAAGTAATACTCTGTGAGGCAAATATTACAGTTTTCGAAGTGAATAATGTATACAACTGAAGAATGGGCTCAGTTATTCAAATGGACAATGCTTCAAACCTCAGCTTAACATTGTTCACCTCGTAAACTATAATTTTGCCTCACAGAGAATTAAATTTAATTGTATGTTGCATTAAAAAAGAATAGACGCTTTGGTACATTGCTGTCTTTGTGACAGAAGTGAATTTGAGTATAAGAATGATTAACCCTATGTTGCACGATTAAATAAACTCTCCGTATTTCAATCGCAATGCAGTAATCTTCAGTAGGTTGACAGAAGCTGACTTTTTTTGTAAAAAAAGGTAATAAGTGTTCATTTCGATATCTACAATCATGATAAAAAAATCAAATTTGAGTCTGCTTGGTGCTTCAGTTACATAAATAACTATTGTTATACAAAACCGTGTAAAAGTTTCTAAATATTTAATATAAGTTTTACAATTCGCAGTGAAACTCACTTATCCCACTTAAAACCTAATACAGAGTGTGTACACTGCGCTCCTCCAAAAGTGGCAATCCAAATATCTTGTACCTTTGTGCGTCGCGACGCAGTTCGCCAATATTTATCCACGTCCTGGGGGAGATGCTACACGCTCCGATCTCCATCTTATCTGAGCCATCCAATTTCCCCAGGCCGGAGATTTCCACGTCGTTCGATATGTATGTTAATAACACGTATCAATATTTACATCTGCGCTTGTATGTATACCGATCAGCAGACGTCGACGGTGACTGCTCTTATCACATTTCCTGATTCCCTACCCTGTCCGAAGCAGGACACAGGACAATTCGTGGGTACACAATGATGAATGTTTTTTTTTTTTTGTATATTATATAAATTTAATGTAAACCCTAACTAAAACGTACAGAAGGCGTTTATATTATAGTGTACTATCCGTTATTACGTTTTAATTAAACTTTAACTAAAACGTATAGAAGGCATTTATAGTACACTATAAATGCCTTATTACGCCCTCGATATATAAATATATTTAGTTTGTCACTTAATTTTCTACACTACGCGCGCGATAAGAATCGTCCTAATGGTGTCTTAGATAATACACGCAGATAGTACGTCCTGATTCATAAATAACTGTAGTTTGTATTAATAATGCTGCCCTAAATTGTCTGTTTGACAATGCTTATGGCAACATATAAATTCCGAAATTATAAATTTGTTATTTATAAATAATCACATTTTATCATAAATATTATCGCAGCTAAACTGAAACTCGGCAATCTACTTTGCGCCAGACATGAAAAGAATGCGATGTTAAAAACGTTATTGTTGCTTTATGCCCAGGACCGCGGCTGTGCGCGAATAAATCACGTCTGGTGGATATAAAATTCGATGATGGCAATGTTAATCTTTTATGCGAGCGACTGTAATGGCTCCGATTTTTTGAGGAAACCACCTTAAAAGCGGCTTTTATAGCATATAAATCACCCGACGACGCGTCGCGCATGCAAATTCCAACCTCCGCAGTATTTTTTTGTATCAGGAATTGAATGAGGAGCACGACCACGAGAAAACCGCCGCGGATGAATAATATAAAAGGTTTTGACAAATTATTACGTTTAAATGCGTATGAATATCCGCATTTACGATCATAAATCATTATTTATCATTATTTTATATGTACTATAAAAAACGGATGACTTGAATAATTAAAACTTGAATAATTTATATAATAATTGTGTGGATCCTAACCTGAGTTTATTTGATTTGATGTAACACGCTTTATGCACCTGTCCCAGGTAAACAATTTATATTCACTAATGTGAAACCATAAACTGTATAGTTATTTGAAATGTACATCTGGGAATTACTTCCTCGGGCAATCGGAGACCAGTTTCGTTCTTATTAGAACTCATCAGTCCGATATAGCCAGATTCGTAATTTCCTTTTTTTTTTAATATAATGGAGAGGACATTTTCTGAAAGACATCCCGTATAGGAGTAATGTGTCTTTCACTACTCCTCCGAAGTGGAGGAGTAGTGAAATGCCATACAAATTCAAAAAGTAGGGCAACATTTAAAATTTTGAAGTTAGCCTTGAAATGACCATGAAAGTCAACAAGGTCAAGTTAAAGGTCATCAGCAGATGTCCCTCTTGTAGCTATACAACTTTTGTTGGGGTCAATTTTCGCTATCGAACATATCTTCGGAGTAATTTGCGTAGATTGATTAAGATGGCCTACCCTGTATACCAAAATATACAGAGAAATTTATAAATAATAATAATTAAAACACTTAGCAAAATCGGCTTACAAACTTTACGACGTAAAAGAGTTACTTTATTATGTTTGTACTAAACTATACAAAAGCTGCCATGGCAACTGTATTTCACTGTCTAAAATGGTATTCAAAGAAATTAATCACCGATTAAATCGTATACTGTAAGTTGCTCAGCTGTGGCTGGTTTGTACTATAATAATTGTTATAAAAATATGTTTAATAAAATTCTCTGTTTGGTCCCATCTGCAAATCCTACCGACTGCGCTAGTAAAATAACTCCAATGTTGAATATTATTAAAGGATTTTTTTATTATTAATTATTAATTACGTTAAATGGTCTGCACTGTGAGTAGATCGAACAATATGCTGGATAATGTTTCTTCACGACCGACGTCCAATTTGCACGTTTTTACTGATCTTTTTTTATTTTTTTTATGTAATTATAGTTCCTACAGACCTACAGTCAATTCTACACGCAAAGGTTCTTGGGGAAAAAATCGTAGGTAGGAGAAGAATATCACGGCAAAAAACCTTAGGAACTGGGTTTCCATGTTTTACACTCAAATATTTAGAGCAGCTATCAACAAGGTGATGATAGCCAATTGGTTGCCAACATTCGGAGCGTTAGAAACTAATAGAAAAAGGAGATAATTAATTTCCAAAATTTCGATCACAAGATGTCTTAAATTTCACTTAAGTCTAAAATAAAACAGGAATATCATTATATTATGCCTAATACATATCTCTAGGAATGAAATGTTTTTACAAATGTTGGAAATGTTATTGCAATTATTGACAGAAAAATCCACTTTATATATGTCATTTTTAATTTCAAAACAATGATCTTTTTTGATTGTTTCAGTAAGAGTGATAAAAGTAATCATTATTTGTACTTACTTTGCAAAGAGGGGCAACGAGAATTTGAGATAAATAATCGTTTTCTGAAATGTTTACTAAAGTAGGTTGTACTTCTGCATATTGAAGATAACCATAAATCCAAGTGAATTTGAGAAACAACATTTTGCTAGATTACAACCACAATACAACGAAAATGCGTCAAAATTAATTTTACATTTTATTACAGAGTTTTCCGATTGATTGTCACCATGTATCAGTTGGGTTTCACTTTATCTGAAATGCTTTTCACACTTGTAAACACTTGTCAATATTGCATCAAATGTATTCCACATATGTCAAAATGTTTTCACTATTTATCAAATACTTTTCCCTGATTTAATATTCAATCCATCTCGACCAGAGAGAAAAGCATTTGATAAATAATGAAAATAATTTGACATATGAGGAATACATTTGAAACAATGTTGACAAGTGTTGACAAGAGGGAAAAGCATTTGAGATACAGTGAAACACAACTGATACATGGTGAAAAGCAATCGGAAAACTCTGTATTATCATTAAAAATTGCAAAGTATAGTGTATAGAATGCGTGCGAAATGTGTGTTTTTTTTAACTTATTATAATTGTGCAAAGTATTACATTTTGTGAAGAAAACAATTAGGTACATTTCGCAACTATATTGTATAAATTACTATAATCGTGTGGGCACTCAACATGTACCCTTGTTTAGCAGCACAAAACAGTAACACATGTTTTCATCAATATGTTTCGTGTTATTTCCTGAAGAAATTGTTTGTTGATTGTTCTGATCACTTTTATCGTTTTCTAAGTTCTGCCATTCGATCTGCAATCAAATGCATGTGCGTATTCATGTTCAACAAGTCAGGCGTTTGCTTCCAGTCATAAAACCATCTTTTTGTATCCAAACATGCTGAAAATCATAAAATATTTAAATTATTTTCCCGTTAACATCTAATCATAATTTGGCTCCTTGAAAATTGGTTCAAAATCACCATTTATAACTTTTCCATGTCGTCTGTTATGAGCGATTTGCCACTTTTCCGATCCTCCGCCGCGAAATGCCCGAATCGAAAGTGCGGATTAACCTTTCGATTGTGTGAGAGTTCCCATTTTGATCGAGCGTGGAGATTACAGGAAACGGGCATGCGAGTGAGACTTCTTTATTAGATTTCCATGAATTGTTGATACGGGAGGTTTCCTCGGCATTGTATCTTGCCTCGATACAACCTAAGAAGATTCCTATCGTTATCGTCTTCAGCGTTATCGGCGAGTTCAATTTGTCTGCGATTATCAAACTGAGTTAATTAGTAACTGCATGAACGTCCACACTAAACATTCATCAGGCGCCCGAGGTTTGCAAGGATTCCATCTTATATAACAGATGTGTCCACATTGGTTTTACCAGAAATTTTGTGAGAATTTTTGTGAGTTTGGATGAAGAATTTCGAAAATAAGAATACTATTTTTTCAAATTTTATTCTTTTTCTTGGTCTTCCTCTGATGTCTGTGGATATCAGAGATGATGAATCCGCAGTCGTTACTCATGCCGGCCATTAGATGATAAGCGACCGGCTTTATTGCGTGTACACTGAGAGAGATCCGATCACGCCGGTGCGTAATAAATTAATTGTTATTGCGTTGATCCTGCGACCTGGCACGCAGCGCCGAAGGAGTGGAAGAAGGAGCGAGACTGGAAGAGACGTTCATTGCCTCGCATGGAAATGTACGCCGTTGGGAAGAAGTGAAGAACAGATGTAGTAAGAGTTCAATGCAATAGGATGGAATAAATCACCAAGCTTTAAACGCGGAATGGTTATGTGTATAGCAAGTAAAAAAGGACAGTTTTTCTACACGTTTTTCCAATCGCGGTATCGAAAACGTTTTCTATTTGAAGATTTATTGGATAGGGGAGAGATGGCATGAAAGGGACAGTTTTGTTTTAAAGAGTAGTAAATAAATGAGTAAATAATTTGAACAGTTACGAATAGAATTGAAAACATCAATTAGTTCACTACTGAAGAAAAATATAATAATGGACTTTTTTTATTCTTGAATTCTTAGTTGTATATTTTTTCATTTAAAACAAGTGTATTTTGTTCCTTTCATCACTAGACTGTAGTGAAAGGGACACAATAATTTATGAAAGGGACTGTACGTAATAATAAGGAAACTCATATTGTATATACAGGTATTTTACATTACACATACTAAATAACTAGTATACGTACACATAGATAATAAGTATGTGTACTGTTAAGTATCTATACTTTAAAAACTCATTTTTAAAACTAATTGTCATTCAGTCCTATATTTCTTTTCTTAAAGATAATTCAATGAAATTAACACTTCCACATATATTGTATGTGTAAGAGATTCAGTAGGAAATTCACTCAGAGTCTCAGAGTTTTTATCATTTATCAAGTCAACATCCGTAGTTGATATAACCGCCCCTTTTATAACCGTTTGTTGTGTCCCTTTCATAAATATTACACACAAATTATAAACATAACTTCTAAAGCTATAATTTTATCTAAACCGTACTGACTTTTCGGTTTCCAATCATTGAATATAAGACTAATTATATACAATGATAAACTGTTCAATAAACCATTTACAACATTTCAAAAAACGTTTAAAAAGAATTACAAAAATTTTACTTTGGAGCACGAATAAAATCACAATCATAATTCCGCCGTCTTTGAAATAACAGAAGCTTGTAATTAATTAGGTGCGAATGGGTATGAATTGATGTAGCTACACAACATACATACTTATGTTTCGTGGACATTTGTAATTGTCGCGTAATTTGATTTGTCTGTCCCTTTCAATACGTGTCCCTTTCATGCCACCTCTACCCTACTTTTCACAGAAAATTCTAAAATTTGAAAAAGCCAGGATTTTATGAGCGTTAAGTCAATGTAAACACTAATAATTGTAGATAGTATTTAATTAGAATAAGTATCAAGTTACTACACAAATTTAGTTGCAGCGTTTAAATTTAGAGTTATAATTACGTTTTACATTTTGTATGTATTATTCAGTTTTGAATTTTTTCCTACTGATTTCCTTCTGATCAGACCATTTCCATTTCCTGATTAGACGACGCCACATTAAATAAATTATTACTTGAACACCCCAGTTACGGCAATTGCAGGTGTTATACGTGTTTAAGTAAACTTCGCTTTGAGGTTCTTACTAAAAATATCAAGATGAATTAGATCAGGTTATTGTATGAATCCTCGCTCTTTCGAAACGAATGGATGGATGGTGGGTGGTATCCGTTTTAAAAAACAGGAAATCTGTAATGTGGCTTCGTCCTGAAGATACCAAATAGCGTTATTGGCTGAAGTAGGAGCATGATGGCTAGTGATGATGGCGTTGATGCGTTTTCTCTTCCACCGTGAAACAAGATCGTGTGTTCGTGTGGACGACGAGCGTCTCCCGATGCGTCGTAATTGCGTTCATGAATCAGAACGTCCACCTTAACGAGCGATTATATTTTCGCCTGTTTATTGCAGATCGTAAAAATCGCGGCATAAAATTTTCATAGCGCTAAATCGAAGTTGGTTATTGTCCATATAAAGCATCGTACATAAATTGTACCGCGCCAAATGGATACCTTGTTGCTCTTTAAGGTTACATGGTTATTCAAATTCGATCAAATATTTACAAATAAATGTTTATCAATTATATACGGGGTGATTCAGATAAGATGTTCATTGCAAGTTTATGGACTCAGATTTGAATAATTTTATCAACATTTGCAAGTTTTGCGACGTTAAATTAAATCTAATTATTTTTTTATTATCCGGGACTTCCCGTTATAACGAATATGGCTACCACAGTCCATAGAAAATAAGTTGTGCTACATGAAATATATATAACTAGAATTTAATGTACCTACAAAACAAAATGTAATAAAATATAGGGTCTTCAATTTGAAATTAAAACTAAAAGAATGTTGATGCCCATATCCGGTAAAACCGGAAAGAGCCAAAGATACTTTTATTTAATATCTTAATAAAAAATAGTTTTAGCCGTTTGAAAATAGCAATTTTGTATCGTTGTTTCACAACACCCTGTGCATTCTACGTGACTCAAAATATTGTGTGTATTTTGGCACATTGCTTAGGTACTTGCATACGCAGATTCTTTCATTGGCCTCTTATAAAGGTTTTGTTGAATATTTTTTCCACGTCCATGATTTTTCGTTAAATTTGATTAAAATGTGAATAACTTGGTCACGATGCATCTGATCTCAAAACATTAAACTGATTTGTGAAACTCACATAAAGCAGATTCTAAAAATGAAATAATATATAGGGTGATCCATTTAAAAAGAGACCAAATTTTGTGTCCCGGATTTATGGTACACTCTGTATACTCGAAAATAATTTTAAAAGGTAGCACATCAAGTGTCCAATAACTTCCAGTCAGATGTTTTCCTATATTTTCATTATTCTAGCAGCAATGGTCCAAGCGAGGATAGGTGAGCCACCCTGTATATACAGGGTCTTGCAACAGTGCGTCGGGCTTTCCTAGCGCCTTTTCCGTGCTAGACTGAAAAAAATGTTTTGTACAAAAATTTATTGCTTTAAAACTCTTTATGCCGTAAAATTATTTTAAAACATACAGGGTGCCCCAATTTTGGGGCAAAACAAACATTTTTTTTAAATGGAATGTAGGGAAGGCAGCACCTGGAGCAGACACACAGACATCCGGTCGCCATATCATATTATCAGCAATGTGTATGTTGGGTTGCCTGAGAGGGTGATATAAACAGGCTGATCGCTGAAACTGGAGATCGCTGGGGAAAACGAACGTCACCAGTCCGGAACACGTGGTGAGAGCCGCGCGATCGTAGCGAGGAGTCGAGCATACCAGGGCTGTTCGTAAAGTTGCGGGGGACCAGCAAATTCAACGAGAACTCCGAAAACAGGCCATACCTTTTTTTTAATTTACCATAACTTCTTTAACTACTATAATTTTATTTATTCACTATAACTTACTTATTTTGCATTAACTATATAACTTGTGAAACAGATATCTCCGTAGGTAATTCGCATTACGCGATACGTGTCGGTCGCAATTTGCCAATTTCGCTTGAATACGGTGTAATCATCTACAGCGCGGAGGTATATTTTTATCGGTGAGAACAGAACACGGTGTCCGCCATTTTGTGTGTGTTAAATAACTGCAAGTTTTTGACGTGATACAAAACTCCGAATTTTTCATTTCCCCTACTTTTATGAATCTTTTTCTTCATTTCAAAATCTGATGGCGTCGGCGTTAGTCGTCAGCTGTTGCGGTAGTTTCGTAATATCGAGTATCACTAATTATCTTTCGCCAACCCACACAGATAGCCCTTTTTTTAACCCCTCCCCCCACTCTCCGACATCGAGACATCGTTACTTCAAAGAGAACCTCCACTTGCTCCGCGGCCGAACGCGTTGTTGGCCCATCAGGCACGTCACAACTGCACCTCTGGAAGTTAAGGGGGAACGCACTTTATTTTTGCTGGCGACTTTTCAATTATTGAATAATGTTTCCAACACATCCGGACGTGCATCGGACGTAGTACAAAATTTAAAATATAATATTTTTCATCTCTACCTCACTTGTGTACAGTGCATATCAATTACTTGCTTTAGAGATCCTATAGTCAGTCAGACGAATAATAATTCGCTTAGAGCGACGTTATGTTTACACTTTATTGGGAATGTTGTAATAGCTATGACACTCGGACGGCATCGTATTTTTCGGTAAATACCGCCTCTTATTTTTTTTACTAAATCTGGGGTGGGGGCTTCGAAGGCGGCGGCAATTCACCGACAAACGGATAAAGCGGCGGCGCCTACAAAGGAATTATCACCGCGCCGCACACTGTGGCGGATGGGAAATCTGACTTTACTAAATTAATAACCAAGTAATGTGAATTAAATAATCAATTCTTATTTTCGATTTTCGGCTCTGATATTACCCACTCCTGCCTAGCCACCCCCACTTTGAAGTTTCAAAAGGCACCACCACCTTGCGATACCTCATTTCAAAGCTTAAAAGAACAAATGTAGAGGCGTGATAAAAATAGATTTTTGTCCATAACTTTGGGAAAAAAATTATATCGAACGAATCTATCGAATGTATTATGTATTATGTATTTAATGAAACAAAAAAAAAACAAGTCGAATCAGTTTTCGAGGTAGATGTTAAAAACCATGTTACTTGAATTTTAAATATCTGAAAATATATGTTTTTTTGTTGCATAGAAAGGAACTTCGTTCAATGTAATTGTTTTGGAATTTTTCAGATTTATATTTTTTCCAAAACGTGTGGACGAACATATTTTATTTCACGCCTCTAGATTAGGTTTTTTAAGCTTTAAAATGAGGTATTGCAAGGTGTCGGTGCCATTTGAAATTTTAAAGTGGCGGTGGCTATGGAGGAGGGGGTGACACTCAAAATTTATTTGACTTTAAAAAGTTTTTAAATTTGCCCCTCGAAAAATCAATCAAGTTTTTTTTTTTTCTTAAATCAAGTTAACTTGCATTCTAATGTTTAAAGTTGGCTTGTTTTGAAATATACACCCGGTATGTACAGGGTGTCCCACACAAAGGATATTTGCTGGCAGGCCATATGCTCTGCTTTAGGTAAACTGCTGACGTGGTCCGGTGGTGTATCGTGGAGCCTTCATATGGGCGAGTTACATAACTCCCTGGCGCACTGTTTGCAGAATTGTGTTACTTGAGAATTGTGATTTATTGTGTAGTGAATATGGGAAAGAAATCCAAATTATCTCTGTGTTCTTGGAGAAGAAGCAGAAAAGTATTGCTTGCGAAAATAAGGTAGAGATATTATAAAAAAAATGTTTCCATTTACATTTTGAATACTAACAACCAGGGTTTGTGTATCAATTGATTTTTTTATATAAATCATTGATTTAAATCAACATTGATTTTTTTTTAATTAATCATTGCTTTTACACTGCTTATGCATTCCAATAGTTGAATAATTCAATATATCATGTAACTATAGAGTCCATCACATTTTTTGTCCGTCACATGGTACATGGAATGGTTTTGAATCATCAATTATTGTTCATGGGATGCCAAAACAGGTCGCTTTTTTTCGTATGATTACTAAATTTGACCACGCTTCAATGTGACAAAACAAAATCAATCGATTTATTAACAAACAAAAAAAAATGATTATAATGATTTATATCGTGATGCAAATGAATTGATTTAAATCACATTTACCCTGGTAAAAACTGACTGATGATTTTTGTTTAAATAATTGATTTTAGATTTATTTTAAAAAACCCTACTCCCTTACACCTTTTTCCACTGTAATTCGGAAAGCATTAAATGTAATACAGATTGGTCAATTGTATTTCAGAAAGCATCAAATGTAATTCAAATCAGTCAATTGTAATTCAGAAAACATCCTTTTTTGTGGCGAAAGTCCACAAATGAAAAAAAACGTATTTTATCTCGAGTAGGAAATGCTATTTTTTTCTACGATATTGCAGTTTATAAAATATTAGATATTAGAGTACTTTCTAGTTGAAAATTTTCAAGTTCAATTTAATTCAAAATCAACTGTCACAGTCACAATGCAAATTACTGAAATTAATGTTTGTAAAGTCGTTTCCATAGAAATGAATGTATGTTTCCATTTAATTTTACGTGTTAATTTTCTTCTCTAGATGTGAAAATATTTTCACTAAAAAAGTATCACTTTCATGAAATTTTACGTTTTCTGAAATATATTTGACGCTATCTGAAATACATTTCACGCTATCTGAATTACACTTGACGCTTTCTGAATTACAATAGACTAATCTGAAATACATTTTACGGTTTTTTGAATTACAATTAAAAAAGGTATAGACTGGTACAGTATAGGATCTCATTTTTTTGAGCAGATATGAAATTGGTAAAATTAGACCTACATTCTATAATGTGTAACGGTCCAGAAATAGCGTTGGCAGAAACTGCTTTTTAATAATTAATTGGCGTATAGACCTGCACGGTAGACAACCGTGGTCGCATTTTTTTTGTTGTGGTGACGCGTTTCCCATGTGTGCGATTTTTAAATTCGCCGGCGAGGCGCCGCCATAGAAGTAGAACTCAGCCTACTCGTGTCCAGTATAGACCGTGCCAGAAGAACCGTTGAGATAAGGGTATCACCATCCGGTTTACTGGATAATCAACGGGGACTCAATAACCACCCTTGAGGGGATTGAGGCACCGAGTACAGGGCAGAGGTCTAAAACGCTCATAACACCTGAGCGTTTAGCTACGGGCTAAGCAGCTCGGCCAGAACATTCTTGGCTGGAGGCGAATCGAGCACCAGGCGTCTACGACGCAAGCCGTCGCCCTCCCGGAGCCGTAGCGAGTCGCCAGCGAGACCACCAGGAAACACAGGCCAGATTCCAATATATATATTTTTTTTGTGCGCTCAATTGAGCCAGATCGTTTATTCTTTTGTGTAAGAGTTGCGTTTACGTGTTTCGTGCCGTACGTGTTTTGCGCTTGTGTAAGAGAGAGGTCGCTCCGTCGGCCCTTTGAATCGCGCGATTTGGAGCTTACTATATTCGGCCGAATAGAGTAAACCCTGCGCGAAAGGGTGGCGTTCGGAGGTATTTGTTTCAGGAGCGCGGACACGGTGTCCGTCGTTTGTGTGTGAATAAACGCCGATATTACACTACAAACTCACACCTGTTATTTTTTGTTCCCCCCACGTTTTCTCGATCGGGCAGTTATTTCAGTTTCAGTTTTTTTTATTCTCACTGCGAGATTTGAATCTGGTGGTGTTGGCGCCAAATGGTCAGCGTTGTGACAGTTCGTGATTTCTGAACTTCGCTGACTGTCTGCCGTCCACCCACGCAGGTAGGGTGGAGCCACCCTTTGCGACGAAGTAGCCACGTTTTTTTTTAACCCCCCCACTCTCTGACACCGAGAGCCTGGCCCTCGTCACTACTTCGAAGGGACCCTCCACTCGCTCCACGGCCTAACGCGCTGACTGCCCTTCAGGTACGTCACACGTTTTTGGAGCCCAACGTGGGGCTCCAATTTATACTTTTAGAAATGTTCTGCACAGAATAAAAATAAAAATTCTGAATACCAAACATTTGATCGGCCAGAATCAGAAAATGTTTGTGGAGAAAATATTCAGTTGGAGGATCTGAGTCATTCCGAATCAAGCAATTTATATGGGTAATAATACATTTCACAATTTAATAACAATTTTTCAATAACTGATAATTTTCAATAATTTTCAAAAAACTTTGATAATTTTAGGAGAATTGAGAAATTGGAAGGACGCCGAATTATAAATGTGGCGCATTTTGTAGAACAAATGCAAGCTTTTGAACATTGTGGCCTTTTCTCATGTAATTTCAAAGACATCATGATTATTAAACTCAGCACAACTACTACTATCAAGTTCAGGGACAGTTACATGTAACTGAAAAACTGTTTTGTTACTTTGTAGTCAGGACTACGAACGGAATTTTGTATCAGAAAATTTGCAGAAACAGTGATTTCTTTAAAGAACATATGCACGCTAAATTAAAAGACTTTTATTTTATGCATTACTTGCCAGAACTATTGAAAATCGAATATAAAGCTATGTGAATGTAATGGACAAATCACAGTGTTTCAGTATACTGTAATTAATGTAAAACTGTTTTTGGAAATATTGTACATAATATAGATTTTAATAATAAAATGTTACTTCTTCGTTTTCGTATTTTTTTTGTAAATAATTTAGAGCTATGCCGATTTTAAATGAGGTTCAATGTGTATATTGTTTTAGAACACTTTTATACTCACTATTATACCTTATAGCATTAAGTATTATCTGCATTTTTTTGAACAAATATAATTTATAACATAATTAAATAAATTATTTTTATTACCATTTCACTAAATAAATCAAATAAGTTAAGATAAAATAATATATAAGTGTTAACTGCAGCATAGTTATGTGTTTTAATCATTTCTCTAAAATTTGATTAATATTCCATCATAATGAATTATTTTAATAAAGTAATCTTACACATATATACATCTACAATAACTCTTTGTTGAAATAATAATTTTAAATTGCATTTTTTTACCGTATTGGTTTTTACATATAATTATTTTTAATGAATAATAATTATAATTTTCAGAAAGAGGTTTATAATAATAATTATAAAACAAACAAGTAACTTAAATTTATGATACGTTAATTTATTTTAAAATTTAGTAGATATTTCTAAAAAGAAAATTATCGCTGAAATAGATTTATTAACATTTGTTTTAATGGTGGTAGCGTTAATATCGCGATATATATTTATGAATTATAAAAATAAATTAAACTATAAAAACAATTACTTTGCTAATATCACATAAGATATATTAATTTGTGTAGTAGTTTCGAATGGCAACTAGTATAACTCCCAATCTTTAGTAGAGTAATTATTTTCTTTATTTTTTATAAGTAATATATTGTACAGTCATGCGCAGTCCTTATCCGATTTTTTATTCGTTTCAGTATACAAGTATATCCGGTTACATCCGAATATCCCTACACTATATGCTATATGATTTCAGCAATGTCACAAAAAATGTTTAACCGCAATAGTACCGCTGCCAGGCCATAACATTGTAATGAAAGTTCGAGGTATGGGTGATCAAGAGCCGATCGTTGTCGATTGTAGTGCGAACCGTGCGAGTGGGACAATTGTAGGCGCGTCTTCCGAAAGCCTAGAAACGCGACCTCAAATTACCGAGGTTTTTCATGAGATATTACAGGAAAATGGCATTGTCAATTTTGCTGTTAATTATATGTATTTGTAGATAATAGATCAGCGGTGTTCCCTATAGAGCGTTTTTGTTAATTTAATAGATTGAAACGTTGAAATAGCATGTAGGAATACAGTTAATAATTCACAATTTTCAACATTTTTTTTTCATGCAAAAATTTTTTTTTTTTCAAAAATCAGCTTCAATAGGGAACTTCTCAGATACTTCAGGTTGCTCATGGATATTTTTAATTTATTAAATCGAGCCTCATTGTCGCTCAATGTCTCATGAAAAATCGTTAAAAACTCCATAAGAAATGAGTAGGTGCGTTCCCCCTTAACAAATCCAGTTAAACGAGTAAATTGGAAAATATATGTTTCTGTAGCGAAATTTTTAAATGAAAAATCCAGATTTGTAATAATATCGCTGGAGAAACAAATGGGAAATGGAGCACCATTAAGCGGATATTATTTATTTGCCCGAACTGGATCGCTCCGCGCGGCTGGATTTTTCTATTCCGTGTTTATTTAGTTTTCCTGGAAATTAATGGTTTCCATTAAATCCGTAAATGGCTTCATTTCCACGGGTAGATTGGTGGGGGTGGGGGAGCTAGCGGTATCAGCACCCCTCCCTCATCACAATGTCCCGTGCTTTCATGTTTAACTGCCACCGCAAAAGTGTCCATTTTCATTCATCGATCATTAACGGTCATTAACGCCCGCAATTAAAACAGAGCGACATATTTCTATAAATAATGAAAAATAATGAGTTTAAAACTCGGTATTAACAGTGTAAGAGGCAAGGTCATGTAAAAAATCTAAAATATTATGGAAATGTTAATGGAAGTTCTGTAAATAACGAATCCACATTTATTTCTCTAAAACATATTAAAATATTATATTAGCAACTGTACGGGATTCGTGTGTTATTAGGAATTCGTATTGTTATTGATTTTTTTTCCCGAAACCGGAAATGGACCGGAGCTACAGTACTATTTTCACTCCGGAAATGCGGCGCCAAAATTCCATTTACTTGACCAGTCTCGAACACATTTACACACTGTATTTTACGTGTATGTTTATGTTTCCTTAAAAACCCAGAAACGTACTACTAGATAGATTCGTAGAAAATCGCCAATTCAATTTATTAAAATTATAAATATTATTTTATATTATGAGAGTGAGTGGCAACGTGATAACCGATAACATCGGCTCCGTTACACAGCGAATTAACTAATAGTATTAATAGCTAATTAAGAGTGAATAAGCAGAAGTATCAAGTCAATTGAACTTTGTTATTATTAAAGAACAACAACAAACAACACAGGAGAAAGGGAGGTTAGGACGAGATAAGAAGGGTGGAACTGTCTCCGCGGGGTACACCCTGGCAGGGAAATCCAGCTTGTAAGATAGGCAAGACACAGTCCCGAGAAGCAAGAGTCAATACGAAGAGCTCGGCAACACAAAGCGCCCGTAAAGGCGAACCAAAACTAAACGAATGCAACAGAACGGAGAAACAGAAGAGGTAAATAGAGGGAAAAGAAGTGAAAACAGCTCAACAGAGAATAGAAACACAAAAAAGAACAATAAGGAAAAGGAAAAAGGAAAAGAAAGCAACAGAACGAGCAAAGAAATGGAGGAATTAAAAGAGATGATGTCAAGGATGATGACAGAACTAAAACTAATGAGAGAAGAACAAAAAAAATACAGAGAAGAAATAAAAGAAGTAAAAGTGGAAAACAAGAAGCTACGAAAGGAGGTAAACGAAATTAAATACAAGATGCAAAACATAGAAAAACGGGGAAAAAAGAATAACATAATTATCAAAGGAATAAAAGTAGAAAATACAACCAACATTGCAGATCAGGTGCACGAGTAAAACAAACATACGTAGTGAAGAGGGAACAAACACCGATAATAGTAGCTAAATTTGAGACTTGCGACGAGAAAATGGATTTCATGAAGAACAAGAACAAACTTAAAGACACAAATATATACATAGAAAACGACTTCATAACGACAACGACAAAGAGAGGTACCTGCAAAAATAAGAGTAATCGCAAAAGAGGAAAGACAAAACGGAAAAACGGTCATAAGGTCATATACAGAAAAATAATCATACACGGAATAACACGGCAATGGAATAAGGAAAGGGAACAAATACAAAAAAAATAATAACGGAGAATGGAGAAGAAGGTGCCGGAAAAAGATAACACAGCAAGAAAAAAGGACAAGGGCACAAACAATCTGAATGGAAAAGGGGGAAACGACCGAGTAAATAAAAACTAAACATGGAGAATTGGATCATAAGAAGTTCAAATGGAAAAGAACAAGAACTAGAGGAAGAATTTGAAGAAACAGAACTAGACATACTGACAATAACGGAAACAAAGAAGAAAGGAAATGGAATAATAAAAACTGGAAATAGACACACTCTAATATACAGTGGTGTGGAAGAAGAAAAGAGAGGCAACAGGAATGGTATGCATTATACACAGGAAGAGAGAAAAGGAGATAGAAAAATGGGAACAGATAAACGATAGATAAGTAACAGTGAACTAACTTACAAAACAACGAAGTAAACGAACACAATTATAACTGTATATGGGCCAAATGATAATGTCACCACTACCAAGAAAAAATAAACCTGACACAACTAGAACAAGCAGTAGAGGCAGCAGAAGGAAACATATAAACATATATATATATATATATATATATATATATATATATATATATATATATATATATATATATATATATATATATTGAGCTGCAGGTCAAACTGGCATCCGTTCAGTATTAGTACAGTTTGGCATCCATTGATATACATGGTGTATATCACGCGTATATTACAAATACAAAAAAGTACATCGTTGACATCCGGTATTGTTAGCGTTGAACGTGGCATCCGTACGATATATTCTATACATTTATAAACCAAGTAACATCCGTATATAGTTATGTGCGGCCGAAGCGGCTTCCACGACAGTGTTGCCAAATATCAGGATCACTTTAATTCGGCACCTTAAAAACGAACCAATATCTGCAGGCCTCACTGTATAATAGGTTTAGCGCAAATTATAGATCTACAGAGTTTTTCTATTGATTTTCACTATTTATCAATTGTGTTTCACTGCAAATGACTTTCACGTCAAATTTCTGCGAAATGCTACCAATAGGGAAATATATCAGCAATAAATTATTATAAATTAAAGGAATTTATTCAAAAATACATATTCATACACAGACACATATCTTGATTTTGGTTAAGTAATCTGGTAAAAAAATGTAACATAAAACATAAATTGAATCTCATTTCTTTAAAACTACTTTACTTTTTTGTTTGTAGTTATTGCAAACATATATTTTTATTACCGGCCATGTTTTGTTATGAAATATGTCGCGGTGTTTTTCGATTAATTCCATAACTTCGTGTTTTTTTTGGTGGAATATGTTTTTTAATATGTGTTTTGAAATGGTTTATTGTCAATTCTTTTTGTTGTGTCGTCCATCCTACTAAGGTGCGCTTTTTACCTTTCTTGACTGTTGTTTTGTCGAGATTTAGATCATTATTTTCATTATTTTCAATAATATTCTCAACTGATTGCTCAAGCGCCAATGTATCATCGTCAGGGATATAAGTGTCATTCTGTTCGTCATCACTTTCTTCCTGCGTAATAATGTCTTCACCAATCTCAATATCATTTAAACACATGCCTTTGTACTTCTCGATTCTCGAAGAAGCAAGAGTTTACTTACTTTGGCTGTTTGATATACATCGTCCGGCAGACGATAAAATTCGGCGTGTGTCTTGGCAGTGTGTCCCATGAAAGTTGCTAGTTGCTCAAGATCATTTTTCTCCATTTTCAAAATTTGCATAATAGTTGCTAGATGTTTTCTTAATTTGGTTGATGTTAGCAATGATGCTTCATTAGTATCGTCCAGTGCAAGTTTTGCGTGTTAACGTAAAACTGCTGTGCCCGTTATTGGGTTTTGACTTTTAGGCAATCCAAAAAGGTAAACATTATTTAAGAGATCAAAATTATTTCTTAAATTTAAAGAAAATTTAATTGCTTCCACAGTGTTCTTGTCAAATAGAACGGGAACACCTCGCCCTCTCTTTCCTCTTATTACCACGCGTTTAAGCGAGTTATATAAAATTATTTCAGACTGAGTTAAAGCTTTTTCAAATTCGGATGATAATGCAGTCTCGTAGTTTATAAGAAATGCTGATAAGGTCATGCGTTGTAGTTCTCCCACTCTACGTTTGTTAAAAATTATAACACTGCAAAATATTCCATGTAGTAGGTCACGATAAGCTTTAATATCACTCAAATTAACTAATAAGCGTGTTCTGGCTTCAAGCATCAGACGTTTGAGATATTTTTCAAATTTCTGCAAAGTAAGCATATTAATAGTATTTTTCACAGTATTTTGAGTATAATACAAGTGTGCAACATATGGGCTGTTTTTATTATGCACTTTGCAAAAACAAGTAATTCTTTATAAAAAGTTGTAGAGTCTGAGAAAATAATGCTAAACTAAGAAAATTACTTATAACATACAAGGTGTCCTGATTTTTTTTCCGCAATTTTTGTACAGGTAGAAACGTCATTCTGATAAAAAATCATATAATTGGTGGCGCTTGTTTCGAACATTTGATTAATGTTCATTAGTAATATTGAAATTATTTATATCTTCTAAAGGTTTCAAATATATATATATATATATATATATATATATATATATATATATATATATATATATATATGTTCACATGATTTTTTTCAGAATCAGAATGACGTTTACTACTTGTAATTTTTTTTTTGCTGTATACAGGGTGCTTAGAAAAAAAATTCTAAAATTCAGCAAATATTTGACAAACTTGATTTTTATTGTATCAGGCTTTATCTTAAATTTCTGTAACTGCCTAAAAAATTAATAAAAGAAGGCTAGTATAAATACTTACTATTAAGTTTTCGGCGAAGGGTACTAGCGTCGGTTTGTTAAACTTGTTGATTGCCAAATTTTGGCCGGCTTCACTGGATACCTCGTGTTTTTCTCTATGGCTTCTTATATATCTTCTACCAACTTCGCATATACTTCTATCTTTCTTTGCCACCATCGAAACGTCATCAGCTCGCATCATACTCAAAAGGCCACTAACCCTTAGAGGATCATTGGGGCCAAAATGACCAACCATAATTGTTTGCCCTTCGATGTGTGCATTAAAACGTTTTGTCGGGTCAAGATTAAAATAACACTTCTTTGCATGTCTGCGCAAACTTTTACGCGAGTAGTAGCCTCGGCAAAACTTACATGCTATGTAATTCATGTCATCCTGATTTTTCATTGTCACCGGCACGATATTGGAAGTGCAAAAATCACCTTCCCGACGCAGTTTATCAACCAGCTTAATAGGTTTTTTCGAATTTTTAGTCCAAACCCATAAATTCTTGCACTGCGAACTCATCGGCATGATTACGTTCTAAATGTCGGGAAAAGTTACCTACATCTTGGTCACAAAATAGGCAACGGTGTTTCCTTCTTACCCGTTGACTTTTTCCGTTTGTCTGTTTTTTTGTAGCTACAATATTATTAGAAACCAGAGGTTCCATTAATGGCATTTCCGGAGAAAACCGTTCAATTTCTGAAAGGGACTTATCCAAATCACCAGATAATAAACAAGGAGGAGTAATGTCTGGCATTTCGAAATCACTACTCTCTTCACCGCTATCAGGGCAATACTCTGTCCCCGAATCTTCATCGCTCGCAAAAATTTCTAGAAGTTTAAGTCAACCTTTCCGAATATTTAAAAAAAAAATCGAGATTTAGAAGTAAAGTACTTGACCCGCATTTTTCAATTGCAGAAACCATAATGTTAAAACTAAGCTAGAGCGGCGCTCCCATATTACCAAAACTGAGCTCTAGAACACTTTATGCACCATGCATATACGTGATCAAAAGTCATCACATGTTAAGCAAAAATCAGCGAAAGTGATTTAGCTGTCGGTGTGAGATTTTGGCAATTTCTAACAAAGTTCTACTGTCTCAGCGATATATCTGTAAATATGCCTCCCTTAATTTCTTTCTAGTAACTTTCATTTATTTATTTATTGAATAAACGGGACAATGCCCACTAATACATTGCTTCATAAATATATTACAAAATTTAATACATATTACAACATGTAATAATTCTACTAATAACATTAAATTAAAGTAAAACGAGGTTAACATATATACAACAAATTCTACCGCTAACAGCCCAATCTCAAATTACTAAATTTCTTGAACCTCTGAATGCTAGTGCTAAATAGACAAATGTCACTGCAGTACTGATTTGCTAAACGTTGAATCCGCAGCAAAGGTGCATTGCAGCGGCGATTTGTTCTGGAGAAAGGCACGAAGAACAAATCATGTTGACGAGTGACGCGCAACGGAATATGGAGCTGAATATATCCAAGTAATTCAGGACAATCAATAATGTTGTTCATAATTTTATATAAAAACGTTAGATCAGCTGCCTTCCTCCTGGTTTCTAGGGTCGAGATTCCTAATATTGATTCAATTACGCCATAGGTACCATTGACATTCAAGTTAATTTTGTGTGCAACGTATCGAAGGAATAAATGCTGAACTGTTTCAAGTTTACCTATATACAGGGCGTAACATGGAGACCACACAGTAGAACAATACTCTATCTGAGATCGAACAAGAGACGAATATAAAACCTTAATTGCTGTAATATTAGTAAAGTAAGATGTGTTCCGCTTTACGAAGCCCAGCATTTTGCGGGCCTTAGAGGTAATTTCATCTATATGATTGTTGAATGTCAATTTTCTGTCAAATACAACACCTAGGTCATTTATTTGAGCTACTTCCAGCAGAGGAACATTGCCCAGTTTATACGCGAAAATGATTGGCGTGCTAGTCTTATAGAAACGCAAGATCTTACATTTATTTACATTAAGTTCCATTCCATTAAGGTTACACCAATTCCATAGAGCATTTAAATCTGATTGTAGGTCACTAGTGTCGGATTGATGAGTAATTAATTTAAATATTTTTGTGTCGTCAGCGAAAAGGAGACACTTTGAGTTTCTAAAGCACTTTGTTATGTCGTTAATAAACAATTTAAATAGTAGTGGGCCTAGATGGGAACCTTGAGGGACCCCAGACGACACCTCAATATTCCGGGAAATAAAATTTTTTATTTTAACTTGTTGGGATCTATGTTTGATGTAACTCCCTATCCAATCTTGCAATTTACCAAGTATACCCCAGTTATGTAATTTAAGTAACAATATATCTTGATTTATTCTGTCAAATGCCTTAGCGAAGTCTGTATACACAGCATCAACCTGCGTACCCTCATCAAGCGCGTTCGATATGTACTCACTGTACAGAGTTAAGTTCGCGAGAGTAGACCTACCGGAATGGAACCCATGCTGACTTGGTGAGATGAAAGGGTCAAATACAGATGCTAACCGGTCGGTTATTAAGCTTTCAAATAACTTCGGTATTGAACTCAAGATTGAAATTGGCCTGTAGTTTACAATGTCATTTCTTACCCCAGATTTGTGTACAGGAGTAATGAAGCTATGTCTCCATCTAGCAGGAAACACGCCCGAGTTTAATGATTCCGTGAATATGAGATGCAGGGGACAACAAATAGTAAAATTACAACGCTTAAGAAGAATTGGTGGGATACGGTCGGGGCCAGGACCCTTTTTACTGTCCAGCATATCTATTTTCCGCACAATTTCCACTACACTTAGGCTAATTTCCGACATTGAAACACTGGTATTAGCTATATCGTTTTGATACTTGATTCCTTGGTGTACGGAGTAGGTGCTCTGGAAGTGATCAGCAAAACCGTTAACAATTGAATCCGGGTCGTCCAAGGAACTTTCACGGTAGGTCATCCTACTAGGTATACCATCCTCTTGTCTTAGCAATTTGGTGTATTTCCAGAAACTTTTGGGATTGTTGATTACATTTGATTCAGCTTGTTGTACAAAATCGTCAAAACATTTTGTAGAGAGATATTTAGCTTCTTTTCTTAGGTTAGAATATACTTGATGATTTTCACGGCTTGGGTAGTCTTTATAATTTTTGTGAGCAATTTTCTTGTTGATAATACTCTTTTTCAGCACGCCGGAATACCAATTGGGGAAATTGTGTCTTTTTGACCGTTTCAGCGGCACGTACATAAATATGGCATTGTATAGGACTTCGTAGAATAAGTCAACCATTTCTTCAACGGATAGATCATGAAACAAACATTGCCAATTTACAAAGCCCAGGTGTTCATTTAGTTTGACAAAATCACATCTTTGAAAGTCGTAAAACCATTCATCGCCCTTGATTTCCAATTCAAATTCATTGATGGTAACAAGTAATTCTAGAGCCGGATGATGATCATCCTCGCTGATTATTGGACTTACACATTTCTGGACAATGTCCCGCAGGGTTGAGGTAAATACTAAATCCAGTTTATGTTGGTGCTTACTTAATGTTTTGTTTAGCTGGTGTAAATTAAGTAATTCCACCGTAGTGGATAGTGTATCAACACAGCTTCGTTCATTCACAGTACCACCTGTGCGCATAATAGCATTTGAACTCATATCATCCCCCATCCACTCCGCATGCGGTAGGTTGAAGTCACCCAACAGCACAAGCTTAGAACTTGGGTACCGTTCAGACACACCATCCAGCAAATTGCAGAATTCGATAAATTTATCGACTGCAGTTGAAGGTGGAAAGTATACGTTAATAACGATGAGTTCAAGTCGTCTCCCTATAGCAACACCAATGCATTCGATATTATCACATGTGTCGATTTCATGACTGTATAATTCAGCAAGCACTCCGATCAGTACTCCACCTCCCCGTTTAAAGGTGCTCGTTAAACAACTTCTGTCCCTTCTGTACAAGTTATAATTCAAGATACCCAATTCAGATGATTTGATATCACAATTTAGCCAAGTTTCGGTTAGGCATATTATCTCATGATCAGTTGAGACCATCGAGCTTCGAAGTTCATTCATTTTTGTGCGTAATCCTCTAACGTTCTGATAATAAAGGCTAAGTGTTTTCTCTTTTTTTTCTCGTCTTTTTTTTTTAGTTTCAGTTATACTTCTCAATGGTTGCTATGTAGATATGTCATAATCTGTTTTTGAGTTAGCTAAACTCACCTGTCTCTGATAGCATGCACATTGAATGCTCCAAACATTGTGCATAGTATCTACATTTGTTTTAAATTTTATGTTCCTTAAGATGCAGTTTGAGCATTGTTCAATTTCTTTCGACGTACAAGCATTAGTTGCGTGTGGGCCTGTACAATGTCCACACACAGTATCACTATTGCAATCGTTTGCTTTGTGACCATATTTGCAGCAGTTAAAACACCTCATTATGTCGTATGAGTTGACTACTTGACATCTGTTAAATCCAATATTAATTTTTTTCTTTTCAAGCATTAGTTTATGAGTAAGAGGGTCTACTTCCAGAATCATATTGAATTTCGAATTTATTGTTTTAGTTTTATAAATACTATTCATTTTGAAATTTTTTGTTTCTGTGATAACATCATTTTGTTGTATTATTCTGTTTGTGAGGTCGATTTCTTTAAGTTCACTGGATATATTTAATATTTTAATTTTAGGGGAGCGTTTTTTACCTTCTGATAGTACATATACTTCACCAAATGCTGTGCTGAGTTGTTGTTGTATATTTTTCAAGTTGTCGCTATCGTTACATTCTATGATAATACCGTTTCCTTGCTTCATATTCCTTACTTTAGCATCATTAAACAGTTTTGGAGGCATGTTGTCAATGAGATCTTTCCTAATTTCAGTACTATTAGTATTAAGGTTTACTGGTTTTAGTAGTAGTGCATTTTTCTTAACCGCCGTACTATAGCTAGGAGCTTTAAGTTCAGGAGTAGTAGTTTCATTGACTGGGTTGTTATTGCTTATTGCTGATGCTTCTGTTGCATCTGAGTTTAATATCAATATTTTGTTACTATTTGACTTTGCCTTACTTATTCCTTTTATTGCAGTATTTAGGTCGACTTTTAGGTCTTGAATGCATTTTTTAAAAGTAGTTTCTGTTTTAAGTGCGAAGGATTCAATAGCAGAATACTCACTCAATTTAACTTTCAGTTGGTGAATTTCTTGTTTCAGAGTTGCATTTTCCATTCGCAGTTGTATAATTTCACCCTGAGTTTTATTATTCGACGGTTCTGGTGTTTGGGCAGTGCAGTATGGGCACTTGTCCACAACATCGTCACAAACATTATTAAATCCCTTGTACAATTTTAGACAGCTTTTGTGAAATACGGTAGTGCAGTTTGTACATTTTATAAAAGTAGCGGGTACTTTTTTGCATTTTAGACATTCCATGGATGGATTCGTATAAGTGGTAGCAGTTGGAATGGCATTGTTCATATTTCAAAATGTACGCCCAATCATGAGCCAAAGCGTTGCCGCTTCAATTGCGCGAGTCGACCGGCTCAGCGGCCGGTGCGCCCGGAGTCCACACGTACCAGATAGAATTATTGGAGGTTAGAAATTGAAATTCACAATGTTCTTTAGATGCTCACACAACAAGATAAACTGCTTACATACAGTTATGCACACATAGTACTTGTAATTGTCGTTTTGCGTCCACTATACATAGACTTTCAACAAAAAAATCTCTTAAAAGTTCCATTATTTTAAATGATACGAGAAATACATATTTTTCACAAAGCTAAGTTTACACAATACTTAGTATCAAGTTTTATTTTTTAAGTGGGAACATATTTTTGTTATAATTATTTAAAAACACTGGATTAGTTCTTATTTTGACTCTTTTTAAGGATCCATACATATCGATATGAATGATAAAAAAATCGCTAAAAATAAGAAAATATTGATAAAAATCAAAAACAATTTTTATTTCAATATTTTTGGGTGACCATGACAAACATAATGTAACAATCTCAATGTCAGACAATTAAATGTACAGCAAAATTAGTAAGTCAAAAAAAGGAGATAATTTGGCAAAAGGTCTGATTCGTGTCAAATATTTTACGTGCAAAACCATACTATCAGGAATTGAAAAAACTACGCATAATTTTGAGTTTGAGTTAATATAATATTGAAGAAAAATGCCGATCGTGCACGTACAAAACAATCAAAACATTTCAATTATCTCAGATGTTTACATTTTTTACTTACTTAGTCTTGTACTCATAGTGCGATATATTTGTTTTGTTATTTGTTTTTTATGAAAAGAGTGTATACATTTTTGAAATATTTTCAAGGGACGATATTTTTTGTCCTTAAAATTCTAGGCGGTTTGTCAATTATTAGAAACATATCAATAAAAAACAAGTTTTTAAAAGGATTGTTGAATTGTTGATTAAATGAATCGGAAAACGTGGACTTGCAAATAGCCCTCATTCTAATGAATCGGCTTACTATTAGAATTTAAATTATGTTTGCGATATATGACGCATGTTTCATTTAGATACTTATTGTCAAATAGAAAACTTTACAGAAATTTGATTTATAAGGGCAGTGATTTTTTTTTAAATTACAGTGAAAATGTATGAGACTAAATAAATTTCACATATGGTTAAATGTAAATGGAAAAATGGTAATGGTAAATGGAAAAACTATTTATTTTAAATAGGGAATAAGGATCTCATTGTCAAATACTGGAACAAAAATTAAAAAGTGGAAATTAAATCATAGTAATATTGAAAAATTATCCGCGGGCCGCATAAATTAATTACGCGAGCCGCATGTATGTTAGATATGCCTGGGTTATTCAGTCATATGAGATACGACCGTTACACATTGTGTGAGATTTGCCGTTAGATAGATAGGGGAATCCCTGGAAGACAGAATATGGAATTGCCCGCCGAAAGATCAGGAATAGTAGGCCTTATTCGGGTCAAGTACTTTATTTATTATTTATTCGTTTACCTTTTACATGCTCCTCCAATACCATTTGCACTAGCCACCTACCTCTCGTTTGGTTTTCCATTTCACTTGTCATGCAGTACCACTCGGCAGTTTCTTTTCATTGAAATGATACAATGTTGCCAGGTGCCAAAAATCGGATGCCACCCTTCGCGCGTAATATATACACTGGTAATATACACTACCGACAGTAACACCGCGTTACAGAATTGCTGCGAACTATTGTGTATAGAAATATCCATGTAACGGCAAAAATGACTTCCGGCTATTTTTAATTTTTTTCGGTAGACGGCACCTCATAACACACCACGGATTTTTTTTTTAGTGGGTTCAAGGTGGCATCCGTATATTGGATGCCACTTTGCGCTGGATGCCACTTTTACCGCGAATTTTACATGGGGGGATGCCACCTTTAGCCGTATCTATATATATATATTATATATATATATATATATATATATATATATATATATATATATATATACATACATACATACATACATACATACATACATACATACATACATACATACATACATACATACATACATACATACATACATACATACATACATACATACATACATACATACATACATACATACATACATACATACATACATACATACATACATACATACATACATACATACATACATACATACATACATACATACATACATACATACATACATACATACATACATACATACATACATACATACATACATACATACATACATACATACATAACATGACATAACATAACATGCCTGGAAACATACCCTTTCAGGTAAAACACTGAAACCCGTGGACCCGGTCTTTATGCTTTCAAGAAGACCGACGCAAGGATTAACAACTCCTTGAATAGCTCATTCAGTCGGATTACGGAGCCTCAAGCTCATCCGCACCGACTATCCAAGCCCCCCGTTGATCACGAAAACCAACAACACACAACCGGCCCGATGACCAGAAGCCACGCCAGAAAGGATGTATAAAAGGACACAGCAAACTCTCTTCAGTTCTCTCCAAACACTCGAAAGAATCCACCAGAAGATGGCAAATGCGATTTTGCCGAAACAACATCCCTGACGATGTACACAATCCAAATATCCGAAAAGGTTGGAGGTTTAATCAAATATTGTGTTTCATTGATCCTGGCCGAATACCCGGTTCTCTAATAAAGATGGAGAACAAATTACAAAACATATACCGGGCTTTTTTTTTCTTATTACACATATGATGGACAATGTATAACTGGTTGCCTGCATCTACCCGCAAGGAATTTCCTATGTGTAATTCTAAAAAAAAAAACAACGCATTAGCGGCGTCGGTGCAAGCAACCTGTCAATTTTGGCATATGTTACACATAGAGGTTATGTTTTTATTCAAGGCAATACACGACAGGGTTTTTGAAGACACGCAGAGTATTCGTAATGTATTTTGGATTTATGCCATTACATGCAGTACGTATACGGCCTTTCAATTCACCTGTAAAATGCTCGGCACAGAGTGACTCATATTTCACTGCGGCTTTTCATAAGTACATGATAATGTTCCTGAATTTTCATTAAATATATATTTTCTAAAATTTTCAGTAATATATAAGTGATCCTAAATCAGCACTAAAGTAATCCATTTATGTACATATTGTGCAAATTCTGTTGTCCTCGTAATATAATGTAACCACAGGTAAAAATTTAGGTATGTTTGTATAAAAAAACATTTGCAGTAACGTATACGTTAATTGCCACCATCACATACAAATATCAAGTGCTATTATGTCATAATTGCATTTGATTTTTGAATGTGATGCTGTCAAAATGTTCACGGTACTGTTAACGTTTTTTTATACACAACACGCCTGAATACAATGTAAAATTATTTATGATTTGTTCTAGAAGCTTGTCATTTTTCATTACTCAAACTCTGGTATCATAGCTTTGCTTTTAAATAAGTAACCTACATTTCCTGCAAAACTGAAAATTTAAAAAATATTTTTCCAAAATATTAATTTGAACTAGTAGTAATTCTGTATGAAATAGAATTTGAATGCAACATAATTTAAAAAAATGTAATAAAATACAGGGTGTTTGCTTTATTCAAAATAAGGAAGTCTATAGGCATTTCCGGTAAACCTGAAATCCCAGAAACTCAAAAATATTTCAATTGAATAAAACGTCCTCGAAATCTCTTTTATAAACAGTCTTTCTTTTTCTGTTTTAGGTAAGTGAAAACATCTACTAATCCTCGTCATTTCTACTGCATTGTAACTTCTCACTATGGTCTCCAGGTAAGTTTGTTATGAATTTTTGAGCATATGTGCGCGTTTGCTTCAATCTGGTCAATTAACCAAACACTGGGGCTCCCGTGGCAATTTTCAAAGTTGATTTTCTAGTATTTCCTGTAAACAGAGCTGCATCGACCGGATGTCGCTAATTAAATTTTGCAATCACCTGGGGCGCGGACTTCCGGAAAATCCAATCCACTCGGCAAACAGGTGTCCTATGAATAATCAAATGTGCCCGAGGATGGGTTTTTCGTTTAGTTTGTAAAGTAGGAAATCCGATTCGATGAAAGGCAGCTGTAGTAACGAGCGTGGAGATAATTTTATTCTGCGATAAAAGTATGGATGATTTTGTAGACCTGCAAAACGCAAACTCATACGTCCATATGCGTCCATAGTCGACTCTAGTAAGTCGACTACTAAAGATTGCCAGCTACTAATGCTAATTAGAATGTGATATATCATGCAGAAATTACATCTAAGTTCACTATACATATGGCTGAATATGTTTTGCAACTTTTTCTCCAGGGCTCATTTTTCGGTGAATATGAGACAGTACAGTTTTAAAACTCCTTCCACTATGTAGGACCAAATTAGTTTATTGAGGTTTGTCAAACATTTGACTTAGCTCTTAAACGGTTATTTATATGCCGATGCCTATTAGCTCTGAAGGACAAAAAAAGCGCCACGATGTAGTTGAGATATTAATACTACATAATAGAAATCATATATGTATAAGTATATACAATATACAGGGTGTCCTAGATAGAGTGGGATTGCATGGGGATCTTTGTTTTTCTTAAAGGTAGAGATATGGTTAAATGGGAAATATTGTGCAGTTTTATATGCTGGTTCAGATTATGATGAAAAATTTTCAAAAGTCGGAGCAGTTCAGAAGTTATTCTAAATAAGTTAAAGTTACCTGGTTCGATCGCACAAACTTGAGAATCAAGTCAAAACAAAAGTCAACATGGCGGTTTCCGATATATTAATACCAACTTTCTTAATTTTAAATGGCCGCCATATTTGATTTTTATACGTCCAAATAGACTTTCTTTTCCTCTTTTCAATGATGTATAACAACCTATGTCAAAATGAAAAAAAATATCTGAAATATTAATTATTCCAATTTTTATTTTTATTTTTTAAATTATTTTTAAAACATATGTAAAAAATGTAATAAAACGTAATAAAACTAAGTAGTAAAATAACAATGAATTATAAAAAATGCTCAAAATTGAGACAGTTATTGGCCAAAAACAATTGACAACGTTAAACGTTCGCTAATCCGAACATTTCAACTCGGCAAATAGACAATCAAGTTAACGTATCTAAATCTAGAGGATGAACAATTTTAAAAATCATAAGTTTTACCCATATAAATTGCATATTTCTCATACTTTACAAGCAAATGATAACATCCGTAGATTAAAATTTTGCAAAAGGTTAATCAACAAAATTACGTAAAATAGTGATATTATAAATACAATTTTGTGGATAGATGCATCCTTCTTTTCTAAATGTGAATTATTTAATCATCATAACGAACACTATTGGGCTAGGACAATCCACCCTTAGTAATTCCATGGGAAATGCAAGTGCGGTTCGGCTTTAATGTATTTTGTGAAATATTGGAAAATGATTTACATGGTGCTATACTCTGATTTTTCTAAACTGGCGTGCACGTCATCAAAATAATAATCATAATAATGATAGCACAATTTTACAAGGTTGCCAGCTGTCCTGGGTATTTAAAAATGGCTGCAATCAGCTGTTGCGTCCGTGCAATCTTGTGCGACAGTGCGCGGTTCGTATCAAATTCGTCGACTTCTCTGCTGTTTATCGTACAGATATCAATCTTGTGGTTATGGTTTAACATCTACAATGGCAAAATATGCATTGTATTAATCGATGATAATCGTCAAAGAAGTTGGGCATGCGTTAATGAAAAAGAAGTGGCATCGTCGCCGAAAACATATCGCAAATGCCAACATAACATGATTTATTACATGATTGGCAGGCGAAAATTGTGGCCGCGGTTAATACACCGATTGCCTATTTATAACCACCGGTGATCAGTGTTATGTAACAAATGATCCTCAGATTAATTTCGATTCTTAAACTATTGTTATGCATATTATCGAAAACAATCACGTTGGTACGAAAAAACCTCATCGCACAGCTGTTTGATGACGTGCACGCCAGTTTAGAAAAATCAGAGTATATAATATTTCTAAGTGCACAACGTCATTTGGAAATTCTTCAAAACAAATATATTACCAGTAAGATGATGCCCCTCCACTCAATACTAGAGATGTTATTACTTATTTAAATGATCATTTTAATAACAAAGTAATAGCGACTAATACAACTGTTCAGTGGTTAGCCAGATCTGCATACTTGACGCCTCTTGACTTTTATTTTGTAGGGTACTTTAATAAACAAAATTTATGGAAGAAACTTCAATTATATTAATGTAGATGAACTTCATGAAGCAATGACACAGGCAATAAAAGGCGTTATTCGTAACACATTGCCATAAGTAACTGGCAATATTCTAAAACGCTGTCAATTGTGTTTAGCTTATTTTTGGCCATTTAGCCAATAACAGTCAGCATTTTGAGCATTTTTTATTATTTATTGTTATTTTACTACTTAGTTGTATTGCGTGTTTTTATTTGTTTCACATTTGTTTTAAAAATAATTTATAGAATAATAATAAAAATGGGAACAATTGATATTCCCATATTTTTTATTTTGACATAGGTTGTTATACATCGTTGAAAAGAGAAAAAAAAAAGTCGAGTTAGCCGCGTAAAAATCAAATATGGCGGCAATTTATAATAAGAAAGTTGTTATTTATATCTCGGGAACCGCCATCTTGACTTTTGTTTTGACATAATTCTTAAGTTTGTGCGATCGAACCAAGTAACTTTTATTTTAAACTTATTTCCGCTTCTTTAATAATTATGGAAATATCGTAGTTTTTAGAAAATCGCAATTTTTAGTTTTTATAGAATAATTTCTAAAATGCTCGGACTTTTGAACAATTTTAAACACAATATGAACCAGTAACAAAACTGCATGACATTGCCCATGTAACGAGATCTATAGCTTTAAAAATAATAAAGATACTTATGCAATCCTACTCAATTTAGGACACCCTGTATAGGTGCTACTAAGTTCTCTAATGCATTTGAGAACTGATTGAATCTTAAAATTCGGCCACAAGCCACTACTAGTATAAGTTATTTATTTGAATAATGAGTATAGTCAATTAAAGGTAAAATCAACCCAAAGAAATGTGTCAATATAATCCTCAAATGTCGAGTTAGCCGTGTAAAAATCAAATATGGCGGCCATTTAAAATAAGAAAGTTGTTATTTATATCTCGGAAACCGCAATCTTGACTTTTGTTTTGACTTAATTCTTGAGTTTGTGAGATCGAACCAAGTAACTTTTATTTTAAATTAATTTCCACATCTTTAATAATTATGGAAACTTCGTAGTTTTAAAAAAATCGCAATTTTTAGTTTTTTTAGAATAATTTCTTAACTGCTCGGACTTCTGAAATTTTTTAAACACAATCTGAACCAGTATACAAAACTGCATGACATTGCCCATTTAACCAGATCTCTAGTTTTAAAAATAGCAAAGATACCCATGCAATCCTACTCTATTTAGGACACCCTGCATAGGCGCTACTGAGTTCTCTAATGAATTTCAGAACTAATTGAATCGTAAAATTCGGCCACAAGCCACTACTAGTATGAGTTATTTATTTGAATAATGAGTATAGTCAATTGTACTAAAGGTAAAATCAACCCAAAGAAATATAATCCTCATCTATTTCCTCGAGTGCTCTCCTTTCTCCGCATAGAAAGGAATTATTGGTTCCTTCTATTTTCATAATTGTGAAGAAGCTCCTGCGACACTTCAGAACGTCTGGCTCTGCTCGATGCTTCAATAATGATGAATTTCAAACGAAAAAAAAACAAGGTGACAGAATTTTCTCAAGCTTTTCTTCAATCAACAACTTTTTTTTCCTGTCAGTAATCAAAATGAAGTATGAAACCAGAAGAATTGCACGCAAAACAATTTCAAGGTCACAGAAAATTTCCTTGGAATTGTCTTCATCCTATAACTCTTTCCTATCAGTGGTTACCTTTCGAACTCAATACGTTCAAGTTACACAACACAACACTATACAAACTTTCATCTGAATTGTGTCGTTTTATTTTTTTGACGTTGGTTCATGCTATGTAAGTTGTTATTTCAACGTTCCGATTGATTCCGTAGATACAGAATGTTGTTATAGATATAGCAATGCACTAAGTAATTACACAATTATAGTAGCAAACTTCTCCGAAATGATCTGCCGACAACCAATTCTCCATCCCTCTGCTATTTAATAATTTTCGTGCTGTTCTGATGAATATTAATGAGTAAACGGAAAAATTTTACTTTATCCCATTCGTAGTCGAAATAGAAATTCTACCTACGAATAGGGTTTATGACGATCAATGGTTCTCTATTGTGAGTTATGAAATTTACGTGATGTTTAAAGACGACGTTTAAAGACAACTTACGAATTAACATGTTTCAATTTCATTAATATTAAAACGTGTCAGTTGAATTGAATTGTGATATAATATTTCGGCCGCGTTTTTTGGTACTTTGGACCTCTGTACGATAGATCAAAAACTAATTACCGCATTGAAAGGAAGTTTTGACAATAAGTGCTTTGAAACAAAATTTGATGAAGTTTTTGAAAATAAAATTGATAACTGAAAGTGGTCTTTTTGTAATTTAAGAGATTGTCATACAAATTTTAAAACAAGTTAAAGATAAGGCATGCTTTAATATATTTTATTCATTTACTTAATTGCTACTTGTACACCAAACACTTTTGCGACTCCATAAGTACACTTTAGTTTCTCTGATCCCCTTTCCAGTGACGCTGATCTAGATGGACACCTGGATCAAAAATTATGTTAAATTCATAAACATAAAAATATAATTTATAAAAATGTCATAAACAAAATTAATTTATAAGATGTTTAAAACATCTTCACATCGTGTTTCAATCTAATTAGTTTAAAAAAAAACATTTCAGTACCGTAATCAGTTTTTGACCATTCACACAGTGGTCCAAGATCCCAAAAGCGCGGCGAAAAACTTAATAGATAAATACTTTCTTTCATTTAGGCCACATTACAATACTACTTGTTTGTATAATCATCTGGTGGATATGAGCGTCAATTGGTTACACATATAAAATGTTAAAATATAATAACAACATACAATATAAATATAATAATCACAATAATAAAATTATAATAAAAATAAAAAGATAGCAATAAATTGACCACTGGGCCAGCAGTCCGTATCCGTCAGTGTCCTACGCCATCTACAAATTCAGCGTATAAGTAGTAGCATCGCTGTATGAGGGTGGCCTTTAGTTCTGCCTTAAACAGATTTAGGCTCTTGGATTCCTTTATGTTTCTTGGTAGTTTATTATATACATCGGAGCACGAATACATGGCTGACTTCTCGTACAGGGTAGTGCCGTATCGCCTCATACAGATTTCATCGCTATACGGGTTTTATAGTCATGGAAGTGCCCGTTTGTTACGAACTTGTCCCTGTTTTGATAAACATATATTCCGCATTTATACACGTAAACGCTGAACAGTGTTAGGACATTATTGTCCCTGAATACCTCTCGACAGCTCTCCATTATACCCAGATCGAAAATGAGTCTAATGATGCGTTTTTGGGCAATAAACAGTCTTGTAACGTCCATTTTCCCCCATGCTAATATGTTATACACCAGGTGGGGATAAGCCAATGCATAATACATTACTAGTAGGCAGTCTCTTGAGAATTTAATATTTAACTTGAGGATGGCGTAGTAGGCGCTATTTAGCCTGGAGGAAACATAGTCAGCATGCTAGTTCCATGTAAGCTTGTTATCTAGGTAGCTGCCTAAGAATTTGGTACTTAATAAGGAGCCTTCAATAGGGCTTTCAGGTGCCTTTCTATTGAAGAATTGAACAGTGACTGTTTTTTCATTGTTCAGTAGTATGGTATTTTTATGCACCACGCACTTATTTCCGCATTAGCAGTGCTTATTTTTTCTAGTAGTACTTGTTGTGTCTCTGCTTTGATTATTATGTCGGTATCGTCCGCGAAGTTGACGACATGCCCCTCGGTGATGAAATCTCTTAAATCGTTTATGAATAGGATAAAGAGCAGTGGACCCAGCGTCGAACCCTGCACAGCACCCTCCCGTAGCTTGTGCAGATCCGATGTCTCGCCGTCAACCTGGACATACAGCTGACGGTCCGTCTGGTATGACGATATTAGATCCAACACCTTACCCCGAATGCCCAGGGCGCATAACTTATCGCGCACAAACGATTGTGTCGATTGAGTCAAATGCACGGGAGAAGTCATAGAATACCCTAGCCACACACTGGCCCCGGTCTACGCCACTAGCTAGCTATAACTTTTACCAGATCCACTGTCGCAGTTTAGGTTGACATACACTTTCGGAAGACGTGCTGGTTTGGTGAGATTAAGTGGTAACGCTGGAGATAATCCCACATCCTCGTCAATAGTACTCTTTCGAATATCTTCGAAAGTGGACTCAGTATCGAAATTGGTCTGAAGTTTTCTACTTGGCCCCTGTCCTCTTCTTGTGGATTGGTAGAATTTTTGCCGTCTTGAGCCTCGTGGGGAATTCCCAAGTAGAAAATGCTAGGTTGATTAGGTACGAACATATGCTGCACAATCTCATTTGACACTCATTTAGTATATTCGTAGGAATGTCGTCACTGCCCGCACTTTTGACGTTTTTTTAGGGCTATGATGACATTAAATACTTCGACCTCACTTGTAGGTTTTAAGAACATGGTCATACTTTTGGGCTTGGAGGTAGTGCATTCATTTGAACGCTGGTCACCAAGGCGCGTTTTTACAGTGGTGTCAGTTATTGTCGCAAAGTATTTACCAAATATCTGGGCAACATCGCGGCTATTGCTATTTTCACTGCCTTGCTCATGTCGTAGTATGATTTTCTGCCATAGGTTACTCGAGCCTAATTCTACATGCACTAGGTCCCAGATCTTCTTCCTTCTATCCTCCGCATCTCTAAGAAGCCTGTCGTTGTGGAATCTTTTTGCCTGGATGATGAGTGCCCTGTGCTTCCGTCTTTCATCCGTGTATATGTCTCTCATTTGATTCGTTTGTAGTAGGCGGTATAATTGGAATTTAGCTTTAAGATTCTTGCTAGAGGCCCTGACCTGGTCGTTAACCCAAGTTTTGGTTGTTGGAGTATTGCTGGTTTTTCTTTTCACTGGACAGGCCATGTTTATGCAGTAGTTGAATTCCTCCATGAATGTATCGTATGCCGAGTTGATACTCCCAGTACAGATCATATTCCAGTTTATTCCTCTTAGGTGTGTCGATACCTCTATGATATTATGGTTGCCTACTTACCTTTTAGCCCGAGTAACAGCTCGTGGGCCACGGTTGTTACGTTTTGGCTGGCAATTGATACAAAGCAGTTTTGCTAGATGGTCCGACAGGTTTAGATTCATATTACAGCAGGTGAAGTCCGATTCTATATCGGTCACAATGTAGTCGAGCTGGGACTGGGTGTATCCTCGGTCAGTTTTCTGGACTCTGGTTGCTCCCACTAGCTTGTTTACCATCCCAAAGGATGCGAATATATCTAGCAGATTTTTTTTCTGAGGGGTATTACCCATTTGATCAATGTTTAGGTCCCCGGTTAGTATTCAGCTGCTATCGAGCTCATGCATTTTTGTTAGAATGGCTGTTAGGTTGGTAAGGAAATGCTGAATGTTACCAGTTGGTGGCCGATATATTGTAGCGATGCCCACCATACCAGTATATAATTCTATGGAGCAGACCACGCATTCTATCGTGGACTCAACACAGTATGCATTAAAGATAGTTTGCTCCTTAGAGATCACCTTATTACTTGCCAAGACCATGACTCCACCATGTTCTCGATGCTGCCTACTGAAGTGTACAATTCGGTTATACCCCCTAACTTGCAGGTACTTAACATTATTCGCATTACTCCATGTCTCGGTGAGGCATACTCGTATCTGGGGATGTTCTTCACTACTTTCGTGCTCCAGTTGGTCTAATTTGACGAGTAGCCTTCTAACATTTTAGTGTAAGACTTTAAATATTCTGCTCTCATTGGTTGTCTTTATTTTGTTGTGGACAGTTTTTGTGGAGTTTGTTATGGGTCGCACGTCCTGAAGATGTTTTGTTCCTCCGAATTTTTTTTAATGGATTTACTGTTATTCCTATGGGCCATATATGGGGACTGCTGATAACCGCCGCATCTTTCTCTAATCTTAAAGCATTTGTACTTTTCCGCGGCCTGGCGATCCTCTCGTTCAATGGTCTCGATCGCTACCCCAATATTGCCAATGTACGGGACGAGATAAACACGCAGCTGGGCCTCTGTATCTTCGTACTTGTATTTGCCGAGGTGAAAAAAAGTTTTCTTCTCTGCTGCGTACACTATATTTAACGTATCTTTTTGGCTCCCGGTTATTACGTTTTCCCGATTTTCATTTGGGATTTGTGTACTAGCGTATTCCGCTGCCAGGTATCTATTTTTATTGTTATTGCTTCGAGTGCTGTCCCTTGAACTCATTATCTCTCGATTTGGTTTTGCACCGGGCACGGGCCCGGATTCTTTGGTTTTGTGTGCCACGTTTTTTTGGCGGTGTGTTGTCTGCCGTGCACATATCCCTCGGCTGGATAATTTTAGTGCAACTAGATGGCGCTGCGTTTGCAGAACCAATTAGTTTTATGTTTTGTTTCAAGATATCAATGTTATCCCTTGGTTCGAGAATCATTTCATACTTGCGCTGTAGTAGGCTCTCCATGTAACCTACTTTGTCGCACAGCCCCCCTATGTGGGGTGAGTCACTTTGCTGTACCACCGTCGCTTTTGGGGTTATATTAGCACAACAGTGGATATTTCCGTCTGTATCCACGTAAGTTCCAGGGATTTTTAATACACAATTCGCGTGGTAATCCGAGGCACATGATGAGCATGTGATGAACCGTTTTTACTGCCACCGAACAGTACTTGCACACTGCATCGTCACAGGGAATTGCTTTTGCTGGCGCCATCTTCAAACTCAAAAACTCAAAACTCTTGAAACTTAATGAATTAAGATTTGATCTTGGCGAATTAAATTTTTGGATTTGCAATCTAATTTAACCTAACTTAAAAATAAAACTGATTAAAGTGGTGAGGACAAGATACACAAAACATTTTCTTCAGTATCCGAAGAGACTATAAGTATGAAAAAATAAAGATTGCTAAGTATAGGGATAGTTGCGAAGACCCGATATCTCAATCTACGTGGGGCTAATAATCATCAGATCTTGGGAAACCTCGTTATTGCTATCGATGTCTGTTACTTTGGGGAGCAACTGAAGCAGCAATTTCTGTGTAATGTTAAATTGTTCGTTCATTTTAAAATCCAGATATGGCTGAAGTGAAGTGAAAGCGATGGTAATTGGCCGTAGCAGCAGAAATAGGCTGTCAATATACAAATAACAATAATAAATTTACGGGGTGGACTGAAGTGGATGTGAAATGAACCCACAGCTATTGTTCACGTAGTTTTGACGTGCATTCTTGCATTTTGGTATTTAACTAGCTTATCTCTAACATACTCTTCTCCTCCGGTGTACCACAGCATCGAGGCGTCTTCATCGTGAAATTCAGGCGTGGCTCGCCTCTGCATCACTCTCTCTTTTCGCCCCTCCGTCGTGCCTCTCTGCTCGTTCTTCTATCCGGTCCAAGCTTTGCCTCCACACGTTCAGTCTACACCGGTCCGTGGCTATTGCGTCCAGTTTGAAAGCGCGCGCAACTCGTGCTCACCTCGCCTAAGCCGTGCTTGCTCGTCCAGGTGTCGCCCTCCACGCGTACCCAAAGAATTTCACGCGAATCTGTCGCCTACACGCGACCAGGTAGTTTTCGGCGTATCCATTGCTACCTGTGAAATGAATGCAAAACCCCAAGAAGTGTACGTGACAACTTGCAGTTTGCGTAGCTGATTATGTTAGTCCGCTCTTCGCCGTTGTCGATTGCAGTCTGGTTGTTGTGACTTTACGTGATTTCGTGTACCAGACCCGAAGGAATAAAACGCACCCAAGTGCTGCGTTTGTGTGTATTTTTCTGTGCCAGGTAGTTTTGTGTGCAGTGTGCTGGTGAAAAAAGCTCGGATTTACTAGCGCGCACATCGCTGGATCTAAGTCATGGTAAAATTGCAGTTAGATATCCTTGTGTGGATTCTGGATGGGATGAAGGCGTTCGGTCGTAATTTTATGCCGAACGTGTCGGGTAATCGGTGTGCCATTACACGGACGCATTTTACGAACTGGTAATGATAGATAATGGCTTTGTATAGATTACAGGTTACATTTTGTGGCCTCACTGCGGCGAAACGCGAGCCGTTTCATGTATCATTAGAGCAGTGTGCTTTCCAAGATGAGTACAAAAAATCAACACGTTAAATGTCGTGGAAAAACACTTATGTTCTAGCCTTGACTCCTATTGTAAATTCACCAACTACTGATATTTGAAGTCATTATTTGTTTTACAGATGTGACCCATTCTACAAAAATAATACTTTGCTCCTTGCAAATAAAGAACAATTGTAAAAATAAAGCACAAGTTATCCTAGTTTCACAAATTCACTGGTGATGTTTCAACATTTTTTTCTAATGGGAAGGGATATTCAAGTCATTACCAGTAGCCAGTGTTCGATACATGTACAAAAGTTTGCAACAGAAATTTATTTATTATTTATTTCTTAATCTTTAAAAAGTTAGTTCTTCATCTAAAACCAATAAAAATACAAAACAAATGACAAACGACTTTTAGGCTTCATCATCAATCGGCCACATCTTTTCAACAATTAAATAATGATTATTTTACATAGGTCAAAAGTGCCCATAACTTCAACTAAAGATTGTCCACCTAGGAATAGAAAAAATATGAAAAAAATATATCAAACATATCTCTACGAAGAAAGTAAACTTATACGAAATTGTAATTGGTTGTAAGCATAAAAAGATAGAAATTAACTTCGTCCAACCTCATCAAACTTCAAAATAGGCTCAAATTCTATATAATATAAAAAAAGTAATATTAGGCTTACTGAGTTACGGTTCCGACTAGACCATCAATAGTTTATGGTAGGGTTCGAGTTTAGCCCATGGCAATACTCTAATTATTCAAACGCCATTGAGGTGTAGTGCATTCAGACTTCGACTAATGTCTAATAAGCTTGACTGTCATGTGCCTTCTCTGAGGCATATTCTAAGAAATTATTATGATATGACTGCATCAGTATTCCACTCGTTGTATGAAATACAATCAATCGATTATTTCTGTACGGACATACTTTTCCAATTTTGGCAAAAAAATCAACAAGAAATATAAAATATGTCTTTACATTGTACGAATATTCAGTGCAGTGCCCCTCGCAAAGAAATATAAAATTGAAACTCATAATTTCGGCTAGAGACCACAGAATAGTATATTAAAATACCAGTTGCAGAAGCACGAATTTGAAATTCCGAAACGAGCCGCGTAGCAGCGAGTTGAGGAACAAATGAGTGCTTGAAGGACCTTCTGCAACGAGTGTTTTATACTATTTTTTCTATTTTGCCGCATCATGCTATTCTATAAATTACATTTTTTTAAATTTTAATCTGGGGGATTTGCGGTGCTTGGTGACATTTATGTGTCGGTTGATAATTTACATGATGTCACTATAAATTCTCAAGACAAATCGCTTGTAGCTGTTAATGTGTATAATAATTGTACTTTCCACGGTAATAATTTAAATTAAACTTCGTTTTCATTGATTTGCTGTTCTCTGTGAAATTTATTTTTGACGTATGTCAGTTGACAGTTCAACGTCAACCGTCAACGCTACCACTACCAACATCAATGCAGTAAATGTTGCTAGTCTATTCTAGCACACCAACCGCTTATTCTAACACTCAAATGACATCATTTGGGTGCTAGAATCGACTTATTCTAAACGCAAAATAGAAAAATTATGTTTTGTACGAATATTCAATGCAGTGTCCCTCGTAAATAAATATAAAATTGAAACTCATCATTTCGGCTAGACACCACAGAAAATAAGTTATAATGAAATGAGTCCAAATGTCTAACACAATCGACACATTATTACTAATCTTTAAGGAGATCAAGTCAGGGCCTCCATTTATATCCATTTTATTTGATATAGAAATTTCAGAATTTAGTTTGATTTTTTAAATAAAAAAATGTTCATTCAACAATCGAGTAAAGTGAAAATCAGTTTGAAACTTCAGAATTTAGCTATGAATTATTCAAATTCAGAATTTTTCATTTAAAAAATCAGGAAAACTCGAAATCAATTCGAAACTTCTCAAATCCAAAACTTTTCGTTTAAAAATCAGGATAGCTAAAAATCAGTTCGAACTGTTGCTCAAGTCTGTAATTAAATATTGATAGAGAAACTTTATAATTTAGTTCTTAACTTTTCAAATCTATCATATGATCGTTGATGTATAAAAAACAAAAATTTAGGTCAAAAGTATCAAGATGCAGAAATTTGAAGCTATTTTATTTAAAAAGAAATCATTTAATCAGTAAATATGACATTCGTTCCAAAAAAGGATATGTAATTAAGAAAGTGACTTTAAAATTTTATGTCGGAACTTTTAGGAGCCACAATTTAGTCGTGATAACGAAAATTCAAAATGTTATAGAAAAATGTTTAGAATTTTGTTGTCATATTGTCAACTCTATAATTTTGTCTTTGGTGCAGATAATTATGGATTTAGTACAGCACTATTAAAACCCAGAATTCCATATTTGCTAAAGAAAATTTAGAATTTTTATCCCAATTTTTCAGAAGTAGATTTTTTTAATTAAAAAGTCAATTTTTTTTAAATATAAAGTTTCTGATATTTTGTTCATGAATGTGACTAATTAGTTCACAATGATTAAATCCTGAATTTAAATCTACCATTTAGACAGTGATAAAAATTCTAAATTTCTAAATTCATTTCTCAACTTTTTAAATCCATGATTTGGTCCTAACTGAAAAAATTTAGAATTTTCTTAGGAATTATTAAGATCAAGAATTTCGCATGTGATAATGAAAATTCAGATGTTTTAGTTAAAAAATCAGAATTTAATTAGAATGACTGACAATTCGTCGAAAAAATTTCAAATCCAGATTTTGATGTTATACACGCAGGCTTTAGAAATTAGGCAAATTTTCAAATTCAGAATTATGTTCTGAAGTTTTCGAATCCACAGTTTAGTCTGTGATGTAGAATATATGATTCCATAGTTTAGCATTTTATTAATATACTCGGAATTGTGTAATTTAAAAAATAAATTATTAACAATTCTAATTTTATTTTCGTATTAATTTTTCAAAAGACCGGTTATGTCGATAGTCCAATAAAGATTGTACTATTACTACTTTTTCAGTTCTAAAGTTTATTTTAAAAACAAGTACAATTGAAATTTAATTTTGTAAGTATTCTTCGTACTAATAATTGTTTAATAATATTTTTCCATAAAAATCTAAGATTTTTAAGAATTTTTGTAACTATATAAGTACTATATATGTACTTAATTTATCTTTTAATTTTTATAGTTTATCAAAATAACAAGAGAAACAATTTTAAAATCAATAAGAATTTAGTTGTGGGCATATTTTCGTCAGAAAATTTTAAAACAAATAAAAATTTAGTTATGGGCATATTTTCGTCAGTTTCTTCGTTATTAACGAATTTTAACATTTTTTCCAAAAGCTGTTTCAGGAGCTAACTTTTTAGTATATCTATTTCTGTATATAAATTTCTGGAATTCATTTTTACGAATATTTTGAGTACATTCTTGATTTTATATAATTCGCTGTTCCAGTTTTTATGGTAGAGGCGCGTTTTCACGAATCAAGTTTAATTGATCGATTACAGTTGATCAACAAAAGTTGAATAATAACTATAATATAAAGTTGAACCAACTTTAGAATTTCAACTGGAATCCATCAATTTTTAATTCGTGGAACGCGCCTTAAGTATTTCAAAAATTTATCTAAAAGAACATTTTTTCTAATTTTAATTTAGGGTATTTTAAATTTTATTTATTCTAGTTTCATATATATATATATATATATATATATATATATATATATATATATTTGTATAAAAAAATATATTTTCTTGGGTTATATTACTCAGTAGGTAGCAGTCCGAATCTCAATTCTGATGTGCTACTCTAGAAATCTTTTGTGCTTTGCTTATTAGCACACATTTTAATCACGTTCAAGAGTACGCACTAAAAATCTAATTTCTTCATCTCTAACAAGTCGGAAGTTATAAAAACTGAGGATTCAAAAATTCCACAATTATCTTCGACCACGTAACAATCCGTAATTTAACTTATTTTGTCTAACAAAAAGTAATTAAGGCTATTTCCCTACGTACCTCCTAAATAGTAATTTGATAAAGTGTAATCACACATCCAAAATCTCGACACCGATCATCCACGTAATACACTTTTTCGACTGGTTTTTATAAACAGCAGTCTCCGTTACTCCTCAAGACACCTCAAGAGGTGCACTTATGTCGTTACCGCAACATCTGGCTCGGTCTATTTTAACGGTACTTGAAACCGAACCTGCAGCCCAATTCTGGAAATTATGTCGTAAGCACACGGCTCCACTTTTTTAGTTTATCTGCCTTCAACAATAATTCAACGACAACAATTGTCGTTTTTTTAACTTAGCTGTCCTCAATAATTCAAGCATAAATTGGTTTCATAATAATATGTATTTTTATAATTCTCATCACCATTAATGCAGAAATTTTGGAAAAATTTGGATACATATTTCAATTAAAAAAATTCAATAAGACCAAAATATATGCAGAAATAGCAAGATAAAAATATTTAGACGAATAAAAAAAATATATTATCTGATTTATTTTGAAATTATTTGTGTGCATAAAGGTCATCCTTAATACATTTTTTTATTGTAAACTCTAACAGTGTTATTCATCAAAAAATTGAATCCGTGGTTTAGCGATGGTTTAGCTGTGTTTTACAAAGGGTTGCCAAGGTTACTTAACCAGGGGTTTAAACCACCGCTAAACCGCGGCATTAATTTTTGTGAATAACACTGTAACATGTCGGCACCTTCTTTGCAGAACATCGTATGTAACAAATTCCACATATGGCATTTACATTACTTTTTAGTGGTATAATAATAAACGGCTACACTTGTTTTAGAAATAATGCAAGTTTAGGGGTAAAACTATATTTTAAATGTATTATACTTCGGCAGGAGCTGACACATTTACAGTTACTTACAGTAACGAAATGAAATTAGCTGTCTAAAAAAATGTCACTTACGATGATCTGCCAAAAAGGTGTCGATATGTTAAATATGCGAATAAATGATTTGATTTTATAAAACTCTGTATTTGCTGTAAATTGTATGTATACTTCTTATTTATGTAGAGTTAAAACAAATGAATCATGAACATACTCGGTATGCGTTGCTTGATTTCGTGTTCACCTCAAAGCAATTTATTAAACTGCTTGTCGCATTTTCAAATTTTCGTGCCGATTAACACCAATGATTGATTGCTATCGATTATTCTCGCGCATATTTGTATTCGCATCAAATAACCAGTTTCTGGTACTAATAATCATATATTTACATCTACCATACCTGTATACCTATGTACAGAACATTAACAAGAAAGACAATCTGCGTGGGCAGCACAAAACAAATGTGCTGTGTTCTTTCTTCTCCGAAAACTATGAAATATTAGCTTTTTTTATTACTTTGACTCTTGATTTAGAAAATGTACAATAATTGATAAATTATTTTTATCAATTGACTGAAAGAGTTAATACAATTTCATAATTCAAGTCTAAATTTAAAAGTTTGATTTAAATTCTTAAGTTTCTTTATCACATATTAATTTTTGGATCAAAAGAGTGATAGTTGATCAGTTTTCCCGATTAAATTCTGATTATTTAATTCTAGATTAAAAAAAATCTTAGCAAAATTCTTCTTTATTAAATGCAAAATTGGTGATTGATTAGAAATACTGCTTAAAATAGAAAAGAGCTCACTTATCGGTGTAAACAATATTTATTATTATCATCATGGTATTTTTTTGTGTACTTCTTATAATTAATCCCTTCATCCAATGTATATCGGTTCTGTGGCTCAGATTTAGAGTTTGACGATGGCGCACGGAATGTCGCCTGGGGAGATCCATCCTGAATCCTGAGGGCGAGAACTGGTTGTGGGTTCGGCGCTGTTATTATGTTGTGATGTTTTTTCTTTCCGGTTTTTGATAGGACTTGAATATCGAGTGCAGTCCGGTTTCCTCGCAACGCGTTCAGGCTACTGAATTGTATTTTCAGTCGCCCAGTCTTCGCAGTTGCTTCACGGTCTATTTGGATGGAGATTTGGGCCTCTACGTCAGTTCGCCCTTCGCGAGTTTTACAACCATTTAAAATGAAGGAAACAAACAAATTTCTTAATATGTATTTCATAATTTAGGAATTAACAAAATTAATATTCAGTAGCACCATTTACTCTTTTACTTATGTACTACAAAAAAAAACACGAATTTAATGACTTCAGCAAGATATGTCATGAGATAGCTCCATGAACTCACTTTTACTTGTTCTCTACAAAAAAGCCCCTTGATTACCATTGCAAAGTTATTTCCTTCTGACGGCTTCCTGAGGATTACAAATTAAGCCCACTCATCGCGTTTCGCTTTTGCTCGAATCGCGCGCATTTCCTGCGAGTGTAAATGCGGCCACGCAAAAAGTGATAACGCAGGAGCGGATGAAAAAGGCGCGATTTCACTCTCCTCTCCGATCGTCGTCGCTCCTCGGGCTCTTAATTATGTAAAGATTAAAGAGGGGCACTTATGTAACTCCTCGCGATGGAAACCAGTTCGGATCCTCTTCGAGTAATTACGATTCCGGTCCGGCGGCCACTTTTTGTTATCTGCAAGCCTACAGACGGAGAGAGATGAAGGGAGAAAGGTGGACCTATAGAAAGAGGACGCACTATTAAGCGGAGGATGTTGAATGATTGGGAAAACGAATTTCCATGCATTCAGGGCCTTAGCTAGAACGAAACGAAATTCTTAAATTTGTAAATCGAAATTCAATATTTCTAATGGACTCAAAATTTGTGATCATATATTGTTTAAGCAAATTTTATGGGATTTTTAAGAAATTTTGCCTAGAATTAGAATTTTGCACAAACTGCAAAATTATCGCACACCAGCATTAATGTTAATTATTTTCAAATTCTATAATAATCCCAAAATCCAAAATGATCTACATCTCAAAATAAAAACTCTAAATGGAACTTTTAGATATACAATAGTTTTTGTATATCATAGTTTTCGTATTTTTTCGTTCGTAGTAAAATACACAACATTTATGAAATTTCGAATAAATAGTGCAAGGAAGTTAAAAATCTTACATTACTACTCTTGTGGATATCTTATACCGTCTGATAACTATACGAAAATCTATCAATATGGATAGAGAGGAAGACTAGTTTTTTTTAAATTCTGGCTGTGTAGGGGGAAGAAGTTCCAGACACTGACCCTTAAATAGATACATAATTAATATATTCAAAATTATTTTATATAATTTATAACGTTTTATATTTTAACCAGAATGTGTATATTTAATAGTAATAAAATGACTAACAAATAACTAACCTTGTCCTTTGTAACAAATAACACTATACTAAGAGCATAAAAATAGCTCTTAGCATCGTGTTTCTTAAAACATGGTTTTTCTTTAACAAAAATGTGGAATGCGAGCTCATTAATCTCTGCAAATTGCCTTCATCAACGCCTAAAAAATTTGCATACATGGAATATTAATAGATATGAATTTTAATCGATGCTAAATCAAGCATGTAGCCTTAAGCTATAGAAATTAATTCACGTTGATTATTTTGTTACATAAAAGGTAATAAATAAATAAACACATGGCGTAAAATTAACAATATTATATATATATATATATATATATATATATATATATATATATATATATATATATATATACTTTAGGTACTTTAGTAATAATACTTTACTGTTACAATTTAGTACGTCCGAGTTCCGTTCCACATTGTTCATCCATACGTATGGTGCTCACGTTTTAGGTTTAATTACTTCAACAGTCCTAAGAAGACATCATTTTAAACATAAAAATTCATACTTCGTGTTTGAGACACCGGGCATTGAATTTGAAAATAAAACCTTTTTTTAATGTATTGGAAAATTTCGTTTCGGTGTTAAATGTTTTGTAACAAGATTCCCATTTATGTACCAAGACTGCTTTTTTGGAAGGTATAAAGATCCATTTCTGAGTAATAGGTTTAAATTATATGATTTATGATATAAATTCATGTGATGTTCGAATGTGGTGCTGCGTTTTTTGATACGTTTTTTAATAGACAAAACACCTAAACTTTAAATTTTACTGATACCCTTAAAACAGATTCTAAAGATTCATGGACGATAATAAAATAAATCAAATGAAAAGTTTGTGATCAAATTAAAAAAAAGTCTTTTAAAAACGCTAAAAAGCATTGCTACAATTTCTAATAATTTTTTTTTTTTAACATTTAGAGATCATACGAGCACAGGCTCATAATAGTTCGGCCGGTCATAAACAAACAAATCATAACACGTACATAAATGATGAGACATTTCGAAGACAAAACTGTTTCGACTATATTAAAATATATACCTTACAAAAGCTGAATATTTTATCCGAATAACATAATGAATAAAATTAATATAACAAATCTTTAGTGAACGGACAGCTCATAATAATTCGGTCGATATCACTGGTCAACACAATATTTGTTCCTAAGACGTAAATAGCAGATTCCGTTGGAAATTTTGCAGCTGATTTTAGAAATGTCAAAAAAAATGTTTCTAGCACGTAAAGTTTTTGTGATATTTCATTTTTTTGCAAAATGTGTAACCTAATTATAATGGTATCACTTTTCTAACCTCTCTTTAACTGAGAACGTGTTTTTGCAAGTAAATAGTGAAAAAAACTATGTAAAAAATCTAAAAAAATTACCTGCAACACATATTTTTTTCATTTCGTACATATGCATAGTAAATACATTCCGAAATATATATTTAAATTGAAGGGACAACACATTCGTCAAAATGTGTCCATCAGTGTATTTAATATCGGGTTGCATCACCTTTGTTACAATAACAGCTTTAATTCTACTGGACATTGTATCCACAAGCCTTACAGATTCTTCTAGTAGAGTAGTGTCCCATATGTTCCCCAGCAAAGTAGCTTTTACGCGCTGGATTTTTAGTAAGTTTTTTTTTTCATATTATCCCAAAGGGTCTCAATAGGAGATAAATCTGGACCAGAAGATGTCCATTTTAATACTGGTATTTCATGATCTTTGAACCATGTTTGAATCATTTTCGCCGTATGGCATGGTGCACCGTCCTGCTGGAAAATAAATACACCTTCGGACGATTCACAATTTAAAATTGAAGACAAAAAATTTTCTTCCAGAATGTCTCTGTACGTTTGAGAATTAACTATGCTGTCAATGAAATGTAATTTCCCTACACCTCTTGCAGACATAGAGCCCCAAACCACAACAGGGGCTGGAAACTTGACCTTTTCAACTAAACAATCATTATGATAAATCTCTGAAGATGTACGCAAAACTCGTGTCACCCACACAAACAAACCAAAATTCGTCACTCCAAATTATACTATGCCATTGTCGTTCATCTGTGCCATATATATATATATATATATATATATATATATATATATATATATATATATATATTTTAATATAGTCGAAACTATTTTGTCGAAATGTCTCATTTGCGTACGTTTTATGATTTGTTTAGGCCTCTGCTTGAACATGTAAACCGGCCGAATTATTATGAGCCAATTCATCCAATTGTCAAAAACAAGGGAAAAAAGTCACTCAAAATTCTTTATAAATGTTAATAAAATGTAATCCTAATTCTTTTCACTTAAATGCTAATAGTCTACAATAATTATTCAAAGCAAGTGTTTGAAACTAAAAATGTTATAAATGCTAAACTCTCAATGTGCCGAATTTAGTAACAAAATGTTACTAAAATTACAAATTTTGACTTGGTTGCCGATTATTTCTGTTTATTTTCGTTGTACTAATAATTAAATTGGCTATGTTCTGAGGCAATCTTTTGTGGACCATCCTTGAACTAAACCCAATCTGTACTTTCGCTCGTCTTCCATAATTTCGACGACGACCTCTCATCACTTTACTTAGCCGAGTTTTCGAAACTCGCGATTTCTACGCGGCGAGCAACGTTTTAATGACGCCTTTTTTCATGACTGCCATTAAATATTATTTTCCATTATCCATTATGCAGGCACTCCGCCGCTGTGACAATAATACACAATGATAACAGTGCTTCGCTGCAGGACAAGGACGTTCCACTTTCCACGTTGTGCAACTCTGGCTTTTCTGAATGGTCAGTGATGATGACGGAGTGCGCTATTATGGATCCAAAATTGGACACAAAAATTGGCCATTGTACAAATAATTAATGCTGCGCTGTTATGGGCTGGTTCGAAATTGAATTGATGCTTGAGTTAAATACTATTGTAGATAATCGGCAGTTAATTAAAAGGAGTGTAAAATTATATGAGTATTAGGTATATTAAAATTCACACACAATAATGTGCATTTTAACACGTATATATAAAAAAGTTTAATTATCATTGAGAAAAGGTGAGCTGAGACTTATAATTATTGCTGAAAAAGTTCATTATATGGATGTTAAAATTATTATATGCAATTATAAAAGACAATACTAACTTTATAATTGTGGCATATAAAGCTATCACTTTTAATTAATTTTCATATGAAATAACAGAACGCAAAATATTATTTGTTTTCTTCTAATTTTAGGACAAAGCATGTTCAAAATTGGCAGTAGTTTTAAAATGTGGCACTTTCCGTAACTAGTTAGGAAATACTTTTCGCAACTGGTGATGAAATATTCAATTAATACATTTAATTATACGACAAAACAGAGTAATTTATAACTATTGTATAGTTTATAAACAATTATTAGTCATTTTTATAATAATTAATGAACATACTTAACAAAAATAATAAAACTAGTCAATATTCGGGCATTATTATAAAACCAATATTCTTCGCTTTCATGATTTTTTTTCCATATTTTATGACCTGACTATGCGTTATTACAGTGCTTTTGTCTCACTTCCAGCTATAAATGCCTAGGCAGGAAATGTGACGATCTCAGTGTATGAATAGTACGCATTTAAAAAATAATTTGCGTTTGTCGTGCCACAGACCACTCGGCAATAACATGTGATTACTCACATTAACTACAAATTGCTTCCAGTTTTTTCCCTAAATAATTACATTTTTGCACACATGTGAGTCATGATTGGTAATTTACATGTAACTGATTCGATTCGAGAGCACGTTCGTAATAAACAGCCTTCAATGAGGTCGTTATAAATAGACCAAAACTCATTAGGGCGCCGGTTATGTAATAATCTCTGATAGCATCATAATGGTTAAAAACTTGTTGGGAGCTCTTGAGCGTCGATTAAATAATTAATGAAACGAGGTTTGGAGTAGAATTTCTACACATATAAAACATCTGAAGTGGCCACCAGATGAGCATCGTACTTCATTTCTTCAAGAAGATATAATTTTAATTTTTCCATATAACAAATATTATTTTTTTCAGATTTTTTCCATACCAGCACCTAATAAAATTTGCAGGATTTCAGGAAAACTAATCGTTATAATAATAAATAATAATAAATTGTTATAATATTTTGTTATAACATTTTTTGACAGTTTTAATTGTTTTTTTTAATCATTGTCTCAAGAATCTGTTGTTTTATGTGTCATTGCGGATAGAAAACTTTAGTATTTTATAAAAAAATCCATGCTTGAGTAGTATTAAGCACAATCTATCTAATAGTTGTTTTTCTATCCATACATATGTAAACTACATATCTGTCACTAAATGTTCAATAAATAAATTTGAGATTTCGGTCCAATAATAACTAATCTCTCTCATTGCAGAAAGCTAACAACTTGATTTTTTCACTTATTTGAAACAGAATCCTCGTCAAATCCAATTCCAAGAGAATTGTTTTCAAGTTCTAAATCTGGTACTAAATTTGCATTAAATAATTAGTAAAATACACTCCGCGACAAAAGTCTGGGTTCACTAACAATTTTTCCGATTTTTCGTCCTATTTTTTTTTTTTCAAATAAACCAAAATGTTAATGTTTGTTTATCAAAAAACAAAAATGAAAAACCACCTTTGGTGATAAATTAATAATTAATCTTTATTTACTTACATTTTAGGATACTAAAGAAATATAGTGTTTATAAAAAAAAGTGAAAAACACGAACTATGGGTACGAACGAAACTTTCAATATCTGGTGTTTCCACCACGAGCCCTAATAACACAGTCCAGACGTCTAGACATGCTGTTAATCAACGTTGCAATGTTTTCTTGCGGCAGTCTGTCCCACTCTTCAACCAAACATGCTGCAAGGTCTCTTAAGGTCCGAGGGCGATCAGGGCGAGCTCGAATGGCTCTTCCCAGTTGGTCCCACACGTGCTCAATAGGGTTCAGATCTGGTGAACAAGCAGGCCAATCCAAACACCTAATTCCGACTTCGTTAAAGCTGGAGCATCCAACGTAAAACGGGATTCATCAGTCCATAAGACATGTCGCCACTCGGCAGCCCCCCAGTTCTGATAAGTTCTAGCAAAATTCAGTCGGTTTTGTTTGTGACGAACCATAAGTTTTGGACCAGTGGCAGCCCGATAAGACTTTAGATTATTTTCTCGAAGTCGTCGCTGAACTGTACGTGCCGATATTTGAACATTTCTGACTGCAGCAAGCTCATTAGCTCTAATTGTTGCAGTTTCAGTGCGATTTCTCAAAGATTGTAACAACATAAATCGGTCATCTTGAGCATTAGTTTTTCTTGGTCTTCCTGACCGTGCTCTGGCTGTTAGTAGACCATCTTCCTCATACCTCTGCCAAATCCTTCGGACCCCGTTTTGAGAAACTCCATACCTACGGCCTGCTTCTCTCTGGCTATGTCCTTCTTCAATGTGGGCAATTATCCGTGCACATCTTACTGGAGATATCGGCATTTTGATCACAAAACTAAATTTCAGCACACACTGACACTTGCCAGCAACATTTGAAGCATGATAAACAAATCCATGACAACACCAACTTAATTGTTAACCAAATCTCAAAAATCTGAATAAGGCACGTTAGAAGGAAAACATGCACTATATTAAAAATTGTACGGCTATGCATTTGGCGACTACGTCATTAAACTTGTTTTTTGATAAACAAACATTAACATTTTGGTTTATTTGAAAAAAAAAAAAATAGGACGAAAAATCGGAAATATTGTTAGTGAACCCAGACTTTTGTCGCGCAGTGTATTAAGCAAACGGGACTAGGGACAGGATTCTCTTCAAACCTGCAGCAGAATACTACCTACAAATCTGGAACTAAATTTGCAATATGTAAATACATCTTCAGTATAATAATATCCCATATTTCTCACTGCGGAATATTGCACGTAATGGTTTAATTGGCTAGTTTTTCTGAAATGCTGTAATTGGTTGGTAAAATTGTGATTAAAATAGAACTTTAAAAAGTCACACTTTTCTAAATTTATTCTGCAAAAAGAAAAATTTTGGCTTAGTAATTTTTGACAGTAAGTACTACTGACAGTAAGTTACCTACTCCATTGTGCATGCAGTGGACACTATTCCTATATTGCCACATTCGACAATTAATCAATTGTGAATTGTGAATTTTGAAATAATCGATAACAATATTTAATTTGATCTTACATCGAACTCAAATATAACTTTAGTTGTCCATCTCGGACTTCCTTTGTTAGGTACATTCAAGTATTACAGATAATTTGCACTAGTTGCAGTTTTTTTTTAAATTCTAATGCTACAAAGTCTGTGTTCATTTTATAAGTTACTATTTTTGGGAAAAAAAAGGGAAAATTCAGAATAAAATAGACTTCAAATCAGCTCATAAAATTTCGTATAATTTTTGTTACTTTTTTTCGTGTGATTTTTAAGTTCTAATATTTATTAAATTAGATCATTTACATACCTATATTTACATAAAAAATAAGCCATAATACCATAAAATAAGTCGTATAATCGCTACGAAAAAATAATGAATTACATTTGTAAGTATTTATTCTGGAATTTTGTAACTTTTTGAAACAATGCTATGAAATACTGATTTTTTTTAAATATTTTATGATAAATCCAAATTTTCAGTTCAATGAAAACATCACCCTTTTTATTCTACAACTATTTTAGTTTAGTTTTAGTCTATTATTGATATCCTATTATTTATAGATGTTTTTGTTTTGAGGCAATGTTATCCAATTCTGAAGAATTTTCAAAATGTTTTATAATGAATTCAAATTTTCAATTCAACATAAACTTCATAAGTTTTAGATGCTAGATGCCTGTATTGTATATAGGTTTATCTCGGAAACCATAAGACATATAAATTCGGTTAATTGAGGAAAGAGTGGTCGTTTTAAGAGCTTATGCAAGATAGGCCTTTGTTTTTTGAAAAACCACCACAGTTTTTCAGTTATAATACAAACTTCATTTTTTTTAAATGCTAGTCATAGTAAAGAATGCTAGTCATGCTAGTCATGCTAGTCATAAGAAAAAAACATAGTTTTTGAGTTATAATACAAACTTCATTGTTTTTAAATGGCAGTCATAGTTGGCTTTGAGATTTATTTCTCTTTATAGCGATACAAGGTTTGCTATACTTACTTTGATAAATAAGGGCCATCTTCGAAAATTAACTTTATGACAATTATTACTTACTTTGACAAATAAACACGATACTGGACTATTTGTATTATAGAGAGTAGCAAAAACAGAGTTTGCCAGGGAAATTTTTCTCCCTCCTAGTACGAGAATTCTATTGTTTTTTCTCTTATAATTACACTAAATTCTATTCAAATAATACAACGAAAATTCCTGCATCTCATTTATTTATGAAAATAAGTATACAATTGTTATATCGTTATAAAGAGAAAAAAATCTCAAAGCCAACTATGACTGCCATTTAAAAACAATGAAGTTTGTATTATAACTCAAAAACTATATTTTTTTCTTCAAATAACAAAAGCATATCTTGCAAAAGTTCATAAAGTGACAACTCTTTCCTCATTTAAACGAATCTCTATGTTTTATGGTTTTCGAGACCTCAATGCTTAAAATGAAAAAAAAAACTCACCCTGTATATAAATTCTGAAACAAATTACAAAATGTAGTATGATACATTCTAGTAATTTTTAGATGCTAGAAAGTATGTACTGAGTGTACATGAGTTTTTAAGAATTATCATCAGTCATGAATTAGATAAAAATACAAAATGTTTCATGGTAAATCCAAATTTTCCTATTCCTACTATTTGATGGTGTATAGAAATCTACACACATTCAAACATTCAGGTTTTGGAGGATTCTGAAATTTCCAATAATTATACTATGTAGAGATTAGATAAAATTAAAGGAATTAAAAAATTATTATGCAATCTTCAGTTATGTTATTTTTTTCTCTCTCATTTTTGATAATTATATATATATATATATATATATATATATATATATATATATATATATATTTATATATTTTAAATAATGTTATGTACAGCCATGCTCACATAAATAGAGTACAAACATATTGACATTGCCATATAAAATTGCAATTGAAACCTAATTTCTTGTACTAGATTTATGTGAGCATGACTGTACATATTCAGAAAATTTCGTAAAATATGTATCAGATTATACAAACATATAATGAATGAATTAATGGCCTTTACCAAGAGGTATACTTTTTTATTACTTTAGTTGCAATTCTGTTACTGTTTGTTTATTAGACTATTTCCTGCGTGGTAAAAGGCCATTGTCTTTTTGGTTTGTATACAAAATTCATATATATATATATATATATATATATATATATATATATATATATAAAGAATTTCCAGGTAAGGTCTAAAATTTTCAATAAAAATCCAAATATTCCAAACCACCAAGATGAGTTCAGAATCTTTATCAAGTGTTGCAAGCATTGCATAGAATCAAGTGTTGCAAGCATTGCATAGAATCAAGCGTTGCATTTCTTTAAAGGCTGATTCGTAGATTTCTTGCGCGACGCAACGCTATGTTGTGACAATGCTATCGCTATGGGCACTTTCAGCGTGCATTAAACGTTGTTGAAGATGCCTATATCGATAGCATTGTCACTGCGTAGCATTGCGTCGCATAAGAAATCTATGAATCATCCGTGTTAGAGGATTTTAAATTTGTAATAACATTTGTGTTTGTTTCATGATGTTTAAACAAAACATATATACAAACTTAAAACCACAAAGTAACTATAATGCGAATAAAAATATATAATTCAATGAAAACGTAATATATTAAAAGTTTCTTTTTTAAATATTTCTGTACCTTTGGGTATATTTTTTATAGAATCGTGTTAAATTACCATCAAATTCAATACAAAGCTGAGATTACATCAATTGAATCGTTTATTTCAGAAACACGTCAAGATTTATATTTTTGGAATTTTAACATTTTTTTATGAATCCGTATTGTGAACGCATATTTTTTTACATTACCCCTTCAATTGCGGGATATTTAATTACAATATATTATATATATTTATTTATCAAGGAGATGAAGGATAACTTTATAGGTTGAAGGCTTGAAGGTTGACAAAGAACCTTCATCTCCGTGGTGAATATATTTTGAAGTATTTTATATAATAAAACTAAGCTTTACGATAACAAAATAATACATAGTTGTGTTAATCCGTGCCTGGCAACCGTCGTCACTATTCACTAACGGCGGCTTGACGCTGAGGTTGCTGTTGGAAAGGTTTATCATTTCAATGATTGTTCATTTAAAATGTAAGTTCATTTAACAATACATTTATTGATTATACATGTCAGTTGTTTCCAGATATAATCTACGAACGTTGGTTGTTTGTAAAAAAATATATCCGTTGCAAATATAAAATGTTGCTAACATGTTACTTTAACTCCTGTAATATGTAAATAAAAAGAGAGTTTAAAATTCTGAATAAAATAAAATATCGTTGTCTCCTGAAAAATAAGTCACTAAGCGGGTTTATGAAATAAACGATTCAATTTTTTCGGCAAATCAGAAACTTACAGAAGTTTCGGGGACTTACACCAATTTCCAAATATATTACAAATCTGTATTATCACTTTTTTTTGTTTTTTAACAATAATTACTGACTTCAGAAATATGTACAGAAGTTATAGACTGTAAGCTGCCTCTCATCCCAAGGATCGTTAGTTCGAACCCTTCTGGCACGAGAATTTTTGAGCTATATAAGTCCTACGACATCGATGTGATGAATGTGTTCCTTCGAGGGCAATTGGCAGTTGGTCTCGTGTTCTGTTGAATTGTGCACACTAAACATAGATGAAGCAAAATCTACAAACGCAAAATTTCGAAGTATGGTGGTGGTTCAGTGCTCCGCGACGGTAATTAGACACAGCAACAGAAATAATAGTAGATTATACCACGAGTCAATAATGATAGCTGTTATCCCCGAGGAATATTTACGAATCAATCCGCGTAAGCGGCGAGGACGTAACATTCCGAGGTAATAAATAATAGCCATTATTGCGAGTAATATACTCTACTTCCCCTACGACTAAATAGGCTAGTAGAACATTTTCGAGAGATGAGTTTGCGTTCTTTCGAAGATGCCATTCGGATTTCGATGTTTCCGGTATCAAGGTAGATGTTGTTTATGTAGCTAGTTGTAGCTCTGGATGTGCAAGTTAAAAACTCTTCATTTTCATCCATCTCAATACAAATACACAAACAACATGCGTTTGACAGTGACACTTTTGAGTTTGTGTATTTTTTTCCCATGGTATTATTTAATTTGAGAAATTTTGTAATTTGAGTGCAAGAGGAATAATGACTATTAATCCCTAGTCATTATTCCCTAAGGGAATAACATATAGCATTATACTACAAAAACCTCAAGTATAATACCTACATTATAAATTGGTCGTAGATAAACAAATTTAAAACAATACTTTAAGGAGAAAATTACGATGAGATTAAATTGTGATCGTTTTTGCTTATAATTATTAATAAATAATAGTTATTTATAAGTATTATATCTGCATATTATATAGAGAATAGTTGTAGATTATATCAAAATGAATGTAAACTTGATGTAATCTTAACATAGTTAGAAAATTAAATCGCACATCCATTAATTTTCAAGAAATTACCCTTCAATATTAATAATAATAATAATAATAATATATATATTTGGTGCTAATACAAATAATAATGTTTACACAAGTCAGGTACATGTAGGGTACAAAGGTATAATATAAATATGAAATCAAACAGACAGCAGAACAGATAGGTACCAATAATCAAATGATGGTTTAACAAATAAATGATTACTACAGAAACGCTAAAATTAACTCCCAGACAATTACATCGGTAAAAAAAAGAAAAATATTAATTAATTTCGAAACCAACAATTTGTCAGCTTAAAAATACAGCGTATAAATATTGCCCATTCTCAATATTATGCTACTCATAAAAATGGAATTTCATAATGTACTTAACCTACTTTTCCCTTTTTGATTATAAGATCCTCGATAACCCATTTGAGAACCGGCGACCTATAAACCCATTCATCACACTTCCGCGATTAATTTAATAACTGCTGCTCACTTCCCGAATTAATTTCCCATTTTAACCAGAGTTTCTTGAGCGCCGGACGTGGCGTCTGCAAGGCGCAACCATTAATTAATTTCGTCCTCATTAAGGACTTCAACGTTTACGCGAAGGTCCATCAAGGTCAGGCCGCTTCCTTCTCATGTTAGGACAGCACTGTTGAGTGGTATTTGCAAATTTGTTATGCTAACACATGGCTTCTGGCCTTTTTGCTTGCTAATCAACGATTATTTACACATTTATTTCCTATTAATTAGTTTATTCGATTGTAAGCGACAAACCGTTGGGGAATTTATTGCATATGAGTTCCAGCCAATATGGATTTGGCAAATTCTTATCAGGATCGTTACGATTGTTACTAAGTTGTAAAATAATTTGGTTATCAACAATTAAAAAAAAGTTTTTTTTAAATGTTTATATTTCATTCCATGATTTTTAGTTCTTTAATATTCTCAAGCATTTTTTAAGTTATGCCAAAATGTGTATTTTTGGAACAGTTACAAATCGACTTGTTTAAGTTTTTTTATTAATTGTTTTTTTTGTTTTTTTAGAGTTAATAATTTAATAATGGATTAGTATGAAATATGAAAAATATAATGAAATAATGAATTTGTTACTTTTAGGACAGCGTATAATCAGTTATCGTGAGTAATACAACAAGTGTTATAATGATTATGGAACTACAATTTTGTCGATGTATGTTGATGTGTATGATATTTAAATCAATGCTTGAAAATAATACAACAAATGCCTGAATGATTATTGGTATCCAAATTCCTTCGGAAATTTTGGGAAATGAATTATTTGCTTGTTGCCATATGTGTGATAACCAATAATCAAATAATGGACAGCCGATCATTTTCTATATATTCGTTTTCCAAAGATATAAATAAATGCTCACATACCTACATAGATTCCGCCGAACATGGTTTTTACAAGTAATACATAATAATGAATACCCCATATGTATTTAATGTATACTTACATTGAAAATTTTTTACAAGGTTTTGTTTTGTATTGTAAACTGTAATAATCGTAATCACACGATTCCCACAGACAATCAATCGTTTCTAGTCGAGCGGCGCCCGTCGAGGTCGAATCGTTTTAATTGGTCCTCGTGCTGTTCTCTGTTCTCGCTGCTCGCAGCAACCTCCGCACGCGAAGATCGCGCCCGTTATGCAACGGAGGTCGCCTGTAAAATGTTAAATAAAGAGTATTATCATCGTTAGTGCCTTGCATAATTGCGCTAGGTGCGGCCCAGAGAGAGAATCCTTCGGAGAGGAGGATTCACGGGCGCCCTGTAATGTCGATGGTGCGTCTGCTTTCAGCGTGCCGGCGTCACAACTTCCTGAATGAGATGCAGTTTAGCTACGGAAAATTAAACGGCAGGAGTTGGATTGCTTCAAATTTTATTATTATTACTAAAGGTTTAGATTGCTACAGATTTAATCTTAACGTTTCTTCCTTGGGGTACAGTAAAAAAATAAATTATTATGTAAGATTTAGATTGCTTCCCACTTTGGGCAGTAATCACACTTAACACCGTTCTTCCACCCAGGAATAGAGTTGCTTTTAGTTTTTATTTTACTGCTTGTGTATGACGAGTAATAATGTCCAGAGATTCCAAAGGCAACGGAACATAGTTTCTAACGTTTCTATCCGGAAGATAATTTATACCGAGTTTGGATAGTCTTCTTTAGAAGATGGTTAAATATTGCTGGCCATTCTTGAGCAATAAAAATTTTTAAATACGTTTTAGATTACAAAAAATAGTTTCACATTCGTCCACTACTATTATTATTATTATATATAAAAAAATGATATCGAAAATCTGTTCTAATTCTACGATGATGTCATTTAACGTGTGCATAAGTAATCTAGTTCTATTAACGCATCGGTGTTGTAAACATAAATCATTTTTCCATCAAGAAGTGGAGACCCCAGCCGGACACGAACAATGGTCTTGCGACACGCCGCTGTTTAACCGGAAGATTGGATCGAAGCTTGCAGTTGCAAAACTAACTGATCATCGGATAGCGTTCTTGCCCAAGGTGAGGAAAACAATGTAATCACCGCCGCCAGAGGCGCGGGTCCGTTTCCAGCTTGCTCGGTTGTAACAGCGCCGTCCTCAATGTTTGTTTATTAATTTTTATAGCGCTCGGCCGGTATTATTTATGCTGCACGGCGCTTCAAGGCGAGGCGCGGCGCAAGAGTTCGTACGCAACATGTGATAAATTTAAGGCTTGCGAAAATGTTGTTAAATAGAAGCGAATTGGCAAATAAGTTTGGCACCCGTTCGGGTTCACCTTTGCGCCTGTACAAAACGTTGCTCGTTAAATCAGTTGCAATTGTAGTAAAACATGAACGAAATAGTTAATGTTTAGCAGTAGAGGAAAATTGCTGATATTTTGATGATTTATACAGTTAAATTATCGCAATAGTTGGTACCTGCTAGGAGCCGGTCTTTCAATCCACTATTAAAGTTGCATCGTTATTTGACGGTATAAAATACTTACAACCAGATTATCAAACCATTTGCACACTTGCACTTAGTTTGTAATCTTTCGATGGGTTTATATAGGAAATGCGGCTGATAAGTTATTGTCCAATTTGGAAAGATCAGTTATTCTACAATTTGGAAAGACCAGTTATTCTGCAATTTGAAAATACCGGTTATTCTGAAATTTGGAACGACCTGTTATTTTCCAATTCGGAAAACAAGTTATTCTCCATTTTGGAAAGACCATCATATTCTCTGTGTACAGCACTCGTTTCTTACAAGAATGTTGGTGATTTCTTTTCTATGGCTAAACGAAATAGTTATATTTATAGGACAAAAATACTTTCGTCGTGCAAAATTGACATTATTTCATGTTTAGCTATCTCTCGTTTTAATATAATTTTCATCTAAAAATTGAGAATCTACGCAATTTATCTTGTACTAAAAATGGTTGATATCATATAATTATAGGTATACTCTAATTTTTCTAAACTGGGTTCACGTCAACAAACAGCTGTGTGATGAGGTTTTATTCGTACCACCGTGATTGTTTTCGAGAATATGCAAAACAATAGTTTAAGAATCGAAATTAATCTGAGGATCATTTGTTACATAACACTGATCACCGGTGGTTATAAATAGGTAATCGGTGTATAAACCGCGGACACAATTTTCGCCTGCCAATCATGTAATAAATCATGTTATGTTGGCGGCCGTGATATTTTTTTTGGCGGCGATGCCTAATCTTTTTCACTAACACATGCTCATACATATGTGTATAACCAACTTCTTTGACGTTTAAGTTGTTACATTTGACTGATTATTACAATTCATATTTTGCCATTGTAGATATTACACCATAACCATAAGATTGATATCTGTACGATAAACGGCAGAGAAGTCGACGAATTTGATACGAACCGCTCACTGTCGCACAAGATTGCACGGGCGCAACAGCTGATTGCAGCCATTTTTAAATACCCAGGACAGCTGGCAACCTTGTAAAATTGTGTCATCATTATTATGATTATTATTTTGATGACGTGGACGCCAGTTTAGAAAAAATAGAGTATACTTCACAAATTTGTAGCAATTTTTATACTTGATATAAAATTTTCCTCAATCCAACAGAATGATTCAATTTGCCAGAAAATAGTAACTAACATTATTAATAATGTTACTCCATCTGTACTGCTATAGAATTTTTAGATACAACTAAGTATTGTAACGTGTGAAGAATGCATAATTGATTTCAACAACACTCGGCAATTATATGCCTCGTGGAATATTTGTGGTATATAATATTCGTGTAATATCGTGTAATTATTCATCATAATTAAAATAAGCCATATATATGCATGGTATCATTCAATTTATCAATAAAAAGTTTTCATGTTAAAAGTATAATACACCAAATAAATCTTAAAATATAGGTAATCAAAATATACCTTATTTATTGTTTTCTTCATTTTTAATTTTTATCTAAATTTTGAATTTGGAATAAGTACAAAGTTAAACTTTAGTAAGAATTTATTTTAAGTATAATACACTAAGGAAGTAAATCCGAAAATATTGGCAATCAAAGTATACCTGATATTTGATTTTCATAGGTTCGTTTGAGCTTGTGAAAGGTGAAATATAATTAAAACACGAATTAACCCTTTTTCTCAAAAACATTTATTAATTTTAAATGTACATTTCCGTCGCGATGCGACCATCTTCAGTAAATATCAAATACGTACTGATATACGTACTGAGTACGTATTTGATATTTACTGAAGATGGTCGCATCGCGAAGGAAATGTACATTTAAAATTAATAAATGTTTTTGTGAAAAGGGGTTAATTCGTGTTTTAATTATATTAGATTTTCTATTTTCAATTTTAATCTAAATTTCTAATGTGGATTCACAGTTAAAACAAATGTGAATCAAGATATTATACCTTATTCATAGTTATTTCACAATTTTTATCTAAAGTTGGCAAAGCAAAATAATTTATCGATTGAGACATGAACCAATATAATTATCCAGATTTATTTCTGCTCGAATCTTTATTATGATTGTGAAATAATAGTTTTCTACACTGCAAAGCCGGTCGATCACGAAAGCGAGCTTGTTAATCGAGAGTGCGAGCTCGTAAAGTTCTAGTAACGGTCGAGCAATGTACAATATTTTATGGGATTATGAATCGAGAATTTTAATAAGTTTATTGAAATAGGTACATGTCGGGCGATTCAAGTTTTATTACCAGGCCAAAAATGGCGACTTCCAATTGAAATCAAAAATCCAAAATAAGTACACATGTTTAGATATTGATGAAGCCCAATCTGATGACAAAAATATTAATTTTAAACATCCGGTAGTTTATACGTTATTTCACAAAGAATTCGTAATTTTATTTATATAGTTTTTGTCAGAACATACTTTAATGCTATTCCAAACATTCCAGTGTAATGAAAGTAAAAAAATTTGCACCAATTATTGAATTAAATGAATTTTGATATTGCAAGAGTAAGATTTATTACTAAATAGTATAATATGACGGGTGCTACCAGTAATAGTTCCTACAATGGATTTTATGGGTTTTATAATAGGGCCGTACCCAATCCGTCCTCCAAGGCCCGTTCAACCCACGGGCGACTGGCGGAATCATAAAAAGTCATAAAACGTTCCAACCGCGCCGGGCGGTCAATGCTTTGTAGGGCTCTTGACTTACAAAATCATAAATCATTCCGAGGAAAGTTGGTCAGTAATGTAAAAAATGCTTTAATTTGAAATCTAATCATTTTCGTTAATTTTTGATTTCATAAATGGGTTCTATGAATAAAATAAAACAGTTTAGGGCAAATATAACGATATAGAAGTTTGCCCGAAAAGAGTTTTTTTTTAAATTTTATAACCGTCTATAATTCTATATAATTATATCGAAAAAGTCAAACTACCTTTCCGTAGATTAGTATCAGACCTGCCTAAATGCCTAAAAAACTCATGGTAATAAAACTTGAATCACCCGGTATACATATGCTATTCCATTGAAGTAGCCGCTGTAGTAAAAATTTGATTTTTATCATTGATGCATCATATTGCTTGTTTAAAACATCGTGTAGCGTGCATAAAACAGGCTTTCAAAAACGCGCGTTTCCTGTAAAGGTTTCCATGGATACAAAACAAATAACGTCATAAAAAATGAATTCATATAAATACCAATTTATTTTAATTTAAATGAATATTAAATGTACAATTTACATTGTTTGAAAACGTTAAATTTCCTTTCTTCAATTCCGAGAGGACATGAACATCTTCTCTAAACACGTAAGCCTTTTTTACCACATGATTTTTGTTGATCGCCTTCATGAATGCATTAACCTTAACAAACGATTTTATATCCACTCCCTTGTTTAACCGTAACATGCATTGCAATTTCGAATGTATTGCCCACATTGTTGACGCCTTATAGCATGTAGACATTTTCTGCATGTAAGCAAGAATCATTCTTTCATCTACAGTTTTCACCTCCTGTTCGTCCATCCATTTTACCAATTTATCGTATTCCTTCTTATATGCCAATTCCGATTTTTGGGGAATTAAACGCCTCTCTGCTTCGGAGCTTAATTGATCAATGTTTCGTTGCATTTTCAACCAAAATCAAAACTGACGCCAAATTGAAAGATTGTTACATACGATATTCAACACTTTGACAACCAAGGCTAGAACGATTGCATAGTATCAGCCGCCATGTTAGCTAGTTATTTATTCAGTATCTTAGCAACGATACTAAAACTGTACGGCAAAATCGACGGCACATCAGATAGAAATTATAATTACAAATGTTTAGGCCAATTTACGGCATCAATGATAAAAAATAGCGTTAAGTATGCGTGGATATCTGGCCTTTCAAGCACTCACTCTATTCAAAAAACCTCCCCGCCTCCCCGCTGCGCGGGGAGCGACGGGTCGGTTTTTTGAAAAACGTTCGTGCTTGAAAGGCCTTGATATCCACTTATACTTTAATATACTATTATGCCAGAACTCAGATTAGTTACAGACAGTAACATTAACTGTGACAGATAAAGTGTCAATTTCATAAGAATACTACGAAACTTACAAACTGCTCAATTAATGCTCGTTTCTGTTCACATAACTAGATTGCTTATGTTGTTCAGCTGTTTCAATTATCCATACAATAAAATTATTATAATTGCCATGGTAATTATTACAAACTATAGGTTGTAGAACTTTACAAAATCAAGAATTCACAGAATTTGTATATTTTACACGATTTAACCAAAATTTAATCTAATATCGTCTAAAAAATCACATTTTTTAAAAATATTTTTAGTGGAATTAATCACAACTTGTTGATTTATTATGAACGTGTTATCAAGAATTCTCAAAATTTGTATATTTTAGATGGTTATATCAAAAATTTCTCGATCAAGGATATTTTTGTCAATTTAGACAATTTAATTAAAAATATTCAAAATTGGTGTCTAGATTTTAAATAACACTGGCCAACAATATTGAACTTTATGACTGATGAATGACTTATGTCACTTGATGCTTACTAATTTGGCGTCGCTGATTCCAAATATAACCTCATTTCTTTTCTGACAGCTCTTGTTTACAAGTTACAGCTTTCACTTAAAATTAGCTTTCTTGCTGTGTTTATTTGCTATTAATTTACAAATTATTGAGTTATCTAACTATATTTTGATATGGAATCGTCAAGAAGACATTGTGTGAATGATCCAAACCATTTTTGTTTCATTTGCGGAGAGTATATGTCTAAAGTATGCCGTTTAAATGTGACAACGTTCGTAAATGAGGCTTACAAAAATTACTTTGGGCACACGTTGGATATGAAAGATAAGCCTTGGATTCCTCAAAAGGTATGCAAAACGTGCGTTGAGTTTCTACGCTTATGGACAAATAAGAAAAGAAATAGTTTCCGGTACGAAACCGCTATGCTCTGGAATGAACCACGGAACCACCATGACGACTGCTATTTTTGTTTGGTGAACATAACTGGCATTAACCGAACAAATAGAGCCAAATGGAAATATCCGTCCATACGATCGGCACATAGACGTGTCTTGAGTCCTAAGACACCTGAACCTGAAGCTTATGCTTCACAGGCGGAGCCATTTGATTTGGAGACGAAACTTGACAGTAGTGATAGTGACTTTGAATGTGACCTGGAAAAGCCAAAACCATTCAACCAAGATGATTTAAAAGACCTAATCAGAGATCTGGGACTGTCGAAGTCTGCTTCAGAAATTTTGGCTTCTAGGCTAAAAGAAGGGAACTTAATAACAAAAGGAACTAAAATTTCATATTACCGCACAAGAGAACAGAATCTCCTAAAATATTTTGATGAAGAAGATGATTTCGTATTTTGTAGAGATGTACCTGGTTTAGTGACTGCAATGGGATTACGAAATTATGTTCCAAGTGAGTGGCGTTTATTCATAGATTCGTCAAAACGGAGTCTAAAATGTGTTCTCTTACACAATGGGAATAAATTAGGGTCATTACCTATTGCACATTCTACTAAAGTAAAAGAAGAATATACATCTATTACTCTGGTTTTGGACAAAATTAAATATGTGGAAAACAACTGGCTCATATGTGTTGATTTAAAAATGGTCAACTTTCTATTAGGCCAACAAGGTGGTTACACAAAGTATCCCTGTTTTATTTGCTTATGGGATAGTAGAGCTAAAGATCAACACTGGGTTAAAAAGGATTGGCCTACTCGGGAAATGTTAGTTCCAGGACAACATAACGTGATAAACCCCCCTTTAGTATCAAGGGATCGTATAATTTTGCCTCCATTGCATATAAAATTAGGGCTTATAAAACAATTTATTAAAGGTCTTGACAAAAATGGAAATTGCTTCCTTTTTCTACCAAAAAAGTTCCCAAAACTGAGTGCAGAAAAGATAAAAGCGGGCATTTTTGATGGGCCACAGATAAGATCATTAATAAAAGACACAAATTTTACGGACACTATGACAGAGATTGAGAAAAAGGCATGGAATGAGTTTGTTTGGCTTGTTCAAAATTTTTTGGGAAATAAGAAAGGTGCTGACTATTCTCAACATGTTGAACAATTAATGAGTCACTTTCAAGCTCTTGGATGTAACATGAGCATCAAGTTACACTTTCTTCACAACCACCTAGACTATTTTCCTGCTAATCTTGGGGATGTAAGTGAAGAACAGGGCGAGCGATTCCACCAGGACCTTCGTACGATGGAGGAACGCTATCAAGGCTACTGGAACGCACACATGATGGCTGACTATTGTTGGAGCATTCAGAACAGCTCTTCAACTTCAACTTCTGTAAGGAAGTCTTATAAAAGAAAGTTTTTTTAACTTAAGAAATCAATAAAATAGGATTAACTTTAAACGTGTTGTGTTTTATTGTAAAACGGCTCATGTGTCATATTTTTTAAACAAGAGCTGATACATAAATTTCGATCACAGATTTGAAAACGTCATTAAAAATTAGGCTAGTATCATGTAACATAACTCAATCATCAGAAATGCTGTTGTCCAGTGTAATTTATAAAAAAACCTTGAAATTTGTATATGTTAAAAATTTAATTAAAATATCTTGAAATTGATATATCAAATAGTTGAAATTTTAGTCGATTTAATAACAAAAATCTTGGTCACGAAGAATTTGTTCTTCTTTTCTTACAAGAAATTTCTGATGAAATCGTCTGAAACTTTTTTTATGTAGTGCTTTAATAGTTTTTCAGTAGCGTTTTCATAAAATCGTAGATTTTTTTTTTATTTTGGTGTTTTGGAGGCCCAATTAAAGATCAATCTCTGTAACTCTGAGATTATTTCCTGCAATCACAAGATTGAAATGTTTTTTTATAGAATTTTTCTAGTTCTACAACTTTTTCATTTGCACTGATTCAAAGCGACTCCTACGTGGAGATTTTTGTGGTTGTTGAATTTGTCTAGTTCCACAACTTTTACATTTGCACTGATTCAAAGCGACTCTACGTGGAGAAAATCGGGAAAAACTGATTTTGGGGAACTTCGGCAGCCTTTACCTCTCTATTCGAAATATTAACTATACAGTATCGCGCTAATCACAAAAAATGTGTAGAATTTTATGTACAACAGTTTTTTTTTCCTAAAAACTTTTTGTCTACAACCAATATAAAACTGAGATAAATTGACTTTTACATTTGTCAAAATGGCGGCACCTTCAGGCGGTAGTGGGGATACGCCTTTTTGTTTTAGAGTTATCCTATATCCGAATCAGCAGCGAATTTTATTAGTACGCCCAACTGCAGACGACAATTTTGGAAAAAATATCTCTTCCAATATGGCAATTCTGGATTTTAGTAAATCGACAATCGTGTTTCGATCTTATGATCTTTATCAAGATTCGTTCATGTCCAATTCTTTATATTGATCCCACGATCGGAGCTGTTCTCGATTTATTAAAATAAATCTATTTAACCCAAGGTTTTTCTTGAATTTTATGGCAATGTAATAAAATTATTTTAAAAAATTGTACAAAAAGTACAGAAATGTTAAAATACTCCAAAATAAGTAAATGGAGTTCTATCTGACAACTAATAAATGAAGGTGGTAAAAAAAACTTTTTTTTCGATTACTTCTAGCTAAGATTGCCCCATTTCATAATATATCTGGTTTGTTGATAGTTAAATAACAATTGAAGTCGTTATAGTTTTGGAGCCTCTTTGTAGAACGGTATACCCCACCCTTGAATTTTCCATAATATTCATCTTATGTTGTTATTAAAAAAAATGTAGAAAAAGTACAGAAATGTTAAAATACTCCAAAATAAGTAAATGGAGTCCTATCAACACAACAAATAAATTAATGTGTTTAAATTTTGATTACTTCTAGCTAATTTCATAATATATCTGGTTTATTGTTGGTTAAATAACAATTGAAGTCGTTATAGTTTTGGGGCCTATTTAGTAGAACACACGGTATACCCCACCCTTGGATTTTCCATAATGTTCATCTTATGTTGGAGATTGGAGACAATTAATTGGTCATGTATTTTAGACTCAGTTCCGGTCAAATTTTCCATTGATAATGCTTGAATCTATCAATAAATACAATAATCAATATTTTTCCAAAGGTGTCGTCCACATTTGAGAAAGTTATTCAGTTTCTCTTTAGAAGTTTTATTATTTGTTGGTCGAGAACTACATTTCTCTTGTATGTTTTATTTTTAATATTATTATTTTTCAACTTATCTTGAATAATGTTCCAGTGTGTGATATATGTAATTAATTGGTTTTAAATTACAAATCATTGTTGCAAATTTACAAGAATCAGTATTTTTCTAAACAATTCTTCCAAATTTCGACATATTCAATTTCACAATATTATTTATTAGTTGAAAACTAAATTTCCTTGTATTTATTTCATTAGCATTTTTTTAAGTTAACAAATTTTAAGTATTTTATGAAATCATTAATTAACAGTATCATATTCAATTTTTTCACAAGTAATGCCACTAGAACTGGACAAAGAGCTAACTGTATATAATTAAATGTAAAGGCATATTTTGGGATATTCTTAACCTACTACCATTTTTTTTGTTTTTTAATTGTTTTGGTTCAGTAAGTGCGCTAAGTTCTCGCCCACCTCAGACTATATAGCTCTATAAGCTCTATAATTTTAATCGCAGTATTATGTATAGGTAATTTGAACGATGCCAAAAAAAAAATGAAATGCAATATTTTCTTCTTCTTCTAACTGTTGAATAAATGCCAAGGAGCTGTCAAAAAAAGCAAATTTGTCTTACCATTACAAATAAAAACGGTGTTTTAAAAGTAGCAATTGGTAGCAGTCGTTTGCTTACATCGCCAGTTATGGAATGCGAATATGGTCCACTGATACAATTCCCACGGGAGAAATTCGACATGGAACCTCTAAGTGGAATTTAGTTAAAGAGACGTGCGTGCCCATCATGCGTCGACCTCGAAAATGCGTTAACTGCAATTGCGCCTCGATTGTTTCCGCAGCCGCTCAATTAGAAAACTTCCTTGCATTTGAAATTGGTTGTGCAACATGACCTTAATCACATCAACAGGAAATGTGATATTGTTGGCAAAAACAGTGGGAATTACCCAAAAAATAGACGAGGAATTAGCATTTATTTGAAGATGAAAACAAAATAGAATAATGCAAATCTTTGGACAGATTATCTGGGATTACCACATATTAATAATTAAATTGTGAAAGCATATTTTGGGTAATTTCGCAGTCTCTGTGTTACGATTTTTAGATATCATACCTGAAGCTAGACGGATATTCAATAGAATAATAATTTTTTGTGCAAAGAATAAATTATATGATGAACGCCAACGTTGGGAAATAAACACCAGCACCTAAAACGAAGAAGAATTATATAAAATATATTCTGTCGCTTTAATGATAGTAACGATAGTCTTTAGCTGTTTTCTTCAAAGGTTTTTAAATTTCCGTCTGCTCATCTTTACAGCTTGTAATTATAACTAATTATTAGATTATTTAATTTATTGTATGTGATAAGATTTTTTATTGATTCATATAAACCCAGCTCTATCATTTTAAGCGCAGTATTAGTGTTTTCGGAGTCGCTTGATTTATATTTTATACTCTTTAGGAATACGAATATAGCGTCGATGACTTGATTATTACATGATTGTCCTTGTAATAATTGTGAATTAATGTACTTATTAGTTAACTATAATATCGTGGACGTTCCTACAAAGCTCTCTGCATTAACACATCTCGCGTGCCCGTGATAACGGAGGCGTTATCAGTGAAAAACAGAAAGTGGTCCGGTTTCAGGAGACACAAGCCACACCTGTGCTAATAGAAAAGACTCGCATATCTGTACAACTAGGTATGAGACTTGATTCGAACGTAGGCGGACCAGCTACCAACCTGGAGCGTAGGCATTTTTGTATAAGGCAGGAATTATTGTTGTAAATAAGGCAGGCATAAATACTGTCGTGCGGCTTGCACAATAACCTGGACAGTTTCCACACACACATAACACATAACAAGCTAGTTTCTTGTATGCGTGTGTGCATGAATCTATGAATGTGTGTATGCGTGTATGTCCCATGGTCGAGTTTATTTCATAAGTCGTTTTCTTCGCGTTCCAAGAAGCTAAATACTTACGCTCGCCACTCCCATGGGTGAAAATTCACATCTGATAACTGGTTAGATCGGAGTCATAATGAATTACCTAAACCAAATCAGAAGATTGCGAGTAAGTGACAAGATGGTGCAGAAAAATAGCAAAACTATTCTACAAGAACCTAATAATCACGAGCATAATAAATGGCCAATAGAAATTTCGACTTTTGAAATGAACATGAACATGAAAAACGAAAATCAGAAATACTAAATTTTCGTATTTTATAGATTGTTCGAACACAATGCTTGCAGATAAACTTTGTAACAGTGTCAATTACCACCGCTATTGCAAAATACCGGTTTTTTTTCGTCATTAATTTTCCTTTGTGTTTTGCTCGAAAGTTTACTTTCAAACTGTCAAAATGTGTATATTGTCATTTTGATATATGGGTGTGGGTGTGTAAGGATGTGTCAACATCGACACAAACAATAGTGCGTTACCATGTAAAAAAACAGTAAATGACTTAATTACCAGAAAACAAAGTATGTCCGAAAATTGAATTTGATATGAAAACGTGTATTTTGATAATATAAAATCGACCAGTCTGGGGATTTAAAAAAGTGTTGCAATTTTAATTTTACTCAATCTACATTCCGCTCGATCTGCCTGTTCATTTGTTAACTTTCGTTTACACTTTCCGCACTCCGCATCGCATGAATCACGACTGTTCTTGCATTAATTAGTAATTGAACCGTTAATCATTCACCTTTATAAATGCAAATGGAGCGAGGTATTTGCACGCATCCCATTAACGTAAATGCCCGACAAATGCTCTCGCTTGGACGCACTCTGATCGTGAAAGCCTACACTTTCGCTGAAACTGTCAGGCTCTCGTACTTTAAATACGTCTTCAGTCGCAAGTTCACAGCCCAAATACGTCTTTAAATGCTCCTGGCTCCGAGCTCACGCTCTTGTGATCATGAAGCAAATATAATTTCTTAATGCAACGCCTCTTCACTTGTTTTCCACCTTGATGTGAATCTTTTATAAGATTACAGAGATGGTCCATTATTTCTTAATGATCCAGAGAATATAGTGCAGTGGTGGGCAAACTACGGCCCGTTACATTATTTTGTGCGGCCCGCCCTTTAAAAAGAAAATCATTATAAATTATGTGATAATAGTGGCTCATATTAAAAAAAAACTGTGCGAATAACATTATTTGCGCCGATATTAAACACAAATTTGAGGATCTTAGCTTATCTCGAGGAACTGTAGTCCGAAACATTGAATGTATCAGTAATAATATAAACCAGGAATTATTATCCACGTTAGGTTCAGTAGAATGGAATTCTCTTTCACGTGACGAAAGTATGGATCAAGTGGACACTACACAGTTGTTTATTTTTATTACATATATAAAAAAATTAAATCAATAAATTTCAATCAAAAATAATATGATAATTTAATATTTAAATAATTTTCTCGTTCCATTGATACCAAAACATTTTCTGTGGGTTAAATTGAAAACCAAGAATTTGCAAAAATGTTAACATTCCCGCTTCTTCGTTTAAATTTATTATATGGCCCTTCAGCTAAAAAGTTTGCCCACCACTGATGTAGTGACTAAATTTAAAACCAATGGAGGTTAATTAATAAAAAAAATATTCTGGAGAATTGTGTACCAGTCATCACGAGTATCTCCCAATTTAATTACTTATATTAAATGATTCTAAATAATTTTTATATTTGATATGAACCATTTTATTTATAGAATTAATTACGATTTACTCTTCATAATTGCTACACGATTTTCTAGTTTAATGTGTAGGTACATATATTTTTTTAATAATATATCCAGTGTTCTCTATAGTTAGCAAAATTTATATAAAATTTAGTTCTAGTAAAAATTTGTATATAAATCTCCAGTTATATCTTTCGTTCATCTAGAATTCGTTATTATTAAGATGAACACATAAAACAACACCCTATAAGAATTCGACTAACTGTATGGGTATAGTTGTGAACGACATATTAATTACATACTATAATGAAATAAAGTCGGAACATAGATTCAAGAGTACAATGAAAGAATATTTTTTAAGCAGACCACTGTATAACATCCAAGAGTTTTTAACATAATTTTAATTAAGACATATACTTACAAAATGACTAATGTATCTGTATAAGTACTGTAATACCTGAATTTATGTATGTTATCCTACAATGACAATGTAATACTCAATTTAGAGTCATAATACAAAAAATGATGAAATGAAACGTATTATTATTTTTTAACAGTATACTGTGTTCTAATTTAACGAAACTATTTCGATTCTGCACAAAATTTGTAATTTTTTTATAGTTAGTTACTTAGTTTATACTAAACTTTTATCATAATTGTAAAAAATCAGTATCTTAATTTGCCAAGTTTTATCTAAGTTTCTTCCAAATTGTCCCAAAAATTGTCCAATTGCACAAAAAATATATTTCTGTATAATATAAAAAATGTCCTCTTTTCTTACACAGAAGATTTCGTAATTTTTAGTTATTAATAATGCAAATTGGCTTTCAATTTATAGGTACAAATGTACAATTCTTCAATTTCTTGCGATTTCTCCAAAATTCATGTTATATTTATTTTATTACAATTCGTTTTCGGCGAGTTTATGTAACAAAAGTATCGAGCGTTCAACAAAAATCGACGACGAAGTGGGCAATCCCAAGTCATGTCTGCGGTAAGATCAAATGTGACATGTCAACATGACTTGAGATTGCCAATGCCAACTTCGTCATCCATTTTTGTTGAACCCTCGATACTTCTGTTACATAAACTGGCCGTTACTGAATGGTTTACCTGAAATAGAAAAATATAACAAATAAATGGCATATGTGTGAAATTCGTCAGTTTTATAGAAAACTCCATAATTTTCCTCGAATTCTCCTATTTTATGTGAATCAATTATAAAAATGGATTTGAATTCTACGGTTTATTCTAAAATTCATCATTAATAAGCTAACATTCTCAGGTGCCACAATTTTGGATATTTAGATTTCAAAATTTAACATTGAGATATTTGCACATTTTTTCCGTAGAAGACCAGTTTCTTACTGTTGGTTCCCAGTTTAGATATGGTTTTATATTTTGTAAATTACTTTAAATAAATTAAAATTATATAAATAAGTTAAAATTAAAAATACTCCAGTCTACCTAAAATCCTTCGATTTGGTAGAAGTGCATTCGTCGTCGTTTAAGCCTATTTTCGAACTATTCATGATATACTAGTTATCGTGCCCAACATGGGGATCTGATAAAATGTAAGATATGGAGAGTTGGTTGAATTAGTCAAAATAATCTTAATGCTAAGGCCTACTTTGGCAAAAAAAGTTTCAAAAATTGTACTGTTTGGTTGCTATTGCAACAAACCATTACCAATAGCCTTCTATAAATTTTAATTAAATTAAGAAAGTGCGTGTAAAAAAGTCTATCCATAATGATACGTCAGTTTTAGTAACATGTTTGAATTCTACTCAAAAATGTGCCATAATAATGTAAAAATATATTTTCAATATAAGTTCGATTAAATGAGCTAGAACGTAACATTGAAAATGCAGTCGTTTTTAACTTTGGAAACTTTTATTTACGATGACAAGTAGACATTGGTCTCTAAACTGCAGTTGCGATATTGTTGCTCCGGAACGGCGATATTATTTAATTTAACCAACTCTCTAGCTCTTACACCGTGTCTATATTGATCACGATAATTGGAACACTACAGTTGGCCCTAGTGGCCCTACATTTTTCTGTGGATTTCAAACCACTGAAGATGATTACATAATCTCCGGACCTGGGAAGGATGGGGAGTTGGGATAGTGTGCAGACCTTTGATAAATCATTTCTGTTTTGTGCGATTTGAACCCACGACCTTTAGCGCTGTAGCCCGATGCTAATACTAATTCACTACGCTATTCATTGTTTGTTTAAAATTGTCAGCTTTTTTCAATGTTTTGTAATACTTAGCCCATACTTCTATAGTTCCATTTAATCAATCTAAAGCACGCCACGGTTAACAATCGCTGCCTTACTTTTATACTCTGCCTCTGTCGCGATCATTCCGTTACAACTCTTCAGGTTGTAGACATAGCATAATCCGTTAAAACGCAGAATTATTAACTTTATGCATGTGCCTGCACTTGAACACTAACAGAATTAATTTCATGCCCATTTTCAATCATTGCTCTCTCGAGCACCATATGCTTCTCTTCGGCACATCGCCTCCACCTAACGGCAATCGCCGGCTCTCTCCGCGCCTCTCTTCGCTGTGCAGGATTGATTCCGTAATGGCATTCATGATATTCATGCCTCGCGTTCGTTGGCATCGCTGGCGAGCCACGCCATAAACACCGCCCGACCTCTTGTCCATATTGAATGCGAACACTGAACGTTCGATATTAGATCAAGACGAGAGAACTGATTCAACGGATCACCTTAAAAATTATTTAAAATGTTTTGCGTATATCAATCAAATGGATTGAACTGATTTTCAAGGCTAGCCTTAAAATAATTTCAAATATCGTACGAATCTATAAGTTTTTTTTTTTTAATTTAATAATTGCAAACTATGTAATTATCATAATCATCATTGCATAAACACAGATAATGATCTGTTCTCGCCCTAGTTGGCGGTGATATGTTTTAATCACTTAAATGATTTATTTTTCCTTAAATTGTTATTCAGTTATAAGAATTTCTTGCAAAATTATAGTTATTTCGTTTTCCTTAAATTGTTATTCAGTTATAAGAATTTGTTGCAAAATTATAGTTTTTTTATATATTTGTGTAATTTGAATCTAAAATCCTAATTGAACCGAAGGTTAAGGGGGCACGCACTTTATTTTTGCTGGCGACTTTTCAATTATTGAATAATGTTTCCAACACATCCGGACGTGCATCGGACGTAGTACAAAATTTAAAATATAATATTTTTCATCTCTACCTCACTTGTGCACAGTGCATATCAATTACTTGCTTTAGAGATCCTATAGTCAGTCAGATGAATAATAATTCGCTTAGAGCGACGTTATGTTCACACTTTATTGGGAATGTTGTAATAGCTATGACAGTCGGACGGCATCGTATTTTTCGGTAAATACCGCCTCTTATTTTTTTACTAAATCTGGGGTGGGGGGCTTCGAAGGCGGCGGCAATTCACCGACAAACGGATAAAGCGGCGGCGCCTACAAAGGAATTATCACCGCGCCGCACACTGTGGCGGATGGGAAATCTGACTTTACTAAATTAATAACCAAGTAATGTGAATTAAATAATCAATTCTTATTTTCGATTTTCGGCTCTGATATTACCCACTCCTGCCTAGCCACCCCCACTTTGAAGTTTCAAAAGGCACCACCACCTTGCGATACCTCATTTTAAAGCTTAAAAGAACAAATGTAGAGGCGTGATAAAAATAGATTTTTGTCCATAACTTTGGGAAAAAAATTATATCGAACGAATGTATCGAATGTATTATGTATTATGTATTCAATGAATCAAAAAAAAAACAAGTCGAATCAGTTTTCGAGGTAGATGTTAAAAACCATGTTACTTGAATTTTAAATATCTGAAAATATATGTTTTTTTGTTGCATAGAAAGGAACTTCGTTCAATGTAATTGTTTTGGAATTTTTCAGATTTATATTTTTTCCAAAACGTGTGGACGAACATATTTTATTTCACGCCTCTAGATTAGGTTTTTTAAGCTTTAAAATGAGGTATTGCAAGGTGTCGGTGCCATTTGAAATTTTAAAGTGGTGGTGGCTATGGAGGAGGGGGTGACACTCAAAATTTATTTGACTTTAAAAAGTTGTTTTTAAATTTCCCCCTCGAAAAATCAATCAAGTGTTTTTTTTTTCTTAAATCAAGTTAACTTGCATTCTAATGTTTAAAGTTGGCTTGGTTTGAAATATACACCCGGTATGTACAGGGTGTCCCACACAAAGGATATTTGCTAGCAGGCCATATGCTCTGCTTTAGGTGAACTGCTGACGTGGTCCGGTGGTGTATCGTGGAGCCTTCATATGGGCGAGTTACATAACTCCCTGGCGCACTGTTTGCAGAATTGTGTTACTTGAGAATTGTGATTTATTGTGTAGTGAATATGGGAAAGAAATACAAATTATCTCTGTGTTTTTGGAGAAGAAGCAGAAAAGTATTGCTTGCGAAAATAAGGTAGAGATATTATAAATATTTTTTTTTCCATTTTCATTTTGAATACTAACAACCAGGGTTTGTGTATCAATTGATTTTTTTATATAAATCATTGATTTAAATCAACATTGATTTTTTTTAAATTAATCATTGCTTTTACACTGCTTATGCATTCCAATAGGTGAATAATTCAATATATCATGTAACTATAGAGTCCATCACATTTTTTGTCCATCACATGGTACATGGAATGGTTTTGAATCATCAATTCTTGTTCATGGGATGCCAAAACAGGTCGCTTTTTTTCGCATGATTACAAAATTTGACCACGCTTCAATGTGACAAAACAAAATCAATCGATTTAATTAACAAACAAAAAAAATGACTATAATGATTTATAGCGTGATGCAAATGAATTGATTTAAATCACATTTACCCTGGTAAAAACTGACTGATGATTTTTGTTTAAATAATTGATTTTAGATTTATTTAAAAAAACCCTACTCACTTACACCTTTTTCAATTGTAATTCGGAAAGCATTAAATGTACTACAGATTGGTCAATTGTATTTCAGAAAGCATCAAATGTAATTCAAATCATCAATTGTAATTCAGAAAACACCCTTTTTTGTGGCGAAAGTCCACAAATGAAAAAAAACGCATTTTATCTCGAGTAGGAAATGCTATTTTTTTCTACGATATTGCAGTTTATAAAATATTAGATATTAGAGTACTTTCAAGTTGAAAATTTTCAAGTTCAATTTAATTCAAAATCAACTGTCACAGTCACAATGCAAATTACTGAAATTAATGTTTGTAATGTCGTTTCCATAGAAATGAATGTATGTTTCCATTTAATTTTACGTGTTAATTTTCTTCTCTAGATGTGAAAATATTTTCACATCTACACTAAAAAAGTATCACTTTCATGAAATTTTACGTTTTCTGAAATATATTTGACGCTATCTGAAATACATTTCACGCTATCTGAATTACAATTAACTAATCTGAATTACACTTGACGCTTTCTGAATTACAATAGACTAATCTGAAATACATTTTACGGTTTTTTGAATTACAATTAAAAAAGGTATAGACTGGTACAGTATAAGATCTCATTTTTTTGAGCAGATATGAAATTGGTAAAATTAGACCAACATTCTATAATGTAATTTATACTTTTAGAAAATGTTCTGCACAGAATAAAAATAAAAATTCTGAATACCAAACATTTGATCGTCCAGAATCAGAAAATGTTTGTGGAGAAAATATTCAGTTGGAGGATCTGAGTCATTCCGAATCAAGCAATTTATATGGGTAATAATACATTTCACAAGTTAATAACAATTTTTCAATAACTGATAATTTTCAATAATTTTCAAATAACTTTGATAATTTTAGGAGAATTGAGAAATTTGAAGGACGCCGAATTATAAATTTGGCGCATTTTGTAAACAAATGCAAGCTTTTGAACATTGTGGCCTTTTCTCATGTAATTTCAAAGACATCATGATTATTAAACTCAGCACAACTACTACTATCAAGTTCAGGGACAGTTACATGTAACTGAAAAACTGTATTGTTACTTTGTAGTCAGGACTCCGAACGGAATTTTGTTTCAGAAAATTTGCAGAAACAGTGATTTCTTTAAAGAACATATGCACGCTAAATTAAAAGACTTTTATTTTATGCATTACTTGCCAGAACTATTGAAAATCGAATATAAATCTATGTAATGGACAAATCACAGTGTTTCAGTATACTGTAATTAATGTAAAACTGTTTTTGGAAATATTGTACATAATATAGATTTTAATAATAAAATGTTACTTCTTCGTTTTCGTATTTTTTTTATAAATAATTTAGAGCTATGCCGATGTTAAATGAGGTTCAATGTGTATATTGTTTTAGAACACTTTTATACACACTATTATACCTTATAGCATTAAGTATTTTCTGCATTTTTTTGAACAAATATAATTTATAACATAATTAAATAAATTATTTTTATTACGATTTCACTAAATAAATCAAATAAGTTAAGATAAAATAATATATAAGTGTTAACTGCAGCATAGTTATGTGTTTTAATCATTTCTCTAAAATTTGATTAATATTCCATCATAATGAATTATTTTAATAAAGTAATCTTACACATATATACATCTACAATAACTCTTTGTTGAAATAATAATTTTAAATTGATTTTTTTTTGTTTTTACATATAATTATTTTTAATAAATAATAATTATAATTTTCAGAAAAATGAAACTTAAATTTATGATATGTTAATTTATTTTAAAATTTAGTAGATATTTCTGAAAAGAAAATTATCGCTGAAATAGATTTATTAACATTTGTTTTAATGGTGGTAGCGTTAATATCGCGATAAATATTTATTAATTATAAAAATAAATTAAACTATTAAAACAATTACTTCGCTAATATCACATAAGATATATTAATTTGTGTAGTAGTTTCGAATGGCAACTAGTATAACTCCCAATCTTTAGTAGAGTAATTATTTTCTTTATTTTTTATAAGTAATATATTGTACAGTCATGCGCAGTCCTTATCCGATTTTTTATTCGTTTCAGTATACAAGTATATCCGGTTACATCCGAATATCCCTACACTATATGGCTATATGATTTCAGCAATGTCACAAAAAATGTTTAACCGCAATAGTACCGCTGCCAGGCCATAACATTGTAATGAAAGTTCGAGGTAAGGGTGATCAAGAGCCGATCGTTGTCGATTATAGTGCGAACCGTGCGAGTGGGACAATTGTAGACGCGTCTTCCGAATGCCTAGAAACGCGACCTCAAATTACCGAGGTTTTTCATGAGATATTACAGGAAAATGGCATTGTCAATTTTGCTGTTAATTATATGTATTTGTAGATAATAGAACTGCGGTGTTCCCTATAGAGCGTTTTTGTTAATTTAATAGATTGAAACGTTGAAATAGCATGTAGGAATACAGTTAATAATTCACAATTTTCAACATTTTTTTTTTCATGCTAAAATTTCTTTTTTTCAAACATCGGCTTCAATAGGGAACTTCTCAGATACTTCAGGTTGGTCATGGATATTTTTAATTTATTAAATCGAGCCTCATTGTCGCTCAATGTCTCATGAAAAATCGTTAAAAACTCCATAAGAAATGAGTAGCGTTCCCCCTTTGTGGAGATTGCACATTATCATTTCACGTTTTCTAAGATATATCAATATAAGCATTCATAATTTCCGAGTTTGTATTGCAGTTCACATAAAATATCCCCGTGCTGAAAAAGTCCTGATTATTTTTCGACTCCTGTGACTTTGTGTAGGTACCTACAATTCAAACGATATAGAACCTAACTCAAGTTCGTCTGTTCACGATTATAACTATTTAATAACCCAATTTCTTCCAGTTGGTCCCATGCTGATTCCAACGACCTTTACGTGTTCTCCCCCACAGCTCATTTCAGCCAATTACGCCGGTAATTAATCTGAAACCAGAGTTCGCGTCTCACATAATCGCACGATAATCACCTATTACGTATTCCCGAATAATCACACTCATTGTTGTCGTGTTTTCTGGCCTCGCCAGGTAATTAAGAGCCTTCCACCTACGCAGATTCCCTAATTAAAAACGAGAGCTCTCGGCTGTTAATTAGAGCCCCGCACGCGGAAACAGATTAATCCAGCGATCGATGTGTAATTAAGCAATACTCGGAAGAGCAGGAATATGAATATTAGATGAGGTTAACATTTTATGCTCGAGTTTTCTTTCAGCAGGTTAAATACATAATAGAAAGAGTAATGAATGTTTGATTAACAAAAAAACCTATGATTTTAATAATCTTCTACCATATCATCACTAAAATAATACAGAAATTGCAATAGAGTTGCTGCATTGTATAAAAAGTTCCTTATTCCCAAGAAAATAATGTATTAAAAAAATTATTCCCTTAAAAATGTTTCAGAATTCATAGTATAGTGTAAGACTGCCTTTAAAAAATTGCTGAGATTAAATTAAAATTCTGCTTAATTCATTTTCATCGCAATCTCGAATGTCACATTGAACTTTCTTCAAATTTGCAGAGGTACAGTGAAATCTGCAGCAATTGCATTAATCCAACATAACAATTGACTAAAACACCAGTTCAAAACTCATACATTTGCGAATTTCCATGTCCAAGTTAATAATTATGTGGTGACAGTTATTATATGATATAAATAATTATCAGGCCAAGGACATTTAGTTACTATGGAGGTTAGAAACATTTTAATATAATAATAATTTTAATGTGAGTTTTTAAGAAGAGTTGTACAATTTTAAATTAAATCCTTTTTAACCATTCAAATATATTTATTTATATACTTGAAGAATATTACTTCTTTTAAAATAATACAACTCTCGAAGAAATATCTACAAGACCGGCTATACCACACCCCACCCCCAATAACTGACAAATATAACAGAACTTTAGGTACAAAAATGTGTATCATAATAACGGAAACATTATCAAAATTTCAATTTAAAATTCGTAAACAAAAAAATCATACAAATCAATAATAATATGTAATACCTACTAATAATAGTAAGAAAATTAAACAGATTCGTGTTAACAATTTGGCGAAACCTTTCATAATAGTAATGATATTTATAAATAAAAACTTCATTGCATTACAGAAATCACATAAAAATATATACCGTGGCATTTTTTTTAACTCTGAACATAGTCAATACACCGTCCCTATGTTCAATTTTAATAAACACAGGTCAATACGTGGATGTTATCAAGTGACCAGGGTAACGTCAAAATAACTATTTGATGGGTAATCAAAATAAATAGAATTGTCAAGTTGTTTGAACTATTATTGTGCTAAAATACATTAAAGAAATGTATGCATTTATGCATTTATGCCTTGCAAGTCAGAGCATAAGCAGTGTCGTTTGTTCAGTCACTTATCCCGATAGACCAATTTCATCAATTGGAACAATTTTTAACATTATTTCAAGTTTTACTAACCACAGATGCGTTGATTATAAACACCACAAACGAATTGGAACTTACTGTCTTAACACAAGAAACTATGTTAAATATCTTATGCTATGCAGAAGAAAAAATATACTTTGGAGTTTCGTCTTTTTCAATCAGAAAGGTTTTTAAAGAATTTAAATACACTTCCGGACAAAATTAAGGGACCACTAGTAAATTTCCAAATAAATTTAAAACCAGATAACGAAATTTAATGAAACGAAAAAATATATAAATCCAAGTGTTTCCTTACAGTTTAGTTGACTTAAGAGCTATTAAAATTAACAAACTTTACTTTTATGGACTCGGAAAAATAAAGTTAAAAATTAAACAAATATACCAATGGTCTTCTTATGAACTGAAATCCTAATTTGTAATAAAAAGTAACATTATTAATAGTGTGTATGCCTTCCTCTTGCAGTACTACAAGCTTATAATCTTCTCGGCATGCTTGAGATTAAGTTTCGTATTCTTTTTTGGGGTATCTATCCCCATTCTTAAACAAGCATGTTAGACAGCTCATAAACAGTTACTGGCGGTCTCGGTGCGTTTTTAATATTTTTCCGCAATTGATTCCAGATATGCTCAATAGGATTAAGGTCAGGGCTTTTGGAAGGCCACTCAAAACATTGGATATTTGCATCTCTCAGCGCAGTTGTGACAATGTTAGCTGTATAAGGTTTGCCATTGTCTTGCATAAAAATGAATCCATTGCCGAAATTTTCGGCAAATTGTTGAACATGGGGTACAATAATCTCATCTGTATAAATTCTTGCTGTTAGCGACCCATTTCGTATCGAAAACAATTCTGTACGACCATTAAATTGTATCCCACCCCAAGCCATTACAGACCCTCCACTAAATTTGACAAATTCTCGAATGGTACATGGTGCAAATTGGTCATATGGTTTGCGTAAGACAAGAACACGGTGATCATTTCTGTTTAGGAGGAATCTGGAGTCATCTGAAAACAAAACAGAGTTCCACTGCCCCTAGTCCCAACCTTGATGATTTTGACAAAAGTTTAAGCGATTTCTTTTGTACATAGCTGTGAATTGGACCGGTTGCGGGTTTTCTAGCAGACAAATTAACTTCTTTCAGTCTTCTTCTTACTGTTTTGGTTGAAATTTCTGTTGCAGTAGCTAATCGAAGATCATTTTTTAATTCACTAGATGCTAGATGTTACAAACCGCTTTCTTGAACCCTGAAGTTCGATAATACGATCTCCTCTGCTTGTTGTTTAGCACTTTTAGCAGCTTGTCCGCAACTTCTTTTGAAACTACCAGTCCCTCTGAATCGTGCTGCGGCCATCTGTATTGCAGATTTGTTGGTATTTAGAATTCCAGCAACTTCTCTTCGTAAATATCATTCACGAAGAAGAATAATCATTCGGGATACTTCTTCTGGTCTACAATGGCATCTAGGCATATTTAATTAACTCAATGTAAACAAATAATTCACTAATTTTTGAAACATAAAGCACAATTTATTTATTAAATTAGTTAAAAAGGTGGGTCATCAATTAAAGCTTTTCGTTGACTTTTCGTTTCCTAGCAGATAATGTCCTGATATTGTTAATTGTTTCATGGCACACTATTTGAATAGTACTTAATAAACGTCAATTTATGACATGTGACAAGTCTATTCACAACAACTTGTAAATTGGAAAAGTTATTTCATGTTTAATTGGTGGTCCCTTAATTTTGTCCGGAAGTGTATAAACCTTACAAACCTTAGTAGAAATCACCAGCTACTAACTAATGAAAACAAAATCAAATGAACAAATTTTTGTGTAGTGATATTTAATTTAATAAATAACAATAAATAAATATTAGAAAAAATACTATTTACAGACAAAGCAGCTTTTACATTTAATGGTGTACATTATCGAAATTAACAATTAGTCTCTATTTATTTATCATATTCTCTTTCCTTGTAATTGCTTTCCTTACAGATATTGGTCAAGGACTAATCCGCACCTCCAAAATTTAACGAGGACTCAGTACAACCGTAGGTCATAACTGCAGTATGGGCAGGTGTCATTTTCCATGTTTCATTGATTGAAATTTAAATTCCAATTCAATAGATTTCAATAGTTTCAAATAGATGGAGCCCCACATTCAACTGCAATGATAGGACGTTATTTTCATGAAATTTTTGCGGAGCGTTGGATAGAAAGATTTGGGCCAACAACTTGGGTCACCAGATTTGTACCCAAATGACCTTTTCCTTTAGGGGCATCTAAAAAAATAAATTTACAATAATATTATGATAAATGATATTGAAGAACTAAAAGATCGCATAATTCATGCTTGCAATGAGCAAGATCCCAATTTCATAATTTTATTAGAAATGCTGTTCAAGGTTTTTACGATAGGCTGGCACATTGTCTAGAACGTGAAGGTGGCCATTTCGTATATTTATTAAAATAACGTATCATTCCTTACCTGTTCCTGTTACCTGATAAATTATTTGTTCTAATACGTTTATGGTGTTTATACTCAGCGCATCCGTGGTTATTAAATTCTGAAATAATGTTAAAAATTATTCCCATTGATGGAGTTGACTATCGGGAAGTGACTGAAAAACCTCACGCACATTACTTGCTCTGATTTCTGTGGTATAAAATAAATTTCACAAAAATTACTCGACTTTTCTTAAATGATCTTAAATGACAGCTAACCTGACAGATTTTTTACAGGTTTATGGTATAATTGGTTGCATAGCTAATACTTGCAAGTTGTTGACATGTGTTTTTTAAAATTGAACGTAGGGACATTGTATTGACTATGTTCAGAGATAAAAAAAATGTTACGGTATAAATAAAGACACAAATTTATCAAAATCCGATGGGATGGTTTCATAAAAAAATCCTTAATACTCACAAACATGGCAAAATTCTAATAAACCTTAGTGTATTGCAGAAACTTCAAAACTATTACAGAGATTTTACACAAAAATCTTAAAACTTCATATAGTGTGGAAATTAAGTAGCGGATAAATTTGGTAACTCCGTTAATGTGTATGAGAGAGACAAAATCTAAAAGGGATATAGCGATATAAATTACTGCGCATATGAAAATATTTTTCTCAGATTTACAAAAACAAAATTTTAAAAGTTAAAAAAGTTAAAAGTTAAAAAAGGACGATAAAAGTCATCAATGTGTTTTTTTATATGACAACCTACATTTTTTATTTTTTATTTCGGTAGAACTTTTTAATCTGTTTTCAACCATATAACATTTTGAATAGGTTACATTAGAAACATGTAGTGATGTTGAACATAGTTTTCTTGTATTTCATGTGGATTTTGTTCAAGCCATACATATGAATTGTAAAATTCATTATTGAAACTCCTATTTTTCTTCATCGGCACAACGAATTCCCGCCAGTATTTGAAGAATCTGAACTGGAACTGAATCGGGAACGTGACGGTTGAAACTGTTCACAACCTCCTAGCCTATGTACTAGTACATTACATACCGAGCCGGGAAACGATTCATTACAGCCAAGAGCTTCTTTCGCATGAGGCTGGAATGATCTTCCTGCGAGGTTTGTAAACTATTTTACTCACAATCTAGCATAGTTTATAAAAATTTAATAAATTATTTCATCAATAAGATCTATGAAATTGTTGCCAAGGGAAAATAACAAATTTGTCATTTTGACAGATGCAAATATTTTGTCATTCAAAAATTCTTTCGATATTTTTCAAATATGTCGGGACAGTGAAATCGAATGTACTCCACGGGAAAGTTGCAGATTACAGGCCATTCATCAACGTATGAAAAAATTAATACTGTTCTTAGTTTACCTTAAAAGTTTTGTGAGTCATTTAAGTGACAGTGACACTTGCTAGCTTCGAAAATGTATTCCCGGCTAGCGGGGACATAAAATTATACAATGAGTCGCTTCCCGGCCGTTTTAAAAGGCATAAAATCACATATTTTCAACTGATTGGGAGTAATAGAATTTTCATTAGGCGGACTCCGTACATGAAATTCATGTCAGTTTTCTCGGCGTTCGTATAATAGCATGATCGAGACCTTCGCTAGGAATACTGTAACTATCAGAGACATTAAAGACGAAACTACTTACAGGAAGAACATGACAAATCGGGAGACTATTGAACAAGGTATGGTAAATGGCATGGTGCCACTAGTAAACGGATATTCAATATCTTCACTAAGCAACAAAAAGAAAATTGTTTTTGTTGGAAAAACTGTATCGCCTTCTACACTGGCGAGCAAAAAATAGAGGTCACTTTAAAATTATGACTTATTTTTGGATTTTTTTTGTTTTAACTTTACGTTTGCAAATTGTAAACAATTGTACTGTATTTTGCACATTAAATTTTAAAAAAAAGCAATGTTGAATCGTAAAGCATATTTTTTGTTTTTATTGCCTATTTTGGAAATATCACAAATTTACAGTTCAGACGAAGTTCGAATTTTTGTTTCTAGGACTAATATAGAAAATAAATAATGAAAAAAACTTATCACTAATAACGAGTATTACCCCCTCTTGCATTACTGATTGAAGTCGACGAGGAAGTCTTTGAATTAAATTAACGATCACATTTTGGTTGATATTATTCCATTCCTGCAATTTTATAGAATACATTTGTCAGGAAATGTATTATTAAACGCCTACTTTGGTTTACAATTTGCAAACATAAAGTAAAAACAAAAAAATTCCAAAAATAAGTCATAATTTTAAAGTGACCTCTATTTTTTGCTCGCCAGTGTATTTCCGAAACAAAGTGACAAACAAAAATCATCACAAGATAAAAGAATCTGAAGAGGCAATTTTTGTTATTGTTTTTTAAATGATTTTTTTTAACTCATAAGTACTAAAACAAAATATCATACAAAATGTGCTCAAAACTCCTTCAAAATTAATCATAAATAACAAAGTAAACATCTTATCGGAAAATATTAAAAAATCGGATCGAATAAAGTAATATGGATTTTATTCTACTATTATGTACGACTAATTTATAATGTAAGTATTATACTTGAGGTTTTTGCAGTATACTGCTAGTCATTATTCCCTTGGGGAATAATCACAAGGGATTAATAGTCATTAATCCCTCTTGCACTCCAATTACAAAATTTCTCAAACTAAATAATACCATGGAAATCAAATACATAAACTCGAAAGTGTCACTGTCAAACGCGTGATGTTTATGTATTTGTATTGAGATGGATGAAAATGAAGAGTTTTTTACTTGTACACCTCCAGAAATTGTACAACTAGCTAGAGCAACAACATCTACCTTAATACCGGAAACATCGAATTCCATTTACAATAAAACGTACGTAACCTTCAACAAATGGCGTCTTCGAAAGAATCTTTTCCCGAAAATGTTCTACTAGCCTATTTAGTCGATGATAAAGTAGAGTATACTACTCGCAATAATGGCTATTATTAATGACTCGTGGTATAATCTACTATTATATTCTATTATGAATATATTATTATATATTCTATTATTATAACATGCCCAGAACAAAATTTGTATTTATTTTTTAAAAGGAAATACATAATTCAAAACATCAAAATTCATTATTATAAAAAAAATTAAAATATCTCGAACGAATTGTAGGTAGATTTAGAAAAAATATAATTCTGAATAAGTACCCACGAGACGCGCAGCGTCGAGTGGTGTTTTAAAAGGCAATGCGTCGAGATTCGAGTATTTTCGATCGTCGAGTTATATATGGTAAACTATATACCTCATAGATAAATGGACCAATCACAATATTGAATTTTCCTTCGTACTTCGTTACTTCGTACTACAGTGCTTATTACTAATTACCTGGTTGTCATGGGGCGAGTTTCGAATATATCGTTAGTTTGCGTATTTCGATGAGGTGTTAATATAAATCAAGTTGCCGTGAATCATAATATTTTTACACAAAAGTCAAAATGACATAATATTTCTTGCATTCAGTATATAATAAGCGGTTAATATGAATCGATTTGGATCTGATGAGATTCATAAAATCTAATAATCCGTCACATCCACAACACCCATTAATACAGTGCGAACAGAATGTTATATTATAAGACAATTTGATCACTTCTGTTCAGAAAGAAATTATGATATAAAAGAAGAAAAGTCGGATGAAGAATTATGTAAAATTTTGGAAGACTGGGCTTACAACATGCGAAAAGCTAATGTTGAAGATTATAAAGAAGAAGTATTGAAAACACTCTGGAATCTCACAGCTAAGCATATTCAACTTACTTATTATAATAAATTCAAAAGAGTTATAGATACTTTTAAAAGCGTTATATTTCAAAAAGAAAGAGATGCTCGACAATTCAAAGAGGACAATTTTACAACGCAATTTGGAAAGAAGAAAACGCAGTTCGTCGGCTTTAACCCATGAAGAACAAACAAGAATTATAAATTCTTTTAATGGAAATACACCCGATGGTCTACAGCGAAATTTTTACCATATTGCGTCTGTTGAACTTGCGTGGAGAGGAGGAAAAGCAAGTGCTTGCTTGACAGAATATTTCAAAGAAGAAATAAACAATTACGGTTTGCCAACAGGTCGGATGGAATACAACACAATTTTCTCCAAAACAGCACAATGAGGTGATAAGAAAATTGCAGATAGTAAACGGATTACCCCAAATTCAAATAATATAGATATGTGCCCCGTTCGACTAAAAAAAAAAAAGTTTTCTAAACGGACACCTAACATTAAAACTAATCGCCTGTTTCTTACAGTAAATAAAGATTGGGAAAACATGAAAATAGCTATTGGTATAAAAACATGCCCTTAGAATATAATTAGATTAGTAAATGGACAAAAAGTGCTGCTAAAAGCATCGGAATAAACACCAAACTTGTAAAAATAACAAATCATTCTAACAGATCGTCTACAGTTAGTCAGTTATCAAGTACGAGTATTAACGCTGAAGAATTTATAAAAATAACTGGACACAACAATACTGCTTCAATTCAACCTTATTTGAATCTAAGTGAAAATCATCATAAAAATCTTATTTCAAATTTAAGAAGTCAATTAATGGAATCGGAAATTGAAAATTCTTCTATCAGTAATTCTTCGTCAGTTTCTCTTGATTTATCTTATAATAATAATAATTCCAGTGGCTCAGTAATTTATAATAAGTGTACTTTTAATATTTCATACCATAAATAAATCATGTTCTTATAAGTCATAATTATGAATTTAATTTAATTTAGGCGTTAATAAAAATCAAGTTGCCGTGAATCATAATATGTATACACGAAAGTCAAATTGACAAAATATTTCTTGCATTTACATTTATTATTCGGTATATGGTCTTCCGAATATAACCCGAGCATCAAACATAATCTGAATATAGCGACTACTGCTCAATGTGTTCCTTAAAATACTCAGAACACATTTCGCATACGTCAGCTATATTCGATTATTTTTGACGCTCTTGTTATATTACTTCTGATTATTTCATGAACAAAAAAAATATTTACATTAAAGTACACCGGAAAATTATAAATGTACAATTATTATATGCAGTTGATCGATTATTAGTTTTTTCCTCGTTTTTTTTTCAACGATGAAGTAGATTTTAATGATGCGATTATATGAACCTTTGTATAATCGATAATACAAAGGTTTGTATAATCGCTAGTCGTCTTAGTTACTCAAATAACCGTTGTAATACGTTGTAACTACGGAATCGCGCATTCTTATTGGTTTATCAACTCGAGAATGAAATAATAAAATATTCCCAATTGTAATTATTACGCATTTGCATTTAATTTACACACTTACGACACAAAGTTATTGTTTGTGAACACAGTTTTCTTGGTCCCGGGGCTTCCTACTCTCACTGCTGTTTCCTGCAGCCTCTGGAAGAGTTTTCCCGCGTATCTTTGAGGAAGCGTTATCTAACTTAATTACAGCGAAATTCTCGGCGGTTTTCGTCCGGCTGTTACGCAATACTAGTCGATTGCGAGAGGCAAATGGAAATCGCGTCCTGTGGGGCTCGGCACGTTGCCTGAATCTGAATTAACGACGATTAAATTCCCGTCTCGAGCGCAAGATGGAGGCCGAGATACAAATTGAATTAATCGACGAGAGGAAGAGGACGAAGATGCAGCAATGTGCACCGGCAATATATGTGCGCGGAGAGGCTGTCGTGTGCACGCTTTGCATCCATGTGTATGCGCCGCAGATAACGCTCCTTATTGATCGCCGCAATTAGCGAATCTGCAATTTTATCCAATTACATAAATTCTGGGCGCGCTTACACACGGCCATGGCGAGCCCGTGATTAATGGGCTGCCGGTGCAAAAATTGCCGGTTAATCCCTACGACTATACCCCGTAGAATGTTCACAATAGGTAATTTTAGGAGATGATGGAGCAGCCGAGGATGATAGCCGCGTAATTTATGAAGTGCACACTCGCACGAGTTCCTTTGAAATAACTGAAATACCTCGCAAAGCTGCTGCACGATTTCAGTTTAATATTGCGTATTAAAACCAGATATAATTCGGTCGTGGCTAGAAGAGAAATATTCATAAAATTGCATTTATATAATACAGTGGTTCTTAAAATTCAGTAAGCTGAGAGTTTTCAGGACGTGCATTTCATGACATTGCTCATACGAATAAGCCAAATAAATATTAACTTTAGTACCGATTCATCAAATTTGTAACTACATGATGTCTGCAAAAATCGGAATGGGGAAATATTTCAAACACATCGACTAACATTCTCATTGTTACAATTTTTTGGCACCTTGCCTTGAAATAGAAATTAAATTTTCAGCGTACTCAGTCATTTTCTTACTTGATTAGTTAACTATAGAAATTATTTATTTATTGATATCAAATTATAGAACTGAGTGATTATTTTTTGGATTATATGTTATTTAATTTGCGTCATACTGAAATTCTCATTAAAAAAATGTTCAGCACAAAATGTGTAAAATGCGAATTATTTATATTGGTAAACTGAGCTCAGATTAAATTTCTGCAGAATTAGATAGTGTAGTTTATTCTAATTTTTGCATTTACTTAGCAAGTATGCCAAATTTTTACATTGTCACTTAACTAAAGTATATTTGATTAACTATTATTTAATGCCAAACGTGTTTAATTCGGAATATTTAAAATTGTTTAAATGACGTCCGTATGAAATTATGGAGAAATTACCATATCTATTCAACATATTTGTAAAATTCTAAACTTGTAAGGCCACAAAACTTTTATGCAAATATTAAATCCGCTAAAGTCTTTACCGTCCGCTGACCCGTTTTTACTGATCAGTAACGCGTTTTATATGTACAAAATCATGGTTACCTAATATTTTGTTTGTAAGTCCACGTATGTACTTAGCATGAAACAACTTACATTATTCTGACAGTGCTAGTAACCTGGCAATAATTATTAATTGTTGAACTATGACTTCTTTATTGATTAAATTTATAAATTATATCATCCCTTTTTGGAATAAGTCATACTCCGTCAAATATCTCTCTGTCGATTTGAATGGAAGCAAATCGGCTGTCGCTTCGGCGGCGGCTAATACTTTCTGCAGAACATTTTATGCTTCTGACATTTCTAACACTGATAAATACACTACCGTTATGAACTCTCAAAACGACTAACTGTTTATGTTTTATCTGCAAATCCCAATTGTCCACACCAATTGTATCTCCTAATACACATGACGACATCATGGCGCTACATCATCATGGTAACCTATTGTTATGTTTATGATTATACATAACCACAATTTGGATTACAAATTATTGCTGACTTTAGCTCAGTTATGCGTAAAATGTTCTACGTACCTTGGATCGAAAGGCAAAATAAAGACCCTCCGCTACGCGTCGGGCTTCAAACATTGTCCGCGAGCATACACTATTTCTTTCGGCTATAAACACGTCATAGTTATTTATGCATCTTAAGCATCTAGGGTGTAAAGAGGCTTGTATGGTCCGAAGCCTTATTATTGCCGCATTCGAGGCAAATGTGAGAGGTAGGAAAAGGCCATACAAGCAAGTTACACCCGGGATACATACACTATTTTATGCACAGAACAAGTTTGTTTTATCTCAAATCAATCATAAAATAAGTACAAATATCAAGCATACCGGTAAGCATACTTGAAGTACAAGTCCAGTCATATTAGCATCAAAACGCCTTTGTGGCAGAAATAAATTATATGGTTTTGAAATTTGGTATACGTACTCTTGAGCACCGCCCGAAAAATTTTATATTTGGTAAAGTTGATGGGAACAGAATTTTGAACAAAAGTTATATACATCAAATTTCGAAACTATATAATTTATTTCCGTTGATGTTGCCGTCAGATGTTTATAACCTAAATATGCCGTCTAAAATTACAACTCGTGTAATAAATTGAAATAGTTCTCGTTTAACTATATGTAATCTACCTAATGTAAACATGAATAATTGTGCTAACTGCATTATAAATATAAATATTCCAAATTATTTGGTTTCAGCTTCTTTGATAAATTCTTAAGTTTATTTGATTTAACAAAATCTGACATTGAACAATTGTTTCATTTATGGCCATGGACAGATGTTTATCTTCAGGTGAGTCTGGCAATAATGGTCTGATTATTATATATCTGTGTATAAATAACTATTTCGCCTCCTGAAAAGTTTAGACTTTTCACATAGGAGGTATTGTCCCGAAATCGTAGATGTTGTCATAATTAGGTAGGACAAGCATACTCGTTTTATCATTAGACAAACATATCGACAACTTTAACAATTTACAATACAAATATTAAAAATATACCTAAAGATAATGTTTTATGTGATACCTACTACTAAATTAAAAACTGTTTTATATATTCTTTTTATTCACATTTGCAAATTTGTTCAAAGTTTCATATAATTTCCTGAAAATTTGAAGACTTTTGTACAACTGTTTTTATCTTGTTTTTAGTTTTTTTAGCATTTGAAAAAAATACATTTTCTGGAAAGTTTCATAATTTGTAACATTTTTTAATATAGGTATCTACAGTGTGGAAATTAAGTAGCGGATAAATTCGGTAACTCCGTTGATATGTATGACAGAGAAAAAATCTAAACGGCAGATAGCGATAGAAATTACTGCGCATACGATAATATTTTATTCAGATTTAAAAAAAACAAAATTTAAAAAAACCATTAATGACGTCACAACTTTTAAAATTTAGTTTTTTTTTAATCTGAAAAATATATTATCGGATGCGCAGTAATTTCTATCGCTATCTCCCGTGTAGATTTTTTCTCTCTCATACATATTAACGGAGTAATCAAATTTATTCGCTACTTAATTTCCACACTGTATAATGAATGCACTCAATTTCTGAACATTCTCATACTTCATTTTTTTCCTAAAAATTGTGAATACATTCTGTTAGCAAATGTCAACTCTTGATATCTTGATTGCATATTTTGGGAATTTTAAAATCACCATAAATTGTTTTAGCACTATAAAATATTTGTGAACAATTTATGAATGTGAAATGTTACATTTATTAATTATGTAATTAAAACTGCTGACAGTTTTTAGTATTTTATTTTCATATTTTGATATTACTATTTAATTTTCTACAATTTCAATAATATTTTTTAGTTCATCACATTCCTCGGTTTCATAATGTTTACTGATACTTCTACTAAAAATCGATAAAACTTAGAAATGGATATGATTCTAAATTATAATTCAAATTTGCTGCAATTTTCTCGTTTTTTATTTCTCCAGTTTCGTTAAGTTTTCCAGATTTACTACAGTTACTATTTGCTATACTCTGATTTTTCTAAACTGGCGTTCACGTCACCAAACAGCTGTGCGATGAGGTTTTTTCGTACCAACGTAATTGTTTTCGAGAATATGCATAACAATAGTTTATGAATCGAAATTAATCTGAGGATCATTTGTTATATAACACTGATCACCGGTGGTTATAAATAGGTAATCGGTGTATTAACCGCGGATACAATTTTCGCCTGACAATCATATAATAAATCATGTTATGTTGGCAGCCGTGATATTTTTTCGGCGACGATGCCACATCTTTTTCACTAACACATGTCATACATGTGTGTATAACCAAACTTCTTTCACGTCTAACTTGTTACATTTGATCGTTTTGTACAATGCATATTTTGCCATTGTAAATGTTAAACCATAACCACAAGATTGATATCTGTACGATAAATGGCAGAGAAGTCGACGAATTTGATACGAACCGCACACTGTCGCACAAGATTGCACGGGCGCAACAGCTGATTGCAGCCATTTTTAAATACCCAGGACAGCTGGCAACCTTGTAAAATTGTGCCATCATTATTATGATTATTATTTTGATGATGTGAACGCCAGTTTAGAAAAATCAGAGTATACAGTTGTATTGATTAGGTACAGGTTTTCGGTGTTATTATGTTCTTTTTCTATTTTCTATTTGTTATATTGCTGCTCATGTTTTTTTTTCAACCTCTGGTGAGCCCATGTAAAAGGTTGACAAGTCCTTTGACTCTTCCCCCACCATATGTCGTTGTATTCTTATCATTATCGGTTGAACAGCCAGCCTGTAAACATGACAAGTACGATCGACCCTACCGCCAAGTGCGAAGTGCGTGGTGTCATTCGCCAAATCGTATTTATGTATAGATAACAATACTTCATTATAACTCGATATATTGGAACAAAAAAAGAAGGTGTAATTACACCATAAAAACATTGCAGTGTTTGTAGAAAATTTCACAAATCGCTTAAACATGCCATTAGTTTAATCCAACATGATAAATCACCATTAAATTATTTCTCAAAATTACTTGGTGTAATAGTAGATAAATGTCTAAACTTTCCAAATCAGGTTTTTGATTGTAATTATGTCAACGCGTTCATAAATTAGTTTGGCTGTCGTTTACTAATAATTTCCTATACTAGCTAGGTAGGGGTATAGAGGTCTCTTAGATATACTAAGAGATTAAAAATACTTTTTTTTGTTAGCCCCTATTTACATAATATGTAAATAATAATCTACCTACATCCCCACAAACTTATAACTTGTAATAATAAAACATTGCATGGCATTGTAACATTAACATTGTATGGCATAAGTTGCGCGATTTATAGCAGACATTTGTTACCAATTATGGAACACGGTATTAATCTATTTTCGTGGCTGGCTCAGTAACATTTGAAAGTGCTACTTCTGAGCCGGCATGAACTTTTGAGAATGCCTGGCGCATCGAGTGCGGCGTGGCAATGACATTTTCGGTTGGGTAGAGGAGCAGCAACAGCCAAACACTCGATTCGAGTTTCGTAGCTGATGTTATCAGCACACCACATATTGACTACTATTCTATAAAATATTCTAGATTGGTAGATTTCGATACTTATCGTATCACCTTTATATTCTTGTTCATAATATGTCTTAAGTCAGAGCTTTATTCTCCATCAGAGTAAGTAAATCATTGTAACGAAAATCTGGCCCTTTTAAGTTATTTACGAAACAGGAGCCTAATGTGTCTTAAGTCAGAGCTCTATTCTCCATCAGAGCAAGTAAATCATTGTAATGAAAATGTAGCCCTTTGGTAGTTATTTACGAAACAAGAGCCCGAGAATGGAATTGTGAGATGCGTCCCTAAATTCACCTCTTCCTTTCGGTCACTATACCGCGCGAACTGTAGCTTTTGTGGCAAAACGTGTAATATAATTTTTGTTCAAAATTTTGTTTCTATCAACTTTGCCCGATATACAAATGTTCAGGCTGTGCATTGTTAACGAGATAACTGTGCAAAATAACACAAATTCATTGTTTGGGGGGTGTTGTTTCAATATCAAGGGATGAGGCCCCCAGTAAGGAAGGGGAAACTCGACGGATATTCGATTTTAGAATACTCAAGAGTATCTAAAACATTTTTTTTTAAATTAATTATATATATATACACAATATACATATATACTATTACAATCTGGTCTACAGACCAATAAGCAATTTGTTTCTAACTTAATATGTTACATTCATACTTAAGGTATCTCATCAGCATCCCTTACATTTTTGACTTTGGTTACACTATGATTGGCGTGTACACTAACACAAGCTCTGCTTTTCACTATTTAGTACACAAACTCGTGTGGTTTAGCACGTTTTAGTCTTCTCACTAACCCTGTGTTGTCCAGTAACTGGATGGCCTCGATGTTCACATGTTCGTGTGTCTTTTTTCATGACTTTTTGCAGTTTTATTGATAATTTCAGCTATTGTTTCCACTCCTAGGTGTCGGTGGAGATCCGTATTCCTGATATACCACTGAGCATCAACAATACCCCGCAGTACCTTATTTTGAAATGTTTGTATAATTTCTCTATTACTATACTTGGTGCAACCCCACAGCTGTGCCCCATACATCCAAACAGGTCTAAGTACCTATTTATATATCAGAAGTTTATTATATAGAGATAGGCTGGATTTTCTACCAATCAGCCAGTACACTTTTCTATATTTAATATTTAGCTCTTCCTTTTTTTTTTCTTAACGTGCGTATTCCAGCGAAGTTTACCGTCAAGTGTCATGCCAAGGTATTTAGCAGTATTATCATATGGTACTATCCGGTTGCTGATAGTTACTGGGATGTGTTGTACTTGTCTCGTGAAATTAACATGAACCGATTTTGCGTCATTAAGTTTTATACGCTATTTTTTGTCCAGTTATATATTTCTGTCATAGCTTCTTGCAATTTCTTGTAGACTGCTCATTGCTGTTGCCTACCGCTAATATCGCAGTGTCATCCGCAAACGTTGCAACAGTGTTATTTTCTACCTGTGGAAGGTCACAAGTGTATAACAGGTATAGGACTGGTCCTAGTAGACTTCCCTGCGGGACTCCCGCTTTGATTTCTTTGAGTTCAGAGTAGGTGTCATCTTGTTTAATTCTGAAGAATCTCTCTGTTAGGTATGATTTCAGTATCTCTGTATGTTGTTTGGGGAGAATTTGTTTTAGTTTGTAGTTTAGTCCCTCGTGCCAGACCTTATCGAAGGCTTGGGCTACATCCAAAAATATTGCGGAGCAAATCTTTTTCCCCTCTAGCGCTTTTTCGATAGTATCGGTTATTCTATGCACTTGATCAATTGTCGAGTGTTTACTTCTAAACCCAAATTGGTGGTTGGGGATCAGGTTTTGGCTTTCAATAATCGGTTTTAGCAATAATCTTTTGAGCAGGAGTTTTTCAAAAAGTTTAGATATTGCTGGTAGTAACGAAATTGGTCTATATGACTTAGCTTCATGCGGTGGTTTACCTGGTCTCGCTATCATTTTAACCTCCGCCACTTTCCATTATCATGGTGTAATTTAATCTAAAGGCAGCGTTAATTAGGTTTGTGAGTTTTACTATACCTTTTCTCGGTAGCTGCTTTAGTACTTCTCCGGTAATTAGGTCGTATCCCGGTGCTTTTTTGGTATTTATGTTGTTTTTGATTTCATTTTTGACTTCTGTAGGGGTCGTAGGTTTGATCTCTTTATATTCTTGGATAATTTCTTCTTCAATTATGATTTCTTCTTCTTGCTCCTCATTGAGTTGAAAGATATTTTCAAGGTGCTCAGCAAACCTTTGAGCTTTTTGTTCATTATTTCTGGCCCATTTACCATCGGTTTTCCTAATGGGAGGAATTTGCATAATAGGTGTTTTGATCCTTTTTGTTGCCTTCCAGAGCGAGTACTCAGTGCTCTTGTCGTTGGTTAGCTCTCTCAGGAAGGTGTTTACTGCGTTGTTTTTTAGGTCTTTTATCTCTCTTCTCAGTTGTTGGCTGAGATTGTTTAGTATAGTTTTATCTTGAGGGGCTCTTGTTTGTTGCCACCGTTTCCTTGATTTCTGTTTTTCAGCTATTAACTCTCTAAGTTCTGTAGGATAGTTGTTTCTCTTGTATCTTCGTTTGGATTCCGGCGTGTTATCCCAAGCTGCATGCTGGATATCAACTATGAATTTTTCGACTTCAGTGTCTAGTTGTTCTTGATTTTTTAATGGTACCATTAAGTTTATCCTTCCTTCTAGGCTTTGTTTAAAACTTTCCCAGTCTGTGCGTTTATTGACCAGTGCTGGGTGATTATTTTTCTGGACTTTCTGGACTTTCTCACTTATTGTTAGAACTATTGGGGAATGATCGGAAGTCATGTCATGGCTTTCATCTATTTGCAAATAGTTTTCGTATACATTCCTGATTATGAAGAATCATTAATCTATCAAGTCTGGTATTTTGCCAGGGTCGGTAGGCCAGTACGTTGGCTTTCCGGTAGACATTGCTTCACATTTTAAGTCATTTATTCCACGTAAAACTTCTCTTTCTTTTGTTGTAGGTAACCTAGATCCCCTGTATGTATTTTTTGCGCTGAAGTCTCCGCCCACTATGAAACTTTTCCGTAGACATTTTAGGAATTCCACGTATTTGCCTCTCTTTAGCGACTGTTGGAAGGTGGGGGGTGGCGGGGGGAATATATTCCCGCTGCAAGAATGGAGTAATTTTTAGTTTTGATACTTACGGCCGTGGCTGGTATTTCTTCTGTATCATATTTGGCTTCTTCATTATGCTGGATATTTTCTTTTATTATCACAGCGCTTCCCCCCTTAGCAGTGTTATCGGGGAGGATTGTGTGATAGACTTTGCAGCCCATAAACTTGATAAAATATTGTTTGGTGAAGTGTGTTTCCGCTATGAGACATACAACAAATTGAAAATTTGACTGGACCATCACGGCGATCACTCAATCTACGAGGGGAGCTATGGTTTCCATGTTTGGCGATTCTTAAATTATTTATTACTTTTCCTTTAATTTTGCATATGCTACAAATAACCTAGAAAAACTTTAACCAATAGCTACATACAGTTTCAATGTTTTTTTCACTAAACTGAAGATATTAAAATGAACAAACACGACTTTCAATCTAATTATAGCTAACATAGTATTTCTGTTTTCTTAAGGGTGTAACACTGAAAGTGTAAATTTTAATAGATATAATACATAGTGATTAAGTATGTATAATGGCAAAGATAAAATTTTAGAATTTATAAACGAAGTTAACTTTTATTACCAGTTATCTCGAATTCAGCTGTCATCAATATCATCAACATTTACTTTGTACCTTTTCGTGGTAACCTAGTAAGTGTACGATCGTTGTAAATATAATTAGTTATTAATAATATATTAATATTAATGAGTATATTTTTTATAGTGAATAAAAGCTAGTAGTTCCCATTAATAGTCTGGCGTTCATGAAAAATTCACGAAATTTCACTGTCGTGCGCATTTTTTCAATAACAATTTAATGTTGCTTTGTTTACGCTGGCCCCGTTTCCCTAGTTCTCAGTGTTACTTAAAAGTAGATCAATATGGAATATTTTATTGTTGCACAATGAGACATCGATCATTCCCATAGCCCGGCAAAGCGGCGTGCAGAAATATTTGCATTTGCAGCCATTTAGAAACCGCGGAAAGAGAAACGATCGCTATTGCAGATCAACGCGTCCATTAGGAGTTTCGCAAAAATGTATCCATATTTCGTGCACCCGTGGGAGTCGCATGCACAGAAAATAGTTGCAAATTAGAGAAACTGCGCGGCGTCTTGGGAGAAACTCCCTTCACTCGGTGCGACGAACCTGTTGCCGTGCCCCGTCGAGAGTTCAATAAATTACCGAACGGTAAATTATGGCGTATAAACGCTCGGTTATTGCAAACATTAGTTGTTCCATATAATGAACGGTTTTAATATGACCGCAACCTTGCTGCGAGGTGCAAAACGATACGGATCAATTCCACTCTCGGATCCTCCGGTTCTTCCTGGTGCCAGCGCACCATGATGGAAAACAGGCTCTCCCCGGCCGACCGACGTGCATGATCGATTATCGGCCGCCCGGTGATAGATGGCGGCGGACGGTGCCATTTGCATACCCGAGAAGACGCTCTTTGTGATCTCCTCCGGGTGTGACGGAGGCGGCGAGGAAGGGGCGTGCTGGGCGGCCCGAAGAGATGCAGCAGAAGGTCCCGTTGCCAGCCACCTTGCCTTCACGCGAGAGCACACGGCAGTATCTGGTTCAGCGAGGCAATCGCATACTATACGGGATTCGAATTTATTATATCTGCACGGCCTCTAGGAAACCGTAACCGAGCAATTTGTGCGCTCTCCGCGGGTGGATGCACTACGAGGACAATGCAAGTTACATTGGAATCACGAGGGCACTAAATTAATTGCGACGTTTTTGGATGCTTGAAGTCGTGATGATTCGCACATTTATTAAGACAGAATAGCGCTCATTGTTGCGTTAATCTCCGACTGCAAACGTGACGTTTTTAATTCTGCCTCGAAAAGAAAGGGAATTCGAAAACACCCTGTTTTCGTTAATTAAGGGATCGCACATAACTGCATAAATTTATGTTGTGAAAACCCGAAATTGATAGTTTCTGTTTCTATGAATATACAGGGTGTCCAAGATAAGGATCAATAGCATGGGGATCTCAGATGCCGTAAAAGTTACAAAGGCGGTTAAATTACAAAAAAGTTGCAATTTAGTGGTCAGTAATATTCTTTTGAGAAAACAAGACATTTCTGCTTACTTAACTAAAAATAATTTAGCAAGAATAGTTGTTAAATATGGAAACATTATAGTTATTTAGAACCACCCTTATTATTTTTTTACTGCGTTATTAGAATTGCCCTGTTTTTTAAAATTTTATTTCATTATCTTAAAACCTTAAAATTAGGTGATAAATTTTGTCTTCGGCGCTCATTTCAACGCCGACTGCACCAAAATGTTCGAAATGTATTAACATGACTTTGTTTCTGAATGAGAAAATGAGAAACCATACTGTCATATAAATCGTTGAATTCGTAATAGGAAATACTATTTAATACAGGGTATACTTTAGTTACGGGCCATATAAAAATATAAAGTTCATGCTGGTTTCCTCGAAACGAAGCGTTGTACTGAAAATTTATAAACGCTGTTTTGTAGAGCTAAAAAAGTGACAACGAGAAAGTGTCTTTTGTACCTTTTCAAATAATAATAACTAAAATAACCGACTTTGTAACTTTTGCGGTTTCCCAGGTCCCCATGCTTTTAATCCTTATCTTGGACACCCTGTATATACATGGTGTTGCATCGCTCATTTCAACGCCTACTACACCAAAATGTTCAAAATGTATTAACCAGCCATTTTTTCTGAATGAGTAAATGAGAAACTATACTGTGATATAAATCGCTGAATTCGTAATAGGAAATACTATTTAATACAGGGTATACTTTAGTTACGGGCCATATAAAAATATAAAATTGATGCTGGTTTCTTCGAAATGAAGCACACATGAGCTCTGCGGGAATATTCAATAGGGCAATCTGCTCACGGAGTTATCAACCACGGGGTTATTAATCAAAATATAAAAGAAATAAGAGAACATATGACGTGTTGACACAATTTTAATAGATTTCAACAAAAATGCAATTACAACATTCACATGTGATATATCATTGAAAAGAGAAAAAAATAACCTATTTCTTAAAGCCAAAGCTTTGTATTTAACTTGTATTTAAAAAAAACAACTTTGTATTGTATCTTGTTTATTAACGAATATATTAAAATTCTATAAGACTTATTCAATTCACCGTAAAAGGGTGCCTCAAGCACGTGTAACTTTTATTTTCACGAAATCATTCTGAAAATTTGTAAATGCTGTCTTGTAGAGCTAAAAAAGTGGCAACGAGAAAGTGCCTTTTGTTTTTAATACCATTTCATATAATAATAACTAAAATAACCGACTTTGAAACTTTTGGGGTTTCCCAGATCCTCATGCTTTTAATCCTTATCTTGGCCACCCTGTATATACAGGGTGTTGCGTCGGACAAATCACCATACGGATTTAAACGTAAAATTTAAATCTTTAAATATTGTTTTGTCGAATTATTTTAGAGATAAACTTTTAATAATGAAATATTTTGTAGAGCAAAATATTTACTTTTTATTTTTCATTATCCATAACCTAATATATGATCCTAGAACGATCAATTTTTATCTCGTTTCGCAAATATGTAACGGTTTTAATTTACAATTATACTTACCTATGTCAAAAGAGGATTTTGAAGGGGAATATTAAACAAATTGCAAGAAATGAATATTTGCAAATTGCAAATAACCTAAAATATGATTCTAGACCGATCAAGTTTTATCTCGTTTCGCAAATATGTAACGGTTTTAAATTACAATGATACTTACTTATGTCAAAAGAGGATTTGGAAGGGGAATATTAAACATATTGCAAAAAATAATGGTAATGAAGAAAAATTAGTTAAATGAATATTAAAGAAGAAATTGAAAAACAACACATCGAATTAACATGAGAAATGTTAGAAACAAAGTAAACAAATCAAGAAAAAATGTAGAAATAATAATCTTATTAGAATTGAAATATATAATAGTACATTGTACAGGGTGGCCCAATTTGGATGTTTCTATAGGGGATATCTGTAACTAGAAGAGATAGACAAAATAGGATGGCGTATCCTCGATCTCTTTTTTTAGGACTAACTCTGGTGAAAAAAAATGGTGAAAATTGCCTATCGTCTTTTGTTTTGAATTTATGGCCAAAAACTGATTATTATCGATTTTCGATTTTTATCAATATTTCATTTATTCCTCATTTTATTAAAATAAGAGTTACACGTTCTGCAGGCACATTTTTACGATGAATTGAATAAGTTTTACAGAATTTTAATATATTCGTTAATAAACAAGATACAATACAAAGTTGTGTTTTTTTTAATATAAGATGTAGTTGGCTTTGGCCTTAAGAAATAGGTTATTTTTCTCTCTTTTAAATGATATATCACATGTGAATGTTGTAATTGCATGTTTGTTGATATCTATTAAAATTATGTCAACACGTCATATGTTCTCTTATTTTTTATATTTTGATTAATAAATCCGTGGTTGATAATTTCATGAGCAGATTGCCCTATTGAATATTCCCGCAAGCTCATGTGTGCTTCATCCGTCCAAATCATACTGCGGTAAAAGTTCGTATAATCTACAATTTTGAGGCTGTACCAGTGATAAAATCCCAACCTTAGTTGAAAATCTTGGTCGTTCAAATGGTGTCTTTCGAATAATCAATGGTCTAAATTTATGTTTCTTCAAAATTCTAAGTGCTCGATTCTTCGAATTCCCGATTCATCCTCATTGAACCGGCTGGAAATTGCTGGATTCACTATTACAGCTGAAAATACATTAGTTGCAGTTTCTTCGGCGTGTACCTAATATTGTAAGACCTTGATGTTGGCTGCTTGGAAGATCCGTGGTTGATAAAATTTTCTTTTAGTCTTTAATATATTGATTTATCCGGTTGTATTCTTTCCGAATAGCGATTAAAATATGTTTCTAAGCCAATTAGTGATTTGTTATTGCTTTGAATAAAGCATCTAACATATCAAATATTTCATAATTTTCATACGGCATTGTTAAACACTCCGAAATATAAAGAACATGTCAAATGTGTTAGCTTGACAATCAAACAATTTAAACAAAACAAGCCTAATACGCACAATAAGAGAACATATGACGTTCAAAATTCAAAATTCATATGTTGCATCTTTTAATAACACTTCTGTAAGCATTATGAATGTGATCATTTGAAATTGAATTTATACAATCAATAAAATGTTGTCGTAAAATATTACGACATATTAATATTATCATTTCTCATTTTATATAATTTGACGTTCTATATCTTGGTCGTTCAAATGGTGTCTTTTTCGAATAAAGTATGGTCTGAATTTATATTTCTTCAAAATTCTAAGTGCTCGATTCTTCGAAAGTTCGGAGTCATCCTCAATATGCCGGCTAGACATAGCTGGATTCACTATTACAGCTGAAATTACATTAGTAGCAGTTTCTTCGGCGTCTACAATATTGTAAGTACTTGATCTTGGCTACTTGAAAGATCCATGGTTGATAAGATTTTCTTTTAGTCTTTGAAATATTGATTTATCTAGTTGTTTTCTTTCCGGATAGTGATTAAAATATGTTTCTAAGGCAATTAGTGTTTGTTATTGCTTTGAATAAAGCATCTAACATATCAAATATTTCATAATTTTCATACGGCATTGTTAAACACTCTGAAATATAAAGATCATGTCAAATGGGTTAGCTTGACAATCAAACAATTTAATCAAAACAAGCCTACTACGCCCAATAAGAGAACATATGACGTTTTGATAGAATTTTAATAGATTTCAACAAAAATGCAATTATAGCATCCGCATGTGATACATCATCGAAAAGAGAAAAAATAACCTATTTATTAAGGACAGAGCCAACTACGATTTCTATTTTAAAAAAAACAAAACTTTGTATTGTATTTTGTTTAGTAACGAAGATATCAAAATTCTGTAAAGTCATTCAATTCACCGTAAAAAAGTGCCTAAACATATCTTAATAAAGTGATAAATAAATGTAATATTTATAAAAATCGAAAATGTAATATAATGAGTTTTTGGCCATGGCTTGTAAATAAAAGACGATAGCCAATTTTTATTTTTACCAATGTCTTCAAAAAAGAGATCTAGGATACGCCATCCGATTTTCTCTATCTCTTCTAGTTACCTAGATCCCCATATAGAAACATCCAAATTGGGCCACCCTGTACACTAAATGAGACAATGTTACACATTATATGTGAATGCAAGTGTGTCAAGATAGTCACTAGCTACGAATTTGATAATGCACGAACAGTAACATGTTTTTTTCTATTTCATGTAAATAACCTAGCAATCATGTACAGGGTGCGACAGAATGGAATTCCAAATTTCAAAAAATCATTGTATGGTCACCTGACCAGGCACGAACGCGGATGGTCTCATTGAATAATGCCGTGTTCTGTCGTCACTATGATTTCATCGGGTGAACTTCGTGGTTTTATTGTTAAGCCTTTTTTAACATCGGTTCAGAGATAGAGCATTCCAGAGCATATTTTTGAAAACATGTCGCTGCTATTGTCATATCGGTACCAACGGTGCGACGAATGTTGCCCTCTGAGCTTTTCCACCTAGATACCCTATATAATAGTAAGATAAGAGATGAGACATATGAATCATAAACCATGGCCCACTTGATCAGTTTAACCATTATGATTAATATATTGACATTTTTAGGTTAGCATATTGTTATAATTTTATTATTATTCAATAGAAATTTAACAATTACTTAAATATTAAAAAAAAAGTTCACCAAATACACATTATTCAACTAAATTTACAATGTGTACATAACCATTTTACATAAATTACTCTATCCGAAGTATTTTAATGATATTGAAACAGTTATTACTAGTGACAGAACTAGTGGTATCTGTCAAAATTGAAGTTGAATCTAAAATTTCAGGTGTATTCAATATAAATCATATAGTCTGTGGATTCTCGTTCCAACCAATCAGAGTGGGCATCCTACATGTCTCATCTCTTATCTTACTATTATATAGGGTCTCTATTTACACCCATCCATCTTTGTGGCGCAGTAAACAAGCAAAATTTTCGTTACTGGGTCCCGAGTAATAGACCCACGGACCAGAGTAATGGAAAACTTCCACAAACAACTGAATATGTGCATCGCCCTCTAAAGTAGCCATTTGGGATATCATTTTTAAAATGTAACCAAGAAAATTGTATGTGCTTTCAATATATTTAAAGGTTTTTTTGTATCTTGTACCGTTTTTTTTTTCAGAATTTATCTTCGAACTGTTATATTCCATTCTGCCGCACCCTCTATATTGGCAATGCAAGTCAGGTTATCTCGATACTATTTAAACATAAACTAAACTACACGAAACTATTTAAACATAAAAAATGGAACTATTCCCAGTCCAACAACTAACTATTTTTAGAGCACACCACCTCGGTTGATACATATTGGATATTGCCTGTAGAGGTAATGATAAAAGAATTTTTCTGACATTGACATCATTGGTACAAAGTATCTGTACAACTAAAAACAATTGTACCAAGTGGACATTGTAATGTCGAAATAGAAAAGCATAATTTAAACTGGAAACAAGAATATCAAGACGTATTAACAAGAAATGGAGTATACCTCTATAAAGCATCTTTATTTTCTTATTGCTTTGATATTAGGAAGCAACAAATTTTCGAAACAAGTGTCAGTGAATTGACCAATGAAAATGGAATAAGAAACACGAGTAAAAATTTAATTTAAAAAAAAAAACTGGTCACCAGTAATTTCTTCTATATGTGTGCAATATGCTTCTTACATCTCTTGTTTCGCAATTTACCAGCATACACGATTGGGCGTTGTACCTCACATTGTACATTAATGTGTGTGTCATTAATAACTTTATAGCAAAAAAGGGTCATTATGAATTCGTAATGACATTTTTTTTATAAAACAAATAATGGCAGAAATTCAATCAAAATTGTTTATTAGTAATTTGTGAAAAATAAGTTCATGGTAGTTGGAGCTTTTGAAATTCTAACATTTTAATGCTATTTCATCCTAAGAAAAAAAAATATTTTGATAGGCTTTGAAGTGCTAAAATTTGTTATACTTTTTCTTCCTTATTGTTTGCAGGATCTTCTATGTAACCACTTTCACTGTGTCGAATTCAGCGATTACTTCATCATTTGATTTTACATTAAAATTTAGATTTTTGAAATCGTTCGTGAAATGTTTATTCAAACCGAATAAATATAACCCATCGTCGATAAAATCTTCAATAAAACACATTTGATATGACTATATAATTAAATGTGCAATTGTCACGCTTTATTTTTATTTTCACTTTAATGCTCACATTAGTATTTATTCCTCTCTATAATAAAGTCATTTAAAATACAGGATTGTATGTAGAAAGTAAAACATATGAATTAATAAAAACAATTAAATTTAAAATTTCTCTTTCAATTTAGAGGTATTATTATTACATTATTACTATTATCAGTATTATTTCTGCTGATTTATCATTTAATTACTTAAATTTTTCCAACTCGCAATATTTGCGAATAAGTTTTTCGGGACAATAATTGCTGTTATATATATATATATATAGATTATGATTTGAGTGTTTCGTGGATATTGTTAAATTAGTTCACCCGCGTATATCCTCGCTCCTGCAACGCGAAGATAAGGGTTGCTATTTATCCCGTGTTATAGATGCTTTCGTACGATAACCGCTCCGGCAGTAATTTAGTAAACAACAGTAATTGTCGATGCTCCTGGGATGCCGGAGGAGCCTGCGGAATAGATTTTGCGATAATCCGCGAGGATATCGCGAATCGATCTGCTTAAACTAAGGAGTTATGGAGATATGGGAGTATCTCCACACAAAACACGTTTCGATTTGTTTATTATAGCAATTAAGTAACTGAGCCAGCGATTTGTTATAATGGTCACTAGTTTTATGAGTCTAGCAGGAGTTCGAAAATATGACCTTTTTACTGTATCTGGCCCGTTTTTGCTCTTCTAGAGACTGACCGTGGCATAGTGGTCCCAAGTGCCCAACAAGCTGACCAAAAATTAAAAAAATCGACTTTCGATTTTCAAGATTAGTTCTACCTAGCTTCATACAGAAGGTATGATAATGTGCTGGGGAAGAGACCGTGCCTAATATTGACTTAACTCTCTCTTACGTAAGCGCAAAGTCGCAGCTCGTAGGTAGCTGCGTTTTCACCTTTTTCCTGCGTAGCGTTCAATCCGTCGTTATTGTTATAATAACGTGATCCAAGTGAACATTTGGTATCACATAATATGGATGGCACCTCCTTAACTATATTAGCATGTTTTTTAATACTGCTTATTAATGATATAATGCTAGGCGCGGAACTCAGTTACAGTTTTTTAAAGCTCCAAAAAAAGTGCCACCGAGTACCGCTTTCGATGACATGTATAATTCTTCCTCGTTGAGTCTTCTCAAGTTCATTTAAAAGTTCAGCTGCTGGTAGGTGCTTGATTGCTTTTTATCGATATTTGTACCCTTTATTGTTAGCAATAAGTAGTTAGACAACTGCATGTGGTTTTGATAAATCTATGTCACTGACAGTGTTTCCAGGCTGTATGCAATAGAATTACAGATCATCCATTATAGATATGAATTGTCAAATTCAAGGTAAGCCAAAATGTCACATTGTATAATAATTTTGACAGTGTACTTGTAAAAAAGTAGTTACAAATCTAGTACTAGTAACTTGTAACACATGTCAACATGTGTTTTGAGGTTATGCGACCTGTTAGTTTTTAATAATCTTAGTTGGTTTAATAACAAGAAGGTACCATGGCAATTTTTAGTTAATAAATTATGAAAATGAGAAAGAAACAAAAACGTTTTAAATTAATAAAAAATTCGACAATTCGTCATCAGATTCTGACTCAGATTGTCCTAACGACATAATAATTGGAGGGATGTTTTCGGTAGATGTATTTTCCATATACTTCGTATAAGCATGTTTGATGAGTTTTTCGTAATGTTGGATACTATTTCGCCACATTTCTGGTGTATATTTTGAAAGGGCTTCTTTCCGTAAATGAAGAACATTAGCTTTTGAAGAAGGTTGGGCGTGAACATGTTTATTGTAATACTGTTTGGCAAACCCCCATACAAGTTCAATTGCATTATACTGGCAATGGTATGGGGGAAGCCTGAGAACCTGATGTCCATAACTGTTCAAAATATCGCCAATTACATATTTTCTGTTTTCTGTGCCTAAGATAGGTTTATCTGCTTCCACAGTTCTTTTTTAGTTGATGTTTGATTGAAATTGATATTCTTTCTCAGGAGCCACTCTTCCATTTCCCCTTTCCTTGAATTTGAATTGAGAGGTTTATCAGCGCGCATGGAATGGTAGGGGGCATTATCTATTATAACAACTACTTGGCCATTAATTTGATTTAAAGCAGAGACTAGTTGCTCTTCAATCCACTTTTTGAATAATTCCCCAGACATGTTTTTGTAGTAATCACGATGTTCAATTTTATTGTCTAAAAGAAAACTGCATCCCTCTAAAAATCCGGAAGCACATCCCGCATGAAGAACAGTAAAGCATTTCCCTTCTGCTCTGATTCTGGATGGATTCTCTTTTAAATCAGAGTCATGAAGCCATTGTCGTACCTGACTACCATTTTGGAAGATCCATGATTCGTCCAAAAAATTAAAAGTCAGTGAATTTGACGAATCACAGAGTTGCAAATACTTTCTTAAAAACGAAATTTTCTAAGAATTTATGCGAGTACTTTCACATAAAATGCTTTAACTTTTAAACCATTAACTTTTCTAAATTTTGTACCCCATAGATTTTATGATTTTGTGTTACGTTGATGTTACTCTATTATATTCTAACTCAATTTTGCATAAATCTAAAACAATCTAAAAATCAAAACACTTTTGCATAATGTAAAAGAGTAAAGTATTCATTTCTCTCGTGGTACCCATATTTTTTTCTAGAAAGTTCTTCCTTTATAAAGTGCATATTAGTGTGAATTCGTGCGTGCCGTATTTTGTTTGCCATGCAAATTGGGGTTTTGAAGACTCTGACCACTTTCATGTTTTTTTATTATATCGAAAACAAACGTGGGGCTTATCTGGAAGTTACTTATGTTGTAAAATGATTTTATATTAAAATCAGATTTGATATAGATTTCCTTAAACACAGTTGCAACTTTTTCGCAAATAAATTTCCTTGATGAGTGCGACGTTATCTCTTTAATTTCCAGATAACAATCAACTACCCACAGTTTCTCTTTTACAGAGAGTATTTTTTTTTTCTTTTAATTTTCCATTTTATTAGCTCTTTATAAGTTTCGGGACGTAAGAAAATTAAATGACATTAAGGATTTGTCAAAATTTGATATAATGATTTTAATATTGCCGGCCAAATTAAATAGTTAAAATACCCATTGGCGTTCCTTGTAACTTTGTAACAACCCAATGGCACTTTGACAATTCATATCTATAATGGATTTAGTTCATACGTAAATTAGAACAGCGTCATTTATTTTATTTTTTTATTATTATTATAATTATTATTTTTTTATTTTGTATACTTGTATAATTAAACGAACAATGATTAGTATTGGGTATAAAAACGTGTGAAATACGTTAAAATTTGTTTGTGTCTGTTTTCGAGTATATTGACCTCAAATTCGAATTATTTGATCCCGAAAAATACATGACTACTGATTTTAGTGACAGTGACGTCACTTTTGACAAAGTTGGCGCCCATTCTGAGTCGACCATTTTGTTTTTGAGAATTTTGACCACGAATTCGAATTCCTTGACCCCGAAAACCGATGACTACCGATTTTCGCGAGAGTGACGTCATTTTTAACAAAGCCGGCCGACTATTTTGCGTCCGCCATTTTGTTCTCGAAAATTTCGACCCCGCATTTGAATTCCTTGACCCCGAAAATATGTACATACTAATTTTCAAGAATATTCGCCCAAAATTCGATTTTTGACCAGCTTTTTAGGTGCTTGGGACCACTGTGGTGGGTCAGCTAAAAATGAATCTGTAATTAAGATATTCTATGATTCAGAATTATTGCCATCTCTAGTTTGTTTTCGAGAAGTGATGCGACGAATTCAAGTGGTAGCGATAGGACCTCAAACTGCCGCATCCAAGGCCAATGATAGCAACCTAGGCGCCATGATTGTAGAGCGGAGAGTACTTCTACATAACAATATAATTGATGAATTAAGAAGTCCAAAACCCAATATGTATAAATTCATACAGGCGAAATTCGCAAGTTGGTAGATTACTTCAAACGGACGGTAATTAGGCATTGCAGCGAAGATTGATCGTCGTTAAATAGCCAAACAAACATTTACCGAAGGAAATGGGTTGCTTAATGAACATTATACGTCAGGAACTAGAAATCCTTGCAATTTCTTCCACTTACACCTCGATTATCCTCAATTGAATGCAAGAAACGGAGATTACCGCAGTAACAGCACAGCGTTTGCCAATTTTGCGGATCTAACGACGTCGTTCCGCCGGTCCAGCCGCGTCAGGCCTCGATTGACCCGCTTGCCAAATTAATCACGACTTTCTACAAGACGGGCCCGCACTTACACCAATTAATTGTCCGCGAACGCACGAAAAAAAAACACAGCTGTGAGAACCGCTCTCGGCGGCAATCCGGTTGCATAAGCAACCTCCGTCCACTCATTACCGGGAAGCGTGGGCACACCTGGTCACAATTAGCGGAAGAGGCGGAGTGATAAGAGGTGGAAGAGAGCTCCGGAAGGTTGCGCGCTTCCGGGAGACTTCGGAGTTTACCCGGACTACTTTCCATCAGTCAATCTTCATTAAAGCGATTACGTAAGCACGGTGTGGGAGTTGGTTCTGTTATTATTATTTTTTTACTGTATAGTGTAATTGGAGTTTCGCACGGCGTACTACAGAGTAATTAGCACCGCGATCCATCACAATCTCAGCTCTTCATTTCCAAAGTCAAATTAATTATGCTGCAGATACGTTGCTGATGTTAAATTTGTGAATAATGAAAGTTGTATGGTGACAAGATAATGACAGCAAATTTTATAAATCACTGCGTTTCTATTATTGTTTACTTATATTATTAATAGTTATTTATATAACAAGTGAGTTAAGTGGATGTTATTCACGAGAATAAAATATAGGCCACGAGCCCGTTAGGGCGAGTGACATTCTATTCGAGTGAAAAACACCCTTAACTCGCTTGTTTTATACAATATTTTATTCAATTTTGTCGAAAAACGTTTAGAAGATACACATTTCATTTTTATAATATGAAGTCAGTGAAAAGTCAAACTGACATTTATTGTCAAATCGAATTTTTAAAATGCCGATTGCAGTGTTTTTATACCAGAAGGGGTTCCAAATAAAGCCCCAGACTCCAATTGAACCTAAATTCGAGATTGAAATTAATTCCTATGTAGATTAACATTAACAAGATTTAAAGAGAAAACAAATTAGTCAATTGGAATTTGGTACATCGTAAATATTAACTACGAGTGTCGCTTATCAAAAAATCTAACTAAAAGATCATGTTAAAACTTGTAGCAACAAACTCGTAGTTAAAAACCTGGAGGAGATTTGAAACTAGAAACAAGAAACAAATTCGATTTTAGAAACGTTCCCAAAATATACTAAACTAAAATGGTATATTAAACACCAACTGAAATATGTCATTGGTTATAGCACGAGTCTAAATTTACAATATGAGCCGCGAAGCGGCGAATGTTTTAACGGACGAGTACTAAAGTTGACTTATTCACGATTTTTTTTCTACAATTTTTTTATATTTTGCTCTCTTTTTTATACAAAATAAGCAAAATATTCTATAAATAATTGATAGTTTAAATAGTTCTTTAATTTCAGTTGGTAACAATGACTCATTGTGACTCATTTCACATTTGTTTAATTTAAAGTTCAAATAAATTTATTGACATTTCTACATATAACTTACATTTCATTACATTCTTACTTCTTGTAGCGCCTGTCCAGGTTGATATAAAGCTGCCGTTGGCCATGGCGGCCCTATTGTCATTGTGTCAGAAGATCATCCGTTGCACATAACACATAACCTCACTGTTAAATTATAAAAAAATCTGTTTCGGCACGCTTCACTATTTAAAAATCTTAATAATCTTTTTTTTTTAATTGCAGTTGAATACGATGAATAAAAAACGAATTTTTAAAATATTGAATTTTTGTAAACTACAATCAACATTTTTAAAGCCTATTGCTCGTCTGATATTTTTATGTAAATTTGGAATTGTCCAAGTATTATATTTTCAGTAAATTTTCAGGCATTCACTTTTTCCATCAGAGGCATACCATTTAGTCTTTGGCTAAATTTTCAGAGAGTTGATGCCTGAAAAGATTTTGTGTACAAAATTTTACTGTTATGAAAGATGACAATCAACGTATTGCTTTCTATGAAGGCGAATCAAGATTTTTGTTGGCTTCGTCGATGATATTTGGTTTCAAACCGGAAAATTGAGACAATACATGAGAAAACCAACCAGATCATGCTAACTTTAAACAATAATGACTATCCCGCAGAAGAAGATGTGAATGATATACACAAAAATTTGATTTGTTACCAAAAATGATGCTAAAAGATTCTATTTAATTTATTTTATAAGGGTATTTAAAAATACCCTTTTTTTAATATATATATATATATATATATATATATATATATATATTAATTTTAAATAAGTTCATTATTCACAAAATACGTCTATATATATACCGGGCTTTTTTTTACACATATGATTGACAATGTATAACTGGTTGCCTGCATCTACCCGTAAGGAATTTCCTGTGTAATTCTAAAAAAAAAAAAAAACAACTCATTAGCGGCGTCGGTGCAAGCAAGCTGTCAATTTTGGAATATGTTACACAGAGAGGTTAGGTTTTTATTCAAGACAATACAAGAGAGTATTCCTAATGTATCAAGATCAGCTGATTTGTCAACAAATGATTATTTTCTTTGGGGTTACCTGAAAATGAAAATTTTTAATGACGTACAAATACATAACGTAGATGAATTGAATGGCCGTATACGTACTGCATGTAATGGCATAAATCCACAATACATTAGGAATACTCTGCGTATCTTCAAAGACCCCGTCATGTATTGCCTTGAATAAAACATAACCTCTCTGTGTAACATATGCCAAAATTGACAGGTTGCTTGCACCGACGCCGTTAATGAGTTTTTTTTTTTTTTTTAGAATTACACATAGGAAATTCCTTACGGGTAGATGCAGGCATCCAGTTATACATTGTCAATCATATGTGTAAAAACGAAAAAAAAGCCCGGTATATATATATATATATATATATATATATATATATATATATATAGAATAGAGGTTAACGGGTTAAAGTCTTTAACCCGTTAACCTCTATTCAATTCAAGTAAAGTCGTTACGTCTAGATATTATTATATATATACAGGGTGTCTACGCTAAACCGTTCGTTAAAAGTTTACGGGGTTGCCGTTGTACTAAAAATTTCAAAAAAATCCTCGTGACACGGCTGAATCAGTTATTCTCATGTGAAATATTTTCAACTTTCTGTCACTTCCGGTTCCACCGGAAGTAGCACCAACTTTCATATTTTAAATGGAACACCCCATATATTATTATATTTTTGACTTTCTCGCTTAAATTGGAACATATTTTGTAAGAACGTATGTACACTTATCTCTTTTAGAGATAGAAAAAAAATGTTTTCTAAAATTTTGACCTCTAAAAGGTAGCCTGAAATCTGTCTATAACTCCTCTTAGGAATAAGATAAAATTATGAGTGAAATTTCTAATTGTACCTAGAGGGTGCCTCTATGAGTAAAATAATTGGAAACTGTCAATTTTGATAATAAGTGTTTATAAAATGTCAATATCTAAATGCCCCCTTAAATATCTCGTAATTCAATTTTTTTAAATGGAATGACCCATTTTTTATTACATAGCACGATTGGGAGAAAAATTTACTACAAAAAAGTATAATATAACCATACTCCTAAAGCAAGTATTTTTTGAATTATTTCGATGATTACTTTTTCGTCGCATTTCTGCAGGGTATAATTTCGCATGTCACAACTGCACTTTAGTAGACATGGGATATGCTTTTGTTTTGTCGCTATTGTAATGCAAACTGTCAAATAATAAAACCACTTAGAATAAAGTATTACAGAAATCAAAATCAACAACATGAATCATTACACAAATCAACAAGTTATCCATTTATTCTTTATACATGGCAACTGCGATAGAATTGATGCTCGAACATGTAGAGTATTTAATGACACTTACCCACATTTGTAATGGGGGTTAACCCAAATTTCTTCAGATAAATTAGCGAGTTTTCAAATAAAAGAATAACTATTTTCTAATCTCGAATATACATGGGTGCGCAAGTTCGTCAGAAAAAAATCAGTTGGTAACTTATCAGAAACCCTCCTGGAACATTGGACATTTGAAAGCTTTTTTCTATTTTGCGCATGCGCATGCTGGAACAAATCTTTTATTTTTGGAAACCAAAATAAATTATTTCTCTCCCGGCCAGGAATAATCTGACCCTTATACATCTGAGGGAATAAAATATCATTTTTCCGCAGGGAATAAAATAATCATAAATCAATAAAGAGTGCCAGGCGTGGGATGTGTGTGGTCGTGGGTTGATACTCAGCTTTTGAATACAACAGATATGAATTTATTTGACATTCAAAATTGTCAAGTTGACAACTGTGGCTATGCCGTCGTTGATTGCCGTCTGCTAATTTTGAGCGAGCGTTTCAACTATGAAATTAAAAGTTGAAATAAATATGTAAACTTAACGGTCGGAAGATTAATCTATAATGAGCCGAAAATGCGCTCGTTTCCTGCGGCAATTCAGGCATAACTACGGTTTCGGGATTAAAACATTCGTTTATTACCTTAATGCATAAATAACTCTTATTGCTTAAAGGCTAGATATACAGGGTGTCTCCTAAAAAAAAACTCCGCTGGCCATAACTTCTTTATTTATTGGCCGATTTCCAAAAAACAAAAAACAAGATTAAATGACTCCACACGTTCTACAAAGGGGCCCTAATTTTGTTTTTTTTTTGCAAAATCAGCTTTCATTTCAGCGATAGTCAACTTTTATTTTTCAAATGGCTACATATATTTTCTTATTGTTTTTCTGGTAGAGATTATTTTTCTGATTCCAAATATGTATAACAAGTTGGCTTTGATGAAATATTCGTTAGACAAAAAATAAAGTTTTAATAGTTTTTCAAGTGTGGCGTGAAAAACAAAGCAAACACAATGTGGAAAACACGAGAAATACCTCCTAATTGTATATTAAATATGTCAGTCAACTTTTGTAGATACGTTTTTATTTTCTGGTGCATATTTTGAATTATTCTAATAAAAGATTTCATATTGTTTTCCATATTGTGCTCGCTTTGGTTTTCACGCCTCACTTGAAAAACTATTTAAACATTTGATTTTAGTTTTCTGTAACGATTATTCCATCAAAGCCAATTTATTATACATCTTTGCATTCAGAAGCCGTTTAATCTTGTTTTTGCTTTTTTGAAATCGGCCAATAAATAAAGGAGTTATGGCCAGCGGGGGTTTTTAGGAGACACCCGTATATTTATAAAAATAACTGTTTTAATAAAAGTAAATTTAAAAAAATCATAAAACTACCCTTTTATGCATATAACTTGGAAGTAATATTCGCTGAATTATAATACGATAAATACAATTTGCGTTTTCGTTTTCGACGACTAAAATTTGTACTTGTTTCCTTCAGGTTCTAACAGATTTATAAATTCTGGCACCTTTAACTGTATTCCTTCTTTAGATACATAATCAGTTGTGTTTGGTATCAAAAAACGTTAGCAGTGACGCGTACGTTACATGACAGCATCACATTCGAATGTCAGATGCAGTTATGTCATAAATGCATCTAAGATTCGAGGGTGATGCTCTTAAGTAACGTACACTTTACTGCTATCGTTTTTTTATACACAATACACCTGAATATCTAAATAAAATTGTATTTTGTGTATCTCAAAATTACTCAATTTGACTTGTAGTGTTGTTTGAAAATAAAGTAAATAGGTGCCAATTTGGGACACACAATTTTGACTTGCATTTTGTTCGACAGCAGGCAAACATTTTTTGTCAAATATATTTTTTTATTACCTTTATAATTCTAGAAACTATGATGTATTTTCCTATTTATGTTGGTTAGCGGAATGCAGTTAGATTTGTTTAAAGAATATTTTCTTCCTCACTTAAATATTTTTTTTGCGAAAGAATTCAAAAAAGAATCAACTCTAGTTGCTCTTATAAAATATGATTTTTCTATTTTGGGTTTAGAATAAGTCGATTCTAGCACCCAAATGATGTAATTTGAGTGTTAGAATAGGCGGTTGGTGTGCTAGAATCGACTAGTAAAATTTACTGCATTGATGTTGGTAGTGGTAGCGTTGACGGTTGACGTTGAACTGTCAACTGACATACGTCAAAAAATAAATTTCACAGAGAACACGAAATTAATGAAAACGAAGTTTAATTTAAATTTTTGCCATGGAAAGTACAATTATTATACACATTAACAGTTACAAGCTATTTGCCTTGAGAATTTATAGTGACACCATTATTTTTTTTTCACAGCCCCCTAAATTTACGCCACACAAATGTCACCAACCACCGCAAAATCCCCTAGATTTTTTTTTTTTTTTTTTTATTATTTATATAAAAGTATGATGCGGCAAAATAGAAAAATATAGTATAACGCACTCGTTGCAGAAGGTCCTTCAAGCATTCATTTGTTCCTCAACTCGCTGCTACGCAGCTTGTTTCGGAATTTCAAATTCGTGCTTGAATAGATGCCTTCTGCAACTGGTATTTTAATATACTATTATCTTCTTGGCAATTAAAATGTCATTATTCCCGCACCAATATTAGAAAAGGTAGTGCTGGAATGGGGTTTATTCTTTTGACACTACTTTTGGTGCTATTTTATTTTGGAAATTGGTGCCTCAGGCATTAATATTGATATTAAAATTAAATCGATTGTCAAAATACCCGCGATTTGACATGGAATGACAATTACTAATCACTTACTCACTGTCACCATCATATCAATTTTGTCAAAATTTCACTAAACAATGAAAAATTATAATAATAATAGTTTATTTCGCAACCAACGTTACAGATATATATATATATATATATATATATATATATATATATAATTTTAATTTCTACAGAATCAACCCTAAAGTGGGTTTCGTCAGGTGGTTGAATTAATATGATAAACTGTGCTGTCGATCGATTTCCTTTTTCTGCACAATTCACGATATGGTATCTGTCTGCTGCATCGCACAGGCGACATATACATATCTTATTCGGGCTGAAGAAGTGTTGATTCTTCAGCCAGGTTAGGCATGTTAGTAGGTATCGTTCTTTCTGGTTTGATCCCTTCCAGGCGTGAGATGCGAAGGCCGGTCCCTCTATATACCTCTCAATATACAGAAGAATGAAACATTATGAACATATAATATAAATAAACGCCAAACAGAGAAAATTGTATCAAAATAAAAACTCGTTGCAGAAGGTTTTTCCAGGACTCGTCCCTTCGGCCACTCGCCACTGCTCGGCACTTGGCCGAATTTCAGACTCGTGATGGAATATGGTGCCTTCTGTAAATTGTATTTGGATATACTATTCTATTACTGTGTATAGCCTGTATTCGTAGCCGAATATTAAAGAATTTTCACTAATGTTATTAGTTCCATACCCAAAATAATAATTTCTGATTACTAATTTATAGAATCAGTTAATTTTATTGTCGTTACTTGCTATTGCAACTACAGTGTGCACAATTTTGTTTTGGAATTTAGAAGTTACTGGGAAATGTTCGTAAATTAGCATATTAGTTTGATTACTATTTTAAAATAATTCAACTTGGTCATATTTCTCATTAATATTTTATTGGTATTTTCATCACAAATTACTTTAATTACTGGGTACATGTAAATATTACAATTTATATAATTTTATTTGCGTAAATCTTAACTCTTTTGAGTTTCTTACTGTAATTTATCACATAATACTCTTTGATTGGTAATTCCATGCAATTATGTTCTCAATTGCAGTTGCTTTTATGTAATATTATTTATATTAGTGTGTACAGCTCGTAAATCTTAAGATATACATGAACCTTTATGTATTTTGACATATTTTTTTAAATGTTTTCTAGTGTCATTTCCAAAAGTAATACTTTCTGATTGCTAATTTTCTAGAATCAGTTAAATTTATGTTCGTTACTTATTACTGGAACTGCAGTGTACATACTTTTATTTTCAGAATTTATAGATATGTACACCACATGATTTAGAACACATTTGGTAACGTATTGGTACCGTTCTGATAGCCTAAATCCACACATATGTGTAATTAGGTGACTTGTAAACTTTTCCAAGTACCTTTTCATATAATATATAATTGAAACCATACGCGAATAACGCGTTGCGATGAGTTTTAATCGATGACATACGCAGAATTAAAATCTATTAAGATTTCACGAAACTACTCGTATAAGGAATTTACTGAAAATTAGCTTTTCACGATGAATGGAGCACATTTTGTGGTAATTTTTATGCTTTGGGCAACTGCCATAGATATTTAGATAGAACTAGATGAGTAAGAATATGTTATTGACAAATATTTTAATAACAAAATTGTCCAAATTTGTCCAATTGTCATTGCATGTTATGTTGCCACTGCTTCCATTTAAATAATTTCTTGAGTAAGAGCCATCTATGGTTATAATTAAATATAAATTCAATTAAACGAGCTAGAGCCTAAAATTGAAAATGCAGTTTTGTTTTTGTTTTTCGGTAATGGCAGCTAAGCCATTCAATTTTTAAATCTTTTACGGTCGGTCCTATGTATGCCTTGGCATAAAGATTATTTTGTCTAATTCAACCAATTCTCTAACTCTTACGGTTTACGAGATTTCCATGTTGAACACGATAATTGGGGCACCATGTATATATACAGGGTGTTTCGTATCATACTAAGCAGGGTAAAAACGAGTAAACTGCCGGTTATAAGACATGAATTTCTTGACATCCTTCGACGTATTTTACAATAGACTTTTCACACATATTATTGTTTCGTTGTAATTTATTTATATTCTTCGATGGATTTTACAATACTCTGTACAGCAGCGGCATAAAATTTCCATAATCAGTTTGCGTGCTTTGTTCTAAATATTTTTCCACCATTCACACGTGTTATTACAGGTGTTGAGCAGCCTTCGGATTTTGTTTGGGGGAAACTGGAACAGCCCTATTCGGCGTAATCGCTTGCAGATAAATTAAGCTCGACGCTAATTCCGCGATTCCGTATTCAAAGGCCGCGGGATGGGATTTCCGTTTGCGTCTCGTTTACGACCGAAATCGGTGGGCAATTAGATTTTATTAGAAGGCAAATGTACATTTTCGTGGAGGGTGCGCGCGGATTTGCATGTTAAGAGTCGGCGTTTTTAGGGGCAATAGCACGTTATCTGATAATCAAGTGGAAGAATGCACGCTGGTGTATCTTTGTTTTACATTGCTCTGCTAATGCAATGTATAAAATAATAATCCCGGCGATCCCCTAAAGATTAGCATACGTGAACTTGGTTGAAACAACGTTTGCTCACGAATTTACGTTACATTTGGTTTTGCGAACAATTCTTGTAGAGTTGAATTGAATTTATCTAAAAGTAAAATTATAATTTATCTCTTTATGTAACTACGTTTTATGTTAGCCACCATGGGCGCCCGCACAATTTTTTTAAAGGGGGTGGGGGAAACAAAGTTATGTTTGAAAATATTCAAATATCTTCATAAATTTAGAACAATTTTTAAGTAGTTCAGAAGAAATATGCCGGGAATCGATATAAAGGCAAATCGACGTCATTGTCATTTTGTCATAATTTTTCGCATATTTTACTTTTATAAAGTAGAGATTCCAGGGGGCTGCGGGCGGCCATGTTAGCCACTGCAGCTAATTACCGTTGTGAAGGAAATTGCTCTATGACAAATGAAAATGTTACATTTATTTCGATTTCACCAAATCAAGGTTCTCCCCCATATACTGCAATTAGAGGATGTATTGTAAATTACAATTAACATAGTAATGATTTCGACGTAAGTAACGAAAGTTGAAATGTCCAGTTGAAATTTTGTCGCAATGCCCACCGCAATACGTCTCAGGAGATTTGCAGGAGCGCGTGAAATTGGCGCATCGGCTACCTTCATCCTGCAATCCTGCAAGAGATTGCAGTTTATATCACCCAGGCAACTCGCGAATTCTCAAAACGATTCCTAGAGGCTTATTCACCTGCACATGCAGCTTTTAAGATTTTGAAAGTATAATTTAGTTGCTCGCAGAATTCAAACGCACAACGTAGACGTAGAAGTAGGTATAAAGATTGTGTAGTTTACATCAATGTTGAGTAAAGTAACTTCTTGAATGTTTAAAAATTGGTTACATATACTAAATAATATTCAACTAGAATTATTTTATACTTCGTTTTAATGAATTTTAATTATGAAACAATTCATATGTGTGCCAAGATCTATAACATTTTTTCTTGCCGAATCAGAAAAAAAAAAGATTAGATTCAGATAAATCTGAGAGAGTGTTTTGAGGTATGAATTCCAGATTCAAACGTCTCAATCGTGGCAATATAATCCAACCAGGTGAGTTATGGCTTCGGGCGTCATCTGGGGCTTTCAACTCGCGTGCACATTCGCCTGTGACCTTCTGTATATGAACGAGACAAACCCCGGCTGTAAATCACGGCGCGACATCGGTCACTTGTACTGCAGCCACAAAGTAATAACTCTTCCACCTTATACGACGCTGTTTCGTTCCGCACACCGAATAGGATTTTTCTCGTCTTCCATTTTGGTCGCTCTTAATCTCTTCCTACACATATACGAAGCTATACTTTCTTGCGCGAGTAGGAAGGGATTAAGAGCGTAAAAAGTGGATTTGTAATAAATGAGGCGCGTTCGTGTAATAATGCACAAATGATGAATTGTACTCGTATCACTACGTTTTTGACGCAATAATTTTTAAAGTAATAATTGTATCCTCCGCCTCCTGTATTTTTAGACAAATAATGATGAATTAATCAATTACAAACTCAAGTACAGATCGTTCAATTTTTCTTAAATATACTTATATTTATAATTTTTATATAAAATTTCAAGTGCACTTTATTTTCTTTGGCTGTAATTATAGTTTATAGTTTCGATTGTTTTTTACTTGATTTTTTATATGTAACTTTAACTTAAAAGTTTTTTAATTAACATTCCTTGGTCAAACTGGCAAACAATATGTAACACGATGAGTAATATAAATAATACCCATATTAATTTATCAAATTCTATTTCTTAATTTTATATTAATTGAATTTCTTCAATTAAATATAAATAAAGACACTTGGTTAAAGTTTCACTTATTTGTAGAAATTCTCCTCTAGAATTGGTGTTAAATTGATCAAATATATTGCTTTTCATTGGTTAATGATAATGTCAGAAAATGGATTAGTCTTTATTTTGTCAACAAAAATAAAACTAAAGCAACCCGTTTCGAAAAAAATATGCTACCCCTTACGTTGTTACGATGTTTATTGTTGATAAAAACAAGACTGATGCGTTTTCTGACAATTTCCTCAACTTATGAAAAGCAGTATACAGTGTCAATATTCACTCCCTAGCCCTCAGATATGTGTTCTGTAATGAAAGAAAAGAAAATAAATAATTCTAAAATCTCGAAAGTAGGGCCATTATCAGGTTGTGTTAAAAAAATCTAAATTACGCTATTTTTAATAATTAGTGAATTAATTAGTTTAATTTAGTTTTAAATAAATCAGGGCAGGACTACTAAATGTGAATTATCAATTCAATTTTTTTTGTAGCATTATACCTATCGTTAACGTGAACCTGGGACACCCTGTATATTTAAAATATATCATACTTCATCTAAAATCGAATAATTTTGTAATTAATGTAAAAAATAAAAATTTGATAATTAATGATTTATTTCTCTTTGTATTTTTTTTTAATTACAAAAGTTGTGCTGTATATTTCCCGAAAACTCAAGCGTTTTCAAAATAAAATTTTGATAATTAATGATTTATTTCTCTTTGTATTTTTTTTTTAATTACAGAAGTTGTGCTATATATTTCCCGAAAACTCAAGCGTATACCATGTCATATGAAGACTTTCTTGATCATTTTGCGATTACAAGTTCAAGTTCAAGTTTTGATGTTCTATAACTGAATTGATCATAGTCCTAAGGGTCTAGAAGCAGAACCTACATTGTTTTTTTTTAATCTAGGATACATCTCTAGATGAACTGCACTCGGGTTTCAATTATTTTTGTAAATACTATACTTCTTTCTGAGCCTACTTCCGGTAATTTCCTAGAAACGAAACTATCACCAATAAATTCTTCACGTAGGCTTCTGTCATCCTATTATTTTTCCTGAATCTCTATAACGTCGTACTTTCGAGAAAATAGTGGGACTGTTTGTCTGAAACATTAATATTTATTTTGTTAAGCATATCATTTACAAACAATTTTTTTTTACAGAAGTTGTTGCTTTTTGAAATACAATGTATTGCATTTACATACTATTTTTATTTCTGAACCTCTAAAACGTCAAATTATCGAGAAAAAGACGTGATACGGGTGGTCTGAAGCACCCTGTATACACTGATCGCTAAATAGTCGGCATGTGGAATTTTTTTAGTATTGATTATTTCAAAAAACTTTTTTACGGCATTAATTTCTGCTAGTCTAAAAACCTTATTAGCCCTTATCTGATGCACCTAGTTATTTTTATTTACCTAGAAAATCTCGTTTTTCAAAATAATGAAAATCGAAATAGTACTAATTTTCGGATATCACGCAAGGTATCAATGAAATTTTTTCTACTTCTACTTCTACTTCAATTTTTCGATTTTATCGGACAATTTTTAGAATCAGCCAATTTCGAATTCAATTTAAAATAATCCTCTTTTTTCGAATATTGACTTGATGAAAATTTAGATAAAATCTGTTAGTTTTGTAAGTGAATCGTATAAAATTGTAAGATTTTCTCTAAAATTCATAATTTTGCAGTTTTTCAGTGTTACTACACTCGATATAATTTGTTAGTATTATTCTATAATTCGTACTCTCAAGAGCCTAGACTAGACGCAGTACCTGAATTGATTGTGTTTTTAATCTAAGAATCATCTCAATATATTTCAATCATTCATTGTCCGTGGTTTCATTCTCGAGAATTTAATACCTTTACTTCAATAATTTTATTAGCTAAGATCTTCATTATTTCTTCAACTTTTGAGTTTTTTATGACAACGTTTATAACTAGTCAATTTCTTACTAGAAGAAATCATTCCTTTAATTTTCAAATTTTAATTAAAGGTTTATCGGAAACTTTGACTTACAAAATAGTTTTAGATAAAACTTTTAGTTAGTATTTTTATTACTCCTCCAAAATTCACTAAAACTTCACCTAAGCTTTTTCTATCCGGAAAAATGACGTGAAACTGCAAAAAAAAAGTCCTGCGCAGTTTACTTTTATTGTACGGTAAGGTTACAGTTATTATGTCCAGCTGCAAATAATATGGAACTATAAAGAAAAAGCATATTTTATCAATATAAAATAAAATTTAAATTTAAAATAAAAAGTATTGACTAATTTTTTTTCAACTATTCGTATTTCATTTATGAAATGATGTTAAAAGAAAAGAAATTTAACATGACCCATATTGTTATGTCAAATTTTGACTGTCAGTTGTGACATGAGAAGATTTATTCCAATAAATCCATGGCTACCAAATGGCGTACTTGTTAATTACATTCATTAAAAAAAACTTAACAGCGTTGTCCATTTTTTTTTTAATGCTTCGTGTAAGGAGGCTATCGGGTGATCAAACAAAAGAGATAAGAACAATAATAGAAATAGCCAGATCAATGTTTATGAAAATGAATAAGCTATTTACTAGTCGCAATATTAACTTAGGATGAGTATGATGCGTTGTTACGTATTTTGCACGATTTTATAAGAAGTTGAAACTTGTACTATCAAGGAGAATCACATGGACAATCTGCAAGCTTTCGAAATGTGCTGATGAGTCACTAATACCGAAGTCCTAAATAAAATGCACAAAGTTTGCGAAATTATTAACACCACAAAAGGGAGAAAGCTTCGATGCCTACACACTTCTCCAACTGACAGTGCAAGGGAAGATTGAGGGAAAGAGGAATATAGTTAGACGCTGTGTGTCATGGCTCCAAATCTTAAGGGACTGGTTTGATTGCAGCAACATTCAACTATTCCGAGCCGCGGCGAATAATATCCGAATAGCTGTGATGATAGTGAACCTCCGATAGGATGACTATGTGAAGAAGATGAGAAAACTTTACACCGTAGAGAGTTTTATAGTTCTCATACGTTACCGATGTATTCTTTTCCAATTTATATTCTTTAAATTTTTCAATTCTATATTTTTTTACAAATGCGTAGCTTTTAACATAAAAGTTCTGAACTTTTTATTTGGACCAACCTGTATGTATTGAGGGTTAGCAGAAATTTCTACCCTAACCCTTCTACCTAAATTGTGCTTAAGTTTGTATACTTCACAGTATACTCTAGTATACTACAATATTGGTGAGGATTAAATATAAATAACATTAGCAACAATGTTCTAGACGTAATCTCCGATCAACTCAACCATTGTGTCCATTCATAAGACGCACTTCCCGCTGTCTTTGATTACCAGGAAGTGCCGTTGGTGTAAAATTAATGCAACGCAACCAGCTTGGCGATATTAATCTCGAGGCGGCCGCGGTTTGGATATAGGTGAGGCGGCCGCGTGTCATCTAAACGATGAAAAACGCGCTCGCGATGGTTAATTAAAAGCGAATTTCTCATATGTGCGGCGACAACGTTTAATTCTAGTCGTGAGACGATTGCACGGGCCTTGAATGTTAATGCACTAGGCGATTCATCACGCCATGCCCGGGACGGGAACACAATGCGAAAACGGGGTGGAAGGGATGAAAATAAGTGATATTATAAGCTGCATTGTCCGCTTTGACCGACGACGTGCTCTGCGTCGTCGAGTTGGGTGTGTAAATCATCGGATGAATAAATTAGGCGTCAACGTTTTTAATCTGCAGAATAATAGGAAGATAATTTTCTTGGAATATTTTATTACTGTTGCTTGCTTGTTTCATTTAACCACGTCCCGTCGTATTTCTTCTATGACGATTCTATAAACGATCAAATTTGTGATCGAAACGATTTTATTTCTGTGGTTTTCATAGCATCTACATAAGACAGGAAATTATGATAATTGTGAAAACAGATAACTGCCGTTTTGTCCCCCAAATAAATTGCCATGTGAGATACCATTTTTATCTTTACGCTGCACTATGGGACAGGAGCGATTTTGACCGGACAAAAATCTGAAATCTTGTATTCGGCTTTCTGACGCTTAAAGTCGACAAACAAACATCAAAGTGTAGATTCAATTATTTAAAATTTAGGAAGGGGAGGCGGTGCCTTTTTATTATTAAACGTAAAAATCGCGCAAAGCATGAATGTAGGTCAGTTTTTTGGAAGAAAATCCAAAGTGATGTTATTAAGAAAAGGGTTATTAAGAAATTTATACAAAATACATGTTCTTTATGGATGACCCTGTATATTTTAAGAGTTTCCGATTGTCTTCATAATATTGGCCAAGTATTAATATTAGAATATTTTAATGTTGAAGTGGGTAAGGCATAGGCGCCGACTTTTCAGAATCTCAAGGGGGGCAAAAAGTAAAGTCAGTTATTTGGTCATTTAGAAAAATAAGTTGATTTATTTGGCAAATAAAGTGGCAATTCTTAAAACTATTAATGAAACAATAAAAATTCTTAAAACTAATAATAAATCTCTAATATAAATCAAATATAAATAATATACTATAAAATATAATACATTTTACATTCCCGAAAAAATGTGTTTTGTCTCACAGTTGCCCACGAAATAAACTTGTTGGCAATGTCGTCAATATTTATTGAGTGCGATTGATCTCGGTGAATATTTAAAAGTGAAATGTGATTTAACCTCTCCTGTCCCATTGTCGATCTTAAATAGGATTTTAAACGTCGAAGACTAGAGAATGTTCTTTCAGCCGTACATGTGTCGCAGGTATAGTTACAAATATCTTAACAAATTTAAGAATTTTCGGCAACATTTCCATGATATGTTCGACTTTTTAGTAATGTACAGACATTAGTAATTTAATTTAATTTAACTTCTTCAGTCGAAGCCAAATCTAGTAGCATGTCCCTGTGAAGCTTTAATCGTTCTACATTAAAATCTTCTCCATAACATGTGTCATTATCAACTTTTTTTCCAAAATAAACTGTTCCATGTTTATCAAATGTTGTATAGACGCAGTTTTGAAGCGATCATTTAGGCTTACAATGACCTTATCGACAACTTCCTAGAAAATTTGTTTATAAAAATCAAACGCATTTAAAAATGAATGCCCTAATGAACCATAATTTAATAGCTTCGACGAAACTCGTTGTCTTGGTAACTTGATTTCCATTCATTTTAATGATTTGGCTGTCACTTCTGCATCTTTCCATAAGGCTTCATAACCAGTGTCTCTCATTTTTCTTACAATACTCTTCACGGCATCTATTTTCAATTTTGATTGCTGAATGTTCAGGGACGGTTTCTGCAGTTCTGTATTCAAAATTTCGATTTTTTCAAATATCTTGATAACCATTTTTAAATAAAATATAGTTTTTTGTTGCAAAGATTTTATAAATATCCATTGGCCTTTGCACCAGCTTCAGTCTTATCACTATCAGAGAGAATCACATTTTGTAGAAAGTCGATTAATGGTTGGTAATTATCAACAATGCTGTTTAGCGAAGATACCCGCTCGCACCATCTAGTCGGACAAAATGGACGCAGAGAACTTGACTCCCATTTGGTATTTAAATTTAATCTCTTAAATATTTCGATTCGTTTTGGCGATTTATTAACAAAATGTATGAGGTCTTTCATAATGCTTAAGAAATTTCGTATTTGCAAAATTTCTTGCATACCATCTTGCACTACCAAATTTAATGTATGCGCCATGCATTGGACAAAAACGGCTCTATTTTCGGACTGTCGAATTCTAGCTTGCAATCCAGTTTTAATTCCACTTAGATTCCTTGCACCATCATAACACTGTCCTCTGCAGTTTGCAATTGGTAATTCTGGCCAATTCGAAATGTCTTATTAGATCCGCCCTTTCTACCACTGTGCGCTGCTCACGTTAAAATTGACCCACAACATGTGTGCCAACATTTATTCCTGTTATTTCGGAGGTTTTCTAAATATTCTTAAAAAAAAATCGGGGTACGTTGCCAGTATTGGATGTCCCTGGTCCTACTTTGAATAAGTTTTTTTTCTTTGGCCCACTTCTTCCTTTGGTTGATCAGTTGATTAAGTACGTATACAAACTTCAAGGGGTGAATCCTTAATTAATTCTAATATAAAAAGTTCATATAAACATGGAGTCTCAACGGCCTCGTTTTCAAAATATAGTTTAACGAAGTTTAAAAAATATGATTAACGCACCGGACCACAATCGTGGTCATATAAGTTATTTGGATTTCTTTATTTGGGGGAACCTACCATTGTTGGTCAACAGAAGTCCAATTTTTAATGTGGAAGATTAAGAAATCGTGAAGGAGTCCGCCAGTCGATGCTAAGCCGCATAAAAGCGTGCACTGAGGTCGGAGGTAGTCAATTTCAACAGTTGCATGGGACAATGTGTGCTTTGGTTAATTGTTTCCATAGCAGTAGGGAACTCAAATTTTGTATCTATTGTAAGATTGTTTGTTATTTATTTATTTTTTTAAACTTCTTTGAAATATATTTTGAAAACGAAGCCGTTGCGAGTTAATGTTTATATGAACTTAAAAAAAAAAACTTTATTTTTCCTTTATTTCTCTGCATTTTGAACGCTCACATAATTGTTCGTGCTGTTGTTTAGGTCTCCCTCTAGCACTGGATAGTTCTGGTTCCTGCTTCTATTTCTGGGGTCTGGCATTCTACTGGCTCTGGATTAATCGCAATATCTTCTTGCATGACAATGAATTTCGATTCGGTTCGATTAGAATCTTTCCATTTTTGTGCGATTGAAGCACAAAACCCTCTTAACTTTTCCTATAATGGATGCTTGAATTTTTTGAACGTTTATGTTATAATCAGTACCTTATTTAGAAATTACATAATCGAAAATGATTTCTTGAGATTCGATGGAATTGAATTTAAGTTTTCGTTCTGTGTGATTTTTTAGCACGCTATAAAGATTGTTATTTTCATATTGCGAATTCAATCCGTGGACACGGTGTTAACTCATCAAATTTGTTTTTCTACTTTGTTCGATTTACTGAATATTGACCCAAGAATATTGAAAAAATTTAACATACCCGATATAGAACTTACCACATCTAATAAACAAACTAAACAATTTTGACTCTGCCTTCTAAAATATCTAACTTCTAATTGAATGTCAGAGCTGTAACTCACCACAATACGCGCGCGTACAGTTCTCGTTGGTTTTGAATACAACCCACAACTGATATAGCCTTGAGGCTATCGGGTTCAAAGGTGCTAATATGCCCAAGAGGTCGGCTGGCCGTCCGGTCAACCGGAGGCGCCGCGAAAGAATAACTGTTCAGCCATACGAGGACGGGGGGAGGTTAATGAGCACCCTACATTACCGCAAGAGCACCAGACGTGATTACACCTCACGCCTTAAAGATAGAGAGATGAGGAAGGTGTGGCTCCTCGCGCCGCATTAAGACCTCCGCATGTACCGTAATTACCACAATGCAAGCACATTAAAACTAGCTGTTTATCATTAGCAGCGATTTACATGTGTTACAGTAAAGCGAAAACATGCAGCCAGATCATTATTAATTAATACAAATCTTGATCATTTTTGTAATATATTTTAATTAAAAAGATAATCTTGATATACATATAGGAGTAATATTATAGAGCAGTAATATTATAGAGCCAAACTTTTTGGCAGAAGGGCCATATAAGAGAAATTTTGTAAACTATAAGCTGCCCTGACTGTTTCACAGACAGCTAGAGTTGTTTTAAGTAAACGTGACTTGGTACTAATATATCTAATCTACATCTAGGATCCTAGAACCGTAATAATTAATAACATTTATTCAAATCGTAGAAATTTTTGTGTAAATTGCGGATTTTTTTAATAAATATCGAGTATTGTAACTTGATACTAATATATCTAATCTACATCTAGGATCCTAGAACCGTAATAATTAATAACATTTATTCAAATTGTAGAAAATTTTATGTAATTTGCGGATTGTTTTATAAATATCAAATATTGCAAGTAGAAATCCTGGAAGGATATAAGCCTACCAGAACTTCCTGAATAGCTGACCAATTTTCTGATAGTTTTAATAATTACATTTTTAATACATCTTTTCTAATACTCTTAATAAAAACATATGCATAAAATTTAATAAAAATATTTGAAGTTGCATCTGAAAATAATATAAATGAAAATAGTTACTATTTTACTACTATACTCTGATTTTTCTAAACTGGCGTGCACGTCATCAAAATAATAATCATAATAATGATGGCACAATTTCACAAGGTTGCCAGCTGTCCTGGGTATTTAAAACTGGTTGCAGTCAGCTGTTCCGCCCGTGCAATCTTGTGAGACAGTGCGCGGTTCGTATCAAATTCGTCGACTTCTCTGCCGTTTTTCGTACAGATATCAATCCTGTGGTTATGGATTAACATCTACAATGGCAAAATATGCATTGTATTAATTGAACAAATGTAACAAGTTAAACGTCAAAGAAGTTTAGTTATAAACACATGTATGAGCATGGTTAGTGAAAAAGATGTGGCATCGTCGCCGAAAAAATATCGCGGTTGCCAACATAACATGATTTATTACATGATTGGCAGGCGATAATTGTGTCCGCGGTTAATACACCGATTACCGATTAGATTTATTTAATGCCGACTTTGCCGCAATTGACTATATATTTCTCATACTTTACTGACAATTTCAGAACATTTAATTATCTGAGATTGTATTGTTATACATATAATAGTGAATTAACTTAAAGCTATCACTTGTCATAAAAGAGTTTTTAAAATGGTGTTTGATGTGTACAATTTTTAATAGAGAGAGAGAGAGAGAGAGAGAGAGAGAGAGAGAGAGAGAGAGAGAGAGAGAGAGAGAGAGAGAGAGAATAGAGATAATAGAAAAAAACAGTTGTTTCTAAAAGTACACAATGTCTAACAAATTCAAACAGACGTAGTTTGCAAATGTCATTTTTTTCTTCATATATTCTGATTTTGTGGGAAGTTGACAAAACTCGTTATGCTCCATTTCTGCTATTCCTATTGACTAAGTTGACCACAGATTATTATTAAAAAAATTAATTCAGCTTTAATTTTATATATTACTGAAAGTTGAAAAAACACCTGATTTTTTGATCTGCAATTTTCTGAACAATTTTCTAAATTGCTTAGATTTTGTTGTAAGTTTACAAAACACGTAGAATTTCAGAATCTACTATCAAAAGGGACAAATAAATACACATGGTTATTTAAAAAATATGGTCCATATGTGGACCATGGTGTGATGTGGGATACTATGCGAAGCACAAAATGTTAATAATCCTATGTCTTATTTCCAACCGTCATCTAGTTACAGAGGATTTCTTCGGTTTTATCATTGTTCTGTTAAATCAATTCATAATAGGAAATAAGCATAGAATTTGACAAATTTTGACCATTGCAATTGAAAATTTGACAGATTTCGACGGTATCAATTGAAAATATGACGTATGTGGACATATAATCTGATAATGTTTACATTTCAACACTTTAAATTTATTTGACGTTGTTTTTAAACTTCGCCATCGAACAATCAATCGACATATATATATTGTTTTTAAATCAAGTAAACTTGCATTCAAAACTTATTGAGACTCGCTAATTTTGATATGTACACCCGGTGTGTTCGTCGTGTATTAACAAAAAATTAAGAGCATATTTTCATTTCTGAAGTACATTGTCTAAGCGCTTCAATTAGTTTTTTTGTGGCATTTTTTTTGCCCTAATGATGATAATTGCTTATAGCTTTGACTTTTCTGTTGCTTACCTTTGAAGGCACACTCGCACTAATATTCCTCCGGTTACCGTTGGAAACTGTTAAGCCGATGACCGCCGGCGATTTCGCGCCCACTCGCCGTCCAGAATCCACAAAAGGGCAGACGTGTGTGCGCGCTCTGCAGGTCCATAAACCGCCTCTTTCGTTCTCTCCGTAGGTGTGCCGCATGGAATGCGGGTACCCGGGGCCGGTGTCCCTCTCGGCGGGCTCCTCTGCCACCAGCACCATGAGATGGGAGCGGCGATAGACGCCCCCGTCGCGACATGAGACCGATAACGTTCGAGAACCTGCGCCGCCTGGTGGGCGGCGGCAGGAAGAAGAAGGAGAAGGAGTCGTCGTTCAAGCGAAGCGACTCCTTCAAGCGCATCTCCATACGCCGCAGCTATCTGGACAGGGGCAAGAAGAAGCACCTGCACAAGCTGGAGGTGGCCACGCAGACGGTCGCCGAGGAGGCTGCCGAGGTGGTACTCGAGAAGGTGGACAGCTCCGTGCAGGTGGAAATCAAAGAGTCGACGTCGAAGGCGAGCGAGAGCAGCCGGGAAGGTCCCGGGCAGAGCGTTATAGCCTACGGGCAGTGGCTTAAGGGCATCAGGAAGGACGATGCTGTGCCGCACTGCACTGGGGTTAAAGGCTCCGAACGGACCGTCATCTACGTGCCTGCCTCGGATGAAATCAAAGTGGCCCCGCCAGTCATACGCCAGCTATCCTCATCACCGGTGTTTCGCAGAAAATCGCCCATAAGTACAAGACAACCTAAAGACACTAAAGAAGTGAAAGAATCGAAACCTTTAAAAACCTCACCAGTACTTCAACGCAAGGAGAGCAACGACTCCGCCGTGGAGATGTTTCCTTGGGGTGATTCCGTGGACGTCAAGAAATCCCCTTTAATCCGCCGAAGAGGCAGACCATTATCACCTCCGCTGATGCCCGACTCTGGAACTGAAGAGCTTTGCTCGCTCTCCATAAGCCTGGGGCGTATTTGGATGGACGCGCCCCAGGTCATGGCCCCCAGAAGCCTGGAAATGCCCAGAGTGCAACCCCACAGCGTACCAGCGCACAACTCCCTGGACAGCGCTTTAAAAGACCTCCGCGATGATCCCATCGTCATCAACAGGCTTCAAAAGCGCCCTGCACCACCAGTGGGACGAACCTTGTCATCAACAAGCAATACCACAGTATCCACAGGACTCTTCTCCAGCAAAGATTCAGGATTCTCGTTCAGCATATCAATACCCAAATTAACGGACGAGAATTTAGTAACGAGAGGTTTCTTCCGGAAAAAGCGACCGAAGCCTAAACTCTCGGTGAGCAGAGATGGATACTTCAAACGCACCAGCGGGGCAGATATCAAAAGGAGCTCCGTGAAACGCCGAAGCAGCCGGAAGAAAAAATTAAGGGGCTCAGGGCGCAGCAAAAAGAGCAAAAACAACTCTGCAAAGAACGAGATGTACCAGGTGGTGATAAACCGCCCGCCGCGCTGCCTAAAATCTTTGAAACTAGACCCTATGATTTTCGTACCTCCAGAGAAACGCAAGTCCTCGGTCAAGCGCAAGCAATCGTTCAAGGTGTCCGTACAGGAGATACGCAATTTCAACCCGCACGACCCTGCAATGTACACCAGGGACTACCTCGACAGCGACGAAGGCCTCTACGAGAGCCTGCCCGGCGACCTGGATGATTTCTCCGACGACCTCCCGCTCAGCGGAAGGATGTCGCGCATCAGCCTCCGCGAGGACGACGGCGAGGACTTCCCGGGGAACGACGCGCAGCTCTCCGGGGGGTCGGTGTTCTCAGGGGCGGCCAGTGCGGTCGCGAGCGACGACGAGGAGGCGGGCAGCTCGTCGTCGAAGTGCCACAGCCCCTACGTGCCCCCGGGGGTGTCTCCGGTACCGAAGAGGCGGCCGGTGCGGAGGCGCAAGTCGGGACTGTCGCACAAGAAGAGCATCACCTACGTGGCAAAGCCCAGCATCATGAGGGCACCGTCCACGCTAAGAAGACCTGTCAGGAAAAACGGTAAGAACTTTAACGTATAAGAGATTTTCACAAGTTTTGCCCTAAATGTGTGATATTGCTGATCAGCTGCACTATACCGCGTGGACATTTCAAAACTAGCAGGTCTCAATAACTTTTGAACGCAAGTTAACTTGAGACTTTATTTTTGGAGGGGGAGGTTTAAAATTATCCACGTCCACACATAAAGATGTCCATTATGATGTCCAATGTGAACATACTGGATGTACATTTCAAAAGTAGCCAGTCTCAATAACTTTTAAATGTAAGCTAACTTGATAAAAAAAATAAAAAAACACGTCCATTGACTTTTGGAGGAGGAAGTTTAAAGACAATGTCAAATAAATTTTAAGTGTCACCCCCTCCTCCCAAGCCACCGCCACTCTGAAATTTCAAATGGCACCACCAACCTTGCGATACCTCAATTTAAAGCTTAAAAACCCTAATCTAGTGGCGCAATAAGTAACGATTTTTGTCGATTCGTTTTCAAAAAATAAATGAATAAGGAAAATTCCAAAACAATTTATAATGAACAAATCTAAGTTCCTTTCAATGAAACAAAGTCGAACCAGTTTTCGATGCAGATGTTAAAAAGTATGTTAATTGAATATAAAATATTACCCCCGCTCCTTAGCGACTCTCACTTTTATTACAAATTTCAAATTACACCCCTACGTTGTGATACCTTCTTTTAAACCTTAAAACAAATACAATCTGGAGGTGCACAAACATATATTTACGTCAGCACTTTTCCAAACACAAATTAAATTTTTCAAAATTAATTAAACCCTTATTTAACTTTTACTCCCATGTGTATATCTCAGTATACACACTAGGTGGGTCCAACCCGCCGCGTGTATTTTTTGGTATACACAGTCCAAGGTGCACATCAGGCTGTGTGTATACTGCAGGAGCACAAATTATATGTATTTCTTATGCGGCATAATTTGTCGTCGCCTTTTTTCTTTAATAATTGAATTTTTTTTTAAACCAGAATTCATAAAATAATAAAATTTCAACCTGCAGAAAGTCTAATTCTTTTTTTGATGTATAATGTGCTAATAAAAAAAAACATACCGGGCAGAGAAACTTGCTTTGCATGTCAGGCATTTCGTCGAAACTTGCTTCGTTTTATATATGGCGTCCTTGCGATCTTGAGATTCTTTATTTTTAAAAAAATCAAAAGGAGTCAAAATTGTAAATAAACAAAATGGCGAATCCAATATCGCGGAACATTCTTCTATAAATACTTTCAATTTGGCCGAAACTCACAACTCAGTGGTCTCAGTGCTCTCACTGATTACGAATCTGACGTCAAAATTGTAAAAAAAAAAACAAAATGGCGAATCCAATATCGCGGAACATTTTCCTATATATACTTTAAATTTAGCCCAAACTCACAACTCAGTGGTTTTTGAGGTCGCTGATTACGAATCCGAAGTAAAAATTGTAAAACAACAAAATGGGGGACATTTTTTATAAATTTTCTAATTTTAGCTGATATTTGAATAATAATTAATATATATTATATAAGTTCATATAGTATGTATTATATTATATTAGCTTCAAAGGGGCCCATCCAATGATACCAATCTCGACCCTCACCTTTGACCTTTGGGACCTTTGAAATTTCAAATATAATTGGATAAACATATTTCATTCACAACTTTATTTAATCCGATGCGCAGTTTTCGACATATTTCGTTGTCTCAAGATAAACATCTCACGGTATATGTCTCCGACAATATTTTTTTTATATGTTTGGAATAAAAGTTACGTACCTATTCTTTCCCGTGTAATCTAAATCTGTAATAGAAAATGTAGGTCCCTCTTTGGAATTTCAAAGTTACTCCCAGCCCTGCCCACACGGGGTTGGGGTGGGGTTCGATATTGCTATCATTGAATAGGTCTATTTGGGACGAACATATTTCATTTTCAACATTTTTGTTCCGATGCTCTCAAGATTTAAAAACATAACTAAGGGAGTTATTGCTAGCGGCGTTTTTTAGGAGACACCCTGTATAAGACAATCTTTTTTTGCAATTGAGTAATTGTTAAATAATACTAAATACTCATAGAAGTGCCAATAGTTGAGTAAAATGCAGTAGTTTATGAAATTTATGTAATATTACATTACATCTAGCATAAAGTTTAGCAGCGAAAAAAAAATATAGCCCCCCTCGTGCCCCCAGAAATTCCTAAGGATCTAAAAAATACAAAGTACACAGACTTTTTTCCAAAGCGAACAGCTGCCCCGAGCTGCCCCGGTGAAAGTTACAGCCTATATAAAAAATGCATTTTTCATGATAAAACGTGCATTTTTTTGTATAATCGATAAATGCTTGGACAATTACTGATAAAAGTGACGCTAAAATTTATTGAACAACAATAAATATCTTAATTTTCATAAGACAGTGAAGTAAGACCAAATAAAAAAGAAAAAATTGAAAAAATTGACATTTTCAGAAAACATTGGTAAAAATTCATTTTTTATCTAGTGCTTCGAATAAAATCTATAAATTGTGTTAAATATTGTTAATAGCTAGGTAAACAATTTTTTTTCGAAATTATTGTCAACACAGAATTCAAATTGGACATGAATTTTAGATTTTTGTGCGCCATATTTGATCGGTCATTTTGTATTTTTAGAATTTCTCAAACGTTACCTCAGAATCTTATTTCTAAGTCCGAAATACACCTACATACAAGGTTTTGAGATTTTTGGAAAGTTCCTTAGATTAAATACCAATTATTAGGAAATTCCGACCACTGTGCGGCGGGTGCGGCCACATGAAAGCCGAAACGTCCGTAAAACCGTCACAAAGGCCATTGTCGTCGATTTTGTCATCTCGCGGCGGCGGCGGCGGCGGCGGCGTATATTTAATTGACCCTCGGAAACAAAGAACCGGTGTTATCCTGTTACAAAACGCTCGGTGCTCCTGAAAAAGCGAACTCCTCAAGACTGCGGCAGCAACAAGAAACGCGCATCAAAGGGTGGATAAAACCCGGCGGCCTCCGCCGTTAATCATTAATCATCAGACGCGCTGTGCGGAAACCGATCGCAAAAACGATTCAATTAGAAACTAACGATGGTCCTCGTTAGATAAGCTCCGGTTCCGGACGACGTGACCGATCACGAAAGAACCACGCTCCGATTGATTAATGACTCGATGAAAATCGCATCTCTGTGGACCGTTACACCAGGATGGAACTCTGGGCGATGTACGTGTGGCGAGAGCGAACCTCCTCGTAACCGAGCGCGTCTTCGAATTTCGTAACGTGGCGAGACTGCCGGGCGAGCATAGAGAAGTTACTGTTATCCATCGCCCCAGGGTCGCGATCCATCGGCAGAGCCGGCTGGCTTTCCAAACGGCAAACTTTCGCCGGCGAGATGCGAGGATAACGAAGGATAAACCGCCCGAAATGGAAAAACCTCCCCCACAGCCATAAATATTGACCATACGCGCGATTTAAAAAGCTCATAAATTAACGTCGTGCGCCACGCCATCGCATATTAGCCCCCAGTTATTTGCATAAAGCCCGTGTTTGTTTATTCATACGCATCGCGGAGAGCAAATAGACACTGCCGAGGTATGCTGGAACAATTTGAAGCGTACATTCGGGACTGCCGCGCCGTTTCGGATGGATACCTGAATACACTGGAAAAATTTGCATATCAATTTCATGCAATGTCCATAAATTATTTCTATATTCGAGGATACAAATACCTTATTATTTTATTAGATATATTTTAACTACACTGAAAGCCGCAATTCTCGGCGGTGAAGCGATGCGACGAACGCTATTCGCTTCACATGTAAATTATCCGCACTCCCAGCGTAAGCGTCCAACGCGCTAGGTGTAGCGGTTGTCCGTCAATTTGTACGCCACGCGCGTTAAATTAAAGCACCGCATTTAAAGGTGCTCACAGGCGTTGAAATCGGCACCCGTCCTGTTGAATTTTAAAAAGATGGCAAAAGATGTTTTATTTCAAAATACATTAATTATGATCAAAATACATTTTTTTAATACAAAATAAGAAAATAAATTGAATCATTGGAGCAAAAATTATAACATACTTTTCAATCATTGGTGAAATCATTTACAGGTGAATATTGAGATAAATATTTACCTGCTGGGCGTGTCAAGGTCTCGTGCAGCATATTGTTGATATAGATGTTTGTATAGATGTCATCAAATTTTGTAGAAGTTGCAACTTTTATATGAAGATTTTCATCTGTTCGGAACTTTTTAACGGAAGATAAACCGTTCGTGCTCTTTATATTTTTGTCTTTTGCTACTATTCTTAAAAATGATTATTTTACTTTCAATATCTAATTTATTTTGCATGCAAGCTTAATTTCTTTTATTCCTGCCTTTATACCAAATAATCACAAATTACTGGACGTCGTTGGATATCAACGCGATGGTATGACTTTTGGTCTCTTCCAGAACGTATACGCGTGTCGAAATCAACGGTCGTGTGCATGCACTGGTATATAAGTACTAATGTACTTCTGCAACGCACGTTGAACTTTCTCAACGTCCGTTGTAGAGAAACCGAGCTTATACTCTGATTTTTCTATCAGCATATTCCTCAGACCATTTTAAGTAGAAAGTGTCCTATAAACGTCCTCAGGATCATGTTACTTGAGAATACGTCATGAAACACCCTATATATATATATATATATATATATATATATATATATATATATATATATATATATATATATATATATATTATATTCATACGTACAATTTATCAGATTATTTGGAGCTGTGAATGTATAATATCTATACTCTAATTTTTCTAAACTGGCGTTCACGTCATCAAAGTAATAATCATAATAATGATGTCAAAATTTTACAAGGTTGCCAGCTGTCCTGGGTATTTAAAAGTGACTGCAATCAACTGTTGCGCCCGTGCAATCTTGTCGACAGTGCGCGGTTCGTATCAAATTCGTCGACTTCTCTGCCGTTTTTCGTACAGATATCAATCTTGTGGTTATGGTTTAACATCTACAATGACAAAATATAAAAGAGTTTGCACCGTATTCGGCTCCAACGCTGACAGCAACCAAATTCTTGAGGTTAGATTAGATTCCCGACCTGATGGATATATTTGGATAGATTTGCTATCATTTAGTATTAAAAGCTTTCTTTAAGTGCATTGCCTATGAAACATTAATGTCATGACATAAATACATCTGACATTGGAATGTCAAGTAACGTTAGTCACTGTTGACTTTTTTTTTTAATGCAATACACCTTATTATCACTCTTTCCACACCACCTTCGAGGTAGAGTAATGGCGCGTTTTTTTTTACGTGGTTGCCCCTGTAGGCATAATCCACGGTGTGTTTGGATAGGACAAGGACAGGTTTCCATTGAACAAAGGCGCTATGGTGAATTATCAAGCCGGAACTAAATTGGAGTATTTAAATTGATAATTAAAATTACAATGACATTCTAAAAACGAATAAGCAACAATAGACAAACTTCAAACGTTCAAAAAACGAATAAGCAACAAAAGACAAAATTCAAACATTCAATAAACGAATAAGCAACAAAAGACAAAATTCAAACATTCAATAAACGAATAAGCAACAAAAGACATAATTCAAACATGATATGATCATGGAAATAAAAATAAAAATAAATTTAAATAATACATAATACAGAGACAAAACTAAACCGGATATTGACTGTGTAAACAAATTATAAATTCTCCAAAATAATTCGGATGCTGAATTGTGTTACGCTATGCAAATTCATAGACGTACGACGTGAATAGGGTGTCAGATGTGCCAACATCTGAGAGAGAGAGAGAGAGAGAGAGAGAGAGAGAGAGAGAGAGAGCAACATTTTCATGGTCTAATTGAATCTCTCTATCCCACCACTCTTGAATCTCCTTTTCGGTGTGTGTCTAACACAATTAGCTCAAACTGCAGGAGTGACTGTACGTAGCGCCTCTTTCCACAGACAAGCAGTTTTCATCGGTAATGGCCACACTTTTTCAATGGGGTTGAAAATGCAATGATAAGGTGGGAGCCTTAACATGTTGTGCCCACATTTTTCAGCAAGACTATCTGCTACATATGTCATGGGAACTTTATTCCTACAAAACATAAGCTATTTCATTAATCTCTTTCAAATGTACGTACTGATTTACTATTTGCAATAACTGTGGTTTTAATAGAGTATCATCAAAATCAATCTGATTGTTCTGTAACCATATTTCGATATCGACCTTCTTCCATACTGAGGTAGGATTTTTATGTTCCACGGTGCTGTGATAGGAAGCATTACCCATTACAATAATTGATGGCTCTTGCAGGTTTGCAGGTGTATAAACCATCGGAGGAAATTTTCTTGATTCATTTCTCCTTGATAATCTGATCATTTGGATTTAGATGCAAAACTAATTCAGCACCATCTATAAAGCCATTTTCATTTCCAGAATGCAGTACAATATACTGCTTTCCGTCTACTTTGGTACACTTGACACTTTTTGCGTTACTATCTTGCCAGGAACGACTTATGGTTCCATCTTTGAAAATCCAAGTAAATTGGATTAACACACAAATTGGTATAAACTCTCACGTTTACTTTTTACATATGAACTTAGGAAATTCGCCGGTTTCAAAGCAATATGACCCAGTTCCATAAGGCCTCTCCTTGGATCGCCCTTTTTCCATTTAAAGCTAATATCCAGTAAAACTTTCCTCAAAGAGGAAGGACTTCCGTGGAATATATGCTTCACTTCCAATTTTTCTAGCAGCGTATTTAATGTTATGTATTCTTCTAAATAACATAGGAAAAGGTAATTTTACATTATTTATATATCTGTGAAGGCTTACTCTATTTATACATTTCATAAATAACATTGCGAATTGCTTGCCGATTCGCATCGTCTACACCAGTAGCAGGCCGTGCCCGTTTACGCTTTCGAGGGCTGCTCGATACATTGCCAGCAGTAACCTCAGATAGCTGATATTTCAAATGATCTATTTACGCGCGCTAGTAAATTTGGTTGCATAACCGTTGCATTATAGCAATGCATTTTGTACTGTCGATGTCGTTTTAAAACTGAACATAGCCTATGTTCAGAGATAAAAAACACGCGCGGTATATATTCGATATACACGCACTTCTCTCACTGCACTAATTGGTAGAAGAGGACCTCCTGCATCTCGCTCTTGCTCAAAATATGTTACCAATGACGCAACAAATTGCTTTACGTGAGATTGCAAATGCTTGGGCATTGTAATAATCGATCAAATGTAACAAGTTAAACGTCAAAGAAGTTTGGTTATACACACATGTATGAGCATGTGTTAGTGAAAAAGATCTGGCATCGTCGAAAAAATATCACAGCCGCCAACATAACATGATTTATTACATGATTGGCAGGTGAAAATTGTGTGCACGATTAATACACCGATTATCTATTTATAACCATCTGTGATCAGTGTTATGTAACAAATGATCCTCAGATTAATTTCGATTCTTAAACTATTGTTATGCATATTCTCGAAAATAATCACGTTGGTACGACAAAACCTCATCACACAGCTGTTTGATGACGTGAACGCCAGTTTAGAAAAATCAAAGTGTACACATTTTCTAACGCACGTTGAACGCGCGTCAAATTTGCCGCTCATCGCTCGTACTCTGTAATTGAATACAATGTAGTTCAATAACGTACGTCGCAACGTAACGTAACGGATCTTCCTGAAAAATAATGTATATCGCGACCCCACGACCGTTGGGCCGTGAACCATGCCGGTGGCTAATCATTGTTCAGTGGATAAGGCACTTGGACCAACCAGGAGGGCATTGCGGCTTAGCGTTCCCTGTATAGTCCATGTCAAATGTGTTGTCACTTTTGCAGTAAAGTTATGCCCAGCCTTCTCTTTTGTGACCTTCCTGGCGGTCGGTTTTGGCGCGGGGCGGCAAGAAAACACGCTTTAAACAATAATGTGCTTTAAGGCGAGGAGTGGTAAAGCCGCAAATCGAAGTCTATTACAAATTCAAGGAAAATAGGTGCATAGGAATGGGGGTCCAAGTACTCACGGGCCGGCTGGGCCGTATGCTACCTAATACCGCTTTTACTGCTCATGCCATAAAGCTCATTATAGTTTAAAGACCCTCCATGCCTGGATATTTAAAAGGGACGGTCCGCATTTTACTGCAAAAGTGACAACTCATTTGACATGGACTATAGCAGCCCATGGCCCAGTTACAGCTGGATCTTCTTGATGCTGGCGGTGGAGTCGGCGTAGCGAACCCTGGCTCTAAATAACTCTGAACTACGACAATAGGTGTAGGGCAAAATTCGAAGAAACGACGTAATACGGCGGATTTAATGAAACAAATGACACCCAACAAAAATAATCGCAATAATCAAAAACTTTTATGCACTTATTTATTTTATACTAAATACACATTTCAGTCACCAAGTGGCCATATTAATTTAGTGTACTAAATACAAATCCTACATAAAAACAATCACGACATAAGAGAAACAACAAACTCATAAGACTGACCGTGGTCACAGACGTAGGGCGTAGGTGTCACTGAGGCGTCACCGGGCGCGGGCTCGACTGACTGGTGTCAGGAGTAAGAAGCTAGGCGTCTTCAATAATTTACTAGTGTTCCACAAAATATCTACTAGAATCTTTTCAATGGGATATGATAGCAGTTCGTCAAATATAGTTTTGTTCATGCTCCATTTAAGAGACTATCTATTCTTCCTTCTGCAGAAAAATCAGCAGAATTGACCTGCTTTATCCAACAAGAACCTTCCTCTATGAAAATAAATTCGACTTTCACCAAGTTGCCCGGATTTGCACATTATATGTGAGTTATGTAGTGTTATGACCGTAACCACCGTACCACATATCGGTGGTAGCAATGCTGTGATTCATATTATCGGCTGTCTACTGATATTAATGGTGGAACTTTAAAATTTGGTATCCTGTCCATTATTGCAGACTGCAAATATTTTTTTTACTTCATCATACGATGCAGAAAACTCAAGTCTGTGAAGCTCTTCTACAAGTAAACGAGAACCGAAATCTCGATGAAGCTGCATACCAAGGAGGATGGAACTTACACGTGATTTAGGTTTTGAAGTTTGCACTTAAGCCTATCCAATGGAAATATTCTTTAAATCACATGCTTTAGTACCATTGATCATATCCAAAAAAAGGTTGCAAATCAGATGGAAACAACTGTTTACTTCCCTGTTCAGATGCAATGTAACCCAATTAATGTTCAGATGCAAATGAAAAAGGGGTTTAAATATAACATTTTACTTCTAAAAACCATTACTATATTATTTTCCAGTGTGAGAAATACCGTATAAATTGTTACCACACATGATTTTTTTTTAATTTTGTGTGTTTTTTTTTATAGATATCGACCCAAAAACGCATTTTGCAGACTCAGATTTTTCTGGACTTTAAGTATATCAAATATATATCAATAACGAACTAAAAATTCAAACCTCGCCCTTGTGGGAATTAGTTCCACCCAAAAACCTACTGTACTACAACGTGTACCTAAATGATTGTTGTTATGTAATCACTTCAATTCAATTGTGCCGCCTTTCGAATATGTATACCGTACTATTTGAGAACTGTCACTGTCAACCATACCTGTCAACTGTCAGACAACATAATAACAGTAGTTTGCACAGTAGTTTGTTAAAATGTACACTGATCAGAGGAACACCTTTATTCTTGGGGCTTACTTTCGTAATGGACGATTTGAAAATGGAGAATGGATTTATTCAATTCCAGAGTGCGTTCGGGAATTTCAACAAGTTCCCTTACCACCAATTTGAATACTCGGTTTTGTCAACACATATTTCACGAATAGTGCACCATTTTAGGGAAACTGGTAGTGTTCAGAAAGAGAAATCCTCAGGCAGAACTTCAGTATCGGGAGAGGTTGTTGCAGATGTTCGTGAATGACTCGAAGTAAGCCCTCAAAAGTCAATTCGTAAATTGGCTATGCAAGCTGGAATTCCCTCGAACACCCGCCATAGAATTGTGAGAAAAAGGTTGAATTTACACCCTTATAGGGTCTCAGTGATGTAAGAATTGTTGCCAGTAGATCCTCAACGTCGATTGAGTCATTGCCGATGGTTTATGGAAAATTTAAATGACGATCGATTGCTCGATTTACCATTTTTCAGTGGTGAGGCATGGTTCCACCTATCAGGATACGTTAATTCACAAAACTATAGGTGCTGGCATGCTGAAAACCCTCATCTTTTTGTGGAAGCACCACTACATCCTCAGAAAGTTGGAATTTGGTTGGCTGTGTCTCGCCGTAGATGAATTGGGCCTATATTCTTGCATGACACAATAAACGGTGAGAGATATCGGCAACAAATTGTCCAGCCTTTCATAGAACAATTAGATGATGAAGAATTGCAGAACGGATATTTCCAACAAGATGGTGCAACAGCTCATACAGCCAGAGCAACGTTGGTCTATCTGCAAGACTTTTTTTATAAGAAACCAATTAGTCAAGGACTATGGCCGCCACGCTCTCCAGATCTAACTCCATTGGACTACTCAATTTTTGGATATTTAAAAGATAGAGTTTTCCAAAGAAGACTGCATACTTTGGAAGAGTTAATGGCAGAAATCGTAAATGTTAGCCGAACTTCTCAAATGTTAATCAACATTTTCAACAATAAAAGAAGACGAGTGCAAATGTGTTTACAAGCAAATGGTACACATTTTCATCATCTGCTTTGTTTATATATTTTATTTATTAATTATGTTTTGTAAATCTGTACTTATTATGTTTCCGTTTATTAAATAAATTACTTTGATTGCTTTAATCACTACATGTGATTGTTTTATTGTCTGCTACTCCTCAATTTACAATAGTAAAACATTTTGTAACATTGTCAGATTTCAAGCAATTATTAGATTTGTCGCAGCTCGTTTATTTCATTAATTCCTGCATGATTTTCAGTTTACAGCTTGTTTGTGCCGTGGAGTAATCTGCCACACTTTGGGTACATGTTGGGTACACACAATTTAAGAATAACCTCGACTTTAAAAGTAAGGTTATGTAGATAATGTACATTCAAATTCGTGGGCCCTTAGTAATTCTTCATTGTAGTCTTTTCATGTGCTTGAAAGCCACAAATATTGCTGAAAATAATAATAATTTAGTATTTGAGTAGTGAAATATCGACTGACACAATTGAGATTTGAATTGCATGAAGGCTGTTTTTAATGCCATCTTCATGAGTAGTGAGTTTGATGTTTCTTTAAATAGTTCTTTATTGTTGTCTTTTCATGTGTTCGGAAGCCACAAATATTGCAAAAACTAATAATAATTTCGTACTTGAGCAGTTAAATATGAAATTCCACAATAAAAATTAGAATAGCATGAAGATAACTTTTATTGCCATTTCATGTCTAATGAGTGTAAATGAAGTTGCCTATGTTCGAAATTGAACTATTTTGACTAGAGCGGCACAAAAATAATTTACATGGTTACGTAACTGCAATCATTTAGGTACACCTTGTACAAGGTTAAAGATCTGCTAATACTAAACGGTTTTTATGATTGGAATGAATTTCTAACTTGTAAGTTTTAATTTTTGTATGTGTCTTTGTTTAAATATTTTCCAATTGTTAGTTTTAATTATTATGTACGTATCTACAGGTATAGTGTATTGACATGTGTTAAACATTATTGTTATTACACTAATAAAACTATTACTATTTCTATTACTATTACTATTTGGGCAATAATAATAATTCCCTCTCCTCTTAACGCCCGCCAAACTAGTAATAGTTCAGAGGCATATTTTACCACATGCCCCGTTAAAATAGAATGTAATTGGGTCAGAATTATCTGTCAAATAATGACAGTAACCAATTACGCTATACGTGGAGGAGTAGTAGGTATTATTATTATTATTATTTTCTGAAAAGTAAATCGCTTAGAACTAATATTCAGTTATGGACATATGTATGTCGAGTCGTGGGACACGCTGCATATGAAATCACTACAAAAACTGGATTGTAAATATAGACAACTAATAATTTAGTGCGTATTGTTCTTCATAATGTCTAGTCAAAATTTCTCAATTAGCAATGACATTTTTTTAATTTCGAATGGCAATTTTTCATTTGCACAAAATTTTATTTTTTAATATATTTACAGGGTGTTTAAAAAACACCCCCCCTAGTCTTGGCAACTTTACTTGAAGTTTGGTTGTAATATCAGAACAGTTTATCTGACATGCTGCAATTTCACGAAAAAAATGTAAAGTATATGCTGAAGAAACTGGCATGGGAGCAATTTCACTGCGTTCGAGAATCATTTACTTGGATATGAATGCGTTCATTCGATTTTTTTATATAATATTGACCATCTCACATGTGCTTTAATGGATGTTATTCTTTGCAATATCTTAATTTTTGTTGGACGGCCTTTGCTCTTGGGATGTCGGCTATTATTTCGGCGGTGGATGTTGTAACGTTTATGAGGTTAGATCCAATTGCTACAATGATTAATTATTATAGTATTAGTAAAAATATTTTATTGGCTATCGATCGGCGGTCGTTCCGCCCGAAAATGTGTGTAAAATAGATCATAATTTTCTGCAATGCTAGCAAAAGTGTTCAAGCATGTTACATAAATGGACGAGTTCGCTCCCTCAGGGTCTTTAATGGCTCCCATTTTTGGTGGGAGTGGGCTTTTTGTAGCCGCTTAGTTATACATATTATTTGCACGGCTATTGCGAAGAATTGGGGTACAGACCGAGGTCATATAAAACTGAAGCGCTAGCATAGCTACAGCTGCAAGAAGTAAGTTAATCATGCTTGTGGCTATTAGCGTCTTCATGCAATAATGTTAAGCATTCCACTCAGTGCATCTGTAGTTAGCCATTGAACAGCTTTCATATAATTAGTTAACTGGGAATATGAGAAGAAAAATCGTTTGGTCTTACAAACGCATAAATAAACCAAAGTGTAATTTTCTTAAGCCAAATAACAAACCACCACAAGGTGGCTTCTAATTCAGGAAGCAAGTTCCTCGTCATTTAACAAAATCACAATTCGTCTTCTGTACGTTTAGATCAAAGCGCAGTTAAGACACTGTTTCCTCTTTTTTGTCGGTGTTACGTCTGTCTTGAGTTCACTGCACCGTGATGGATTGCAGGCCGGCTGCCGCCCCCGCCGCCGCCCCCTGGACATATTAGGCGGTATTTTAAGCTGTTTGTTTTCGGGTTAATTAATACGGATCCGTTTCTATTCCCTGGCGATTAATCACCGCTCGTAATTAGAAGCATTCCTCGCCCGTATAAGCCACATGTCGTCGTGATCGGCTAATTAAGCCCCCGCCTCACAGAGTTAAGTTTCACTCACGCTGAGCATCGCAATCCAATCTCTTTTGTTTCTCCGCATGTGTCTTCAAAGTTGCGCTTTTTGTCTGCATTGCTATTCCGCGATCCGCGAAAGGGAAAATCGTCCAGTTTTTTTCAGCCTCCATCTCCGGCCGCCCACGGACATTGAAGAGTGTATCGTGCGCCTCTCCGGGCTAACGACATAACGATAATAGTACGAAATGATACCCCATCAGCCGTACAGTCGGTAATAACTGTAAATCAAACGGTCCACCATAAACAATAATCGACCGCGGCCGTCGGCGATTGATTTACTTGTCCGCGGGACGTATTCGCCTCTTATTCCGTGCCCATTGCCATTCCCGTCCGGGAGTAATAGCCAGAAATCACTCGGAGGAACATGTGCAACACAGCAAGAGCACTAAGCAGCAACTTGGACGGTTTATAAATACGCACTGGTCGTAATAATTCGATACGTTTGATGCACGACGTTGCTTGGAATTGATGGGCCACTAAAGCATCCAATCGGTCGTGCCTTTAGCAATAACTGGCGATTCCTCTAGTTTATGTCCAGTTGTACAAGCAGAGTACTGATCGCATAAATAATACATCCGTTGGATAATCAAATAATGTTCTAAATCTTTTAATCTAGCAGTCTCCTGAAATTCGCGTTCAATAACAATATTTTTCAATGACAATTTAGAGCCCTAGTTAGTGATCTTTGGAAGGTGTTATTTAGACAAGCGACAATATTTAGATAATTGCCGCTATTATCTCACACTAATGGTTCATACTTTCAGGTTGCCTGTTGTAATTTGAAATGTGTAACCGATCCTAAACATTGTATTTAATGCTGCCATTAAATCTCATAATGGGATACTCATTTCAAATGTCCCGTGGTCATTTGAAATGTGACACTAGTGACCTAAATTTTCAGATCATTCCAGATCGTTTTGAAGAAGCCCTAGCGGGGACATTTTCAAGTGTTGCTAAATTTTATACTGAGAATTGGATCTAAATTACCTTGGCCGAACTGAAATTTAGACCATAATTATTTACAAGGTATAATTATTAAAATGGAAGGTGAATCTCACTATAATTAATATTAAAATCATTATTTTTATAATACAATATAAAACACTTTTTAATTTCATTATCAGTTTTTAAATTGGTTTTTACAAATATTTTATGGCTAGCTTTGTTGACTTCAAATTGTTTGTACGTGTAAGATGAGACTTTGTATGGAGTTATTTGGTTCGTGGGAACACTTCTTTCAAATGTTTAATCTGAGAATGGTTGTTCTACAGGACGAAAATTAGGTTTACTGCAGAAACAAGCTATGTGATGTCAATATTAATTGTAAAGTATACCCCATAAAATGGAACGGAAGTTGAAGGGTAATGCAGAAAAATATGCGTTCACAATGTGCGATAGTTATTGATTTCGCAAAAATATAAAACATACATAAAAGTGTCGGTTAGCGAGTATCTGAAATAAACGATTCATTTACAGTCTCCGAGAAATCTCAATGTAATTCATAATTTCAGATCACCTGTCGTTGTTCTAAAGGTGTAATTCGCACCAGTGGCCATATTAAGAACCCTCACAAAATTTAATATAAATTGGCCATAATTTTAAGGCGTTTCTTGTAGTCTTGCTGCTAAATCTCATATGAGTAGCCAATCATTTCTGATCGCCCGTGGTCATTTCGTAGGCCTAATTCATAATAGCTACAACATTTAGTTCCAATTGTACAGTGTCGGTATTGACAATCAAAGCTACACCGAAATTATACAGTTATTCCCAAAAGTTCCCACTGAATTTACGATGCGACTGGCCTTCAATTTCCATCCAGATCAGCTGCCGTTATTTGGAAAAAGTAATTCATACTACCGACGACAATTTGAGCTTCGTTTGAAATCTTGAGTCTCCTAAAAGTTTCATATTAGTTCAGATCAACCACAATTATGTGTAGTGTACGTATGTACTGACACTGTTCCGTCGTTCCTAATTCACATGAGCTTTAGATTTCAATAGAGGTGACTATGGGAATTAGGAAGGTTGATTGGCTGGGCAACGAAAAACAAGAAAGTTTTGGAAGTCCACAGTTATACAATAAAGTTTCAGATTCAGTCAAATGATTAACGTTTGACAGCTCAACTTTGTGATACATTGTGAAATAGGCAAAAAACACACACAAGTTACTTTGCTCGTATCACTTAGGTTTATTTAGTAGTGACTATAGTTTCGACACTTTGACGGGTCATGATCAAACTTACAATAACTTAAAATTTCGACAGCGGCAATATTTGTACATATTTCAACTACACATTAAAATTACATTAGTGAATGGAAATACAGCAAATAATACACATCATTTAAATACCAAAATTACTCATTTAAGAGCCGGGTTTTGGCGCGAAAACTGGCCTCTGGTTGTTGATAAATCCGCTAGGATTTGATTTTAAAACGCTCTGTAATATGTTTTGCATTCCTTACTAACGAAATTTGCGTGCAAAAAATTTAACTAGTTGCCATGTGTTTAATTTGTATAGCCAGCCTTTTTTGCGGCGGACCACAAATAATTTTACGATGAAGCAGCGCGAGATTTTTTTCGTTGCGTGCTAATTTATGAGCATAAACACTTTATTTCAGATACATTATATTATATAATTGGGTAACAATTCTCTTTCAAACAAAGACAGTAACAAATTACGCCATAGGTGGAGGAGTAGTAGGGATTATTATTATTATTATTGTCATTATTATTATTATTATTATTATTATTATCATTATTATTATTATTATTATATTATATTATATATTCTAAGAGCCGTCTTTACCAAAAAAAAAATAAAAAAATCCGATTAGGTGATCAGAAATAAGTCACTTTTAATTTATTTCTTAAAACTTTGTCTAATTGTAGATAAATGTCTAAACTTTCTATATCAGTTCTCCGATTGTAATTATGTAAACCCGTTCTTAAATTATTTGCCTGTCGCTTATTATTAATGCCGTATACTAGCTGGGGTAAAGAGGCCTCTTAATATCAGGGAATAATTTCTTTAAAATGTTATATTTATTTAATTAAATTCACTAAATCCTTTTACAAATTTTGTAATTTATGTGACCAAATTTGAGTCTTATTAAGATTACTGTAAGCTTATTAGCCAAAAAAGGTATATGAAACATTTCTTACACTTTAAGATCACTTTTATTTTAAAATAAATAGATGCCTGACACAGCCAATTCCATTTTCGTTGTCGTGACGAGGGATTATTTGATCGCGAAATAATATTGGAAAACGAGTTTCCTTCAATTTCACCCTAATAAAACTATAAGTAAACTGAGACCATATTTATTTTAAATACTTTTATTTTTGACTTCAAATCAAATGTTTGGTGTCAATATAAGCAAGCTCTTGGTGACCTCTTAAACTCTCCAAAAAACTAATACCTCTGTTCCATAATAAGTGAGCCATTACCGATTTTTAGTTTTTCCATAATAAGTGAGCCATTACCAATTTTTATTTTTTTTTTCCATAATAAGTGAGCCATTACCGATGTATATTTTTCACAAAATAAGTTTTGCGTGTATTAAGAATATCAAAATATAAATTAAAAAAATAACTAAGTGTCAATAAGTTTGAAAGAAAACTCAAATGGCTCACTTATTATGGAATAGAGGTAGTATTAAGATTGCAGTTATTAACGACCCAAGAACTTATCTCCTTATCTCCTCAGGACCCAAATTTTGTGTACATACTTATCCCTTCTTAAAGTATTATAAGTGCGTGCATTTCGCCCTAGAGATTTCAACAACACCCCACATGCAAATAGATTCATTTAGGTTTCTTTACATTCGAGTGCGTAGTTAATTTGAAAATCCTATTCAACTATGGTTTCTGCTTTGGTTATTGTGCGTTTTGGTTGTGTGTGTGTTTTATAAACTTCTGTCTCCCCCGTGACTATTTTTTACTTTCACCCTGCGACAACTATTGTGTCTGTATTTTGTGTATGACTAATTCCTCCCTATGACAATTATTATTGCATATTTTATATTTTTTATATTTAGTTAGACTATTAAATCTTCCTGTGACACTTTACTTGTGCATTGTGTAGTTCTTTTGCGTATTTCGAGATTTGTGTGTATGGGAAGGATATCACAAGAATTGAATGTGTTAACCCTATCATAAAAAATTGTGGGAAGAGATTAAACTCTTTAAAAATGACAAAAAAAATATTTCCTTGGCTGCTAGAAAAATAGTAAATAACAAACTAATTTCGTTATTACAGAAAATAGCACAAAAAACCCATTTACGATAATGTCCATGGTGATGGGGCAACAATTATTGATGATTTAATTAATGGGCCTTATCACTGTTTTAATCATCATTCGCGTTGCAAAGATTTAGAATGTCCTGCATTAAAAATTATAAGAATTACGATATTTCGCGGTTTAAATGCGAAGTCCGCAAAATAATGTCGGCGTACGTTCAAACGGCAGAGCCCCGAGAGAGCTGAAAAACAGCGGTAAAAAATGACCTTTACACTTGATTCGCATATTTCAAACTTCTGTTAGGAGTGTTGGCAACATGGCTTAGCAATTATGTGATTGCTCCATCTCGTAGCGAACATATGAACTGCTTGGAGCAAATTTTTAACTATTTTCACGGCGGGATATTCAATTTAGGTACATTTTAAATAATTAATAAAACCATAAAACATCTGTTAATTAATAAGTACTATATCTTATTAGATACAGTATTTTCAAGGTTTCAGGATATATTTTTGGAATGTATAAATATAATTTCTCTGAATCAAATTATTTAAATAATATGGTAAACAATTGGTAATTTTAATTATAAACTATATAGTGACACGTAGAATCAGGTCTATATTCATGTAAAGCTTTAAAATTGCGCAAATATTTGCAAATACAATCCATGAAGATGAAAAACGGCAAAAAGCGACAATTTAATGAAATTTCACAGAAAAACGTAAATAATCGAAAAAGTTACTATATAGCGACACGTAGTATTTATTTTGATAATTTATGGTACAGAAAATATAACGTGAAAGTGATTATTAACAGCGTTTAAGTTGAAAAACACTTTTACGCCCGAAAAACCTCGCTCTTAAATAGAATAAAAACGTTTAAAACATTGTATTCAGCTACAAATTTGTGCCAAACATTTGATTTCATCGAATTAGGAACTCACTTTTCATGGACTCTTTTAAGTCTCTGACTTTCATTGATCATTATTCTTTCTATATAAAATATTATAAATATTCATTAAATAACTATTTTCTCCTATCGTCATACAATCAGTCGTTTCCTAGCCTACACTCACGCCTGAAAATGGACGATTGCATTAGTATGACTGGGAAAATAACGCACGTTTTGAGTTAAAAAAATTATTGTATTGTCTGCGACATGATTGCATTAGTGCTGTCGATTGCTAAGGAACCGAGGATGATAGTACTGGAATATTACATTCCCGGTTTAGCCCGGGAATTAATTATTCCTAAAGGTCTACAGCCAATAATTTCTTCTAAGATCTTCCATAATTTTATTAAACTTGCAAAAATATTGCGATGGGAAAAAAATAGTATGTATTGCTCAATCCATTGCCGCATCGGCCGGGAATACAGGTATGTCACTTCCTGTACTAACCCCACAATATATTATTCATTTATTGCCTGAATTCCAGTTTCGCATAAAGGCTAAACATATTAATTGAAACAATGATAAGAGAATTCGGAACGTTCTACTTATTAGTCTTAAGGCGTGTATCCGCCAACGCAACATAGACCAACATACTGCAACTTTTGAGTTGCACAATGTTGCGCATTTGAAAATAAATTTGACAACTTCGGTAAACTAACTGTCTACACCAGAATAACTTTGTTGCTTTATGTTGCTACTTGTTTAGTTTCTATAAACTTGGATGCAACATTGTGTCTACACTGCTGTGATATACATCAACATGTGGAACGAAGAAGACGTAATAATGATGGCAGCTGCTGCTTGTGTAGTGATTGGTGCAGGTACATCACGAAAAAGAAAGCATAGATACTGGATTCGTCCAAGTTTACAAAAGCGAAGGGTTCATAGTGGAAATGAACTGTTGGAGGATTTAAGAAATGATGACCTCCTTTCAGGAGAACTTCGTACAGATGGAAGCTTCAAAAACTTCTTGCGTATGTCTAGCTGTGATATGGAGCTGTTACTTATGAAGATTGAACCTATGATACGCAAAGCAGATACAAATTACAGGAAAGCTATATCCCCTCAAGAGCGATTAGCTGTAACATTACGTTTTCTGGCCACAGGTGATTCATATCATAGTATGATGTACTTATTTAAGATTTCAAAGCAAGTTATTTCTAAGATTGTGCCAGAAGTATGTGATGCTATTATATTAGTTCTAGAGGATCAAATTAAGGTAAGTGTTGAATAATCAGCCTTAATAAATGGTAATAAAAATATATTCAACAAAAAAAATACATACAGATACGCCTGAAAACTTTGGCAAGAATAACATTCCACATAACTAATAGCAGTAACTGAGATGAACTATTCTTTTAAAAATGAAACAAACTACATAAGAGATGACAAAGCAGTGTAAATAATGTCACCGTCGTTTTCTGGTTCTTGAATGTTGCTCTGAAGTGGCGATGGCAAAGGTGAAGGTGTCACTGATGATGTCGACGGTGATGTTGTTGACATGTACAAATAAGGTGATCCATGGCTCGAATATGGTTCGTCATATTTGCCGGTTGAGGCTTCCCACAATATATTTCCAATCAAATGTTCGACTGTGTTTTGGGCGTGCTCGGTTTTTAAGCGTCTCATTTTACATGCCACATGTTCTCCGATTACGCTGCAACTATCTTTCAACAGATGCTTTTGTTGTAAATCTTTTAAGAACATGTAGGCCTCTTCTTGTCTTTCTTGATTTACATTCTGGGTAGCTCGCCTTTTCTCTGGTCTTTTAAATTTTTCGTCCGGTTTCTCGATGGTTTGCGGATTTCCCTGGGGTTTTTATTAACAGTAGATGTATGTATTTCGTTTTAAAGCTGTACACTATCGTCTATTTTATCGATATTGTTACTGTTTGATCGTATATCATCCTGATATATTTCAGGCTGCATATTTTCTTGTTGAGTTGAAAGCTGATTATCTTCACTTAAAGACTGGGTAATATATTGCGTTTCGTTATCGTCTTTCTCTTGATCATCATCCTCAGAGCTGTTTGAGGAGTGAAGTTCCTACAAAAAAATACATATGTTTAGCCCTTGATTAAATTAAATTAAAAATAATAAATAAATAAATTTAGCTTTTATTTAATAATTTTCTTTAAATTACAGTTGCCTACAAATGATGACCAGTGGAAAATAGTGGCAAATATATTCAACGCAATTTGGAAATTTCCTCAATGTGTTGGAGTAATGGACGGAAAACATATCACGATACAAGCGCCTAAGAAAAGTGGCAGTGATTTTTTTAACTATAAGGGCTATTTTAGCATTGTTCTTTTTGGCGTTATGGATGCAAAGTATAATTTCTTATATTTTAATATTGGTTGTCAAGGGCGTATATCTGATGGAGGAGTTTTTGACAATACATTGTTCAAAAAGTTGCTATTGAGTTGCAAACTTAATTTGCCTATATATAATTCTTTGCCCGGACGTATCAAACCAATGCCTTATGTATTTTTGGGTGACGATGCATTCCCATTATTACCTAATCTAATGAAACCCTACCCAGGTACACAAGAGAAAGGCTGTCCTAAAAGAATATTGAATTATCGCCTTAGTAGGGCAAGGAGAATATCAGAAATTGTTTTTGGAATTTTATCTGCAAAATTTAGAGTATTAAGTAAACCATTGCTTGTAGAGCCAGAAAAAGCTGAAAAAGTTGTTACAGCCTGTTTACCTTCATAACTTCCTTAGAAATAGTTCAACTTCTAAAACATCCTATAATCCTCCTGGGACATTTGACTCAGAGGACAAAGATACAGGAGAACATGTAAGTGGATCATGGAGAACACAACAGAGACATTCAAGCTACAGTTCTTTTCGAAAAATGGGCCGAAAACATCCGATGCAGCAAAATATGTTAGAGAGGAATACACGCATTATTTTTCAACGCCAATTGGGATGGTTTCGTGGCAAAAAAACTTCTAATTTTTTTCTTAATTAATGACCATATTGGTGTAATGAATGTTACTTTAAATAAACATTGATAATCTGTATTATATTATTATTGAATCGGGTTTCTACAAGACTAAGAGTGAGGAACAAAATTTTTCTATCGTTATTACAGTATATAAAGGAAAATTGCTATACACTTACCGTATTGCCCGTAAGTCCTCCTTCTTTGCATGGACGAACTTTGTTTTTATCACGCAGGAACAACAGAGAATTATAAGCGAACCATTTTGACACGAAGTAGGCACCAGCTCCAGATATTTCTTCCGTTCTCTATAAAATTGCGCCCCTAAATTTCTCATTTTTCTTTTTGCATCTTCTTTTTCACACCCTACAGATGAACAAATCGCACTCCAAGCATCGTTTTTTGCTTCTCTACACTTGTATTTCATGTCTGTGCTTTCCCATAGACACGGATATTGTTTATAGTTTTCAATTAAGTTAATGCAATTTTCTGCAGTCCACTTAAACGCCATGCTGGTGTTTATAAATAAAATAAGCAACAGAAACAAGACCCGACTTGCAACAACCCGTCTCCACTGACGAAACATTTACGACTGAATATGGAATGTTTATGTCTGTTGCATACTTTCTTTTGATCTTTACCGCTCTTAAGCGAAACATGCAACAAACACCAACTTTTGTTTAATGCGACATCAACATACCGCAACATTATGCAACACACGCCAACTTTTACTTTTAAAACATGTTGTTGTTGCAGTATGTTGGTCTATGTTGCGTTGGTGGATACGCGCCGTAACACTAGTAGTTTGTGTTCGAACTTGAAGGACTGTTCAAAATTACGGGGATTGTTAGTGTGGATCGTGACCGCGTTTTCGTTTTCTTGTTCCCACGCCTGGGCCGTCCAGCAGTGAAAGTTCCCATCGCAGGCGGACCACTCTGTTACTCTATTAATAATAATGAAGGCAATAAATTAGGGACGAATTATATTTCGATCAAGCTCACAACACCAACGCATATGCAGGTGTAATATGAACTTTGTATAAAGGTCAGAACTCGAAGGCAGATCTAAATGACACTAATATAATCGATATTGCATAACTGCGTAAATAGTATATCGTTCAACCAACAGAAAAAATACACAATTCAAGAATTACATTATGTTTTTTCTTGCAATTTTTGTCATACAAAATTGAAGAAACTATAAATACTAACAAAACAAGAATCTTCGGATTGTACTGTTGGTATTCCACATAAAATTATACCACTTTTGTTTTGTCTTTTAAGTTAAGTTAGTTATTTGAGCTTTTTTAATCTGCAGTGCGCATGCAGCATTTTGCCCGGATAAGGAATAGATAGTAGATGGACCCGGAAAACAAAAGTAATCTTGACAATGCTAATTATTGGGGATCTGTATGAAAGCGTTTACTCATGTGTTCTTTGGAAGTATGAAATGAGATTATGATTTGTAATAAGAAATTGCCATTGGGTAATTCTTTCTCAAGTAGACCACTTTGGAAAATGGTCCCCACTCGACCATCTCCAATTTTGATGAAAATTAATATGGATGTATGTTTGAAATGAACTTCTGTGAAGTTTTAGCTCCTGATTTCAAATATCTGAGGTAATGCAGCTTTCCCTTTCCTATGAAGGTTGGACCAACCACGTAGCTAGAGGGTAATTTTTCCCGGATACTTTTTCGTTCCCGAGAATCGCGAAATTTATAATATTTTCCCCAGGAATCCCGGGAAATAAAAAAAATATATTGAAGATGAAAAATCAAGTAAAAAACCATTTAAAAACTTGGTTTGATTACAAAAATAAAAATAAAGTAACATTAATATTAATATCGGGTAACATTATACTATTTTATTGGTTAAAAAAATACTTCAAGAAAGCCCAGCGAGAGTCGCTTAAAGATGATTTTTTAGTCTGAAAATTTTAATGATGCGGAAAATGCTCTTTAACTTTCAGTTGAGTAGACTCTATCGTCATCAGAGCATACAATATGTTTTCTCAATTTTTTGCAATGGTTCCAGTACTTTCAAACAGTTGCATTTCTTTTTGTATTTTTATCGATGATGGTCTTTTCGCTACAATTATTTTTATTTTTAGAGTCACGACAGTCGATAGCCGCCTAAACATCTTAGTAGCAGCATTACAAATTATTGTTTTAGAAGATAAAGGCAACTTTCCAGTAGCAGTGGATTTTATGTCAAGTGTCTGAAGAGATTGTGCTAAAGTACAACATCTTATTTCCTTCTTTCTTCGAGTCGACAATAACTCCAACAACTTTCTCAAAATATTGTCTACATTTTGGCACAACAAATAAATTTAAAATTGCATGCGCCGTTACCATGGTCACATCACGCTGCTTAAAGCTTCGACAGCTAATTTGACTGGCTAAAGGGCATTGCACATATTTTGCAAAATAGATATTTTATTTTCATGGAGTAATGAGAGGGAATTCAATTCAAGTAATCCATTTCTAATAGAATCACTAATTAATAAAAATCTTACAAATAGGATGACAATGCTATTCCAAAATATATATTATAAACATAAATTAATAACTTTAATAACATAAATTTGTTCGGTGTTAATGCCATGATATAATGTAAACTTTAATTTAAAGTGCAACATTTTTGTATATTTCATCTATCATTTCCCGGGCATTTTAAGTTTCTTTCCCGGTAAAGGGGAAATACGAAATTAAAAATACCAGGGAATTCCCGGGATAACCCTCTACACATAGCGTCTGCCGTGAGGATTTCGCATAGTTTCAAACTCCCCACTCCTCATCTAGATTAGCTATGAAGCTAAAATTTAACACCTAAGATCAACTTTTGCTGATGAACACGAAAGTAATAGTACCAATACTCAGAAAGTAGTACACAAATCGCTAATTAATCTCAAAGTGCCTTAAAATCACACTGCGCAATGGGTGATCCATACTTAGGCAGCATTTACGCACAATCAAGAACTGTTGATAAGTGGTTCTTTGTTTGTTTTTCCTCTTTATTTTATTTTCCTCTTTATAGCGATACAAGGTTTGCTATACTTACTTTGATAAATAAATGCTGTCTTCGAAAATTAACTTTATGACAATTATTACTTACTTTGACAATTAAACACAATACAGGACTATTTGTATTATTGAGAGTAGCAAAAACCGAGTTTGCCATGGAATATTGTTGTTTCCTCTTACTACAATAATTGTATTAATTTTTCTATTCTAATTATCCAAAATTCTATTCAAAGTGGGTTCATTTATTAAACAAAATGAAGTTTGTATTATAACTCAAAAACTATGTTTTTTTCTTCAAAAAACAAAAGCATATCTTGCGTAAGCTCTTATAATGACAACTCTTTCCTCACCGAATCTGTATGTTTTATGGTTTCCGAGATCCCAATGCTTAAAATAAATATATATACAGGGTTATTCAAATTCGATTACCACTATAGGGATATCGGAAACGGTAAGAGATAGGAAGTCGGTTAAATTGGGGCAAAGTTGCGTAATCATATGGGGAACAATATGCAATAAAGATCATTTAAAAAAATTCAATGATTGCTTGAAGAGATATTAAAAAAATATAAATACATCTTCATTGTCACTTTTTCTCATCTACAACATGGAAATTTTAGATTTTGGTCCCCAATTCTCTCCAAGTCTCAAAGTCTCCAATTTCAAACTGTTTTCATGGCACTCTAGTTTATATTTTTATTTTTTAAATCCAGTTTAGTGCTAATTGAAGATTTTGATTTATTTTCATATTAAAACGTTATTAAAGCCTCAAGTGTTGCACATCATTGTAACAGTATAGACGAGTTTAACTCAAAATAAAAATAAAAATTGCAGGCCCGTATTTAAAAATTTAAACTTGATGACGGTTGCACTCACACGAAACGTCTGATCCAAAATCTAAAATTCCCATGTTGTAGATGAGAAAAAGTGGCAATGAAGATGTATTTATATATTTTTAATATCTCTTCAAGTAACGACAAGAAAAAATAAATAAGATTTTGCAATTTTTTGTTAAATCTCAGCATACATTGAAATTGTTTTAATTATCTTAATTGAATATTGTTCCTCATTTTATTACGCAACTTTGCTCCAATTTAACCGACTTCGTATCTTTTACCGTTTCCGATATCCCCACAGTGGTAATCGAAATTGAATAACCCTGTATATACGAGGGTAATTCAAATATAAACGGTATTATTTTAATATAAATTTATTGATTGATAATATGCATAAGATAATCATTCAGGTTTTTTCTACGTACTATCTATTATACTCAACACACTTTTGCCAGCGATTTGGAAGCTTAAACATTCCTTGTTTATAGAAAGTTTGCGGGCGCGTCATCAACTAATTGCGCACGTACTCCTCGACTTCTAGATCGCTTTGGAATCGTTGCCCTCCTAGTGATTCTTTCAGGGGCGCAAACAAAAAATAGTCACAGGGAGACAAATCTGGACAGTAAGGAGGGTGTTCCATGGTTTCCCAATGCATTTCATCAAATTTTTCCCTTGTTAAAATAGCCGTGTGAGGCCTAGCGTTGCCATGAAGAAGAATCACACTTGTGATGGCCGTACCTCGTCTTCAGTTTCGGTAGGCGATTTTACTGACTCTAACAACTGGCAATAGTAAGTTGCATTTATTGTACGTCGATCATGAAAAAAATCAAGGAGTAAAACTCCCCTATAGTCAAAGAATCTGTAATCTGTAAGACTTGTTCTTTGGCGTCGATTATGACTTTGGTTTTCAACACGTTCTCGGCCACCTTTAAATTCTCTGGCCCAAGTAAACACTCGGTTCTGATACAGTGTTTCTTCCCTAAATTGTGTCTTCAAACGAGTAAAAATTTCTGACGGTTTAACTCCTTCATTAGTTAAAAACTTTATGATACTATATGATACGTTGCGCAACGGATACAGGAACCTCTTGCTTAGACATTACTGTAGTGAGGATAAAACAGAGCGGAAACTGCTGCCCAAGTTGGCCTCCCCTTCAATACACACCAAACTTCAAACTCTTACTCTACTATCCTGCCCGAAAGAACTTACGGAGTACACCAACAAAATTACCGTTTATATTTGAATCACCCTCGTATTTCAAGCGCTACGCGCTCATCATCAGTCGCAGTTGTCATTTATTGTTACAATTGATTTTTATGTTCTTCCAACTTGAAAGATTAATTCTGAAAGCGTTTTGATACTTATACTTTGATAAATTTAAAAAAAGGATTATTTAATTGATAAAAAACATTATTAAGTAACCAACGCTGGATTTTTTCATATAAATTGCTTCGAAAAGGTTAAAAAAATTACCTGTACAATGTTTTAATAATTTAACATCTTTAAAATGAAGTGTCGCCTGCTTCAAAGTGGTGTGCCGCAACTGCAGATAGCTATTACTCAAGTTTCTATTCTTCTATTTTTGCTTTGATCTAAAACCCTAGAATGGTTCTGCCATATTTGATCATATTGTTGATTCGGAACCTGCAGTAAAGAGACCCCCGAGGCTGACCTTGCACAACTGTCGGGCATGATCTCTAGGCGATGGGGTTACCAATTCTTGAAATAATTGGCAGGCTTACAATTCTTAATAGAATTGTAGTAATTATTCTTTTGATAATTGATAGAGATGGAGACACCTTGGGCAATACAAGGGTGTCGTTAACAAAATTAATCTTCATTGCCTAGAATGAAGAGCACCTTAATATGTTCACACTGAGCTTCATGGTCCCGAAGTATGACTCAAACATCGCGCAATGTGATTTTAACGCCACTTCGAGATTAAATTGTGATTTGGGTATTGCTTTCCGAGTGTTGTTATATTTTTTTTCGTATATGTCAGCAAACCTTGATTTAAGGTGTTGAATTCTGAGGTGTGGGAATATGTGAAACTTTGCAAGATCCTCGCATCAGACGCTACTGGGGTTGGTGTGACCTCCACGGCAAAAGAATGCACAGCCGCAGATATTTGATATGTGGAGGGAGCTAAACCCCCACAGAAGTTCGTTTCGGGCCCACTTAACGTGGAATGACCCCATTTGGAAATCATATAAATTCTGGTTGTACTTGGTTGCCTGGAAATTGCTCGCAACCAATTTTGAAATCTTACAAGATTTGAAGGCACTAGTGCCAATTAATCGAATTTCATTGTGCTTGATCAAGTCTTGCATTCGACAACCAGATGCATAATTCCGTATGACTGCGACGTCTCTTTGTCTGTCTTGTATTAGTCCTGGGACAGGCAGGGATAAAACATGTTGTGCGGCGAGGACTTTAATTAGACAGGACCGGGCGTTTCTCATCCTGAATTACACTAGCTCCACTCGGATATATTACACCGTAATGAATCCAATTCAGGAATCCCGAGCGGTGGCATTGTTTTTGCCCATCTCCGCACTCAGATGCCCCACAATCTATTACGAAATATTCATCCCGGAGACGCTGTTATCTCCTCGCGTTAAGCTCTCGTCCAATTCGCCGCAATTACACCGTCGCGAGCGTTTCGAATTACACAAGAAGAGGCAAGTTGGGTGGGTGGACTCGTTCTCGATGTGAAAGTGAAAAAATTATAAACGCATTTTCCACTCCGTATAAGGATGAGTTACAGCTTCACCATGCAATATTTTTTTGCGCCAAGAGACCGGTGTCTCGCGTTCCGTTGCTGCGGGGACACGCAGCGTGATCTTCTGCGCGAGACTCACGGACGGCATTTAATTAGCTCCCGTCGAACGTGCCCGATCTGAGTTACGAAACGGGTCCATGATTTGCGACGGTTCACAATAAAGTTCGTGTGCACATAAACTTCCGAGCCGTGTGCGATTTTTGCCAACACCCGGAGAGGAGCGCGGAATTTGTATGTCAATATGCGGGATTTGCGCCACCCGCAACGATCGTGAGGATTATTATGAGGCAATCGGTAACCAGGCACGCTCCTCGTGAGCCATGCTCTGAAGAGTTTGGCGACCGCTTAGGAGAGATTGTGGGTGCCGAGATGTCGGAGCGGAATGGGAGACGCCCTTGGTCATTGTAATTAAAATTACTATTCATGCATTTATTCGCTCGTGCATTGAATCGTGACAAACCTCGGGTGGGATGGAAGAGCAAACAATCGCGCAAGAGTTATTTCATATAATAATTTCTTAACACTCGGCATCAGATCGCAAATCGGTTTAAATCCGAATCATAGTGATTTGTGGTTATGGGTGAGTGAGATGGCTTCTACGAGACGGATGCCCGCAGGATGGCCGAATGTAAGATTTTCTTGTGATTTACGTCAAATTGCAATTACCAAATATAAGATCCACTTTTCTCAGGTTAATCTCGATTTACTAAATTACCAGACCACAAATACATTGTTAGTTTTTTAACTACAAGCTGCAAGTGTATTACAACTGTATCTTATCGATCGCCACTAATCGATTTTAACGCGATGATTGTAGGATGGCCAAATATAAGATGCATTTCCTGAGATCGCCATCCAACTAGTACTTGAATGGTGTCTCGAGGACAAGGTGATAGCTAGATTGATCAAAGTGTGTTACGCGACCATACAATAAGTGGATTTTAATTGCCTTTTCCTAATTCTCTTCGATAATCCTATTTTAAACAAAATCTTCAATTTATCCCCATGATCGATATTTACTACCTAATTGCAAGTTTATCTTACAAAGTTAAAAGAAAAATACAGCATTCAAATGCATACCTCTGGCCAGTTAATTCATACCTCTAACGAGTTTGCCCCAACTGTCCTAACTGCCGGTGTGTCATTCATTTGAAATTATTTTTTATCATACCTGCATCATAATCTTTGGTTATCGAACTCATAAGTGTGCCAACATCCGTCTTTCAAACACGGCATATTTTACAGTGCCCAGTAACAATACATTTTGACCACCAGCTTTGAACGACAGTAAACGTCAGCATTACTATTTTTTATTGAAATAAATATTAAATGTACACTCCCTACTGCTGGAAAACCAGAAACAAGAAGCTTCATACTCGTTATTATTGGTTATTTGGAAACTAGCAGTTTCAACTTCAGAATTTCGTTGATGATACTGACATCTATAGCAGATGAGATTGGTGCAACTAATGCCAAACTCTTTCCATGTTAAGGATTAAAAATAAAATCCACGCGTACCTACCTATTAAAATTAATCTAAACATTTCTTATTTTCTCTTTATTTCCACATTGTGATGCTGGTATAATAAATAGCAACGTTTGATACACGAGCATAATGGCTTTCAAGCAATGTGTCCCTAATGCCCGATGCACCGTAAGCGTTGAGGATACATAAATTTTAAGGTTCCTTAATGGACGAAAAACCATTGCACCGACATCTTAAGGTTACAAAAACACCGTAAGGACCCTTAAATTTTAAGCTCCCTTCCCCGGCGGAATAACTTAACTAAGGGTTACAAACTGTCAGTTTAACCAGTGAGTATAGAAATTATAAAGAGGTGTAACGCGCGTATATTCTCTGTTATGAGCTGGCTATCTCATTCTACTTTCGTCCTCTTTCCCCTCGAGTCCTAAAACTGCACGCTTGCAAACTAGCGACACTCGCAAATAACTCGCGGACCTTCCAAGAGTTACCCATTTGCCGCGTACCGCGTATACGTTCGCACGGAGTAATAGGTACACGCAAAGCCAAATAATCGACTTTCGACGATTTCGATGGTCAGGTATCTTCGTAATACATAATTATATCAACTATTATCGTGTGTAGTCGTTGCAAATACCGCAAATACTACAATAAAAATTGTATATAAAAATACATCAAATATTTTATTAGTACATTAACATAAAATATTGTAAATTTGAATTCGTTGTAGTAGTTACTTACTAATTTTAATTCAACATCATAAGTTAATTGAATTATCAAAATAACACTATTTTTATAAATTCCGTAACCCCGAGCTAACGATATCTTTGACATAAAATATAATTTGTAATACTAAAGCGATACGACACGAAAAGAAAATATATTATGTAATAAACAAACTGATGTACATAGAAATGATTAGTGTATTAACAAAATTAATGCTCACAATGCTCATACCGTGCGTACAAAACATATATAAATTATAAATTTATATACAAAGTACAGTGTGTCTCAGTGACTGCCAGACAGCAAAATTAACATTGGAAAATTATTTAAGGACCAACTATGGCCACGAGCTACATATTCTTTCTGAATGGTGGAATGGTGAAAATAAAATATTTAAAACAAAATAAATTTACTTCTGTCAAATAATTTTATATTACATAATTATTTAATGGGATATTGATAATTAAATGGCGATAGTAGTCAACAAACTAAAAATAACAGCAATCTTACAGTAATGCAAGATTGATTAATTCAACTTACTGCTGTGTTGCATTTGTGAATTCTGTTGCGAAATGTTGGGAGGAAAAAAAATGAAGAAAAATTGGAACTAGCAAGTTTAAATGAATTCGTTATTGTAAGTGTAAACATTTGACACTGACATAAGCGAAGTTCACCATTGCCGGGTGTTTTTTACGAAAATAAGCATTATAATGCTTATTAAACGATTTGATGTTAAAACTTTCAGGACCTGGTGCAGGCTCAGGAAGTATGGTACAACATTATGCTATTAAGATTTTCGACTCAGAATTTTTTTACCAACATCGTACATCGCCATGTGTTGTTCTTTTGCCAAATTATACATACCCTGTATAGGTATACAAAAATATAAACATACAAATAACACAAAATCAAAATGAATCATAATAATGCACATTAATTGTTACATAATATTCGTATTTTTAGATGCGGCTTTAACTTTGGTTTTGATATTATTCGACTATCGGCAGAAACCCATTTTAGTTGCCTATATATTTTCATTTTAATGAACATGTTAATAATGAAATCTGTGTGAGGCATGCACTCTCTACTAACGTTTACAAACCAACTAAAATGGGTTTCTATTGATAGTTTTAGGTCACCAGTAATTAATTTACGGACATTTTCGCCACATTTATACTTATGAAATAAAAATGTAAATTCTTTAAACATATGGTCAAATAAATTTGCCATTTCACCAGTTGGCTTTCTTAAAAAAGCAAAATTTCAGTGGTCAGTGGAGAAATCTTTATATAAAATGAAAAATTCATTTTTGTTAATCAATTCTTCTCCATCTTTAAATAAATTGGAAAAACAAATGTTGCAGTTGATTTTTTTGTTGTTGCAATTTATGAAGTATGTAGCCTGCCACATAAATATTGGATGAAGTTTCCAAAGTAAATTTATTAGGATGTAACAAATTTTCTTTGGATGCAGTAGCTATAGCTACAAATTCTGCAGTGTCTGTTGTTCTAGATGCAAATTCCGACTCTTCTTCCAGTATTCACTCTTCCGAGTCGTCCTCATTAATATTTGCCGATTTTTCCACTGAACTATGATCTGCATCCGCGAGCTTTGTTTAAACTTACTTAGTTCTTGCGCCCTAGTTTTGCAACTGATGATTTTGAACAAAAAATGGATATTGTAGTTAAATACTATATTGTTGCTTAAAACTGTTTTTATTCAATAAAATTGCCACAGGCTCTTAAAAAGAGTTTAATTTCGCCACGCCCCCTTTCAGAAAAAAAGGCTGCGGCGCTTCTATCCCTTTCGCGACTCCGCTTCTTAATTGTTCAATTCCATCTCGTCCGTCCCCATAATAATTTTTTTTTTCAGTGGCCCTCTGGTTGATTTCAGTTGACCATTCCTGGTCTATGTGATAAAGCATGTTTTACAGAATAGACACATATTATTTATTTGATTTGTTCATAACTTTTTGAAAAGGTACTGGTATCGTTGAAATCGGCACAGTATACAAGTAAAAGATGTAAAATGAGACGCAGAATACGTCTTAGTTATAAAATATTATAAGTTATAGCGTATGTCATTTAAAAATATTAAGTTATGGCCCTTCAAAGTTTACCAAAATTAATGTGTCACAGCAAGGTGATGCCACAATGCGAATAAATGATCTTGCCGCCAAAAGATACCCCAAGCAGTTGTTTAGACACAGGTAAAGTCCCAACCTGATATACCAAAAACCAATTACACTGCGATTTTTTTTAATAAGTGCCTGCAAACGCATAAAAAAAACAACTTCTGAACGGTTAGAGCGAATTTCAAAAACTAAACGGATTTATAAAGCCTAAAATAATAGGCCTAATATTCAAATATAAATAGTTATACAGGGGGTTCTATTTAAAACATCACAACTTTGATACTTTTAAGGCTTTTGGAACACCCTGTATAATATGAAATTAATTTTAAAAACTAACCATAATAGTTTCAAGTGGCTAATTCGATTATTGGTATCATTCGGAATAATTCGATTATTAAAATCATTCGAATTATCATTCGTGAAAATAAATCATTCGGATTATCATTCGGTAAAATCATTCCGATTATCCTTCGTGAAAATCATTCGGATTATCATTCGGTCTAAAATCATTCGGTAAAATCATGTCCACTAATATCCCAGCGCCGGCGCCCGGGTCATGTTGCAGAAATTCTAGAATTTGTCCCCAAAAATAGATAGGTTTGTAAGGTTAGGTTCGCTATAATTAATTTTTAATCCGGAAATTTTTCAGGACGCCTGTACATATTTCTTATTGTTTTGTCGCCAACGCAGCCAAACTGAGAACGTCCAAAAAACATCCAGAATACATGTATGTCGAGCCGATGCGGGCGGCACATCAAAGAGATATACATGTAAAGAAACTGTCATAAAAAAATAAACAAGGGCTACCGCCAAAACAACCGCGGCGGTCGGCGTCGGCACATTTCGTTTGTGTCGGTAAAACAAACAAAGGAATAACTGCGGTGTGCTCAAATAATTCGCAATAATTATCATTAGTGAAAATCGAATTATGAATGATTTCAAATAGAATGATTCATAATTCGAATTATAATTTGATTATTACCATCATTCGTATTGGCATAATTCGACTATTAAAATCATTCGATTATGCCCATCGCTACATAATAGACCCCCATATATCCCAAAATTGCAACTAGTTTTATCACGTCATATTTTTGGTTGCCCTATTTATCACATAGTAATTATGGTATTAGATATACGTTTGATTTATTTTGTAGGTAGATAAATTAGAAAAAATATCGTCAAGAACAGAATTCAAGAAAAATCCGCCAATTTATGTTGACGCCGTGAAATATCCTTTCTATATTAAATACGTATCTTGTTGATTCAATTTAACAGGCACTGCATTTTTTCTCAACAATTTTCGTCGATTAGACACATTTATCATTTGTCATATATACTATATTTATATTCCCGCAATTTTTCTTCCATTCCTCTGTCCTCGAGAAATCTATCACTGGAAATCGAAAGAAGCTTATCTCTTTGTTTATTCGGTTGTTATTACAACAATTATTGTACACACAAATATAAGCGACTGTACTCATATTTGTTTTGAAAATACATAAAAATACACGCAAACAACGCAACGGTTTGGAGCTCGCAGAACGTCGCCGGTCCGCAATCGTATTGGAAGTGTAAAGTGTTTTTCCCCCACCGCGGGCGACCGCTCGGTGAGTTCTCAGATACTGGTAGCGCGAACTAGGTGCGAGAACTTTCATCGCTTAACACCGTTCAGACCTCGTTGCGTATCTATATGTATTTAGTTAATCAATGGTTTAACGTATTATGACCAGTGGATGTGTACAAAATATTACTTATTTTTAACTACATTAGCCTTTGTACTGATTTTATGACAACTAACGAAGTTATAATTACAATTCGAGTGTTGAATTACCTTGACTATGATTGTAATTGTTGTTAAAGCAATATTGTAAACAATTTTGTTTTTGTAGGTTAGTTTGTAGTTAAGCTTCAACAGGTCAATTTTTTTTCAAACAAATATTTTAAGACCATTTTCATTTTTCCATATCTCTCCGATTTGAAGTTATGACGTCAGAGCCATTTTTTTAAATGACAACCTATATTTTTTATTATTGATTTTGATAGTACTTTTTATTATGTTTTAAACAACATGACATTTTCAATATGTAACATTTGAGAAAAAATGCGGTAAAGTAAAACTATTAAATTATTATTTCAATATGCAGAATGCATCTTGTTAGCATTCAAAACAACGTCAGTTAAAACAAAATTAATTATGAAAACAGGCTTTAAATATTGGAATTAAAAAAAATTGATCAACCTGAAAAACATTCTTATTACAATATCATCAATATTGTACCGCGAGACGATGGGTGAACGCCATTAGCTTTGAGAAGAACTATTTGGTGAAACATTAATTAAGGATGATTTATTTACGCGAATTGGATTATCCATTCGCCTGTTATCAGTTATTCAATTGACACTGCATACAATTTTAATTCCAAAGCAGAACTGAACGCCCCAATTTTCGCTGTTCGCTTTTCAGCAAGCGCACATCGCCGATCAATTCGGAATTCAAATATTTGCAGTGGCGATATTCCTAGCGATAATTCAAAATATGCGAATCGGATTTCGCTCAGCGTCCCTCGCGGGAAAGCCGATAATTTAAATGGCATCGGAAAACTGCGAAATGTTTGCAGAGTTGCATTTTTTTTTTTATTCTCCTAATAATTAAACCCGAGATTGCACTACTGGACCTTATCGTAATAATTAAAATATCTACATTAAATGTCTCACTTCCTTTACTCATTGTTTGTATATTCTATAATCCTACATTGTTAATTACTTTGTTACTTGATGTTTCTCTTTTGTTTCTGTTTCAGGTGAGTGTTGTTGACTTCTACTTTCATTGTTTCGGTTATTGGTAAGTTTTTTTTTCCTTTTTAAGCGGCTTCATTATTTCAATATGAAAGTGCCGTTCTTTTGAGCGATTTCAAACTAACGATGCCATCCATGCACCTACCTACTTTAAATTGTGTAAGCATTTTTCATGAATTTTTCAGGTATTTATAACAAAAAGTTGGCAATTGCCACAGAAATTTGCAATATCATTTATATTAAATGATTTTTATTTGTAATGTAAAATTTGTAATATTCAATGAATATGTTGCAAATCAATTATTTTTAAAATTATAACATTTTTAACCATTGTGCCTCGTTAGTCACAAACTACTCATAATTTTACAATTTTTGGTGATAATTTCAATATACTTAAAATTAATAAAAATTAAGTTTTATCAATTTTTCTATCTATGATGAGCACCTCTTGACCAAAATATTAAATTAGTTTTATTGTATGCTTCAGGTATAAGTATTTCAAAAACCTAACAAAAATTTACCAGTAAAATGAGTCCGATACAAGTTCTAATTCGTGAGGGTTGTCTATTCACCTCTATGATGAAACTTCAAGCGTTGATTGCTAATGAGGCAACCAAAGGAGTTCTGAAAATCGATCAAAATCCTTTTAGGGATTCCATTTTTTTGTGCAAAGTTTCTACCACCCAAATATAGCCATTATCGAATTTAAAAACATCCTAATATACAATTTTCCTCATGCTACTGACTAAAGGTGTTTTACCGTACAAATTAATATTTAAATAACATAAATTATTATTAATAATGAACATATCATAACATATTAACATAATTAGTTTAAATAAATGTACACATTGGGCCCACGTGAAATTTAGATTTACGCGTGCTTGTCGTTGCTCGGGAACGTGAGCGTCGCCGAATTAATTAAGCCATAGTAAACACCAAATAACAAATATATAGCAAAACACCGTGGGCCGCATATGGGAGCGCCGATGGAATCAATACTGGTTATTAAAATTAATTGTTATTAATCTGAGTGCATAATTTATGTCACGTCCGACGCGACTGCAATATATCACATAAATCGCAAATGCACATTATATCGGATTTGAGGATATTAGTGATCAAATGATTTAGTGGATTTAGTCCCGGCCTGAGTGATATGTTTTTGTTAAATAAATGGAAACCATCAAATTGGGATTCTTATAAGCACATTTGTGATAAATTAAAACCAATTAAATCTTGTGTAGGAGTTGAATATTTAAAAAATAAATTATTGCTAAAATTAGTACTTCATTAAAAAATATTGTAATACTAAATTATGTTCCACTGCAAGTTATTCATGTACCTACTGTAAAAAGCTGTTTATCTACTTACTTTAGCCTACACAAACTGCGCTCAGTATGCCCAGGAGCTCATACCCTACATTTTTTTACGTTGTCGCCACAATTAGGACGCATCAACACGATAAAGATCCACATAAACATTCGCAAAAACTAATGTTCACGCTCAAGAGTTTTACACGGACAGTTAACTCGGGTAAATAATTATAACAGTCATCTCTGCCTACAGCTGTCGAGGTTAGCGAGCAGTGGCGGCACGTAACTGCTCAAATTAGAGGGCACATAAACCCTTTACGGCACCATGAAATTTCCAGATGCAGTAAAGTCGGGTGGCATCTCTAGCACCTCGCAGTTTTATGGCAACGATTGTGGACGAAACTGCGTATTGGCTGGCTGTAACTTGAAAACAATAAGAAATTTGTTAGCAAACTGTGAAAATAAATTTCAGCAAATTAAAATGTGTATTTGAAATGTACTAATAGTTACTAACATAGTGGTACCTAGATACTTGCGGCTTCGGGATTAATACCTTCCTTTATTCCCCTAATGCATAAATAACTATTAAATTTACTCAAATTCTACATTAAAATGTAACTTTTGCTTTTCTTATATGTTAAATTTGATTTCTATTTCATGTAGTTTCGCTTATAGCTAAAATTGGTTATTTTTGACGTTTTTTTAAGTTTTATAATACATTCAACATTTTTTGTCACTGATATCACTGATGGAAATATAGAGTTTTATTAAAAAAACTGCACCAATTAACAGAAATTTAAGAAATCTTTATCAAAGTTATCATTCCAAAAAATCATAAAATATCAATTAAATTATCAATCAATCAAATTATATATATATATATATATATATATATATATATATATATATATATATATATATATATATATATATATATTATTATTATTATTATCACATTTAAGAATTGACTTTTGCAAATGTTGCAAATAATTGACATTGACATTTTCTTTTGCCTTTTTATTAAATAACACTCAATTTTGGATTTTGAAACAGTTATCCAGTTATCGACGTTGAACAGTTGATCAATCAAACGTCCAGAGCATAAAAGTTCTTGTGGAATTTTAGAGCTTTCAATTTTGAAAATTTATCAATATTCAAATTTTTTAATAAATAAAATAAAATATTTGATGTATTTAAAACGAATATTATTTTTTTATATGTTTTTTGATTAATTAGCACTCAGTTTTGTAATTATTATCAGTGATCATTGATCAGTCCATCAATTTCGGAAAAATTGAAATAATTAATTGCATTCCTAAAATTTGCTGCAGGAAAATAAATCCGGAAATCTTCTAAACACAATACTTACCATTTTCGTCGCTGCTTATAGTCAAACAAAATGTATTAGTCTTTTGTTTTACTCTCGTCATAACAATTAATAAGTATTCATCATTTTATCCTCAAATTTTTCTAATAATTTTAAAAGGTATCTTTTAATATTTTGTCGTAAGCCGTTTCTATGTAAATAAGCTCTTTAACTACGGACAATATCACTCACCATTAGCTTTTAAATGAAAATAGTTCATTGTTCAAAATATCCCAATACATACTTCAAGAGAGAGAAAACAGATTTATTCAAAACACCATGTACATATATACATAACATAGTACACGTATCATGATCATGAAAAGGCCATCGACCGTAGACTTTCTGCTCGTGAATAGTTTAATGGGATAATACTTCGTAATTACTGTAAAACAGTATTGTTTGCGGAAATTTACTGCTTTTTCTTCTTTTTTACGTGTTTCCAAAATATTATCAGGCGCAGCAAACATTACTGCTAAAAAAATTGGAGGATACTTTACAAGATTTTTTGTTAGAACAATTGTTAAACTTTTTTGAAAACATTATTATATCTTCTTTGTTCATATTATAATGTTTAATTTCCAAATAAAAAATTTTAGCATGGCCATTTCATTATTTCACTGGATAATCTGAGTAAACTGGAAATTGTAAGACTAGATATTAGTCAGCAGTCGAGGTCTCTGACTAAGGTAAGGTTGTATTGCCCGAGGAGCACCAGATACCTTTGCGTAAGATCTCTATCCACCACGATATTAATCTCATCACGAAATTTGAATACATAACAATAACAACATTCGCATTAAAATAATATCTTCTTTCGAAGCGATGTGCCTTATGCCGAAGCAATCATCCATTACCAATTGAAAGCCAGCCGTGTTAGGCATTTCGCATGCTCTTCGAGTGCATGTTTACACAGGAAACCCAATGTCCACACGTCTCGCAGTAAACCTAACGGTCACGTCACAAGACATTTACACGAGACAATACTCTCGCTTCTCTTCACTGGAGGTGCCAGGTCTCGTGTCGCTCCATTCGCATCATCATCATTACAAGCTTGTGCGAATAAGGAAGTGTCGCTTTAGCATAAGCCAATATTCACTCATTCGATCCTGCATTTATGCATGAATGCCAATCGTCTGTATGAGTTCGCGTGAGAAATGCAGAGGTTTATTATTTTGTTCTAAAATTTTCTTACGGATAAACGGAAATTTGTAGGAAACTTCCCTGAAAAACGGATTATGAGTATTAGAAAATCTATGTAAAAAACAACAAAATTGGAATTTTAATTTATGTAAAAGAACCAAAATGGGAAATTTGTGTGTGGAGGTACAACTTCAGTTATATAGATGATATACTCGTAAAACTAAGACTTTCTATTCACTAACCTAACATAACCCAATAGTATTAGAAAAGTGAAGTAAAACAATCAATATAAGAATTGTGTTAAGGAAAATAGTTAATAGGAAATATTAAACGATCAATGAATATGAAAATCAATACTTCATCAATTTTCCATAAAATGGCGGAAAACCTAAATTTTCATATTGGTCAATAAAAATTCAAACAATTTAGTCCTCTTGTATTATCTTTTTTAATTAATCCAGAGAACAAGTTCCTCGCAATTTTATTTTTTATTTTTTTGTCAGCTAACCGTGCATATTAAGTTGTCTAATCGGGGCAATTATTAGCCGTTTTGATCCAGTTTCTGTGCGCGCGTGTTGTACATGTGAGCGATATGCAAATGCGAAGGCTGAATATAGAAAATTTACATTTTCGATTTAATTCAGGAGCAAAACGTCCCAGAAACGAAATGGAGTTAGTCACAAAATAATTTCATTATCATGGCATTGAGGAGAATAATTGTTTGGTTTTGTTTGCACGTTCTAAGCGTATCACGAAAGTGGGGCATTTAAAATATCATCATTCATCGTTATTTCAACAAACATTGCACTAAATGTAATTGAACAATGTCTAAACTGTAGGGAACCGATCCATATTTAATATTAATTAAATATAATTATTCTATAATTAAAACGTATGATACAAAATGCATACGTAAAGGTTTTAGACGGCATGCGAAGGCATGCGACCACCCGAATTTTGTGACATGCGCAATTAAGAGAAAGCGGGCTTATATTAATGGGAACGCATAAACTAACGTCAACTCGAATTTTATAAACTATAGGGGAGCCTGAGTTCGCCACCGGCATGGTAACCTTGGGTGCTGAACTAATGCGCACGCGAGAGATCAATTTCAGAAGAAAAAAAAACAAGCAAAAATAGGGACCTGGGTGGTAGAATGTGGAAGGAGAAAAAATATAAATTAAGAAATTCGGCACATACTCGGATCAGTTAAAATTAACCATCAGCGCACAACGTTATTCTGTTCGACGAAATCTCAGTGATTGAGCATTAATTTCTCATGTAATTATACGAACTACGAAATCAAATGCAGACCGTATTAACCTATTTTATAGGCAATTTCCATACTAATGACAAAAACTATCTAGTGATGCTGCTGCGCCCTAGCGCACCAGTAGTTGATCGAAGTTTAATAAAGGTAGAGAACGTGAGTCACTGTCACCACAAAATGCGCGGATAGGCATAACTATGTTTTTTACCTTGTCCTCACAATATTTTCAGACAGAAGACTATTGTAAAATTTCCTTTCTTACTTCGAAACATTTGGATGCAAATATTATTAATCGAGTCTGTTTTCTAAAAACCTAACTAGTCAGAATTGCACATAATGGGTATATAAATTTCTCAATATAAATAATTTAATGATATTCTGGGTCAATATAATTTCGTGAATAAAATTGTTCAGCGCTCCGATATTCAAGCAATATCAGCATTTCAAACCGAATAAATCGTATGAATGAATGTATGTATGTATAGATGAGTGTGTAGAATAGAACCTGATAAAACTAAACCGTAACCAGATTTATTTAAATAATATGACCTCATAAAGTTTTTACGGATCATGTGGCTGAGATTAAAGTATACACAAATGCTATTAATTCACGCGATGATGACATGCGATAACTGAATTATAATAACTAAATCTGCACAATTTCAAGATAGGTTATTGCATGAATTCATTTAAGTGATTTGTTCCTATCCTCAAGGTGGCGTTGAAATTCACTGGTACCCACAAAAGCTAACGAAATTCTATTCAGTGATGACATGTATTGAACGAACTTCTCGGAAAAATTTGAAGATAATTTGGTACATGAAGTCGCTAATCTCACTTTGTAATTCCAATATAGATTATTAACGATAACCACTTTTACAAAATGAATTCCAGGTCAGAAAATATAAATAAAAAATCAATAATTATTAAATAAAATATGTGCAAATCTTTGAATGGTGTAAATAAAATAAATAACGTCCAATTTGAATGATAAAACTGAATTTTAGTTACCTGTCGCTTGCATAAAAGAATTCATATATCTGTATTATGTGTATGTTACTTACTAACAAAAATTACAGATACATTACCCATTAAACGAACCCAATTAAGTTGTCACGATAATGATTTCAAAAATCAAACAATGTAAAGTACTATCACTAAATCACGAGCCAAATAAAAATTACAAATTATGAGAATTTGTATAATACCTGGGTGCAAACAGTTACAATACTCATACAAGAGATTAAGGGTTGATTTAACAGAGGTTGATGTAATGAGATGCAAATGTATACTGTCTCCATTATTTTCGTGAAAATTTTCGAAATCTAGATTTCCACGGAAATATCAGTTTTGAGAACTCCAGTGTTTTTTTTAATATTGTGTGCGTGCGTGCGTGCGTATGTGTTCGTGCGTGCGTATGTGTTCGTGCGTGTGCGTGCGTGCGTGTGCGTGTGCGTGCGCATATGCGTGCGTGTGCGTGAGCGTGTTCGTGTGTGTGTGCGTGTGCGTGTGCGTGCGTGTGAGTGCGTGCGTGCGTGCGTGCGTGCGTGTAGTTTCCCCTACATGTATGATTAAGGCAACAGTTCTAAAGACTTGCTTCTGATAATCATTAATACAATTGTTTTCATGTCTTATTAATAAAGATAAACAATAAAAATTATGCAACACTGTAGCTGTCTCACTTGCTTACCCTTCAGGAAGTAACGTAAATTCTCACTGCTGAAGTTTCAGCATCATCTACCCCAAGACTACGCCGCTCTGGGTCTGTAAACTTCCCATTTTTATGCGTCCTTCTGAATAATTCCTCCACTATTTAACGTCGTCCCCCCTTGTGCTGGAGGAATTAAAAGCGTAGCAGCAAGAGCAAGCCCAAGGCGATAAAACTATCAAGCAAGCGGTGCCTTTACGACCACGCGGCACTTTTAATCGCAACACCAAAGTTTCTGATGGAGATCTTACCCATAGTTTCCGTATTTAAAAACTGCTTTACAACAGCTAAAAAAATTCTAAGTGTCTCCAAACGTGCTCTCCATTCGACCCCAAAGCCCAAACATTTTCGATCGCTCTGTAATGTGACATATTTGAATTACTTGTGAAATAATGACAAATCGATTTCGTTACGAAGTAATTACCATGTGAGTGGGTGGCACACTAAAAAAAAATGTAAACTCGATATACAATCACACATTATTATAGAAACAGTGTATTGTTTGTGGCAATCAATAAATTTTCAATATTTTAAATTTTTAATTGTTGATAATGCCATGATCTGTTGCAATAATTATATAGAATAAAACATGTTTTTAAATATTGAGGGTACAATTAAATAATATCAGTATTATTTTTTTTTTTAGCAATCAAGTGGATATTTCTTTATAATGTTTCGTAGTACAATTAATGGATTAGGTAAGAGACGGTGGGAGATGGAATTTTCTTTAAATTATTTGCGCTTGAGCTCAATTTTTTTATCGGGATCCCAGGATTAGTGTGGCCCGCTTTCTTTTTTCATTTGTCCCTTATTGCGTTTCGGACGACCAAACTTCTCCGCGCCAGGATGGGAAGGGAGGAGACAGAGAAGGCCACGCAATTATTTATTTGCGAAAGTTTTCCCAGTATTAAATTCCTTGAAATGTAACACAAGAAGACAATGCGGACGTCAGATTGTATCGGGGCGGACATATATATTTACCCAGTAGAAAATCCAGATCGTTCAGCAATATTGGAATCCTAAGAATAGATAATAGTAATAATATAACACTAATGATGTTGATACTTATATTTTTGGACAGAACTACGTCAACAGATGTTTGTGCGTTCGGCCAAAAATATGCAATAAAATAATCCTTATATTTAATATATCAGCTGTAAAACTGTTACAATTTGTTGGTAATATTATTTTCTGAATGCGAGTGAGTTAACATATGCTAGGTGTAATAAACGGAACGGCCGCATGAATAATGCAAGTATTCAAATCGGCGAGCGTTCGAGCGGAGTGATAAATCCGTCCCTGTGTTGTTTAGGGCCCCGTGGGATGGCGTAAATAAATCTGCACTGTAATTTTTCAAACGTCTCTGGACGACTTGCGAGGAAAACGCGAGCACGTGTCCCAAAACTGACGCGATAAATTCTCCTCCTTATCGCTGCTCATGAGGAGCATTTATTCGAAAAGCGAGGGAATGAAGCCGACCAACAGGATTTACAACCGCAAGAGATGGTTCCAACCGAAACATACAAGAATAACTCTGTAAAATATTTACAGATAATACCACGACTGCGTATAATATTACCGATAATTGTTATGAGTGCTTTTTGCGACCAGAAAATTACCGATTTATGTATGACATTCCTTTTTGTTTTGCCCTCGGTTAAAACGATTCACCTTTGAGATACAAATTGGGATCTTTTTCCAAATGAAGCATATTGTAGATGTAAAAGCTACATTTGACACAGAACGGGTTTTGAGTAAAACGCAAAGACCTTAAAAGCTAACCAATCAACATGATGTTATGATAGAAATTTTCTGTTTATTATTTTAATAAAGTTTATAATTTAAAATAAATCTAGACAATTGTACAGTATTAATTGCTTATTTTAAATTATAATGGCATACGAAATTAACGTCATGGAAATTCTTAAAGTTTACAAACTTAAGTTGTAACTATCTTTAGTTAATAAATGTCACTCAGGCAGGAAATTTCATAGTGCAAAATAGAATAAATATTTTGAAATTTTGTATATGCACTATGAAATTTATTGCTGGAATGTTCACACGGAACTCAAATTAATCATTCACCGTCAATAATTTGAATACAGTGAGATTTTGTATGTGAAGTTTGTAAGCTTTCAGAATTTCCAAGACGTTAATTTCGTATGCCATTATAATTTAAAAAAAAAACAACTAATACTGTACAAATGTCATAAATTATTTTAACACTGTCAAATCTTCTAGATATATTTTCAATGCTGTAGAATTTTTACAATTTTTTTTTCTACGCATTACCGATCTTCTTTGATATTTTGGTTGAAAAATTTTCGTGAAACGGTTATAATGTTTAACTGTTGCAAGTATAAAATTCGGAATAAATTGTATAACAAAATGTTCCGAATATGAGAAGGGAAACGATATAGAAATTTTAAATCATTGTTTCTGAAATTACAGGAAGTAATTGAGTTAAAAAACTTTCATGATTGAAATTATCGTTAAAAATATATTAAAATTCAGCGCATACTCTATAAAAAAAGAAACAAAATTATATACAATTTTATTGGGTACTGTAAATTTTTGACTTAAAATTTTCAAAACCCTCCAACAAAACAACCTAACTTTCAAAATTCAAGTCATATTCAATAAAACAATCTTTATTAAATGTCATTGATGTTCAATGATATTTTTGGTATTTCTGAATATCGACGAATTCTTTTTTAGAAGAGTTAAGCGCAATACACCAATTTTATAGGAGACAACATAAATCGATTATTAAACGTAATTTCAATTAAATTGGAAGCATCTTTTAACATTTGTGTTACAATTTAGTGTTCATTATTTCCAATTGAACTCTCGTATTAACGAAATATTAAATTCTATTGTAATTTACTGTGGTACAACAAAATTTGTATTTTTGGCGCTTAAATATGAATGCGTCGATATGTTTTAAAGTGTTTTTTCTGGAATATTTCTATATTTTTAATCGTTTTCGCTTTTTAATGTTTCAACGGAGATTCAATTATCTAATCATATTGATATTACAGAATGACAAAATTTTCGAAATTTGGCACCATTCATAATGTTTACTTTTCAATTAATGTTCAATGACTTTTTTGGTATTTCTGAACTTCTACATTTCTAAAACCCTCCACCAAAACCACAAAATTTCAAAATTTAAGTCGAAACACAATTAAACAATATTCGCTTGAAAACTCAATGAAATTCATTAATGCCAACGACATTTTTGGTATCTTCATATTTATGAGTTTTTATTTTGGAGTTCTTTCTGGAATATTTCTATAATTTTGAATCGTTTTCACTTGTTGACGTTTCAGATAAGATTCACTTATTGAACCATATTAAAATTCATATTTTTTGGAATTTCTGCAGTTCTAAATTTTCAAACCTTTTCAAATTTTACAAATGAAAAATTAATGTTGCAGACTTGTTGTCTTTATGTTTTTTTACATTATTGTATTTTGAATATGATTTAAATATAATAAATAAATGATTGCCTGACTTTGGCTAAAAATATTCAATCTTTAAACTGGTGCTGAAACTGTGTTAATTGAGAACTTTACCGCGAATGTTAATGCCATGAGTGATAAAACATGTGTGCTGACTTTTGATGAATGCCAAAACTGGATCAAAAGCGTTGAGAAATCTTAGCATGTTACAACGGAAACGTATTTATTTCCAAAACACCGGAAAACGGTGGCTACAAGTGGAAAAGGACAGAGAAACTTGAACTATGGAAGAGGCCTATATCCAGTAGTGAATAAATCAAGGCTGCGAAGAGAAGAGAATTGTAAAATCGGCGAGAGATGGAAAACGTCAATAGACGCTCAAATTAGAAAATGACGAACCGTCTGTAATTTGAGTAGGAACTGGAACATATCTAAGTAGAAATAAGAAGTAGAGGATCTACTAACTTTCAAGCTTTCTGAAAAAATGAAACATTCGAATTGAATCAAGTTCTGACCAATTTCGAATCTATCCATTTCAGAACCGAACAAAAATTATGTTGTACGGTTTGATTTTTTAAACTCTGCCCCTGACAGCAATCTCATCTTGTATGAATTTATTTATTTCAAGGGGACTAAATATCTAATTTTACTCGGGCACTAGTGGCTGCATTAACTTACAAGTGCTATTAGGAAATACGCACATTTTGTATTAACATTGTAATTCATGCAAGGTTCAATCAAATCGTTCTTAGCGCTCGAGCAATTCCGTTATAAGTTTTTTGGGGAATTCCCCTCGTGCCTCTCGTCATCCACGTCCACCGGTTATCAACACTTCGGCGAACAGGTTGCAAGGCGCGAGATACAAGCGATACAAATCTCCGGTCGGTCCTCCGCCTCCTCCTCCTCCTCATCTGCCGCAGCCGCCTCCTGATGGACCGAAAACGAAACTGGTTGACTGTTAAATCGATAGCTCCTCTTTTTTTGCTCGCCCCTCTCGAGCCACCACTTCGCCTCGCGACTCTCCGACATGGTCAATGAACCTCCTCCGAAGGTCGCCCCAAGTTATGACCACCCGTTTCAGTTTCTGGTCACCTCGCCAGAACGCAAACACAAACAACACAACAAATACGCCCATCCGCTTTCGATTCATGTCTTCGCCTGATGTCGTTAGTCCGGCTCGGCTATTAAAAAGACAAGCCCCGTAGGGACCCAGCGCGCTCTCTTTACTCGCAGTCATTTTTTGCGTCCCACGAAATGAAGAGTTGTTTTGAGACGGTTTGAAGAGGCTTAGGACGTCAATCAAAATGTAATTAGTTTTTTTGTTTTGTACGAACTCCCCACCGCAAACCCACCAACAGCTCTATTAATTGATCCTCCTAAGATGACGCCCTTTAAGATGCAAGCCACTATTAACAGTTGTGTGTACTCAAACGCGTACCATCAGTGCCTTAGTTTATTTGCAAATATCTCAACAAGTATATTGCCTGACTATTAATAGATAATAGTCAGGCAAAGTATCTATTAAAGTAAAGAAAACTATTTACCAGTAAATACTGAATTTTAACAACCTTAAGTTTAATATAGTTCTGTTCGTAATGAATATTCGAGTTGGTATTACAATAAAGGCAATTTCTGTTAAAAGTTACACTTCAACTCATTTTGTTCGTCTAAATTCGACAAAACTGACCCTTGCAGTGCAGGCAACTGCCACAATTTGGTAACAAGAAAGTATCACTTTCTACTGAAAGAATCGCCCAGGCCACTGATGAAGTGGAGAGTGGAGGCCGCGGTTTGTGAATAAGATTCTTATCCGATTTGTTACCGTGCCCCAGCACTAAATCACGTCCGTAATCGAGAGTAGTTCGCCACTCGAATGCCCAGACGTGCAGACTTTTTCGAGTATTTTGTGGGGTCCCGGGCAATTTTCGGGCCATTAATCACACAGAAAGCGGAAGCGAACGAATGCATCGTGACCGAGCCACTGCCGAATGCTGGAGGAGAGTTTCGTCGGCAGACATTTCAGAAATCCATTTCGCCCACGGTTTATTAAGTGGGACTCACCGGTTCCTTTAGATATATTTAACGAATGGCGGTGTTTCGAAACCCAATTAACCGACATTCATATATAACAGTACCGCGAAAAATAATTAATTCACCTGAAGCTGAAATTGAGCTACATGGTTTTTGCGATGCCAGCATGCAAGCATACGGTGCTTGCATATATCTTAGATCCGCAAATGGCGACAACATAACTTCGCGCCTGGTTTGTTCAAAATCTCGGGTAGCGCCGCTAAAAACCATAAGTATACCGCGTCTCGAGTTATGCGCAGCGGTTTTGTTGTCAAATTTAATGCGAAGAGTAATAGCGGCTGCTGATCGGACATTCAGCAAGATCATTTTTTATACGGACTCAATGGTTGTGCTGCATTGGATAAATGGCGAACCGAGCTCATGGAACGTTTTTGCCAACCGAGTGAGCCACATACAGTCCATATCAAATAAGCTCGATTGGCAGCACATAGTTTCACAAGACAATGCTAGCGATATCCTGTCTCGGGGGAGTAGCGTTGAGAAACTTGTCTCTTGCGATTTATGGTGGTTCGGCCCAAGATTTCTTTGCAACGCCACGTGTTCTAGGCGGACAATGAACTCAGTTCTGCCGGCCGAAATTCCAGAAACACGCCACAAAACCGCCAGAGTCCTACTAATTACGGAAACTTTCGACCATTTCTCGAAATATGGCACTCTCAGCAGGCTGCAACGGGTATTTTCTTGGGTTTTCCGTTTTATTAACAACACCCGGGGCGAGAAGCGTAATGGACCTCTGAATGTCACAGAGACCTTCAAAGCTAAAATTCTCTTAGTACGCATCGCACAGATGGAGTCGCTAAGCTCGGATTATGACCAGCTTATAAGGCTAGGCCGAGTTCATAACAAAAGACAGTTATTTACTCTAGACCCTTTTATTGACAACCACGGCGTCATTCGGGCCGGTGGGCGGCTAGCAAATTCGAAATTGCTTTACAACACCAAATATCCCGCCATAATGAAGCATGACCACCCGCTGTCAAAGCTTATCATTAGAGACGCTCATACACGCAACTTGCACGCGGGAGAGCAAGCCACTTTAGCATACTTAAGGCTGAACTTTTGGATTTTGCGAGCGAGAAATGCTACGCGCAAATGCATCCGGGAATGTATTGTATGTTTTCGATCGCACCCACGCGTGAATGCCCCGAAAATGGCGCATTTACCAGCATGCCGAACTACACAAACGCGACCGTTCAGTAAAACCGGCATATATTATTGTGGTCCAATGTTCATTAAAGAAGGGTCACGTAAATCGAAACGAACCATCAAGGCATATGTGGCTGTATTTGTATGCATGGCTACAAAGGCAGTACATTTAGGGCTCGTGAGTTCTCTTTCCACGGAATCCTTTTTGGCAACCTTACGGCGATTCATAGCACGACGTGGTTTAGTAACTGACTTGTATTCCGATAACGGGAACATCGTAGGGGCTAACAACGAGCTGCGCGCGTTGTACAAGTCAATAAGGAATGGCAAAGCTACTATTCAAGATTAACTCAATCCTCAAGGTATACAATGGCACTTTATACCTCCTCGAGCGCCCAATTTCGGTGGCATTTGGGAAGCGGCAGTAAAGTCATGTAAAAGGCGTTTAGTTGCGATTGCTGGAAATGCTTCATTGGCCTTTGAGGAATTAGCTACACTATTGTCGCAAATTGAATGTGTGCTTAATTCACGTCCCCTTACACCCCTATCCGCCGATCCAAACGACCTCACATGCCTCACCCCAGCTCATTTCTTGATGGGTCAATAACCTGGTGCTATCCCTGAGGAGGACATAGCCTACTTATGCACCAACAGATTGTCGCGCTGGCAGCGTATCCAACAGATGTTCCTGCATTATTGGAAACGTTGGCATTTGGATTACTTGACCAATTTGCAGCAGCGGCAAAAATGGAAGCACTCCACAGGTACCCCACTCGCAGATGGGCAATTGGTCCTCATCCGTGACGACAACACCGCACCACTTTATTGGCGTCGCGGAAGGATTACCGAAATATATCCTGGTAAGGATGGAATCGTTCGATCCGCGATGGTAAAAACCATCACTGGATGCGCAATGCGGGCAACAAAGAATTTGTGCGTTTTGCCATTGAAGGTTTGTGACGCTGCTTGTGCGCCAAAGTGAAAATACAATTGTCTCGCTCTTAGTGTTAGTGGTAATTTTAATGTTTAACTTTATTAATATTAAGTCTCTTCTCTTTATGCTTATTTTCTATCGTATTTTTGTAAATATTTATTCGTTATACTTTAATTTCTTGTTATTTTTAATTAATATTTCCTAGGTTATTTTGTTAGCAGGTTAGATTAAGAATATGTGTAAATATCTTAATTGGGGGCGGGATGTTCGCGCCAAAAGGGCGCTGGCTGGCTGTGCCACTAGAGGGCCAGGCTCTCCCCACTCTCACAACCCTCTCTCGATAATGCACCCAATGTTCAGGGTGGTCACTCCAAGTTCAACTTTCTGTAAAACAACCTCGTGCATTTAACCTCGGAAATAAATATACCTTCTCTTGCTAAAATACTTGCTTTTCATTTATTTTTAAACTCATTAGAAGTGAAAGTAGTCAAACGTAACTACACTAATGAAGGAGTTAAACCGTCAGAAATTTTAACTCGTTTGAAGACACAATTTAGGGAAGAAACGCTGTCTCAGAACCAAGTGTTTACTTGGGCCAGAGAATTAAAGGTGGTCGAGAACGTGTTCAAAACCAAAGTCATAATCGACGCCCAAGAAAAAGTCCTACAGATTACAGATTCTTTGACTATAGGGGAGTTTTACTCATTTATTTTCTTTATGATCGACGTACAATAAATGCAGCTTACTATTGCCAGTTGTTAGAGTCAGTAAACGCAGCCTACCGAAACAAAAGACGAGGTACGCCCATCAGAAGTGCCATTCTTCTTCATGACAACGCTAGGCCTCACACGGCTATTTTGACAAGAGAAATATTGGAGGAAATGCATTGGGAAACCATGGAACGCCCTCCTTACAGTCCAGATTTGTCTCCCTGTGACTATTTTTTGTTTGCGCCCCTGAAAGGATCACTTAGAGGGGAACTATTCCAAAGCGATGTAGAAGTCGAGGAGTACGTGCGCAATTGGTTGATGCGACCGCAAACTTTCTCTAAACAAGGAATGTGAAGCTTCTAAATAGCTGGCAAAAGTGTGTTGAGTTTAAAGGAGGGTATGTAGAAAAAAAAACTGAACGATTATCTTATGCATATTATCAATCAATAAATTTATATTAAAAAATACCGTTTATATCTTAATTACCCTCGTATGATATCGTGATTCGATGATAAGAACCTCCTAGCTATTTAAAAATGCTCGTCTCTTTCTGTTGATAATTTCGACATAGTTCCAAGATTAATGTCATCGTAATTGAAATAATGACATCGTCGTAGTTCAAGTAATGAGTCAACTCAAATTCCAAGGATGATATCGTCATAGTTTGAAGGATAATGCCGCATAGTTCGATGTATGACTTCGCCTTCGACCGAGCTAAAAATGCGCAGCTCTTTCAGTTGATAACTTTGGCATGATGCCATCATAGTTTGAAGACTGTTGTCATTATAGTTAAAAATATGACATAATTATGACACCATGAGACCATCACAGTTCGAAGAATGATGTCAATATAGTGTAAAGTATAGTTCGAAGGGTGATCTTATTGTGGATCCGAGGAATTGCGTTAACATACTTGGATGACTAAATACATCATCGTAGTTGGAAGGCGATGCAATAATAGTTCGAAAAACACCGAGGTTATTGTTTGATGCGTCAAATTATAGGTTCAAGGATGATAGGGCATATGGCAGGATGATAACGTCATAGTTCGTTCGAATGGATAATGGCGTCATAGTTCAAAGTACAGGTGCGGCTGAATGGGATACCACATTTCGAATGTAAATTCTGGAAAAACAGTACAAGATTCGAAAAAAAAACCTTTAATATATTGAAAATTATATCGTCCAAATGGTGACCTTGGCGAGCGATGCACATATTCAAGCTTTCGTAGAAGTTTACCATTACTCTGTTCAGTGGGTCCATTACTCTGGACCTAATGTTATTTTTAGAATAAGCACACTTAAAACGACAATAATTAGGAGGTAAACACACACAAAAAGTTTTTTGGTGGTTGGCCTGTGTAATCAATGAAATTACGTTTACCTTTTTTTCCACAACTTTATTTATATATTTATCTACATACATAGTTACATAGTTATTTAGGAATTTTGTTGATAGTTTTATTTAAATTAATAGAGTAGGAATAGGTTTAGTAAGATAATTATCGAGTTAGGTAATTAATTAGATAGTGCTTTTTAGTTAATATTGTGAATCACTAGGGCACAATTAATAATTAATAATGTAATGACGGTGATAAGACGGACAAGGACCTACGACATTTCATTGGAAACGGAAAATTATCAGGATAATGAATATCGTATTAAATTTTCGATTGGACATTTGCATTCGTGAGAATTTGGTAAAGTAAATTAGAAATTATACATTATTGAATGATCACGAATGATCTCGTAGTAGTGTACCTATGAGAGTTCAGGGTCATTTTCCCCATAAGAAATACATGGGCCGATTTTTCGCTACTTACTTCCGGTCGAGCTAACCGATGCGTGTATGTTTGGTTGCCTAGCCGCGCGGTGTAACGGATGTGCATAAGCGGGCAACCGTGTATTGACGAGTCATCTGTTGAGAGCTTCGCGAACTGCCGATAAGCGAATTACAGGTACCTGTAAGAGCTCTTATCGGTTCTTACCACCGATAGTAATTATGAATTGTCGGACGACGCTGTAAAAGTTCTGAAGAACGACACACGAAAAATCAATAATAGAAAAGTGACTGTCTGGTGGGTGTTTATAAATAAACCGATGACACCAGGCGAATGTAAACTACATTCGTTCCCGGTAAAGCTCACGTCTCGATGCGGAAGAAACGAAAGAGAGTTTAGAAACAAACAGTATAGGTACACCATTACATATAATTCAAGCGCTACGCGCTTATCGTCAGTAGTAGTTCATTGACATTCATTATGACATTTGAGATTTTAATTAATTTTGTTACGCTTTCTTGGCGAATCGCGGATTTTGTGGTTGGGTGAAATAAATGAGGAGATGGTATTTAATGGTTTTATTGTCCCAACGATTATTACTAAGTTTACTGTATTTGAATGTTTACTCCTCGATGATCAACTGACCGTCTCCATCCTAAGGGATGATTCGGGGGGTAATCACCACCTTGGAACTGCAACGGGTGTATTATTGCAAGGCGTTTGGAAAGTTCCACCAGGGTTTTCCCGTACGCCGAGTCATTGTAAAACAGTGGCGTAACCAAATTTATAACAACTCGAATAAATACTTTCTCAGAAGGACTATGCTAGCACAAAAAATCCGCACTGAGATTTTGACAACTTTAAACTAAAACACGTTTAATGTTGGACGGCTCGGCATAATGATGATGCTGCGTAAAACTTCTGTGGCGGATGGTGTACGTATAGGTTGCTGAGTTTTCTGTTGAAATAGCAATCTACGCCAGGAAGTTGCTATGGATATAGAAATAATAATTAATTAATAATCATAAGACATACTCATAAGGCTGCGTAAGACTTCAATTGAGATTTTGACTTCAAGACAACTCAAATGAGAGGTTTCCCGATAGGAGTATTATTATACAAATACCTAATTTGCATTGAAATTTTCGCAACTTCAGCCTGCAAGACATCTAATGTTAAACTGCTGAACAAAATGACAATTCTGCATAAAACTTGTATTGAGATTGTGGCTAACCCACGAATCAGTAACGAGTAAGACTCATGAGTTATTGATTTGAAAATTGTCAATATTGTGATGCTGCAAATTTTTATAGATATATTGACAAAGTTAGACTGTAACCTATTCAAGCAACAATAATATTCTAATGTAATAATCAAAACGCGGATTTATAAGCTTAAAAAATACAGAATAAGCGCTTAAAAATGCATAAAAATCTAGCATAAGCATAAAGATTAGAATAAGCACAAAAACGCAGAAAAGCATGAGAAGGCATATTTTATTTTTTATAAAAATACAGAAAAACAAAACAAAACAATTTTATTAACAAGAACGCACTATAGGTAGATAAAAGTAATATTTTATTAACATAGGTTTTGGTGATTGATATTAATAACAATAATAATTAATAACAAATAATGATTACTGCTCATTTTTAAATGAACTTATAATAAAATGTTTTTCTAAATTTTCAACGGAAAATCCCATTCTATCACTGAGCATATTTTTTAAGTGTAAAAAGCTTCTCTCCACACCTGTAATCGAATCGGTGCATATTTAAATTTGGGAACATTTGTAATATTTATCAATAAATCTTCCACGAAATTTCCTTTTAAAACTGTTGATATTTTTTGTAACTCACCAAACCCTTCATTTTTTGACAAAACTGCATCACATTTTTTTTTAATAATCTCTCCTATAGATCCCCGTACGTTTGAGACGTCGCTCCTACAATCTTCAACTATTTGAACCGCATCTACGAAAGTTATGTCCTTTGCTTGGAGTTTATCAATCGCTTTGCGTTGAACCAAACTACAGTTGGTTCTTAGGTATGCTAAATTTTGTACAACCCTCCTATCTTAAAGAACTTTGTGACATTCTTTAATTGCCTCTGGCACATTTTCGGGAAACTCTAACACAAGCTCCTTAAATTAATCGAAATGGTCGGCATAATAGCAGGCAGCATCTAGCCACGTACCCAATCTAGTTATAACCGGTGCCGGAGGAAGAGGTACATTTGGAATTCTTTCCCTAAGCATTTCAACCCTCAGTGGAGCTTTTAGGAAAATTTTCTTCCCGGTTTTTATCAAATCATTGACCAGGGGAAATTGCAGTCTAATCGTTTCAGCAACTCGATTAAAACCATGCGCCAAACAGATGCAATGCATTAATTGCTCATAAAATACTTTTAAATTAGAATATGCCTTCAACATATATGCAGCGGCATATATGCAGCACATAATTTATCATTTGGTACGGGGTTTGGCAAAAAAAAAGTGTTAATCCATCGTGAACGAATTTGGCAACGCTATTGCCATTTGTTTTTTCTAACTGCTTGGAACTAATTAAAAATGCATTGGTGGAGCCTTTGTTTAATATGCCAATCATTAAATGGGCGATGTATCGACCACATGAATCAGTAGTTTAATCTACACAGAACCATATGTAATTGTTGCCAATTATCTTTTTTATTTCCTCAATAGTATGTTTATATACTTGTTCGACATAGTTTTTGCGAATGGTTAATTCGGCAGAAATATGTCTACCAGTGTATTTTTGTAAAGAAAGATTTAAACATACTATTGCCTAGTTTTTTTACCGGAACGTTAGAAGATACCATCGTATTGCATAAATCAAAGTAAAATTCCTTTTCATTCTGTGTAGAAGAACTCGCAAAAGACTCGGAAATAGTTTGCTGGGTACTTAGGGTACTGCTTGCAAATTTGTGTTTTTTTTTTTGAATTTTCCAGGTGAACTGTTATTTTGATATGTTGTGTTAGGTTAATTTTTTCTCGCAGTTAATCTACAACATAATACATACTTGTACCTAGGCCAATAGCAACACAAAATAAAACTTGCCGGTTTGACACAAGCCCTGCAAATTAATTTGCCGTTCTCATATTTGAATTCAGAATGTCCACGTATCCATTCATCGACGGAAGGTTTTACTTTCGGCATTTTATACAAGAAACTTATAAACACGTAATACACACAAGTCACAAGCACAACGTACTGAAGATTGAGATAAATTGGACTGAATTGATACACACTTGCCCCAGATGCGTGCTGTGCACGTAAAAATAGGGTAATCCCCGAAATAATCAAGCTTTGTTTACCAAATATCACGTATACACGCTCGCTTTGTCGATGATTTTGTGATAATCAAGCACTCTAGACGTAACCGAGTAATATTAATACCGAATTCTCATTACAATAATGTGCAACAAAATATATTCCTAGCTAATATAAATAATATCCTATAAAACTGAGAAATAAGCAAATAAGCACAAAAAATAAGGAAATATGCACAAAAAATGCATTAACGCAATTATAAGCTTAAAAACTGAAAATATGCATAAAATCACAAAAAAAAAATTGAAATTCGTATAGATACGAGGTCATTTTGGTCTGCTATTAAAACTGATGTATAGCATAATACCTAGAAATCCGCGCCTTGGTAATAATGAGTTTTTCGTTGACCGCTTTAAGTATGCGTAACTATTGTTGCTTATTAATAATAATGCCTCCTAATTATATTATAAATTACTCAGTGTAATACTTTGGGATGAAACACTTCCACTTTAATCACGTGCGGATGGAGCAAACAGGGGCCCACAGGACGCAACGGAACACTGCGAACTGCTTCCTTGGGGATCAGTTCCTGACATCCAGGCTGGATCGACCACTAATTAACTTCACGCAAGTGGCGATAAACGAGCACCCTGTGGTGCCATTACGCAGATGAGGAGCCAATTTTGTCGCTTAAAAAGAGCACTCGGTTTTTATCTTAGCGTTAATCATCTTTCTCGAGCTAACTAGGTTTCAATTAACGTTGCAAATTTATTACTTCATACAGAGACGTTGGAATTAATAATTATGAGAAACTTTGACTAAAAGCAACTTGTTAAGATTTAATCTTCGAACTAATATGATCTGCACTTAATTGTGTATTGTCCATTACATTATAGCCATGATAATTTAATTATTACGAAACATACAAAATATATACTCTGTTCAAATATAGCTTGAATGGCTGTGGAGCCGCCTTTAATTATTCCACCACATGTAGAAACTATACGAGCGTAAGAGAAGATATACCTAATGTTTTAGATTAGTTGACATGCGATGGCAATAGGATGCACTAAATATACCACTAAATCAACGAATTTATATCATTCGATACCGCTGCAATCATCCAGCTATTTACGGAGATCTTACGAAGAAAGTTTTGTTAATTCACATTTCAATTTTTCTTTTTTCAACTGTTGATTAAAATTTTCAACATTTTTGGATTTTGAGAACCATCATAAAGTACGACAATATTTTAAATTCGAAAATAAAAAGTTTTTCTTATTATGAACTCAATTCGTGGACACACATTATAATACTGTCGATATTTTATATCTTGAAACAAATTATCCTAATAATAGATTTCCTGGTTATAGCGGTTCTGGCGTTACTTTAAAATTCATGTACAAGTTCGTACTTGCACTTCAATTTCCTACTTACTGCTTTGGCCAATTTAAGAAATCATACAAAGTTAGTGAGGTTTTAAATTTCCACGAACAAAAATATAAATGGAAACGAAACTCCACGGGGTTTCCAAACGCGATCTCCTCAATTATTTACCGTTGGTTCGCAGCGCACAAAACGAGAACTTGTCGGTTTTGCAATGTGATTTATTCATCCTTCCTTGCCTTGGGTGGAGGGGACGATTATACAAATCTCAGACGCCCCGTCCTTATCTCTCGGCACATCTCCTATTATTATTAATCAAATTATACAATCGGCGTGCGTAATCGGTTGCGTCACGAAGAGCAGCACGAAGAGCATGAAGCGAGGAGGAGGTCCGTTATTATTATTAGGAAACGGCACGTTCCGGCTAAAAGCAATGAATTATGTAAAGAGTTGTAGGTAGTCGGATGATGATGATGATGATAGTGCATACGTCTCTGGGCTTTTCAGCATTGTTGAATGATGGAATATACGGCTAACGGTAATATATTGAATAAAGTATTTTTCTATGGCGTCACAGGTAAATTTTTCGAGGAAATGCAAGGATTGACAGTCGTAGTACAAAATACGATGCAATGGGGCAAAACCGGTTAAGGGCAGCCGAATAATACATGCTATGGCACATAAAGTAATGTATAATAAACAAACTTATGCAGGTTTTTCCTTGGACTAGCTTCTTCTTCGTTGCGGAGGGCTCTCGGTCATCTCGTACTAATGTCTAGCTGGCCGTGTCATTGTTTTGATAGTTGTGGTGAATTTCCTTAGGTTTGCGTTTTTTAGTTATATTCTTTTATTGTCTCGTTTATAAGGTCATTTTATGTTTCTTTTTTGTATGTTTGTCTGTTCTTATGTATGCTGCTATCTGGTATAGTGTTTGTGTATGCTGTCTCCGCTTGTTAGTTGAATATTGGGTTTTATGAATTGATTTTTGATTTTATGTAGCAGAATGAGATTTTGTATTCTTATCATTTGTGTGATGCTCTTTTCTTGTGTGATTTGTAATACTTCCTTGGTTGGAGTGAGTCTTGGTAGGTTGTATAGTATCTTTGTTTTGTTGTATTTGTATTTTTTTTAATGATTTTTTGAGTTATGTTCCCCCAAATATACAGGGTGAAAATTAAGTGGCGGATAAATTCGGTAACTCCGTTAATGTGTATAAGAGAGAAAAAATCTAAAAGGGAGCTAGCGATATACATTTCTGCACATATGAAAATATTTTTTCATATTTCGAAAAAAACAAATTTTTAAAGTTGTGACGTCATTAATGTTTTTTTCAATAGCAACATAACTTTTATTATTTTTATTTCGGTAGAGTTTCTTAATCTGTTTGCAACCATACAATATTTTGAATAGGTTACATAAGAAAAAAAAAAATTAAGATGAATGAATTAACAGACTACTCCTAGTTATCGGAGTTTAAAACAAACAAAACAGTATTTTCACCTTTACAAGCGCTGTACAAGCGAAGTGTTTAGTGCGTTTTCCATACCCTGAGGGTAGTACGAGTATTTAATATTTTTTTAGTAAGTATCTTGTTTGACTAAAATGGCATCGCTGACATTCTCCGATCCAAGAGAAATAGATCTAACTTAGTAGATATTATTATTAACAAAATAAGATAAGAGGGACACCATGCTATTATTCAATGACAAATTATTTGAAAATATAAAGGAAATGATCGAAAACACGTAACAGATCTTATGATCATAACATCGCCTAACTAGCTTAATATCGACATACACAGAAAACCTCTAGAAAGTTATGTTTTGCAGAAAGAGGGGGCAATTAATTCCAATGAAAATACAACATACATGAAACAAGAGACATATGAAAACATGTTGATAAGATTGTTTAGTGTAAATCTCGAAAAATTACTCTCGACGAAAATTGAATATTTTAGCAATGACTAAATGGTGCAGCAAGACATAATACAGCTACTAAAGTTGATAATAGTTTTATTATTTCTATAGAATAAGACGTTGTGAAGCCTTGACTGTTTTCATTCTCGAGGTTTTCTAAGAAAATTTGCAGAATTTTGTAGTAGAAGATTTTTTAAATTTATATATTATATGAGCGGTAGGTCAGTAGTAGTAACGATATTGTATTAGCTAGCGACCTACGATATTTCCGCCTTTAATCGTGCAGTAAATACAACTTCGTTTTTTTCTAGTAAAAATAGAGAATAATTGAGAGATTGTTGATTTTTTTTTATTCCCACGTCTTTAGCTACTCTAAATATTGAATCTTGACAATAAATCTTTAGACTTTTTAGACTTTTAGAGAATATATTTTGAAGTATCTGCTCTTTTGATCCCCATAATACGAGTATTCTCCATTCGCAGAACATATTCAGAATTTTGGTTTAATGCTCACAAAATATTAAAATATTTCTTATCGCCAGACTCCGTAATACAGTAAAACGTATTTCTTTGTAATTTCGAGATTTCTATTGAAAATAGACAATGAGAGAGCCATTGTCGAATGTTTTTAAGCCCATTCCATTTCTGTTCTTTAAATTTTGATTCACTACAATGAGGATTTTAGTTTTGCAATCTTAATACTTCTAGAGAACTTACACATTATGAAGTCTCTACTGTTTTGATTTTCACTGGGGTATTCCCCAGTCTTAGAAAAATCACTCAGAATTTTGAACGATTTACTAATGGCCCTCATTATGTGCTTGTAGAATAATATACTAATACTGTAGGGTTAATATAGTTACTAGGGCACTGGTGGGAATGAGAGAGTGGTTGTCGATTTTATTTTATTCCCATTTCTATCTTTTGATGTTTCAATATTTTGGAATCTCGATATTAAAGAGTTTAGTTTTCCAAGCTATTTTTCTAACGAATTTTTACGCAACCATGTCTGATTTGATATTCAAGAATTGACAATTTTCTTAACTTCATCATCATCCAGCTTCTACTGCTGCCCAAGAGCCTTCCTTAATTGTTTCTATTTCATTCTATTTTGTTTCTTATCTTACAAAATATGCAATTTCGATCATGAGCAGAGTTTCTATGATGTTGCGATTTTAAGATATTTCTCTCGACCATTTTTAATTCCCGAGTTTTGGAGTGAAGTGAAGTGAAGTGAAAATTATTTGGCAAAAAATTTACAATTAACAAAAGGGGAAAGGAAAGAAAAAAGACTAATTTTATTGTACCTACTCTAAAAATGTATAAATTATTAATCTAGGCTAATAATAATAAATATTGTCGGTATTCATTTTATTTTCTCTACTTTATTTTTATTTTAAAGTTTGTTATAAACAATTTATCAAAATAATAAATAAATACCGACAATTATCTTTAATGAATGGTAGAATACTCCTTGATTAAAAAAATGTTATGTCGTTAGGAAGAAAAATGTTTACTTAATGACGTAAAATAAACTGTGTAAAGTGTCGCCCTCTATAATTTTTCGCTCTCCTATTCCACCAGTTGTGCTATTGCATGCGAATAACAGTAACGTCCTTGAACTACATCCATGCAGGACCTTCGCACCACATTAATTGGCGTGCATTGGTTCCACTCGTTGCCTGCATTTAATATAATATCTTCACCCGCACATTGGTAATAATTATTGACCTAGATCGGGCACGCAAAACAATACAATCACAATCGCTTGCGGAAACTGATGCATGATGTTATTGTTGCTAATTGATGTTGGTTTTTATAATTGGCGTGTTGCATCACGGCCTGTTGATTCATTTGCATTCGGTTGTGGTGGGATTGATTGGACTGAACCATTAAACATTACCGAAATAAATGAAATGGTAAAAAAATGATTTATGAATCAAATTTATTAAACTATACAGGGTGTCCTAACAAAAACAGACTACTTTCAATACTTGTGTAAATTTGAAAAAACTGGCGTTTTTTACCATTGCCAAGTACAACCGCGGCCATCCAATAGTGAACTTATTTTTATAGTTTGTTTTTCTCTTACTCATAGGCGTAGTAATATGTCACCGTTTAAATAGTAACTCATGCTGCATGAAGGTCAATGAATAAAGCCGAATCTCATGAAAAGTACGGAAATTTTCACTAAGTATCGTTCATTTTCGGATGGCCGCGATTGTACAATTTGGAAAGTATAATTTCGAAATCCGAACGATTTTTACGATTTTATGAGATTTAAACGGGTGTATTTCATAGTAATTAAAGACAAATTTTAAGTATAATTTTGAAAATCTGATGATTTTTACATATTTTATATAACATTTTAATTACTTTTTAGCATAATTTTGCATTCAAATTGCACCGAATTAAAAAAAAATAATGATTTTTAAGTATATTTTAAAAAAGGAAAGGTTTTTATTGTCAAGTACAATTTAGAAAAGATTTTATAGATGCAACGTGCAGTTTCAAAAACCGACACATATTTTATATTTGGCATATGTATAATTTTATAAAATCTAAAAATCTAAAATATTTTTGTATGCAGTAAGAACTTCCGAACTGATGTGTCTATGGGTAAGTGTCAGGTATTGGAAGAATTTAGGTCCCATGCTATGCTGTGATAAAAATAGGAACAATTTCTGCAAATAATCAATGCAAAGTTTGCTCAAACATGTTACTTTTGCACATGAATGTAGTGATAAATGTAATCACACAAATTTTGGACTTTCTCTAGACATAGCCCAAATGAAATTGCCATAATACCATTTGGGAAGGTGTCCCAAACCTCATTCATTATGTAATATTATTTATTTTCTTCTACACGTGAACATTGGCTACCTTAATATTGCTATTTTTCTAAAGTCGAACAATCCTACTAATTAAAACATGTGTATAAATGTCCGTGATTAATTATAAAGTTGCATTAATTAAATGCTATACTTTGTCCACTACTTTTGTGTCATTTCGGTAATGCCGAGCTGTCAGGTGGCTACCTTATAAACCACAACTTGGATGCGCCAATGAAAGGCTCAGTAGTTAAAATCATCGACGGCACATCACTGTTTGATTGGTAAGTTCTTTTATTTTTCCGTATTTTAACATCAATAATGTAGTTAATGTTACATTTTGATACCGTATGTTTAATATACGTCATATCGGTAATGCTCTATGTGATTAGCTCCTGTTGAATAAAGAAATACTAATGTAGTGATGAAACATGCTTTATAAGCCTGAACATTACCTCACTTTTATTCCCAAATATTATCGTAATAGAAAGGGGTCTGGTTCATTTTTCTATAGATTGTCATTTAGGTAATGCCATTTCGGTAATGATTAACATTTCCGCAATGACGTATTCATTACCGAAATGACAGATTTTAATTTTCTGATGGTTTTCCTTTAAATGTTGTTACAGCGGGTTAAAATTGAAAATGGAAAAAGTGAAAAAAGTTAGAAAATATAGAAATGCACGTAAAAAACTGCAAAATAAAGCAAGAGTTAAAAAATTTCGGCAGAAAATGTCTGAAGCTGCTTTAGAGGGAAAACGGAGAAAAGAGGCAATAAAATACCAGCTGAAGTTAAAATACGATTATTGTTTGGTCAAGTATTGGTACACCAGCTCGAGACTAATATAAGTTAAATAAATAATGAAAGGAGAAACAAATACTAAGAAAAGTAGTTAGTGGTAATATTTTGAAGAAATGTCGTCTTATTGGTGAAGCAAAGACACTAACTAGCTACAAAATGCATAAAAAGTTCCACGGCAGTGTTCAATTAACACAGTATGAAAGAAAGAAAAGAAACCAGAAATAAGGTCAAAAAGCAGAAAAGACTGCTGCAAGATTAGCTGAAAAACCTTTATCTCTAATTTTTCGTATTAATATAGGCTTTTAAACAAAATAACGTACATTACCGAAATGACACTATGCATTACCGAAATGATATTACGCATTACCGAAATGACATTGTAAATTACTGAAATGACTTCTTTAATTATAGAAATACTAGAAGGTTTTAAAATTTTGATCGCTGCTAACAATAGATATGCATACAATATGTACGTAAGTACAATATGCAACTTCTTTTATTTTAGAAAAAACAAATTTATGTTTTCGAAATACATTTTACAAATTCTCCCAATACCTGACATTTACCCCTATGCAGTTATTGTTAAAATAACTTTTTTAATAAATTCTATGTACTATTTGGAATACTGATTGATTTTTCGAATTGTAATGAAAAATACTGAAAATGTACGGAATCGATACAAAATTTATAATATTAGACGGAATGACCGCAGGTCGATAGCCATTAAAATATTGTTAATACATGCTACTATTTTTACTTTTTCTAAAATTCTTTTGATTTTTTTTTTATGTTCCTGGCATCTTATTTTTTTCTAGCAGTTAAATTTTGTTTTAGCTTAATAGATTTTACATCTTTTTTAACGTAATTAGTCTATATAACATAATATCATTTTAGTGTCTATTGATACTTCTGGAATATCCTCAATATCCATATTTGATATTTGAAATTGGAGATTTATTATTATTATTATTCTTAATATTATTATTCATATTATTATTATTATTATTGTTATTACTCTTACATTTTTCGCATCATAATGATGACCCATTTCTGCTGCTATGGCCAAGAAAAAATCCAATATATCTGGAAATTTTAAATACCGTTTTGATATCTGAAACCTTTTTATAATTAGGAATAATAATTTTGGAATCTGAACAATATTTTTTATTATACCTGTATTATAATCTTTAGTTATCGAACTTATAAGCATGCTAAAATCCATCTTTCTAGCATGTCGTGTTTTAATGTGTCTGGTAACAACACATTTATTGACCAACTTAGATCGACAATAAACGTCAGGCAGTACTATTTTTAATTGAAATAAATATTATATGTACACTTACAGTTCTTGGAAATCCGAAAACGGAAAATTATTGGTTATTTGGAAACCAACAGTTTTAATCTTTCCAATTTCGTGATAACATTGACATCTAAAGCAGATGACATTGATGCAAAATTTGCCAATCCTTTTCATGTTTCTAATTTTCTATTTATTTCCATATTGTGGTGCAGGTGTAACAATAAACAATGTATGATACACGTGCATAAGGGCCTTTGAAGCACTTCGCCGATAAAGCACTCTTCTTCGCGCCATGCTTTTAACCCGGCGAACTTGCTTGATAGGCTCTCTTATGCACTTGTATCATAATAGTGTACTATTTTTGTAATTACTGTTTTGCAGACGCATTGATTTCACTGCCCGACAAAATTGTACTTTTTCTTTTTCCTTAGATTTTTTAACGTTTTTCTTTTATTTCAATGTGCTAATTGACAATGTGACATTAGTTTTCGTATAACAGCTCCGGTTTTTGAAATATTTTGAAAAAACTTCTGCTTAAGACGTAGGCGCAAATTTTCAACTTCTGCGTGACTAATAAACAGTTTACCTAAAAACTGTCGATGTTAATATGGCACTGAGATAAAATAATCCAGATGTATTTTGTTAATCTGTGTTGAATACATTTTTAACCAATGTAGAAAATCTATATCAGATTTTGTTAAAACCAGGGCTTTGAACCGCTATTTGTTTTACTTTCTGTTTTCATTTCAATTAAAAAATAAATATCGATTCGGTTCCGGTATTCGTCCCCGTAAAAATAACGGTTTGTTTTTCGGTTTTTGGTACAGTTCCGGAGTGATTGATTTTTTGTTTTTGTTTTTGAAAATGTTTTAAAAACTAAAGTGGAGAATAAGATGGTGTGTACGCGCGAGTTTGAACGTGTATGGAACCGAAATAAACCGATTTATTTTTTCGGTCCGGCTCCGGTTTTCGTTCCGACAAAAATAACGGTTTTTTCCGATTTCCTGTTTTCGGTTGAGTTTTGGTTCGAAGACCTGGTTAAAACTACATATTTTATCTTATCAGAATATAGTTGCGCAATCAAGACAAGCCATGGGTACCCCATAATATATACCAGAAGTCTATACACTGTCTCAAGTGGAAAAAGAATAAATGTTCTCAAATTCAAAACTCCGATGATTTGCCGTCAACCTCACCAGGTTTCTTTACCAAAATTACAAAAAAAAAACTGGGAAACCATATTAAGTCTGACGACTTTTATCAGTTAGTTGATAGTATGCTGACCAATGTGGAAAATGTTGTGTGCAATATTTAACTTCATTATTTGCACTGACACACAGATGAAAGAATGTAACGAGTTATATAGACAATGGAAGAGCGTTATCAGAAGACACTGGTACCATATAATCCCAAATTATTGCTAGAGTATACAAAGATATCAACCTCAAGCCATGCATTCAAGAAAATCCTACAAAAGAAGGTTTTGTAGTGATTTTGAATGATATTTTTAAAGAAACTGTGTTAAAAATTGCCTTTATATAAAAAAAAAGTGTGGATGTATTATTTGAAGTTTAAACCGGTATTATTTTTGTAATCAGCACCTTAAATATTCTTAGAAACAGACACTAAATTTCAGGAAAAAATTTCATTGTTGACTAGTGTTTTCATAGTAGTTATTTTCAATATTAAGAAGTGTTTTTTTATGTGTTGATTTCGAGTACTATATTGAAGAATTTTATATACCGGGTGATTCAAGTTTTATTACCAGGCCAAAAATGGCGACTTCTAATTGAAATAAAAAATCCAAAATAAGTACACATGTTTAAATATTGATGAAGCCTAATCTGACGATAAAAAAAAATTAACCATCCTGTAGTTTATACGTTATTTCACAAGGAATTCGTAATTTGATTTATATAGTTTTTGTCGGAACATACTTTAATGCTATTCCAAACATTCCAGTGTTATCCAAGTCAAAAAAATTGCACCAATTATTAAATTAAATGAATTTTGATATTGCAACAGTAAGATTTATTACTAAATAGTAAAATATGACGGCTGGTTCCAGTAATAGTCCCTATAATGGATTTTATGGGTTTTATGATAGGGCCGTACCCAATCAATCAGTCTGCTGGTTGGATACCGACGCAAGGATTGCTTCAGGGCTGGAGCTCAATATTTGCTTAATCCTTCATTGTTATTTTGATCTGCAGTCTATTAAAATTACATTTAAAGAAGATTATTTCAAATAATTTGGTGATTTTTATTATTTTGTAAACCGGGGTTGTCTTACTATTAAGTTCATTACCGAGTTTGATCTTGAGCAGTGAACAGTGATTTGACAGTGATTTTTAAAATACGCCTTTTCAATATTCGTTCAATGAAAAAGTGGAAATGTTGCTAATTTATAGCGAATGTGGTAGAAACCCATTGGAAGCCACTAGAGTTTATTCTGAAAGATTTCCCGGTCCACATCCAACACGTAAAATTTTTGCCAAGTTAATTAAACAGTTAACCAAGACGGGAATTTTTCATCATAACAAGAAAAGCTATACAAATTTACCGACCAGCCACGACGTAAATCAAGCTATTGTTTTAAATATGGTGGAAAATGATCCTCAAGTAAGCACGCGAAAGATAAGGGATGAGACCGGAATAAGTCAAAGTAGTGTGAGTCGTATTTTATCGAAACATAAATATCACGATTATCACATCGAGTTGCACCTACAACTTTACGGGCAAGATTTTGATTTAGATTTGCGAAAAGACTTACTTTCAATAATCTCATTGAACACTGGATTATTTTCTACAGATCTGGTCATTCACAATGTTCCCCGTTGCTTTCTTAGAAGAATGGACCTCCTGCAAATTCTGGAAATTAAGAAAGCAAGGGGAACATTGTGAATGACCAGATCTGTTTCGAAAATAATCCAGTGTTCAATGGGATTATTGAAAGTACGTCTTTTCGTAAATGTACCTTAATGTGTTAATAATATTAGACTAGGAATTAGATTATAAATAGCGCATTTAATGAATTTGTATTCAGTTTTATTTTGCTCTTGATAATAGTCGCAAGACTGAAACAATTGTAGAGTTTTTTGTAACAAATTTTGCGAAACTTAACCAAGTGCTTTTTTATACTTATTTAAAGATGTTTTACTAAGTATTAATCACCGATTCATAAAATCTAAAATAAGTTAGTATTTGAATTATAAGAAGTTATTACGGTCCTGCAAAGCCCGTTCAGCCCACGGGCCACTGGCGGAATCATTGAAAGTCATAAAACGTTCCAACCGCACCGGCGCGGTCAATGCTTTGTAGGGCTCTTGTAGGAAAGTTGGTCAGTAATGTAAAAAATGGTTTAATTTGAAATCTAATCATTTTCGTTCATTTTTGATTTCATAAATGGGTTCTATGAATAAAATAAAACAGTTTAGGACAAAAATAACGATAGAGAATTTTGCCCGAAAAGAGTTTTTTTTAAATTTTATAACCATCTATATAATTATGTCGAAAAAGTCAAACTACCTTACCGTAGATTAGTATCAGACGTATATAAAACCAAATTTTCATATTTTTTGGCCAACTCCAAATGCCTAAAAAACCCATGGTAATAAAACTTGAATCACTCGGTATTAAATTTGGAAATGGAAAGATTTTTCTAAGTACATTTCTGAACATTGAAAAACACAATTATTCTTCATAAAAGCACAATGTAGAAAACTGAAATATGTGTATTATTAAGTACCTATTTGAAAATCGCATTTTTAATATATACCCTTCATTATAAACTTTTATAGCTTTTATAAACTGAATGATTTATTTTAATGTTGCAGTTTAGGAAACTAAATAATATATTGTAAGAATAAATGTTACAGTTTAATTTGATTAAATGTCGTGCACAAATTGGGCACTACCTCCATGGACAATTGGAGACCGGTTTCGACCTAATGGGTCTCATCAGTACAGTGAGCCAAATTTAGTTCTCAATTTCACACCCGACAGTAATTGATTTCGCTACGAGATGGCATCTATACCGGGTGTTTTTTTATGTTGAGACAAAATATTTCAAAAACTACGCATCAGATCAAACAGTGTTTTAAATTAAAAAAATCATCCCGAATGGGCCTATTGTAGGCGCGGCTTGGGGTAACTTTGAAATTTTAAATAGGAGAGGGACCTTCAGTTTTTATTACAGATTTGGATTCTATGAAGAAGAATACGTAACTTTAATTTCAATCATTTTTCAAAAAAATAATAATTGCCGGGTATACCGTGTGAGATTTATATCTTGAGACTACGAAATATCTCATAAACTGAGCGTAGGATTAAAAAATATTGTGAATTAAATTTGTTCGTCTCAAAGGGGCCTATCCAATGATATTTGAAACTTCAAATAGGCCCCCAGCCCCAGGGGTGGGAGTGAAGGTCGAGATTGGTATAATTACAGTAAGTTAAAAATAATACTAGCTTCCTTGTATGTACTTTGAACCACCTGATAATTATTCGTAACTTTATCAGTGGATACAAAGGTCCTTACTGGGTTTATTTTTTTTATTTAACTATTGTTAAATGTTAGTTGGTTCCCGTTTTAATAGCTACATAGTGTATGCAAATCCAAATTGCTGTTGTATTAATAATCACCTAATCAAGATTTAGGGTTATAGTGCCTCATCGCTTATACATCCATAATCGCGCAACCCTCCATTAACGTGAATTAAAAACGAAGGCAATCACCTGGATTATTCACGTCTTCGCGACGGCATGCGTCCCTCGGGATGCGACGACACATCCCTGTGATTTCCCAATCGGGCCCTTACATCGTCCGGCGGAGGCGGCAGCCGGGGGCGTGCGTGGGGCGGCCGTGTGATAGTTTAATTCGAAATTCAGCGCTTTGGACGTGCGCCAGGGGGGCGAAAAAAAGTGCGCCGCCCTTAATTTGGCAGGGAAATATAGCACAACAACCGCCGGCTCGGGGGCGGCAGTTGCAGGAGACAGCCGGGGGAAACTCGGGAAATTGGGTCTGTCACGGGGCGTGGGGCTGCATGCGTTTGCGGCAGTGTGGTGCGTTCGTGTGCTGCTCGAATACCTAAAAGGCGGCAATTACATACAATTGGGTGTGGTGCAGTTTCACCAAGTTAATCCTCGAGGATCCACTGTCAATTATCGCTGACGCAATTTTCACTGTAAATTGGTGGCGGGAGGATGAGGATTTGATCTATTAATTGTATTTTAAGTGATTAAAATGTTCTATTGTCAAAATAGGGAAGCTGAGCGATAATGTTTTAATTTAAATGGAAAATAATAGTATGTATGTTATGATACAAGTGTATAAGATAGCATTTTAAGTCCCTCGCCGGGTTTAAGAGCACGACGCGAAGCGGAGTCAATGTCATCAACAAAATTCTAAAAGTTGAAACAGCTAGTTTCCTAATAACCAATAGTAAGGAGTATGAAACTTCCAGCAAGTTAGTGTACACTCATGGACTCTAAGAATATCACTGTCACTAAGAACCAGCGGTTCTCCATCCTTGTCTCGTCGAGAACGGCAGAGACGAAGCTCCATTCGGACGAATTCGGCGTTCAGTCATCTGAGTGGCCGGCAATCTAAAATTTACCTGAAGGGGCTTTGGGTGCCTATTATCTATGCATCCCATAAATAAAAAGTTTCTACTCAGGTAGAGTTTTGACAAATCGTTTAACTATTTATATAGTTTTAAAAAGCGGTGTGCAAATTACGTTCGTTTGCTCATTCGACTGGTTAACGAGCGGATTATTATTACGTTTATGAATTTCTTCGGCTTCTAGAAGATTAAACTGCGTGCGTTCGATACAGTTATGTAATATTTTTAAGTTTTCGATTTGTGTAAATGCATATACACTGTGAGTTTTTTCGGATGTTTAGTATGGGGATCTCGGAAACTAGCGGAGATAGAGGGACGATTAAATGGGGAAAGAATTGCAGTTTTACGAGTTCAATTTCATAACCTTTTTTTGTTTTTGGAAAAATTGCATGGCTAACTAGATATCTCGAAAAAATATATTTTTTGTTATTTTGTTCGGAGCATATTGCTCTGTTATAATTGACTTTAAAAAATGTGTAAAGGAAAAAGTTATAGGAAATGATGTGCTTAATAATACAGTCTAACTGATTATTTTATTTAAGCTATAATTTTTGAGTTATGACACAAACTTGTATTTTTTCTAATTGAAACCATAGTCGGCCATGACTTTATAAAAACAGGCCTCTTTTCAACGATTCTAATGATATATCATATTACATAGGTATTTTTATAAATTATTAAATTATGGTGTTTTTTTTCAGTTTCGAACTATTCGAAGTAGAAGTAGAATAGAAACAATTGATAGATACAAACGACAATTATAGAGGTGGCTGATCTCCCGATCTCTCTGTTTTAGATTTTTATTTATGGGGAATGGTAAAAGATAGAGTGTATCAAACATCGTACGTCACAGTAGATGATCTTAGAGAAGCTGTGCTTACAAGTTACAAGTTTTTGCTAATATTGATGGACGCTCCGTTAGAAAAGCAACAAATTCTGTTTTAAAAAGGTGTGCATTAATCGTAATGGTAAACCTTTTGAACATATTTAGTCTTAAATACTTTCTTAACTTTAATTACGTTGTTTTGGTACTACTTTAGTTACGTTCTAATATGCTTGTATTGTTTCTCAATTTATCGTCTGTCATTCCCAGTTTAGTAGTTTTGTACTTATGTAATTTTGTTTCATCAGAAATTATTTTTATATAAAATTGTAACTCCAACGAAATCAAAATTTTACACCAAGATAATAATGTTTATAATTACGAAATGAAAAGAAAAATTTTAATAACTAACTTGATTTTTTTTATTTAACGCGTTGCGCATCTATCAATTGTTTCCATAGCCTACTTTTTGAACAGTTCGAAAATGAAAAGTAAAAAATAACGATAATTTAATTATTTATAAAAATAACTATATCAAGTGGTATATCATTAGAACAGTTGAAAAAGCGCCTGTTTTATAAAGTCATGGCCAACTATGGTTTCCATTAGAAAAAACTCAACTTTGTCTCATAACTCAAAAATTATAGCTTTAATGAAATAATCGGTTAGATTGTAGTATTAAGCACATAATTACGTACAACTTTTTCCTTTGCACATTTTTTCTAAAGTCAATAATAACAGATCCATGGGCACCGAACCAAATAACAAAAAATATATATTTTCGAGATATCTAGTAAGCCATGCAATTTAAAAAAAAAAAAGCTTATAAAATTGAACTCGTAAAACTGCAATTCTTTCCCCATTTAATCGTTCCTCTATCTCCGCTAGTTTCCGAGATCCCCATTCTAAACATCCGAAAAAACTCACCCTGTATTCAATCTAAACTATGATTATCGAATGCACTACAATTTTGATTATGTCTAAAGGCGCGAAAATGTTTGGCATATCGTTTTTTGAAACTACGGGAACAAGCCAATTCAGAAACTCCAGAATAATTTAAGCTTTTAAGCGATCAATTTTGTCTGCTGCATTGCATAAAATATTTGCTAATTTACAGCAGGGTTTAAACGCAATTTGTTATAATCAATAATCAAAACACCTAAATATTTTGACGTCAAAATAATTTAATTTCTAAATATGGTGATGGTTTTTGACACAATTTCTGCCTTTTATTGTAAACTCAGAACTGGAGTCATTTTCTATTGATACATAAAATTTATGTCAAATAATTAGTTAGAAAATATTTGTGTTGATTTAGATAAATGTAAAACTGATTCGATTATCAATTATGTTAGATTAAACTGCCTTTAAATATGAAAAAGCCCATCTGTATATCAGAAAAAGCAAAAGAAAATATTTTCGTCGTAGTTGGTTCTGGTAGTTCCTGTATATGACAAAATAATTTTACAAACTGCACTTTGGCCTCTCGTTTGCAGTGTTATTTGCTTGATTTCAATATCATTAACGGTATAGGTGCAATCGAGCTTTTCCATATTAATGACTTGCCCTGGATTTCCGACGTTTTGAGCGCCGGGTTAATGTTTTTTACCCGCAGTTATTTTCAGGTGTTATTTTTTACGCATTAGAAGGTTAAACTATTAAAAAAAAACGGGGCTCTAATATACTTTTTTGCACGATAGGTTGTTTTTATGAGTTTACCATGTCTATTTCCATGCCAGTAAGTTGTTGTTACTGGTTGCTACGTCTAACAAAACGGGAAGTAATTTACTTACCATTCAGTGAATGGTAAGTGAGAAAAATTGTACTCTTTAGCATTGAATACTGTGCCCATAAACTGCCGCGTAGGGGGGTGGGGAGGCTTCAGTTGTCCACTTCTCACCACAAAATACGCTTTTCATTTAAAGCAATCTCTTTTGCTTCACGCCATTCCTTAAAAACCTTGTATATCTAGATGAGTAACGCTTGACACCTATACATTGTGATACATTGTGAAATAGGTTAAAAAAACACACAGGTTACGTTGTTAGTATCACTTAGATTTATTTAGTCTGTTCACATCGAGTCATCGCTTCGCTTCTCCTCCAAACAATTGTCTTCGAACGGTAACAAATTCTTACCGTTCTCCATACTTAATCTATATAATTTCTAATAGGCTAGTTTTAATCAGATTAAATGAAATGTAAACGGCGTTAAGCGATGCTGGTGGGGGAGGGACGGGTGGGGCATCGTAAAGCGATGGGGGCGTAAAGCGACGGGGAATCTAGTAAATGAGCAAGTGTATTTTGACAATACGCCGATATTTGATGGTATTATTGAAAGCGCTGGACTGAAATGCTGGAAGTGGGAATTAAAAATCTGTCTCCGGCTCGAAAATGCCTATTGACGCCGGCCCGTGCTGCGAGGAGGCTTGCATTTTGTCAAGAAAAGTTAGAGACTGGAGCAAAGTCGTATTTACCGACGAAAAAACATTTTCGTCTTCTGATGATGCTCCAGTCTCTCTTTGGAGAATCAATGGAACAAGGTTTGAACCGCAGCATGTCCGGCCGAATAACAGGAGCGGGCGAGTTTCTGCTGGATATTGGGGGTGGATAATGGAAAGTGGCCCTCGAACATTAGTTCAAGTGTCGCCCCCCAAGATTTACTTCCAGGGAATATGGGGATATTCTTGAAAACAGTCAAATTCCGACGATGAGAACTCTTACCCGGAGGAGGAGCTGGACATAATTACGGTTGTGCAGGACAATAGTCCGATACACATGGCAAGTGTTGTCTAAGGCCCGGTGCACACGTGTCGGATGGATTGGCCCGACACGACACCGATATCGGGTGGAAAGGGTAGTGTCGTGTGGGCTAGTATGGAACGGTGCACACCACAGACCACCAATATAAGACGCGTTGATTCCATGTTATAAGTTGGCAACAAGTTCTCAGCGGCATCTGAGGGTATACAGGGAGAACTATTTCGACCGCACGGTGAATGGCGCGCTTTTTCAAATCAGTATTTTTGACTTTTAAAAAAGATATAGTGAATGTTCCATATTATTTACATTACCAACTGTTACATATGATTATAAAAACCATATTAACATCGGAATAATGTAAATAATACGAAACATATATAATATCTATCAAGTTTTTACATTTAAAGGATATACAAATACTATTAAACGAACACCTAATATGGAATTAAATATTTATTACACAAAATTGGGACATATACAATCAAAGTGGGAACATAAAAAAAGTGATACATAGAATACATACAAGTATTGTACAAAATTCATGGCATATACATTCATATGTTACAAACCACTGTGACAAACAATATATATGTGTACAAACAAATGAAGTAGATGAAATACATCTAATTTTGGCAATATTATGTTTCGAACTATATGGTTCTCATCAGTACGATGCACTTTAGTTCTGATTTTTTAAAGACTAATAAATCTTGGGTGAATTTTTGTTCATAAAAAATCAGTACTTTAGAAATCGTAGACACAAATCATGTGCCAAATTAAACAGTGTACAATCAACATGAAAAATATGAATACATCCAACACATAAAAGCAAATGTGGTGAAATCATGGCACATGCTTCGTCGAAAAAAATTACAAAATATAAACTCTTAAATAAACATATAAAAAATTATACTATACTCTAAAAGTAACAAACAATAAAATATATTAAGACTAATAAATCATGGCACATGCTTCGTCGAAAAAAATAACAAAATATAAACTCTTAAATAAACATATCAAAAATTAAACTATACTCTAAAAGTAACAAAAAATAAAATTTAAAATTTAAGTAACTTTGTCATGCAGAAAATATATTTAAACTAAACAATTAACTATACACTCTAGATACTAAGTTAACCAATATCACAAAAAAATGTGTTTTAGTGTGAAACGTGTTTTAATTTATTCATTTTATTACGAACATTTACCCGACGATTTTCAGTATGATGTTTGCGACGAAGATCATCATAAAACTTTCTGATTATTAATACCGAGGATAAATCTAATAATGTGGAATGTATACTTTGAGAGTGCTCAGAACACTTATACCATGAAAAATCTATTTTGTCTAAAACTAAAAGTATTTTTTTTTTGGAGATTATCAATGTGACCAAAAGACTCTAAAATTTTTACAATTGCATCATGAACATTGATAATATAAATAACTAATTCTGTCGAAGCATACGTTAAACGTGTTACATCGTCTAATTCTTTGAACATTGTTAATAAATGTTGGGATTCTAAATTTTCTACCGACAGTGATTTAGTACAATTTAAACACCCTGCAAAATTTAGTTTTTTTATTAGAAAGCCACAAACATATGCAGTAGCCTGTGTATCAAAATTGGCATCGGAAATCTGTGATTCTGTTACAAACGTTAACTGAAAATCATGCAATTCATTCTTCCCCAGTTCAAGTGTTGCATTTGTGTTATTGTACAAATCCTCAGGTTCTACTTCAAAATAATCTTGTAGATTATCTAGAATACTGCTTTCATCTATTTCGCAGTTTGAATGTGAGCTATGCGGTGCAACCAAATTATTTAAAACTGCAGTTTTTAATGAAGATACGAATTGATATGGATCTGGATTATTGTTAGCTGCAGTACACTGACGAACAACTCCAAATAAATTTTCCACAGGATCCTGATTTAACAAATTTGTGCGTAAGTATTTAAAGCCTAATCCTTGACATGTGTCCCAAATGGCCTGAACCCCATTTATAGTCTGGATCCATCCCCTTTTCACTGGTAAACTGTCCTTAATTTTATTGTTATCAATATCCACAAATTTCCACCCTCTAATTTTCTTAAGCATGGAACGCCAAAATTTCAAATGTTGTGATTTGGTATTGATACACGTCTTTAATGATTGTCTCCCTTCTATATTTAAAAATTTTGCATTGAAACTGTCAAATAAATTATTAATATCCTCGACAAATTCAGCAGTGTGAATTGCCTCGGCTGGTAACAATTGTGAATTGGAGCACATTGATTCAATTACGGCTGCTACTGATGCGCTAAGTGTACGAGCTGCAATTGAAACTTTCATTTTTAGAGCACTGTTATTTAATTGTAGATAACAGTCTCTTAATTTGCTTAAACCCTGAAATCTCCTAGTTTTATCTATTGCATAGCATTGTTTAATATGACTGAATTTTGCAAATTTGTTGGTATCATATAAAATATTATATTTTAGCATACTATTCCGAGTATTTTTCAGAAGAAGAGGAACATCATGAATCGGAAATATTTTAGATCCGTTAACCACAAATTGATCAAGAGTTTCACTTCTGGATTCACATATTAATTTTTTTATAGCAGCAACGTTTGTAGTACCCTGGTCACAAACGGTGCCGATCACATTCAATCCGGTTGCCTGAAGAGCAGAAATAATTTCTTTAATTAAAACTTTTAAATGATCTGTTCCGATAACATCTTTAGTGAAATAGTAAGCAATGGGTTGTTTCCACCTTTTCTTTAAACCCTGAACCATGAAGACCAAAGCATGGTTAGCAAGTTGATTGCGCCTGCCAAGAGAGCCGAGGTCCACATACCCTGTAACTTTATTCATCGACTTTACATAAGTGCAACCCGTAGATAACGATATTTCATCGAACATTAGTATACAAACATTTTCCAATGGGTTCATTTTTTCGACTCTCTTAGACAGTTTTTGGAAAATAGATTTATTTATGCCAGTTTCGAAAGGAACAGATTTTAAATATTTTTGAATAGTGGATTTCGAAGGCAATATGAGAAATTTTTCCAAAAATCTATAGCAACGTGGACCTCTCTTATAAATTGCTAATGCAAGTGCTTTGTTCTGTGAAGTATATGAGGGTCGTTTTCTAGAAGTATTTGCAACTTGTGAGTCCAAAAATTTAACTCCTGCCGGATCTAATTTATGTACAACATTAGAAAATAGTTTCGTAAATGAAAATTTATAAATGTCTTGTAACTTCGTATTTTTCTTATTTATAATATTTTTCAATTTTGTTATTCTGACTAATTGCGCTCGATTAGTATTGTAACATAATTTCTTTCTTGGACTTAACTGGGAAACTCGAGAAACATCTAAAGATTGCAATAAAGTTCTCTTACCACGTTTAAATTTCTTTTGTAATTGAGATTCACCGCTAGTTAAAGAAAAATTTAATGAACGTTTGGGTGGTAAAGTGGCCAGAACATTTGTATTAATGTAGGATGTTCCTTGAACAGATCCTGCTACATCACATATAGAAGGAACATCCCTACTGATGGAAGGAATCTCTAGATTAGCTTCTACATTTCGAATTTGTTGTTGAGATTCAGTGCGATTTAAAGAAAAATTAAATTCTGAATTTAATGAACGTCTGACTGGCAAAGTGGGCAAAACATTGGTACTAATGTAGGATGAACCTCGAACAGATCCTGCTACATCACATATAGGAGGAACATCCCCAGTGGTGGAAGGAATGTCTAGATTCGCTTCTACATTTGGAATTTGCTGTAAATTTTTAGAAAAAATTGAAGGTACTACAGTTTTGGAAACAATTAATCTATTTTTAAGAGAACTTTGAAAAAATTCATCGGCAAAGTGGTCTTGGCATAGATAATTTTTTATAGATTCAGAATTAAATGGAACACCACTTCCTATCCGTATAGTCTCAAACCAAGCATTTCTAGTCTACAGAAGTTGGAAATAGGAAAAAGCTTTTGTTTTTGTAGGTTAGGTTACTTACTTTGGTATAGTATGCGTTTTTACAATTTGGAGCTTTGCATCGGTATTTGTAGACACCTGGGGGTTGCATTGTGGACATCGCAACCAAATTAACTACTATACACTATGAACTACTACCTTATAGCCCTTAAAAACAATTTCAATAAACTTGTTCAAAGCACATGCAAAAGCGGCAGCCATTAAAACGCAATCTGGCGGGATCATGCGCGTCATGCTAACTAACACAGACAAACAATATGCGATTGAATGCGATCACTACAGATTACTATTTTATTATAGTTTATTACATTTACAAGTTCTCAGCGCACTCTGAGGGTATACAGGGAGAAGTAACTCTTTTTTATGTGTTTCCATTTCTCCTATACCATTAAATACACCCTGGGTGCACACGTGTCGGATGAATCCACCCGATATCGGCCCGATCGCGCCCGATAGCTCGCTACCGGGTGGTTACCGGACAAGCCCACTACAACGTCAGATATCGGATACCCGATTGTATGCTGCCGACAGATTTGCCGGGCCGACAGCAACAGCGTTTGATGCGAATTGGCGCGTGCTCTGTGAAATGGCGGAAGAAGCGATGCTAGAAATTGACTCTGAACTATTAAGAGAGAGAGATCGGTATTGCTGTGCCGTATTCCTCAAAATCGACGAACGCCGAAATGCAGCGTCGGTGCTGCAGCTACAGAATTGATCCATTAACAAGTTACAATTACGGATCTTGGCGGGCCCTCAGAAATCGCCTCATCACCAAGTTTATGCAGACCGGTGATAAACGAGATAAAAATGAATCTGAAATCTTGTGGAAAAAAATGAGGTGGCTCTGGGATGTCGTTAACGAGGTCTTTTTATTATCCCGCGCGATCCCCGGCGCCTTCTAAGGTCGAGATTGATCGTAAAGCGGCCTACCGGGAGGAGACGAGAGAACGGCGTAAATCAGTCTTATAAAAATTTTACGGCTCCGGGAGACACTCCATAAAATCGCCCGGGGGCGGGGCATGGGGGTGTGGGTGTTAAAATGGGATCGAATTGATGACCGTGTATTAAATGTGCAGCGCCGAGATTACCGGCCGTGATTCACTGTGTGTTTGAGTGCCGCGATCTCGCAATGTCTCCGTTTTATCGCCAATTTTGCCAGAAATTTTTACTATAATTCGCCGTCATAATATGACTCAATTACTTGATGTTATTAATGTTGCAAAAACTATTACCTTGAACGGTGAATTTGAACCTGCAACCTGAACCTATTTGAGACGTAAGGATGAAAAATACCTCCATTGAAATAGAAAACAAAAACTCGATTATTACCATACATTTTCTCCCAGTTTTTAGAAATCATTATTTTTCTTATTTCAGTAAAATATACAGCGTGCGCCTAAAGTATGGATTAAATTCATTAAAACCGAAATAAAAAATTTTGGAAAAAAATCCTCGAACACATTTTTGCATGGCAGTCGATCTTAACCATCATTTGTTTTGAGTAATGACGTCATCCATTGTTTTTTTAAATGACAACCCCCTATTTGTGTTATTAATTATGAGCGATCTTTTCATTGTCAAAGTGACAGTATAAAAATGTTGCCATGTTACATAAGAAATTTTTCGAGTAAATGACATTTGAAAGTAAACAACGGCAAATCATGAAAAATGAAGCAAAAACGTCATCAGATCAGATTTCGTTTTTTAAGTGCTTCAGGTTAAAAGAAACAATAACCCTGCAGTCTATCTGCTATTATTGCAATTTAAGCATAATGGCACATTTAACTGTCACACAAAAAAATGAAATTATTTGAAACCCAGAAACATCCAGGTTTTAGAATCTTTTTAAAATCACCAGTGTCTCGAAATTTAGATTCAATCTTACAAACTATAGATTGGCTGAGGGCGTGATCTGGATATTGTGCATTAAACAAATCGCATACTTTCTGCCGAGTTCTTATCCCTACATCCGTTGAGAATTATTAAAATTTCATTTTTTGTGTGACAGTCGTGCTGCGTTCTCCGTACGGTGTCCTCTCTGTAGTGTCCGTTTTCCAATTCGCTGGCTACTGTGGCGTTAACTAACGCGATGCGGAAGTTGATCTTGGCACTGTTTAGTTCGCACTCGTTACACAACTTATCACTGTCACTTATTATTGTCGCTTCCAACAGTCCTGCATTCGTGTCGCTCGGTAAGTTGAGTCGCTATGTGTACTGCACAGGGTGGCCCAGTTTGGATGTTTCTATAGGGAATCTCGGTAAGTAGAAGAGATACAGAAAATCGGATGGCGTATCCTCGATCTCTTTTTTCAAGACAAACTCAATGGTGAATGGAAACAAAACCTATTACGCCCAATAAGAAACATATGACGTATTGATAGAATTTAAATAGATTTCTACAAAAATGCAACTACAATAACCACATGTGATACATCATTGAAAAGAGAAAAAAATAACCTATTTATTAGGGCCAAAGCCAACTATGACTTCTTAAAAAAAACACAAGTATGTGTTGTATCATGTATATTAACAAAGATATCGAAATTCTATAAAACTCAGTCTATTCATCGTAAAAAAGTATCTTAATAAAATTATAAATAAATGAAATATTGATAAAAATCGCAAATGGAAAATAATGATTTTTTTGCCATAACTCGAAAACAAAAGGTGATAGCCAATTTTTATTTTCACCATTGAGTTTGTGTTGGAAAAAGAGATCGAGGATACCCCATCCGATTTACTCTATCTCTTCTACTTACCGAGATCCCATATAGAAACGTCCAAATTGGGCCACCCTGTACACTGATTATGGAGCAACTTCCTAGGTGACAACCTCTTTAGGTTACATCGTGATATTCGCACTGTGCACTGTTTATAGACCAACTCCACGAGTGTCGCTCTCTCAAGCCCTTTTACCAACTGGTAACGTTCGAAAAAAATTATTTATGTAGTTTATTTATCCGGACTCATTTCTTAGCGTGTTGGTATTTTTCTCTAACACTAACACTCTAACAAAGCGCTGTTACGACGCATTGAACAATTGCGTTGCGTTTTTATCTGCGTCGCATTTTTAACATTACTGCCACATTGCGCAACTAATACGTTTATCCCTCTTTTACATGCTAAACTAAATTACTAACAATATCTACATGAACCTATGTTTCTAGATTTCGTTTTTAAATAAATCCCATCGTAATACGTTTTTTTTTATGGTTACAACAGACCAGTAGTAGTAGTGACTGTATTTGATAGGGATATTATCCCTAACTGGCTATCGACCAACGTGGGTCCTTCTGTCGTGTAATTTGTGTAAATGTGTGTATTGAGTTAGGGCTTGTTACTCTAGAAAACAACAGATCATTTTATGGATTTTTATTTCTTTACGGAATCATAATCTAGTACCGTGAACACATATTTTTCTGCATTATCCCTTCAACTGCCATTCCAGTTTAGGGGATATTATTTACTGTGAATATTGCGTTTACCGCAAAAACCCACCAAGCGACATAACATGCCGCGAAGCGGCGAGTGTGCAATTCCGCGAGGGCGTAATTGAATCGTTTATTTCAGAAACTCGTCAACAGACATTTTTATGTATTTTTATTTTTTTGTGGAATGATAATCTCATACTGTGAACACACATTTTTCTGCATTATTCCTTCAATTGCCATTTCATTTTATGGGCAATTATTTACAATGAATAGTGCGTTTGGTGCAGAAACCCGTCAGCGACATACATAGCGTGTTTCTGCAGTACCTAAACATAATTTCTTAATTTTCGTCCTGTTGCACCACCTGTTTTCTCTGATTAAACATCTGGAAGGGGTGTTTCTAAGAAGTAAATATTCCAATTCAAAGTCTTATCTTATAAACAATTTTAATTTAATAAGCTAGTTAAAGTTGCTGTTGGCACTTTAATGAAGGCTTTACGTCTTCAGTTCTCAATGTTTATCTTAAAGAAGTACAAGGACATCCCTGAACTCCAAACAGTTAGAGCGTACTCTTCTACAAAATTACCCATCAATGACAAAAAAATTATGACCTGAAGAAGCTTAGTAGCTAAGTTTCTACATTAACATCTGGTAGTAGAATACTACGCCAGCAGAGTGGAGCGTAGACAGGGAATAGAAAGATCATATAGATATATAGACTGAAAGCAGTCATAAGTAATTTTTTTTACTGTAGAAATAATTTTCAATACTGTTTTAATACTTCTTTTCAATATGAGAAAAACTCAGTTTTGTGTCTTATTCTGTGTTCAGGTAAAAAAAATATAGTTTATAACATTATCTTTTCTTGTTAAAAATCATAATACCACTATAAAATTAGGAAATAAATATATAAAATGTACGTTTCTACAGTAAACCCGTATTTTATTGCAGAAACCAGTCAACTGCAATTTTTCTCAACAAGTAAAGGATAAATATTATAATTGAATTAGTGGTAATATTCACTTTGAAGGTGTGTTAACTAATACTCAAAAAATGTTCAAGCCAAAATCTATATTAATATCAAAAATATAATGTTTTTCGTTGGTTCCCGAATATTTGACAACGTGAACTTGACGGGCTTCTGAAATATACGATTCAATTTAAGTCGTTATAGTCTTGGGCGCTTTTTATCGAACACACTGTATACAGGGTGTGCAAAAAGTCTGGAATAGATTCATTATTTCGTAAATCAAATTATTCTTGATAATTTCTGGGATACGTCAATTTTAGTTTGCAAAAATACACATTTTGGTAAGTATAAATCATTTTTGTTTTCGGCATTTGTCGTTGTTTTTTTAATTATGACTCTACGACTTTTATTTACATGCCAGGCCTAATATTTTATAATTTCATTTGATAGACTCTCTTTTTCTGGATATAACGATATACACTTTTTGATACCTTACATAGGAAAAATTTCACTCCGATGAAGATAATAATGCTTAGTGAGGCGTTGGAGGTGGAGGATGATTCAGATGATAGATGAAATATAGACTTAAATTTACACATACAGTAACTGCAAGAACATAGTGCGCACTTTGCGAAACGATTTATAGAATTAAAGTTGCAATTTTTGCATTTTTCATCTGTGTTTTCGCCTCCATCGCCGATGAAATCGCGCCCGAGCGTCTGCAGAGCGCTTAAACTGCCATCAACAATTTTTCACCCGAAACAAACAGCGCCACGTCGCGGAAACACAATAACAAGAAAACTAATCGTGCAGCATTAGCATAACTCTTTCACCCCTAGGAACACTGGCTTGAGGGCGATTCAGGAAGCAAGGGGATATTAGGGAGGAGGTTTACGATTCGCAATTTGCATATAAGTTCGGATTCATTGCAAATTCGCTGCTGCAAAAAGCCCGGGTCGTTTAGCGCTTTACATTTTGACCTTTTAATGTACCTGTTGTATTGTCGCTCATTTGAATTAATGTATTTTTTATCATTCAAATGGTTTCGACCTTTAATATGAGGAGAACAATTTTTAAACATAGTGTTTTACATTTTGTTTTTAAAAAGTATTTTATTCTATATTTATTGAATTTTTTTCATTGTTCATTTCGCATAAGCAAACCAGTCCGCGAAATTTGACTTCGTGGCCCTTACTGTTAGCAACGGCATTTAAATAGCCCAGTCAAATTAGCCTCAAAAAGCTGTTTTGGCGGAAATAAATTATATAGTTTTGAAATTTGGTACACATACTCTTGAGCACTCTAGAATTCAATATATGTCGAGTTTCCCTGCCCCCGATGGGGGCTTCATCCCTTAATATTAACAAAGCAGCCCCCATGCGGTGATCTTTTGTTATGTTTCGCAATTATCTCGTAAACGGTGCACCGCCTGAAAATTTTTATATCGGGTAAAGTTGATAGGAACAAAATATTGAAAAAAATTTATGTTATACCGTTTGTCACAAAAGCTATAGTTGGCGCGTAATAGAGGCCGGAAGTAAAATTATCCAGTAAATCCAGGCGGAAACAAATTATATTGTTTTTAAATTTGGTATACATACTCTTGAGTACTCTAGAATCAAATATCAATCGAGTTACCCCTCTCCCTGTGGGAGCTTCATCTCTTAATATTGAATAAACACCCCCTAAACGGCGAACTTGTGCAATTCTTCGCAAATATCTCATTAACGGAGCACCGCCTGAAAATTTTCATAGCGGGAAAAGTTGATGGAAACAAAATTTTGAACAAAAAATATATCACTTGCCACCAAAGCTATAGTTCGCACTGTATAGACGCCGGAAGTAAGAGATGAATACTGGCTTACGACGCACAATTCCTTTCTCGGGCTCTCTTTTCGTAAATAACTACAAAACGGCTAGATATTCCGATTTCCAAACCGTGTAATATAAATTTAATTTAAATTTGATCTTAATAAAATGTTGTTCCCATCTACTTTACCCGATATAAAAATGTTCAGGTGGTGCACCGTTTACGAGATATTTGCGAAAAATAACACGTTCAAAGTTTGTGGGGTGTTTTTTCAATATTAAGTGATGAAGCCCCCACCGGGGGAGGGGAAACTCGACATGGATATTCGATTCTAGAGTACTTAAGAGTAAGTATACCAAATTTCAAAACTGTATAAATGATTTCCGCCAAAAAGTCTAATTTGACTGGACTAAAAGTGATATTGGCAGTTCCTGACACAAAAACTGATATAATCTTTCACTGCCACAAAATTATTGATCTTATTTAGTTTATCTCCATAGTGATTCCAAATTTATTTTGGGCACAATAAAATGACCCATGGAAAGTATGTAATTATTAGCAATAATATTTTTATAATTACAAATGTTTTGTTCCACAAAATATGCATATACCTTCACCACGAAATACTTTAACATATGTACTCGAGATACTCAATTATTCTCTAAGTACGTTAACGTATGATTTCGCGGCCTTGGTACATAAATAACTATTTTTCTACAACTGTGCAAAACGTTGGTATTTGCCAGTCATTGGAACTACCGCTGTAGAAGTACCGCGGTACCCTACCGCGGTACTTTTTTGACTACCGATTACCGTACCGCGGTACTTTTTTTGAAAAGTACCGACTACCGTACCGCGGTAATTTTTTTCTCAATATCTACCGCAAATGTTCGGTACGGTAGCGGTAGTTTTGTCCAAATGTTTTCGTTTTCGAAGATATTTCTAAGGAAACCAATGTGATTATCTTATGCAGATAGATACCTAGAAGCCTAAAGTGCAATAAATGGCTTAATAAGGGTTGGTATTATTTTTCAATAACAGGATTAGAGGGGTCGTAAATTAACCTAAAATACCACCGTAATTACACAAAAGTACGGGAGTGGCAAATTATAGCTGGGACACCCTGTATAGGTACCTATGTATATTTATCGTGATATTTGTTACAGTAAAAACATGCCCCTTACAAAAAAAAAGTAAATACGAAGATCGAATGTTGCAAAAAACGTCCCAATGATATAGTTAAGATAAAATACATTAAGAGATAAAATTAATTAAAGGAAATGACAAAAAAATTGAATGAAAACTACCGCGAAACTACCGCTACCGATTTCGCGGTAACCGACTACCGCTACCGCGGTACTTATTCCCAAATGTACCGAATACCGTACCGCGGTACTTTTATAGGGAAGTAACGCTACCGCTACCGCGGTAGTTTTCTGGACTACCGCTCCAATCACTGGTATTTGCTCATTCATTTTCATGCAAAAAATTGTACTAGACAGTACGGCGTGCCTTAGCAAGCAGAGAAGTAGTGAACTGTATGTATAGGTATTTGTAAAAAAATAATACACAATAAGGATGATAATAATAATTCTGTCAAGCGAATATTAACAATTATATTCAACCGAACAATATTCTCACTAGTTGTCACAGTAATAATTTAATTGTCATAATATCAACTGTAATAACTATGTAGTTTCCATTGTTGATGTTCGACGGCTCTTGCTGCGGTAAAAAGCCCGGGCAAAAAAATCGTCAGCGCACTTAAGTGACTTAAGCTAACTCATTTCCTTAAAGCTCTTAAGGCATTCGATTTACGTTAATTCACGAATAGTTTTCAATATTATGTCTACAATTATATTCAAGGAAATTACTTGCCGATGAAAGTTAATTCAAGGTTGTAAAACCGACCCTAAAAATATCCTCTTTATAGTAATTATTAACGTCGAAGACTTCATGAAATCATAGGTTCTAATTTGGCCCCGATGTAAGTTTGATAAACCGGTGAAAATATGATGCATCGAGTTAATAAAGAGCGATAATAAATCCACGTCCGTGTAGGAGGCGAGTTTAATAAGCGGGCGAGGAGCGAGTTTTCCGGTTAGAAGTTATATTAACGTGGATTGGCACAGTTCCCTCCGCCACCCGACATTGTGTTATTAAAACTTTGTAGAAATTCGAACACTGATGAAAGTATATTCAGCGTGGTGCAAATAATTGATAGAAAAAAGATGGCGATTACATAACCTATAATATGCATACATTTTACAACAGTGGTTATATAGTTAGTGTTAATCGGCATTAAGAAACGTTTGTGTAGGATACTGGAGTATATGGAGTATGGAGTATTATTTTCTGTTCTGATTCAGACTCCGTTGGAAATAAAAGCATCCGAGCAAATCCGACATTATTTTAAAAAAAACTTAAAACTATTAATGTCTTACATTTTTTTTATTCAGGTAAATTTTGTCATATATGTAGATACCCAATATGGCGTCCATTTAAGATCTTACATTTTATTTTGATATTGTTGTTGCCACACTGTGTATACGGCTTGGCAGAACCAACGCGGTCTTATGGATAAATAGTCGACAATATTCGGGAGAGTGCGAAGAAGAACGATACAGTTCTAATTTGCGAATGTTTTAATAAAAATAGTGGGAATGAACGCTCGAGTCAGTAACACTCGCAGTGTTCGGGGGATTTTCAATAGTACTCAATTATTGCATTTTACTTGCGTCGGAAGCTATACATAATTAGAATAATGTTTAATTTTTCAGTAGGAAATAAAATAAACAAAAGTAATTGCTCTTTCAATAAATACAACAAATTAAACATTAATTATTTTATTAAACGATAACTAAAAATATGAAAATTCTCAAAATAAACAATTTATATTTATTAAAGCATATGCTCAAAACCTAAACGGCAGCTTCATTAGCCTTTTAGGTTAATGAAGCCTTTATTTGCATGAAATTAAGAACATTTATTCTTAATTCATCCAAATTATTGGTCCTATTTTCTTGGAACCCATAGATTTTTTATTTGAGGTATTCCCAAAGAAAAAAAAATCACAAGTTGATAAATCTGGTAATCTCGGGGGCCAGAGAATGTTTCCATGCCCACTTATTAATCGGCCTGGAAACATTATGTTTCAATATTCCAGAACCAACAAAGAATTATGGCTTAACATCCTTCTTGCCACGCTGCTTCTAAAACATTCGGTAGATTATCAGTATCGATATCGCAATCGCTCATTTTTGCTTCGAATACAGAACTATGAACGATTCTATCAAAAATACAATTTTACTTGTGTGGAAAAAAAGCATAGAAACCATGGAAAAGCCTCCCAATAGTTTAAGTTTCAATCTTCCCGATTATCAAAAATTTGTAGTATTATTCCAAATACTCCAATCGTGCAAAATATGTTATAAGCATGTCAAACGGCAATAAAGTCTTACTGTTCTCCATACTTAATATACTATTTCTTCAAAACGCTGCAAATTGTCGCATTATCTGTACCATACTCAGTTGCAATGTTTTCAGAAGTTTGTCTGGGATTTTCTACAGCACTGGCACAAATCAAAATATCCCGTGCTTCATTATGTTGCACAATGATACGTTTTTTTTGTGATCTGCATTGATGCATCTATTTTTTTTAAATTACTTATAACCCGGCTTATTTTGCCTACAGTTGGAATTGGTCGGTTTTCAAATGCTACAATAAATAAATTATATCACACTAGGAAAGACCAGTATAATACCATTTAATAAATTGTAATTTTTGTTGTTGGAGTAAAGATATATTTTTTTACGTTCAAGTACCGTAATATTATTAATGAAGCGTAATACCTGTGTTTACTAAGAAACTCGCTACTCGAATTAAATTGTTTTCATAAATTTGTCTCGTGTACACATGTAAAAAATGTTTTCATGCAGTCGAGTTCCCCAGCAACGTAAAATTGGATCAAGTAGTTGTGCCTAGCGTAGAAACTATGGCTCGGAAATCTGCGTAGATTGCCGAGCCGTTTACTCATATTTTTCCACAAGACCACGCTGGTTCTACCAAGCTGTGGTTCTATGTATGTTGCCGTATATGCCTTTATTTATAAAATTGCCCTGAATTCATTTATCAATTTCTCTATGTCGAACACCAAATTTCAATAATATAACTCGGCTTGAATAGGTTTGTTAATATCCATATTTTGTTTGTGTGTGCTAGTATTTCATAAAGCAAATAACAGCATATTTATTACCGCGAATAATAATATAAACACCAATGAACGCGAAAATAGAAACGAAACACAATAAATAACAGCGGCAACTTTAAAACATATGGAACGACTGTTATGTCAAAATCAAACGATTGACAGACGTTACAACCTAGAATAGTCTGTTATAAAAATCCTTCCCGATTATATTCCTTCGCTAACCTAACCTACCTAACCTAACCTATCTGAATATAGTCTGTTACAAAATGCTCCTCCTTTTCTTCATTAAGTCTCGTTCTCCGTCGACTATGGTAGTAGTATATACAATTATACCACATGCGTAAAGTAGTACACAGATGTTACTACTTTCTTATTTTGGAGATTTCTGCCATCTCGCAGATTCGCTTCACTAGCGGCATTTACGCGAGCACTTTGAGGTGACTATTTCTTTACCGATATTTAAGCCTCACAGATTTAGTTTCTTAACAGGGTTGGAATTAATCATTATTAAAAAAAATCAAAAATTATTTTTTTTTAATCACAAAACTCAGGATCAAAAATATAATAAAATCCAAAATTTTATATATTTCTGATTAGTTATTGTTAGGCTAGATGTGATTTAAATCAATTGATTTACATCACGATTTTAATCATTTTTATTTAAAAAATCATTTGATTTTTTGCAAAAAACCCATTTTTTTTAAATGTAAATGTTGCTATAGTCCTTAGAATGAAAGTTTTAGTGTTTTACAATCAAAGAGACCACCAGGATGTAGAAAAAAACAACATATGATACTTATCAGTTTGTTTAATAAGCGAAAATAACATTTAAAGGTATGCGTTCTTCACTACCTATTGCTCATTCGGCACTATGCATAGAGGATCAAGGTGGCTACTGGGGTTTGACTTGTTTGTTTTCGATTAACTGTCATTTTCATTATTAATCTCTGTTAAGTTTATTTTGCAGAAATGCATTTTCTTTCGTGTATACGTACATTATCGTTTTCGCTTATTAATGTTCATTATATAAATAATAAGTACCATATGTTGCTTCTTTCTACATTCTGACGGTCTCTTTGATTGTAAAACGCTAAAAAAATTATTCTAAGGACTATACCAACATCAAAATTAAAGAAAAAATAGTTCTTTTACAAACAATGACCCAATGACCCAATTTTTGTATCAGACTGTATATTAGGTATAATTACACTTGTTTTGTTTCATATATTGATCAGTTTCCTGACACGTGTTTCGGCTTATTGGGTCATTTTCAAAGGATTATGTTTACAATTGACACATTCATTTCAATGTGTCATCAATCAAGTTATCAATCAAATGGTAAACATAATCCTTTGAAAATGGCAGAATAAGCCGAAACACGTATGAGGAAACTGATCAAATATATGAAACACAACAAGTGTAATTATACCTAATATACATTTATAATAATAGTAAAATGTTTCATCAAGATATTAGAAAGGAGAGTATTATTTTTATCCAATGTTATATAAAATGGTTATTTTAACTTACCCCAGATTTCGTGGACAATAAATCTTCTGTCGATTTTCTTGCGTTTGCAAAAATATCGTATTGGCGTATTACAAATAAAATTATCAACAACATTTTATCAACTAAACTTCCTATGTGTACGAACTTTTTTAAATACAATTTATTGTAATGTGTAACGGTTCGAACCCAGGTGTTGTACAAATTCTCATAATTTGTAATATTTGCTTGGCTCGTGATTTCCAAATTCTTATAATTTGTAATATTTATTTGGCTCTTGGTTTAGTGGTAGTAATTTACGTTATTTGATTTTTAAATCAAAATCGTGACAACTCAATTTTGTTCGTTTATGTGTCTGTTAGTAATTTTTGTTAGTAAGTAAAACACAGATATATGGATTTGATGTGATTTATTCATTTTAAAAGGTTACGCAAGCGACAGGTCGCTTGACAGTTTTGTTACTCAAATTGAACATTATTTAATTATATTTATTTAATGGTTCTCATTTTAAGTATTGGTTGCACAGCTGCGGCACATTATGCCCTTTCTCAATATTTAAAAGTTGAGGAAGCAAACAACATACCACAACCATACACCCAATTAGTTATATTTATCCAAAATTTGGAATAGATTTTATTTAATAATTATTGAATCTTTATTATATTCTTTGACTTTCAATTATTTCTTTTATTTTGAAAACAGAGTGAAGAGTTAATTATTAATACTACTATTGGAATTACAAAGTCACATTAGCGACTTCACGTACCAAAATCTTCAAACTGTGCCGAGGAGGTTATTTGATACATGTCATCACTGCATAGAAATTCACTAGCATTTGTGTCTACCAATGCATTTCAACGCCACCTTGTGAATAGGAACGAATCACATAAATTCACACATTAAAGTACTTCAAGTACATCCCCAATGTATGTCCTCATCGCCTGATATTACTAGTATCTGTTTCAACAATATCAGCCATGTGATCGTAAAAACTTTAAGAGGTAATGTTATTCAAAATTGATTATAGTTTACTATGATAAAGCTCTATTCTACTTCTAATTTTCTAACTACTTAAGCACATGCATACATTCAGTTGATTCATTCATAATGCTGAGATTACTTGAATATCGGAACACTGAGCTAGTTTATTTATGCGATTTAATTGCCCATTGAATCATTGAATTTATATTGAAATTATTAACCTATGTTCCCCTGACGCAACTTTTTATTTAACTACCGGTTACAAATAAATCTGCAATCATATGTTATCATATGTTATCATTATAAAGTTCCCGATTCAAAACTATATTTGACGTCTTTGATTAATGAAGCCACATTGTTTATTAAATGTTTGCGACGAGGAAAGGAAAGCATTTACAAAATTCCCCTGTCAGTACAAAAATATTGTCAGGACAATGTATGAAATGCAGTTAAGTTCAACTCCGCAGTTTTCGGCGTAAGGAACCCACATTTTATAGCTTTATTAAACTTCGCTCACTATCAGCGGCAAGGCGGGTAATGTCACTAGATACATTATATTATTAGAGTGGAATTAACTTTAGAATTGTTAGTGTGAAGTAAATTTGATAAACTTGTGTAATATATTCACCTGAGGAACTGCTCAAAATCTTCGCAGAGCAGCGTAACGAGCAGCGGCGCGTGGAAATTCTAACTGGTTTGATTTAATTTCAGCAGTAATATTTATATTGTTCCCTAATCTTCACTCTTCTTCCCCTGTCCCATACTAAATCCGCCGCAAAGTGACGCAATCCTATATGAGTCATCGAATTACGCAATTGCCCTTTTGAGTTTCCCTGGTTCCCCTTGACCTATTTATGTTTCATCATTCGATCGTATGTTAATTAAAATTTGCCCAAAACTTAGAAGTCAGCGTAATCTCAATATGTGTGCTCCCGAGATGGGTGACCTCGCTTGGGTCGCATATTTACACCGGCGGACGGTATACGCCAATATTTCCCCTTTTTGTTTCGACTCGTCCAATTATGGAATTTAATATTAAATATGGATTAGGTCCTTACAAATGTATAATTAATTGTATATTATCTATTGAAAAATAAAAATAAATATGCATCCCTCGGGTCAGAGGCTCTCGCGCTGGAACCGTTATCATCGGCTTAACGCTCGTGGTACATAAATAACTATACGATCTCTTTTAATTTTCCTGATCATTTAGATACTAATCCTGATCATAATAACAATAAGCAGCTAATTTACGGTAATAAATAACATCACAATATGCGAGATTGCGAACCGCCCCGCTGCCGCAAAACTATGCCGAAGGGCGCACATTAGTCCCGAAACTGGCAAACAATAATCGATGCTAATCTGCAGCATTCGCTTCCTCTCCAGCTTCTGCATATGTACAATGTATAGCGAATTCTGGGAACGTATAAATTAACCCACTTATGCACCGAGTGGCGCCTCTCGTCAACTTCTCCACTTCTGCCTCCGTTCAGCCGGGATTAATGATTATCTCACTTTAACGTTTGGGGTTTCCATAATCAATGAGGCTACTCCTTAACGGCACTCTGCGGCGACGTGAGAGAACAGCTGCAGCGCCAAATCTTGAAAGAAAGCTACGATTTAATCGAATAATGCGGGTAGTAAATAAACTAATTTATTTTAATAAAACCTAGAATGGTCCTGTTAAGTCCCTAACGTTTTCGTAATGTTGGTTCAGCGTATCCAGTGGTTAGGTGCTCCGGTAAGAATTTTTACTTCGTGGAAGTTTTTGATATTAGATGTCGATAAGGACCAGTGTTTAAGGTCGGATCTATAGTCACTATTACAACAATAAAATGTGGTACCAACAAAGTTCAACGTGCATTACCTATTTACAAACTAATTTATAATCAAGGATTTCCAGATCAAGTTTTAATGCTGCACCAGCTCATCTCTATGCTCAGCTGGTATATTAGAAAACAAAGTCTAACAAAGCTTACAAAGTTTTAACTGTGATAAGACATGATTTATTGCAGTCGTACAAGCTAAGCATTTCTTTTTCTAAGTACGACAAATATCGTTCGCGTGAAGTGTTGCCGCTTCATTTCAACAAGCCAGTGTTCTCGAAACGAGAGAGCGTCGAATCGATAATTGTCACATGCTAAAAAAGCGCTAATAAAGTTCAGTTTATTTCTCAGGCATTGGATGTTGAGAAATAATAATTTAAGCTGCACATCATCATGGTGAGCTGAGTGTTCACTGCGTACTTCAATGTGTTCATCATGTTCTCTTGGAACTGTTAAGTGGGCCCGTCGCGACTTTGAGACTTGGAAAAATTTCCTGCATTTTGATTATGCATTTCAGCCATCCCTTATTTAGGGACTAGAATTGTTCAATGATTGGCCTAAAAACAAATCGGCGGCCATGTAAAAGAGGACATTAACCATTCAAGTTTATTGAAACTTGTGCATAGTCGAAATGCCTTCCCACTACCTTGGGTTTGAAGTTCAATTAGAGACTCAATTTTTATTTCTGGATCTTTCTCTTTTAGATGGTCTTCAATTGCCTCTTTAGTAACCGCTTGAAGGCAATTTCCAATGTAGATCCAGGCACGTTTTTCAGGTGCTGCAAAAGTGCTGGCCTTGCCAAGGGCAGAACCTATAACACCGTCTTTCTCTACCGGGAGCATCATTTCTAGCCTCAGAGGTGCCTCTCATGTTTTGCGTTTTCAATGCTCCAACCTTATTTATCGAGCTGGCACTATTCAAATTTCGCGGCTGCACCTGCACCAGTGCACCAACTGCGCATTCACAGGCGCGGGATTTGGCGGTGCGCATGCCTCACTTTGAGATGAGTTGCGCGAGACTATTTTAGCGTACTCAACGCGGTCCGAAATTTGGACCTGTGTGAAGTTAGCCGACTGTTTGTTTATATTATCTTTTAATAGACGACAATTTTCCCAAAGAATGGCATTTTTACTCTGTACCTCACTTAAAAGTGGTTTTAAGAGATCATTTTCTCTTTGTAGAAAGGCGCACTTTACCCATTTACAGTCCGTTATACCATAGTTTACATTAGGTGATGTTGAGTTTAAGGTTAGGTTTAGTGGATCACAACTCACAGTGCCCGCCGATACCTTTTCCATACCACCCACACTGCCGATAGAGCTCTCGCACTTGCTACACTGAGAACCATCCTTTTTAGCGAATTTTCCGCACTTACAGTTTCTTGATTTCACGGTTTTACCAAGAACGTCGCCCGTCACATTTGTGTCGGACGCCATTGTGCCTATACCTCCTATACATATTAAGGTGTGTACAGACTTGGAATTTTTATGCAGCGCTAAAGTTCATAAATCCATAAATAAGACTTGCCTACGCAAAATTTCTCTAATTACTTTAACATTCAAATAACTTTTTAGCTAAGAAGCCAATCGTTTTTTCAAATATTATTTAGCAAAGATTTAAATATTGCAAACAGCACTTTAGTGAATGTCAACAGTAAAATGTCCGCCAGGTGTTTTTTTTATGTGTCTGCGGGAATGAATTCTCCGTGCGAACGCGGCTTTAGATTTCAACTTCACGAAGTACAGAATTGGGTGGTGGTGATAAACAAGGTTTGGCGAAAAGTGTGCCCCGGCGTCGTATTTAACGGTCCACGGAGCGTGACTCCCCGCTGATGATCAGCTGGCCCCAATGACTGATGCCGCGTTTTCCGAAGCGACGCAATTTATTTTTCCTCTTCCGCTCGCCCGCCACCCGCTGATGCTGTTAAAAAAATCTAACCACGGGCGGCGAGGGGCGAAAGGAATTAATTCCTCTGTCACGCGCAAAAAGTTCTCTGTCCGAAGAAAAATGGCCGGCGCCGATGACGCGAAATAATACAGTTTTTCCGCCCTTTTAATTAAATCCCCCCGCCACCCCGAATGATCGCGCTCTGGCAGGAAAACAAAAAAAAAATAGATCGATGTCCGTTGGGACCGGCCTTCGCCCCCGCTGCCGAAGCGCGCGTTTAGTTTAGACCGCGGGTATGAGCCGCCTGCCCCCTCGGCCAACTCTTCGGGCGCTCACTCGCAGGGCGAAGTTGTGGCGGAGGAGTGCGCGGTAAATATTAGATTTTTCCGCCGTGCAGTTGGCGTTTTGCTCGCTCGGCTCGCTTTTAATTACGTGGAAACTTTCGGAGGTATTACACTTCCTTGCCTGGAAAATGGGAATGTTTGCAGATTATTCTGTAGCTTCGATGAGCACAAACAAGAATGTCCCAAGATTTATAGCAAAGACATTTGCATATACAGGGGCTTTGGAAAGTATAAGTTAAAAGAGTACGTGTTTCTAATAATAATTATTTTTTGAGAAATAAAAAACGTCTGAATATTTCTAATAAATACATTTCTATTCAGACTGTTGGAAATAATGTCTCATAAACGGTAAGAGATAGAGAGTCGATAACATGAATGCAAATATACAGCACCTCAAGAAGTATTCGTATCTAAAGGGGAATTAATACAAAAAATTGATATTTACTATGTTTGTTTTTTTGTGTAATATGTATCTCGGCTGTTATTGAAGATATCAAGACATTTTTTTTTTAATTATTTGCACACTTTATTATAAAACATTGATACCCTTTTTTGCAAAAAAATATTGAGTACCTAAATATATTTCATAGCAATTATCTGCAGCTCTCCAAATTAATCTTTCAAATTTTAACATTTTTTTTAAATCTGTCATCCTACTGCAGATGATCACATTGCGATTGAATTATATTTAGGTAATAAATATATTTTTTGTCAAAAGGTTATCTGTGTTTCACTTTAACTTTCACAATCTCTTATCAATAATATTAATACAAGTTGTAGCCGGTTAAGAACCCATTTGAAATACCTTTTATTTCTGGTTTTTGAAAGATACACACAAATATATTACATGTTTGTTTCAAGAGATTATTACAAAATAACAATAAATTGAAACTTGTCAAAAGCAATACACATACACACACACACACACACACACACACACACATATATTTATATATATATATATATATATATATATATATATATAGGGTGTTTCATGGCGTATCGTACAAACTCAAGTAGCATGATCCTGAGGACGTTTATAGGACACTTTCTACTTATCTACTTAAAATGGTTTGAGCAATATGCTGCTTGAGTTTGTACGGTTCGTCATGTAACATATACAGTATATACAGAGTGATATTTTAAATTTCAGCTCTAGTTATTCCTGGAAATTTTCGTAGTCAATAAGAAAGACCTCGACTAAAAATATAGCCACATTAATTATGACATAAACAATCAGGTGTACTGCGTATCAAAAAACGTTTCCAGTAACGTGTATGTTACTGGTAACGTTTTTTGAAACGCAATATCTACAGCTGAACTCGGTTAACGGTTATGTTTAAGGCATATGTTTATATGAATTTTTCGACTCCAAATCTTCGAAATTCTTCGAATCTTAGGCTCGAGGCCTAAATTTTATTCTCGTGAAAAACATCCGCTTGGCTCTTAAATTAAATTAAGTTATTTTAAAGTTAATAGAATTGTATTATAATACAGGGTGTCTCTAAATTATGTGAAAATGGCTTAACCACAGATTTTATTTTAACAAAGCTTATCTATATACAAATGCATTTAATTTACCCAGTATTCAGCTTCAAAGTTAATTTAAAAAAAACAAAATTTGCCTATAAAAAGAGAACGTTTACATTGATTTGGATGTTGTTTGGTATGACACTTTATACGGGTATAACTCATATTTTGACATAATATTGTTATTATCAGTAGACCGTTTGTGTATAAAACAAGTGAGGCCCAACATTAATACATTCATATTTTTTAATGACAAAAGCATATATATTTAAAAAAAAACAAATCGGATGCAAAACGTAGGTCATAATCAGGTGGTAAAAGCTCTTACACTATTTGGATATCGTATGGATGAAGCAATTGCTATAATTTCGAAAATTTCTTCCTCGTTATTAGGGCTCCTAAAATCCTAAAACCAGCAAAATATCTTTTTTATCGGCGTAAGTGTACTTTATATTCATTATTGTGAATAAACCATCATCAACCCGGTAACTAGATTATATTTGTTTCCGAACGTGTAGGGTAGTCACTCATATTTTATTTTTTTGTGCCGAAACTGTGACAGATATCAAAAACTATAAAGATACAAAAAAAACTTAATAATGAATGCCTGCGTCCGATTTGATTTTTTTATTAAGAAGTAATTTGCTTTGTCATTAAAGAATATGAATATATTAATGTTGGGTCACCCTTGTTTTGTACACAACCGATACTACTGATAATAACAATACTACTGCTGATAATATCAATATTATGTCAAAATATGAGTGATGCCCGTATAGAGTGTCATACCAAACAACATCCAAATCAATGTAAACGTTCTCTTGTTATATGCAAATTTTGTTTCTTTTAAATTTACTTTTAAGCTGAATACTGACTAAACCAAACGCATTTGTATATAGATAAGTTTTGTTAAATCGTCTTTTTTTATCCCAGTAATCTGTGGTTAAGGCATTTCCATATAATTTCGAGACACCCTGTATATTTATTCATTTCCTTACTGAAAGGTATATACCGCCCCAAACCTAGAGCCATAAAGGAACAAAGCCATAAACTTGACTTGAAACTGCAAGAGTTCTGGTAGTAAGGAAGTGTATCTTAAGAGCCACCCAACCCTACACTTTTTTGATGTTATAGTAATTTAATAGTCATTTTCAACACGTATTGAACGCCGTTGAAAATGCCCATACCGATTTCATTGTCACAGCGTAGCGCTGCGTCGCGAAATGAGTCGCATCTATGAATCAGCCTTAAAGCTTGTATCTTAAAATTCTGTACTTGAAAATCTTGCAAGGTTTTTATTAATGAAAACTAAAGTTAAAACTCAAAAACTATACTTGCTGCTTGAAATATACTTAAAATAAAAACTTCGCTCGGCTACGTAATGAGATACCAGGAACGATACGAGCGATTGTACCTTATCATACAGGGAAAGATTATGGGAGAAAGAAGCGTTGGTCGTCGCACAACGTCCTGGATAAAAAAACCTGCGCCAATGGTTTGGCAAAACTTCAGTCGAACTTTTCCGAGCAGCTACTAACAAGATTATGATCATAAATATGCTAGCTAAGAAAAATAAGACTTAAAACTAGAAACCTGGAAGTAACGTGTGTATTAGAAAATTTTATAATAATTAAAATTCATATTCGCAGGTTAAATTTTGAAATATAGTTATAAATAAAACAAATCAAAAAAGTAGACTTAATAGAGAGAATCTCGTAGTTAATAAATGCTTTTAGCTATTTTAGCTAGATACTTGGTACTCGAAACTTGTGAGATTATTTTTATTTAAACAAAAGCTGAAACTCATAAACTTGAAACCTGACGATAACGCTGGTCTTAGAAAATGAAGGAATTTCGCTTATAATTACAATAAATACTTGCAGCATGAAAAATACTTAAAATCAAAATAAAACTTGTATTTAAAACTTGAAACCTAGAAATAACAACGGGGTTAGAAGGAATTTGGCTAATAATTAAAATACATACAACTTAAGTCTTAAACACAACCCATAACGCATCACGTTTGCGTTTCTGCATACCTTATGCACGGTATGGTGCCCATACCATAGCAAATGGTAAGTTGATAAAATTTGTTTAAATGTTTCTGAAAATGTACTAAAGTAAACAAAAATCGTTTTGGGACACAGTAAGTTATAAGTGATTAGGTGAATATAGTCAGTACTGCAAACGAAGCAAAATTTAGATTTTTGCAATTTGTCTCATTTATTTTTTATTGCAGTAGATTTGTACATGAATCTACTGCAATCAAAATTATATGAGAAAAATTGCAAAAATTTGCAAGTATTATTGTATTGATAAAATTTCAAAAGGATCGAAAAATAAATAACGAAGGGAGTGAAGGTGAAAAAGTGGAACACATTGAATATGCCGGTGCATATGTATACGTTATAATATTTGATATCAGCATATTAGTCAAAATACGATAGTGGCGTAATGTACTGCAAACAAAGAAGAAGTGGACATAAGAGATCTCCTGGATTCCGTGAATTCGCATAAGCTCGGCTCAATCAATATTGTGGAGCTGAAGACCTTGCGAAATTTGGGACATTTACTCCGCGCACTCCGCATTTCTCTGTGATAGTGTCTGGAACAAAGGTGGCTTCGTCCTGCGGTGAATGTATATGTTACCGGCAATCTGTATAATCCGGTATTCTATACAATACCTAGGCAATGTATAGAATACCTAAAACGTGTAGGTAATGTATGAAATAAAATTTATTTCATACTTTGCCTAGGTATTCTATACAATACCGAATGCGCAGCCGGCAATGTGTGTAACCTAACCTAACCTAACCTAACCTAACCTAACCTACTTATTATTTTTACAGAATTGTATTGTTTCTTAAGTTTTATATACTTATTACGTACCTGAGTACTTGTAAGCAAATTACATTATGTTACTTAGGAGCACCCCAATTGTTCATTTTAATAAAGTTGATTTTAAGTAGTAGAACATGTTTTATTTGCCCGTCATTTTATAGGTAGGCCGGTTAACTTGATAAATATAGGCCAAAATCTGTTTATTTTACACATTGCCAGTGGACCAGCAGGTACTCTATACAATCCCTAGGAATTGTATACATTACCTAGGTAAAGTATGTAATGGACAATAATATTCATAATATTTCATACATTGCCTGGACGCCCCAGGTATTCTATACATTGCCTAGGTATTGTATAGATTGCCTGAATTATACAGATTGCCGGTAACATATATACCGCACGGACGAGCGCATTCAAGGAGTTTACTGCGGACACCGTGCACATCGCGACTACTAAACTTTCCTCCACCACACCTAACTCCCTCTCTCACATATTTATTTACTACCAGTGTCAGTATACCCAAAAAGGTCGACAGTATACAGTCGACCCAAAAATCTAAGAATATTACGACTTTGACTTTTAAGTATTTTATGGGGGTTTTATTTGGTGTTGCCATAAAATCATAAAAGTCCTGGTAATATTATTCAGTTATCTGGGGTTGCCCGGCTGTCTTTCTGGTATTGACTACGACGTGCGATTCTTCCGTCTTGACCATCCGTTTGCTTTATGGTGACCCTAAATTAAACACCGAATATAACTATTAAGAAGTCAAAGTCATAATATTCTTAGATCTTTGGGTCAAGTATACCAGTATACCAGTATCAGGATAATATAGCATTCGCATTACTCACTGAACTTCAAATCAATGATATTAAAAAATCAAAATTCGAAATTAATCCACTTTATCGGTCCAGTAAAGTATGAAGATTCTTTATTAACTTGAAATCGAAGATATACAAATTAGAAATTAGTTACCGTATTAATCCAATAATGAAATTTGAAGATTTATTCCACATTTTTATTTGTTTTATTTAATAGGACGTCGGTTTTCTTGCTGCAATAGGTAATTACAGTAATAAAGAAGTAGATCATGCATACAAAATTAACTTACAACAGACCGCAAATGGTTTTTACAAAGACGGCTTATCAAAGTTATAATCGCCTACTTGGCGTTATCCCTTTCGGCCTGTATATATATACGGATGATACACATACATCATCCCCAATTTACCTCCAGACATTGGTATCTTCCGATCGTTCGAAACACATCATCCCGATGCAAATCCCGGGCTCCGGCTTGTTCGCCGCCCAGCCGCCCCCGCCATCTGCCCCCATGGGGGAAATACAAAACCACTTCGGGCGGCGCCGTAACGATGATGTATGACTGTGAAAGGGCCGTAAGTTATTTTAAAAGGTCCATAAGGTTTAGAAGGGCGGCCGTAAACATGTCGTTTCACCGTCGAAATGGTCGCCACCCCCAGGAATGTGTGTGCATGTGTGCGCGGGGCGGCGAGTCCCGTGTAACCCGAGTACGAAGGGGGCGCGTGGGGGGACTTCGCACCTCGTTAACCCCAACTGCCAGCCGTTTCTGGCTAATAAACAGCGGCCTGTTTTATGCCCTTAAAAGTGTGCCAGTGTGCCATTTTAAATTAGCAGATCGTGGGGTTCTTTATGTGGACCTTATCCTAAATTATTTATCAAAAACCGAATGGCATCTGCAAACAGACAGGCAAAATAATATACGTAGTCTAGGAGCTTTCAAAAACAGGCAAACGTTTAAAAAACAATAGAAATAGACATTAAAACGACTTTTTTTTATTATACCTGCATCATAAACCTGTTATTGAACTAATAAACGTGCGAAAATCCGTCTTAGACGCACGGCGTAGCACGTTTTAAAGTTGTGTGGTGACGGCCAGGTTTCAGCAAGAAGAGGCTAGGTTGAGAGTGAACGATATAATATGCCTAGCGGTGACGAATATCATCACCATACTAAAATGTTTATAAAAATAATCAATCAATTAATTTTTGAAGTCAGAAATATATTTTCTCGAATAAAACCCTTATCTTAAATTATAACCCTTTTATCTCTAATCGGCCAAAAGGTTAGAGACGATAATAACTATAGTTGTAAATCGGTGTGGCAGATCTGCGCTCGGAAATTTATTTTACCTGAAAGTATGGGCATAGGTGCGCTTCTAACCCAGCCATAGTCCCAAATGGGTGGACATAACTGCGCTTCTACGCTAATCCCCCAACTCCACGGGGGATCTGCAAAACTGATCAGATTGAAATATCTGCAAAACTGATCAGATTGAAATATCTGCAAAACGCAGATATTACACAACCATTAAAAATTAAATACAATGTCATTTATATCGCAACTATCGGTTAACTAGGTACAATAATATATACATCAAAATAAAATACAAATTAACATCACATGAAAAATTAAGTTCGTGAAAAGTGATAGGAAGCAGTTGGTACAAATTGAAACCTTTCGATACCTCCAACTTTATACTGGTCGACCAGCGAATTTAATACAGAAAGTTTTGTTGTGTAATTTTTGTTTTTTTTTTGAATAGTTTTGTCAAACCCACGCTGTTAATTTTTATATATGTTTCAGTTTGAAATTCATTTAGACCGTCAACAAATCTGAAACTATTAGGATGCGACGAATAAAAATTTGAATGAAATTTCGAATGTTGAAATTTCAACAATTTGCGGACAATATGGACATACATGCCCATATTTTGGGAGGGATTTTGAGTCCTCCTCAATATAATTTTAAATTAAATAGTCCATAAATAGCACGCGTTTCTCATCGTTGTTTGAATGGGCGCAAAGTCAAAAGCTATACAATCTCCCACACAATCCGGGCCAAGAAAAATTAGCCCAAATAAACATTTTACAAATTTCCCAATTTCAGAATTTGTATCCAAATATTCCTTCATTAGGCCACTTTTTTTATATTGCGCATCCAAGCTTGGGACAAATGGAACCTACACCCAACGATATTCGCATTTTCCCACATTGACTTTGCAGCTAAATGAATAGACTCTTCAAAGTCAACTACTATATCAGTTGATTTGAATAGGATATTTAATTTTATGCATTCAGCACTAATTAATTTTAAACATATTATATATGCGTTATATGTTTTATTTGGTAATAATCAAAATACCAATGGTATATAGTGCCCAGTTTATACACCATCTATTGAAAACATTTGACAAAAGAATTTAGAGGCGTAATTAAATGTTCCGTCCACAAATTTTTTTGCACAACTGCACAAAAATGATAAATTTTCTGTGCAAGAAAAATTATAATATTCTAAGTCATGTCGTATGTCAATAAGAACTGTTCATTTTTTGATGTCATAATATTTAAATTATGAAAAGTGTGTGCACCTCTGAAATATTTTTAGGCAGATGAGGTAAGATTGAACGTCTAGCAGTATAAATACACTTATTTGTATTATAAAAGTCTTTGGAATTCAATTCGACTTATTGAGACCAGGGATTGATTTAATTCTTGGTGTATGATTTTCAATGGCCTTTCGGTTAAGTCTTCGGTGGTTTTCCTCTTTGCTCCATTTGAAACTAGTTGACGGTGAATATTTTCGTCCATCTTGTGGTTGGTAGTGGCACTGATTTTTCTGTTATAGAAAAAACCGTAACTTACATATTATATTAAAGGTATTAACTACAAAATGATGGTTGTACTCACCCAAAACTATTGTTAAGTCTTTATCGGTATACAGCCAGGAAGTACAACTTTTTTCCGCACACCTTCACTTTACGCCAAATTTCGTTTTGCCACAATTTCGCAATTTATAGTTTTCGAACAATAGTTTTTAGTTGTTTACCTCTCTGACTGAAGATTTTCTGAATTGCCTCCATGGTGCTATTTGTCGCAGGTTTCAAGTTGAACAACATAATATGATTTAAACTATTTCTATAGCACTGTCTTATTTATATCTAAGTAACCACCCTCTTCACCTTATTACAAAATTTACCACCCTATAATATCAACAGAAACTCGTGGTAAGATTCAAAAACATCAAGTACTTATTACAACTCATTGGGGCTTAAGTTAATGTAATTGTCCTGTTCGTGGGGGTGCCAAAAGGTCACTTTTATTTTAGAGCGCAGCAATCCCCCGAATTTTTTTTCCCTTTTTGCGTAAGGGAGTACCTCAGGTACAGGAGCGCAGCTCTGCCCTGCCCTTGTAAATACTATTGCTAGAAATCCGAAAACCAGAAACCAGAAGCTTTAAACTCCATATTATTTGGTTATTTGAAAACTAGCAGTTTCAACCTTCAAAATTTCGTTGATAACGTTGACGTCTATTGTAGATGCCATTTATGCAACAAATGCTAACCATTTCCATGTTAGCGATTACAAATGACATCCACCTACCTGTAAAATAAATCTAATGTTTTGTTTTTTTTTTACTTATACCTAATACACGTTCTAGGGCTCTCCTATTCGCATCCTGCTCTTAAACTTGGCGAGCGTACTTGAAAGGCTCTCTTATGCACTTGAATCATGATATACTATTTATTCATTTTTAATTTTTAATTTTCACGAGAACGAAACCTTTCAATGCACTGAAGCTCCTGATCTCGTGTAGTGAAATCCATGAATACAAAACTGCAGTCGAGCACTCCTTCGCGACCTATTATAAATAGGTTGTAATACAAACATCGATTATTCACATGTTTACTTAATATACAGTTTTACCCTACAAAAGCAGTTTTAATGTGGAATGGTTTTGGAACGATGTAATGTTTTGTGAGAAACTTTTGCACTCCTATATATCGATGAGGCCCAGTTATATGATGAATATTGAACGGAATATTATTATTGAATTACGCCGTCGTTTTCGCTACAAAGTTCAAGTAATCAAAAATCCAACTTTTTTTTAAAGTTATCAGTATCATATAATGTTGCATTAATATAGTTGAATGTTTCCTTATTCCTTATTTACAATTCCATTGATTTATCTGAATCTACATTTCACGTTGTTAAATTGGAAAAGTGTTCTGTAATTTACCATATATCCATTCGAGTTTCGAGTTTATGCCCTGTGGAAAATGTTTAGAAAATGTTCTAGATAAAAGACGATAAGACGATGATAAGAAAAGAAAATGCGAGATGCACGTAAATCGCGCTTTAACCGCATATAAACTAAAGCGCCCGGCACTGGCTACGTGTTTACAATTTTCCCGTACAACAGAGCCATTTTCGCCCATCCTGGCGGAAATTTAGCGAGTCTACGTGCATCTTGCAAGACCAAGACCAGTTTAAAAACCAAGGGGGCGAGCATTACACACATAATAAAACTCATCGTCCTCGTATTTATGAATATGTGCCGCCAGACTGCTGTAACTAGTCATAACGGAAAAGCTCGAGTTACTGCTTCTTACGAAATTCAAGCAAACGAAGTAAATCTTAAACTAACAGCTTTGGAGATGATTCAGGGACGATTTGATTCACATTTTATAGGCCTTTTTTTTCTGACACTTAGACACAATTACGTATTGGGTATTATTTCAAATCTTTGATTGAGGGAAAATAGTGGAAATATTTTTGATTCTCGAATAAAACACGTAAATATAAAGAGAACATGGAAAATATCCACGAAAATTACAATAAATTATAATACTATGACTCTTGGCGACTGTAATTAGACATAGCTACAGAAACAAGCTGTACATGCAATGCGTCCCGGGAGAAAGGAAAATAAATATTTACGAATATAATTTCTTTCACGAAATCCTTGAAACACGTCAATTTTTAATTCGAGGGGGATAACTTTTGACAAGCAATTGATGTTTAAATGTTTAACCTCCTTGACGCAGGAGAGATAATCCCAACTTTTTTAAGTTTAAGTAGTGGTTGTGTAAAACACATTTTAATTTGCAATACAACGGTGTCCCCCTTGAATAAAAAGTTTACGTGTTTCGGCGATTGTCACTACTGATTTATTTAGTCACTGTAAATGTATCTTATGCATAGCGCCATCTGCCGAGAAACATCAACAAAGTTACGACGTTTTTCTGGTGCGCTTACTATACAGGGTGTCCCAGTTATCGTGCTCTATATGGATATTCGTGAATGGTAAAAGGATAGAGAGTAGATTAAATTAGGCAAAATAATCTTGAGGCCGAAGCTTACCTATTAGGGAAAGTAAAAGTTTCAAAAATTGAATGGTCTTACTGCCAATGACGAAAAACAAAAACTGAATTTTCAAATTTAGACTATTTTTAAGAGGCTTAAACGCTTTTAGTTCATAAACCAGGCCGTGGAGGGGCAAGGAACGTAGGCTTGAGTTGAGTTTGTAAGGCGGGGATATTTTGCACAGCACCCAAATAAAGAACCGATCGTCAAACACCCCGAGCCACAATACTCGTAAATAAAATAATAAATTAACCTTTTTTCACAATATTTCTTCGCAAATTAATCGTCAATATTGAAATTTAGCAAAAATATTAAAGAATAAAAAGTGTTTGCGCAATAATTCCCTACAATCACGCAACGGGGTTTTTACATTTTTTTGTTAATTGAAATTGTTTATATAAAAAGTTATTACAAATATCTCGTATAGAGATCTGAGAGATTGTAGATAACTAGTTTTTAGACTTGTATGCGCGAATACATTCTTTAATTGTGAACGTTGGCTGTATAATTAAGTAAGAAAGAATTGGTGATGGTTAAGGCCTCTTAAGTGAGTGAATATTCAAGTGGCATTTGTTTAATCCCATAGCATGTAACCTTTTAATTTAGCGACGTGTGGTCGTCTCCGCTCATTGCCCCTTAATCCCTCTGCGAGAAGATTAAAAAGTCAAATATTTTTATGAAACATTTAATCCTTTTATTACGCACGAGTCCGGCGCTGGTCGAATTAAACCCCGGAGGGGGAGGCCGGAATGATTCCCGCCGCGCTATAACTCGGCCGGACCATTAAAAATGTAATCGCCCCCCGTTTAGGTATTCGCGAGCCGGCCCTGGGGCTTTAAAACTTCTCGGGGGCGGCGGGGGGCAATTAGAGTCTCGTGCGGATTTTTCGCCGGCTCGATAAGGAGCGTTAAAGTTTTAACGGCGCCCGCGCGGTTCTCGGGGCAGGGGAGCGGCAGTTCAGGGTACAAAGTGGGTAGTTATGAATGGAGGGCGTACAAATGGCGTGGGGCATTATCCGGGGGGCTAATAGCCCCGGGCTGCCGTAACGCGATGCCTTATGACGATGCGTCCTTAATTAAACCGTTAGCAGGCGGGCGTGTTCAGTTGCAGGCTCAAAGCTCTCATCCATTAGTTGGCAGCATTGTCGGAAATTTCACAATATATATATATATATATATATATATATATATATATATATATATATATATATATATTATATATATATTTTTTTTAATGCAAATATGAACATCCAGCTACATACAGTCAAAGCTGTAGATACTGTATTTAAATTTTACGAAAAGGTAATGATTATTTATCTACGACTAATTTATAATGTAAGTATTATACTTGGGGTTTTTGCAGTATAATGCTATATATTTTTCCCTTAGGGAATAATAACTAGGGATTAATAGTCATTATTTCCTCTTGCACTCCAATTATAAAATTTCTCAAATTTAATAATACCATGGAAACAAATTACACAAAACAATGACACTTAAAAGTGTAATTGTCAAACGCGTAGTGTTTGTGTATTTGTATAGAGATTGATGAAAATGAAGAGTCTTTTACTTACACACCTCCAAAAATTCTACAACTAGCTACAGCAATAACATCTACCTAGATACCGGAAACATCGAATTCCATTTACAATCAAACGTACGCAACCTTCAACAAATGGCGTCTTCAAAAGAACACAAAATCATTTTCCGAAAATGTTCTACTAGCCTATTTAGCCTTAGATAAAGTAGAGTATACTACTCGCAATAATGGCTATTATTACCTCGCAATGTTTCTCCCTCGCCGCTCACGCGGCTCGGTTCGTAAATATTCCTCGAGGATAATAGCTATCATTATTGACTCGTGGTATAATCTACTATTAAGGCATCGCTCAAGCTAGAGTCAATCTTTCCAAAGTTGAAGATAATATACATTAGCCGCATAGACCTACCGAATGTCTTCATGTGAAGGCCCCATAATATTTATATTACCAACAAACATTTTTATAGCATGAAATGGATCCAAAATTGTATTACGAGCCCTAACAACTATATGTTCGGTCATTTCATAATTTCTATCTAAAAATTGTTATAACATAAAGTGCTATAAGCAAATCATATTTATTATATATTTTTTTTCGTAAATTTTCTATCATCAGTATTCTGGCTGCACTTTGGTGATAAAATGTAATAAGAATCACAATTTATGTTTGTCAAAAAACAGTTTTGTTGCTCTAAAACCGACAATTAAATGTTCGGTCAAAATATTATGCATTTTAGATACATCACCAAATTAAAATCTAGATAGCTGTGGATGCTGTTTTTACGTTTAAGCAAACAAGACGTCTTGATAACCCATGTCTTAGTGTGTTCGTCAACTTTAAGTGAACAGTTAGCTTAAAAATGGCTCGAGGTGTGGCAACTCTCAAAAAAGTAAGAGATTTAATAATGAGCGTGTTTTGACGGGAAAAAATTTAGACAAATTACCAGAGACTTGTAATTATCAAAATGTAAGGTAACTTAAACTTACATCATAAAATTATATGATAAAAACGGTAACACTGATATTAAGGAAAAAGGCTCACGACGTTCCTGTTTAGTTTCGGATCGACAATGAAGAAAGCTAGTCAAAACCTGCAAAAATAACAGAAGACGCACGTCAGAGAAATAATGACCGAGTGGAATGAGGCTGCGGGATATCTCTTTCCAGGGAAACTTGCAGAACGGACACGATTTGTTTGGTGTACAGAACAGCGACCATAGATACATGAGCAGTGTAGCAGTGTCCATTATTGTTAGTGATGAATCGAAATTTAATGTGTATATGGAAGATAATCGAAACAGAGTGATTAGAAACAATAAATAGGCGTTTAATAAGGGCGTTCATTGCTTAAAGCGTACTGTCTCAAGTTTCCTTCGGGGTTTATGATATTTGGTTGTATGTCCGCAAAGGGCATAGAAAATATCTAGTTCATCAACGTAACCGTTAACGATGTAAAATACCAAAAGATACCCGAAAATAATTTAATTCTCAGTATTGAAAACTTGTTCGCCGCGGTACCTTTTATCTTCCATCAAGATGAAGCATCAAGCCATACAGCCAAATCAAACGAAAATGGTTGGAAATCCATTACAAGGCAGTATTGGATTCATCTTCCAGCAGCCCAGACTAAAACGTCATCGAAACTCTTTGGCACAAAATGAAACTGCAACTGAGAAACAATCCACAAAGAACTCAGGAACGTTTGAGTGCTAAACTTCAAGAAGAATGGGTCTCAGTGACAGTAGAAGAGTGTCAATCACTTCTAAATTCCATGCCTAGAAGCATTTGAGCAGTAATTGCAGCAAAATGCGATGTTACGCCGTATCAAATAGCCATACAGCCAAATCAACCGAAAATGGTTGGAAAACCATTACAAGGCAGTATTGGATTCACCTTCCAGCAGCCCAGACTTAAACGTCATCGAAACTCTTTGGCACAAAATGAAAGTGCAACTGAGAAACAATTCACAAAGAAGTCAGGAACGTTTGAGTGCTAAACTTCAAGAAGAATGGGTCTCAGTGATAGTAGAAGAGTGTCAATCTCTTCTAAATTCCATGCCTAGACGCATTCGAGCAGTAATTGCAGCAAAATGCGATGTTACGCCGTATCAAATTGATAAATTGTTACGTCTTATTTTGAAGTATTAATTTGGCCGAACATTTAATTGTCAATTTTTGTTCATTAAAATATTTTTTTTACAAACCAAAAATTCAATGTTGTGTTATACAGGGTGTCCGGAAAATACGTGTACAACGTTTGACGACAGACTCCTGACGTCAAAATAGGTCGATCTAAGCCGACTTAGTTATATCCAAAATTGTCTCGTTTAGCCGGTAGAGGGCGTCAAAAATTAATATCAATGACGTTTAATAATTTGACAATTAATCAAGTATAATATTTACTCAAGTATACGATCAACATTATTGAATTACAAGTTCATTTTACCATTAAAAATGGAAAATTATACAAACTCTCAGAAAGTTGACATGCTCCTGGTATACGGGTTTTGTCGAGGAAATGGGCGTCAGAGTGTTAGGGTTTACATGGAGAGGTTTCCTAACCGTCGAATACCAAACCACCAAACATTTGCCAATATTGAGCGTCATCTTCGGGAAACGGGCAGTTTTGAGAAAAAGTTTGAAGGCAGGGGTCGTTTGCGAACAACTCGAACTGTGGAAACAGAAGAGATGATTCTGGAAAGAGTTGAAGAAGAACCAAGTACCAGTACCCGTCTCTTAGAACGTGAGTTAAATGTCCCTAAAACGATTGTCAATGAGGTTTTAAGAGAACAGTTGTTACATCCTTACCACATACAAAAAGTCCAGGAACTTTTAGCGACTGATCCCCCCATGCGGCTTACATTTTGTCAATTTATTAGAAACAAAAGAATCCTTGTTCCAAATTTTTGTAGAAAAATTATGTTTACTGACGAGGCATGCTTTACAAGATCTGGGGTAACCAATCTGCACAACGAACATATTTATTCCGATGAAAATCCACATGCCATTAAAGTTGCACATCATCAGCATCAATTTAAAATTAATATTTGGGCAGGTATTATTGATCACTACCTTATTGGTCCCATTGTTATTCCAGACAGGTTAGATGGAAATATTTATTTAAATTTTTTGCAAGACACATTACCAATTCTTCTGGAGAATTTGCCCATTTTACTTCGGAGGGAAATGTGGTATATGCATGATGGTGCCCCGCCCCATTTTTCCGTTGCCGTTCGGCAATACTTACATCATCAGTATCCCAACCGATGGATTGGAAGAGGCAATGATGCACCAGTAAAATGGACACCACGTTCTCCTGAGTTAAATATGTGTGACTTCTTTTTGTGGGGCGCTATTAAAACAGAAGTTTACAAGACTCCGGTAAACACACGCGATGATTTATTGCAGCGGATTTTAAATGCAGGCAACCATTTTAATAATCCCGAGACATTAGATAGGGTCCAATATCATTTTTTAAAGAGTGTTAATAAGTGTATTCAGCAAGATGGCGGTCATTTTACACATTTGCTTAAGTAATGTTTTTGTTTTACTTAGTTTCTTACAATAGATACTTTCAACTTTGTTATACTTTTGTTTTTTTTGACGCCCTCTACCGGCTAAACGAGACAATTTTGGATATAACTAAGTCGGCTTAGATCGACCTATTTTGACGTCAGGAGTCTGTCGTCAAACGTTGTACACGTATTTTCCGGACACCCTGTATATTATCATCGTGATGTAGCCAGAATCATAATGATTCTAAAATTAAAAACAAATACATTAATAAATGTATTTGACTAGTAACAATACATAAAGAAAAACAAATTTAGGTAGTAATTATGAAGTGGCCGAACATATAGTTGTTAGGGCTCGCATATCTAAAACCTAGATTCTCTAAAGGTCATAACGCGCCATTGAATCTACTAAGTTGTAGAATTAAATAACAAACTTTTGAAAATTTAATAGCAGTCCGAAACTGGTTCTCAAAAACTTGGATTTTTTAGAACTGTACTTAATTTCATCTATATTCAATTTGCGCATACTTAAGTGGTATGATTTTTTTTTCTCTTATAAAATATATGCTGTTTACGTTAAGGTTGTATTTACATTTTTTATATTCAATTATCCCATATTTTCTACATTATTGATAAAGAACAAAACAGTACCCACTTTCCGTTGTTAATTATTTTCAACAACTTTTAAAATCTTGATTTCGTTCTAATAGTTATTTATGTACCAAGAGCTTTATTCCGATGATATTGCTAGGAGCGTGACGTGTCCAGCGCGATAGCCTCTGGTCCGAGGGATGAATGTCGCCCGACCGGCATTATCAGCTAATAACGGTCGTGGTGCATGCAAGATTTTATTTTTCAATAGATATATAAAATTCATTATACATTACAATAAATTATGATAAAAGTAATGCCTTCACGTATCGTGACTTTGACGTTACCAAGGACGTTGTGTATCAATTAATTTGTAATACTTCAACATGCGTCAAGAAACGAATCCTCCGGCTAATATTTTGGCAAAAGAAAGAAAGGCCACAGAAGATATATTGTCTACGAAATCTAGGTAAGTTACGAAAACCATTTTATATAATTTTTATTTCGTAAAAGTAAATTTATTGCATACAAAGAAAAACTGGAACATATACCTACTCAATCACGGTCTAAGTTGTTCGATTTTTTAAGTTTTTTGCACAAGGTATGACGTTTCTAAATTTTTTAAATGCTCAAACAATGTCAACATTTTTTTTCGTAATTTAGAGTTTGATGTAGAATCTCTGAGAATTCCTTGATTTTTTAAGTTTGGCAAATATTTTTCAAATGTACAGGGAATCTCCGCATTTACGTCGTAATTTTTTTTGTGGAAACTCATTTTTCCCATAATTTTCTACCTATTTATCAATGATTTAAAAACCATCACTGTAACTCCGCATTCATTGTACGAATTTTGTAGTTGGTTTTTGTAGAACTCTGGATTTCTTTCATATTTCAAATGCTTATTAAAGATTTTTATTTTTTTTTCCTTGAATCTAAGCATTTATATCGTAATTTTGTAGTTTTCATGGAAACCCTTTTCCCTTAATATTTTTAAATGTTTGTGAAGATAACAAATCATAGAATCTTCGCATTTATGAAAAATAAATGTAAATTTGAAGTTTATTTATGTGGAAATTATGTTTTTCCTTGATATTTTTAATGATTGTCAAAGATTCTAAATTTGCTTGTAGATTCGTAAGTGATTTTCTTCGCAAGGTTGGAGTTTTCATGAAAACTCTTTTTTCTTTGATTTTTTTTATTGTCAACTATTAAAAACAAATCATAGAACCTTCGATTTTTAATTTTGTAGTTTGTTTTTGTGGAAACTCTGGTTCACTCTCTTTACTACAGAGTAATGTAGTTGTAATGTAGAGTAATGTAATATAATGTAGTTCTAATCTAATCTATTTAAATTATTTGCGTATATACAGGAAACATTCCAGAAACGTTATAAAACATATTTGATTTCCATCTTGAACAGTATCTATAAAAATCCAGTGTAAATTTTTTGTCATGAATGCTTTGTACTAATTTCTTGATATTTTTAATAATTAAGTTTAAGGTGTTATCCATATTACCAGTTATGTATTTAAGGTATTATTATTCTGTACGTACTGGTAGAGTTATTTTTATTTTATTGTTTATTTATTTTATTTTGCCTGACTAGTTTCAGGTTTTTAACAAACTATCATCAGAGGCGTGATATTTCTACAAAAAATACAATAATTATGTTAAATATAAATTAGCGTTAAGTATGTTATAAAAAATGTTCAAGTATAAACTATAATAATATTTGTTGTGTTCATTGTTGTAGTATGTATAAATTATTTAGTATTTATGTAATTTGTTAGTGTTAATATAAATTAAAATGTGTGAAACTATCTTTTTTGTGAATATTAATTTTGGTAATAGAAAGTGAAATCAATTCTTAAATAGGTGGTTATTTTTTTTTTTATAATTGTAAATGATTCTGAATTTTTTCTAAGCATTTCTCGTCACAATTTTGCATTTTTTTTACAAACTTTCTTATTCATTAGATTTTTAAATGTTTGTCAAACATAAAAAAAATAGAACCTCTGGTAAAACTGTTGAAGAAGAACGAAGTCTAGGGGCACCTTTAGACATGAATGTTCATTATTTGCGTATGCATGTACATACGGACTTACATTTTTATCATATCGATGCAGGTGTTCACATTTTTCGGTAAAATACCGTCCGGAATTTCATGTTTTACTGTGTCTGGAACGAAAACCGCCAATGCGCTCCGAAAAACGCTAATCTCACACATTCCTCTCCTTTCGTTTCGTATAATCTTCGTGCTCGCTTTGATGCATCCACTTCTGACTCTGTAGGAGCATTGTTGTGTGATTTTGGCGAGTTGCGTTTTCCTCACCTGCATTATTAATAGATTCTCCACCTCTGCGTTATCTCCCCGTATTTCCTCTACGCAGTAGGTTGAGTGAAGTGTTTTGTGATTTGCGTACGTTAGGGCCTCCAGTTTCGTCTCCATTATTCCATGCTGCTCGATGATTGTATTGGGTAATCAAAAACTGTAGGTGTTAATTTAAGGTAATTGTGATAAAACTTTTTTATTTATTACATTCGAATTACATCGTACCAATTTATAAAAAACAAGCAGCCTTATTCATAAAAAATTAAACCGTGGTTTAGCGGTGTTTTACAAAGGGTTACCAAGGTTACTGCGATTAACCCACCGTTAACCCGCGGCTTATTTTTTTATGAATAACACTAAGATTTTTATTATTGTCAAGTATAAATTGAAGACTGCTGCAACAAGGGAATAAGTCTATTTTCTACAAATTGGGATGAGACCGTTTTTTTTTTTTTTTTAGATAATACTGTTTGGTTCACCGTTTGGTAGAAGAACGGGGCACAACTTTTGTAAAGTATTGCGTGTTTAATAAATATTTAACCGGGAAAAACTATTCTCTTTAATGGTAAAGAACTGAAACTTTTTTCTTTTATTCCCTTGTTGAGAACTAACTGTAACATTTTCATAAATGTCGAGTGTTGCATTGAAAACTGAAATATTTTTTGTAATTAGTATAATTTTGAAATCTAAACGATATATTTTAGTAAGCTACTTAACGTTTGCAGTTTTCACAATCATACCTTTTGAAAACAATTGCATTTAATTGCATAATGCATTGAATATAATTTCATTTTTAAATAATTAATAATTGAACATATTTATGGAGCTTAAACTAAAAGTTCCAAAATATGTAATTGAGTAAAACGTTTCAATAAATTATTTTTCATACACGATATATGCCAGTTTCGCAATATTTGTGCAGATTATATATAAACACGATAAAACATAGTGGCAATTTAATTTTAAACGCGTGCATTGTTTACATTTATTATCGGACATTCAAAGCCCGTTACACTGTGCGAGCATTGTAGTAACACATTAATGCCCGGCATGCATTAAAATTATCGACGCCATCATTATTTAACAATGATCCATCCGGGCAAATCATGGAACGCTACTTCGCAGTGATTATGCAAATCGTTGCACACCCGGGGACTGAAGACGTGGTCATGTGCTGCTGTTATTTTCCGTATTTGTCATTCCGGCACGGGCATCGATTCCGAGGCGAACACCCCGAGTCCCGGAGCCCAGGAGCCACGAACACAGGACAGGAGGCTTCCGTTCAGACATCAATCACCGGCAGTGCAGGAGGAAGTGGAGCGAAGTAATTTTTTGTTGTTGTGGGCGTCCGGAATTTGCTTATTAAATCACAAACGTGGCGAGAATGAATATGTTTAAGCTCTAAAGACAGTTATTTATCGACGGCTCGTTGCCACTGTTATAGCCATAACCATTCGAACTTAATGTAACGGGGGTGTTTATAACATTTTTGTGGGCAAAAATAAGCTGAATCGTTATTCATGTAGAGCTCGTTTCTGGTGCGATGTAAAATTACAGTTTGAGCTCAATAGTATATATTTGCATTAACTTTTTGGGAAAATATATAGTTCAATAAAAGGTTACTTATAGTACTTGACAAAAAATTGTACTTTTCCCTACCTGAAATTTATCTGCTAACCGCATCATAGACCACCCATCTTCAATTTTCGTACAAATTCTACCTTCCTGAACGTCATTTAAAAGAGGCATTTTACAATTTTTCAATTTTTTTAGTTACTCATCTAAAATTAAAGCAAACTTGCTTTGTTGTGAGGTTTTTTTATCTAGTACTGTAAGAACTAATCGAAGATCGATGGCTCATTTTTCTTTAAAGATTGTTAGATTCTACTTTAAGATTATTAGAAAGGCAACATTGCTTTAACTTGTATCATTTATTTTCCAAAGCAGTCTTTCATTTTTCACACTTTTGTCATCAGGCATTAAACTCGATTTTCTTAAAAAAAAAATGTTTTGCAACTTCATGGTATTTTTAGATATTCGTGAAGAGAAAACATATTCTATCAAATTTGTTAATTGGTTGTTTAGGTTGCCATTTAAAAAAAGTATTGACAAATTGTGGCAAATTATTATATATCTTTAGTTACAAACTTTTTGTTTTCTAAAAATAATAAAATCTGCTCCAGAGAGGAGATTCCTTACGTTTTACTATACCGAGCGTCTTTTTAAACTCTAAACATAGGGTATGTTCGTTTTAAATCGACGGGATCAAATCAATGCTTAAATTCAATGTATATGCAAACAAATTTACTAGCGTGTGTAACTCGATTATCTAAATAAAATGACAAATACATAACGTATATTTACGTAATGTATAAAACTTCAAAACTGTTGACAGAAAATGTATTCAATGCAAGAAAGTATTTAAATAGTTCAATAGCGAGTAGAGGTTTCTTTTTATTGACAATGGAAATAATTCTTGTTAACACATGTTGAACAAGTAACAAAACCACAAACACAATAAAAAAAATAAAGCAATAACATAATAATAGCAAATATTCGGAATGGCCGCCACCCTGTTCCAAGCAATAAGCAAGTTTATGATGCAATTCTTGCACTGCATTTCGCATAAAGTTTTCATTCAACTCTTGGCAAGCTCTAATGATTCGTTCTGTTAATTCCTCACTTGATTGAATTTCTACATGATTCTAAATTACATTATGTAGATATCCCCAGAGAAAGAAATCATTAACGGAAAGGTCTGGCGACCGCGCTGGTCAGGCTATAGGACCAAATCTCCCGATCCAACGTTCACCGAACACATTATTTAAATAATTTGTAACTATTCTAGCTGAATGAGCTGAGGCACCATCTATCTGTAACCAAATATTATCAATATTTAGTGGTTCAATTTCAGGAATGACTTGGTTTCTTAAAAGTCTAAAAAATTCATTTGTATCTAAATTGCCATCAATAAAAAATGATCCAATTAGCCTATTATTTATTATGCCTGCCCACACATTAACTCTTTCTTGTACTTGATGACGAATTAAATTTTGAATATGTGGATTCGAGCGGGCCCAGTATCTGTAAAGAATATTATGGAGTAAATCAAAGAAATAATGAAATTTTTAAAATACTGACCGATAATTTTGTGAATTAACTTCTCCATTTATACTAAAAGATGATTCGTCCGTAAACATAATATTTTCTAAAAACTGTCTAATTTCATCCTCTTCGCTGAGGTATTGATGGTTTCGAAACTTGTATGATTTATACCTGAACTCCTTTAAAACTTTTCGGATTTAAAATCGGAAAATTCCGAAGTAGTAGCTCATTTGTGTAATGGAAGATATTGGTTCTTCTTCAGCATAACATGACAGGTTTAATTTCATTTCTTCAGTCAATACGTGGCATCTCCCAGTTATTTTATGATGAATCCTGTACTATTGGATTTGGCGATTATATTACAAATTGTTCCGATTGATGGTATTGGTCTCTCAGGATAATGCACAGAAAATAAATCGCGCACAGTCTGTATACTAATGCCACATTGGTGCCAGTGCACTAATTGTATTTTTCTTGCGTTGAATACATTTTCTGTATACAGTTTTGACGTCTTATTAAATACGTTATGAATTTGTCATTATTTTTAAATAATTGATTTACGCACGCTAGTAAATTTGATTGCATATACATTGAATTTTAGCATTGAATTTGGCCCCGTCGTTTTAAAACACTAAAACCCTATGTTCAGAGATTAAAAAAACGCGCGGTATACAGTGTGGAAATTAAGTAGCCGATAAATTCGGTAACTCCGTTAATATGTATGAGAGAGAAAAAATCTAAACGGGAGATAGCGATATAAATTACTGCGCAGAAAATATTTTTTTCAGATTTCAAGTTATGACGTCATTAATGTTTTTTTAAGTGACAACCTACATTTTTTATTTTTTACTTCGGTAGTGCTTTTTATATGTTTTCAACCATTTTTTTTTTTCAACCATTTCAATATTTTTTTGTTGGTTTTAAACCCCGATAGCTAGGATTAGTTTATTTATTTCATTAATCTTTTTTAACTTTAAGGCCATTTTTCTAGATTTTTTCTTATGTAACCTTATTTTCTTATGTTATAACCTTTTGAATAGGTTACATAAGAAACAAACCTAGAAAAACGGACTTAAAGTTAAAAAAAGATTAATGAAATAAACAGATTAATCTTAGTTATCGGGGTTTAAAACAAAAAAAATATATTAAGGCTTCGACAATTACTGCAAATGTTCAAACTGATGATCCTGCACCATCTGGAAAAACTCAAACAGTAATAAAATGCATTCACCACGTTGTAAAGCATTCGTTATTATCCTACACTCACGCCGAATTCTTTTTTTAAAGTCCTCTATACCATGTTTTTAAAGTGCCCCCATAGAAAAAAGTCTAATGGCGTTAGATCAGGGGACCTAGCGGGCCATTCCACTGTTTACTGTGTTTCCACTTTATGGCCGTTTTTTTTTTAAAACATTTCTAATGTAACCTATTCAAAATGTTGTATGGTTTAAAACAGATTAAAAAGCTCTACCGAAATAAAAAATGCAGGTTGTCATTTAAAAATAACATTAATGATGTCATAACTTTTAAAATGTTGTTTGTTTAAATCTGAAAAAAAATATTTTCATATGCGCAGTAATTTATAACGCTATCTCCTTTTAGATTTTTTCTCTCTCATACACATTAACGGAGATACCGAATTTATCCGCTACTTAATTTCCACACTGTATATAGTTTACTATATATGAGAAAATAAAAAACAAATCTTTTATGTTTGAATTCTTGTGAATCATATTATAAATAGGTAGGTACTTATTTCTAGTCATCACAACTATTTAATTCATCTTTCGGTATGAAATTGTTGCGACATTTTTAATAATTATTATTAATGGTTAGTTGTAATTATGCAGACCGTGGAATTAGTACCTAGTAGTTCATTTCATGTTGGAGCATTAATTATGGGCGAAATCGCTCGTCCAATTCCATATTGTGGAGTATGAGATCATATAGGAGATTAATGAACTATATTTAACATTCATTCGTTTAATGTGCAATTCGGTCACGTCAAAGCGGCATTCATCAAAGGCAATGACAAAGCTACGGGTGCGGTCTGGGGTGGAATTTCGAATATTACTGCCCGGCGCATCCACCAAAAGTATGACTGATAATCATTGACTTGTAGTATACACGAATATTTTGAATATAATTAAAAAAAAATACATGTTTCATATTTACATTGGGTGTTCCAAATTAAATATGCACCATTGCTAATTTTATCATTTGAGCTACGACGCGGTTAAATGAGTGGAGTAGTACGATATTTTATTGCGATTTCAGTGATGAAAACTGAAAATGAAACAATTGAATGAACATCGCATAATCGAGATATTTTCTAAAACAACATTTTTGTAATGAAACACCCTATATGTTTTATTACAGTTTCGTAGAGCATACGATTATGAACAAACAGGTTCTAATGCATCATAAAAAAATCAGAAATAAGGAAGTTTTTGAGATGTTTTAGATACATTTTGTTGTATCAAAAAGGTATGAACTACCCATTTCATTCTGTTTAGTTTCCATCTGTCAAATTGTTATTGTACTGTGAATGTAAATTTAACGCAAAACTTCTTAAGCATTGCCATTCCATATCTCAGAATGTTGTTTTGAAAAAATGTGATAATACGCTAGAAGCATTTCTGATTATTTAATAATTTTGTGTCTGGAGGAAACTATTTTGATCTAATTTGTTTTCTTTATTTGTTTCAGGTGAGTGTTTCTTTCCCTCATCTGTATTTGTTTCGCACTGACGATTTTCTTAATAAGGTAAGGAAATAAGGTTCGAATTTAGTTATTTCTCTTTAGATGTCTACAATTCGCAAATTTTATTTTGGCATCTCGTATTTATAAAATTCGTAATAGTCCAGTCAAATTAGTCAAAAAAGGCAGGATTCAGACCTTTTTTAATACCGGGGTTTCTCTTTATAAAATTGTAGTTTTGTTTGGTTTGTTATGTCAGAAAACATATGTCACTAACGCGGCGGCTCGCACGTTGGTGCAACAATGGAAATATATACAGGGTGAGTCAACAGTGCGGGATCGGAGGATATCCAAATGCAATATTTTGTTTATCAATGTTCAATATTTAAGAAAGAAAGTTAATGAATTAGAAGCAAAATTAACTGATGAAAGTCTCATCTATTCTGCAATCTTCATTAGTGAACACTGGCTGGAACAACATGAAATCCAAAAGATGAGGGTGGGATCCTACGTCGCAATAAGTTTCTTCTGCCGCAAAAGCCCTTATGGCGGATCTGTACTGTCCACTCTCGGAAATTAGACCATCACGAAATTAGAAAAAAATAGCGACTTATCAGATGAGGGGGTTTGTGAACTATCAGCTGTTAAACTAATCACACAAAATTGAATAATTTGTGAATGCATACCGCCCACCTGCAGGAGATTTTATCATATTCATGGAAATCACTAATGCAGTGTTATCCTCAATTAGGTTGGACCAGAATAAACTCGTATTTGGCGGATATTTTAACGTGCATTTCAATACTCCAGAAGATAAAGCAGTCGCGTTATGTGGACTAATGCTGAGCTACCGGCTGGAACCTACGGTCAGTTTTAACACAGGAAACAATAACTATTTGGATAATATGTTCACGATATACATAAACACGAATACACTATTAACCCAGTAACTAGAACAGCAGACCACTCTGGTATATCTATATGTTATACGTCACACGTTGTTGATAAGCCTATCAAAATTTCCAAAAGACCGCGTACGCAAGTATGAAAGTCTATCTATTTTTTTCTCTAGTTAAGCAGGTTAATTGTAATTTCTTAGATAACAATGATCTGAATATAAACAACAAATTTTCAACATTCATGGATAAGCTAATATGCTGCATGAAGTTGGCATTTCCCGAAACAACAGCCACTTACAGGTACAGGAATAAATCGATAAAAAGGTTCAATGAGAACCTGAGGCACTTGGGTCAAAACCTTGAACTTCTTAACGATCTACACCTCCATAGCCCTGACGATAAAGAGCTAATGTCCTGGAGCAACGAGTATCGCAGTAAATACCAAGCGGCTCTTAGAAGCGTCAAAATTAGAGCCAACGTGTTGTTAACTCGGAACGAAACATTGGAAACAAAACTGAAACCTGTGATATAGACTCCAACAACTGTAATATGTTTTTTACTTCAATTGCAGAAGAAATCACTAGTGATATCCCACAAGTTAAGTAACACAAGTTCATTGTCTAATTTTAATATATGTGAGTGTACAAGTTTGTTCTTGTTCAAACCAGTGTCCTCTGTCGCAGTTCTAAATGTATAGACAACCTGAAACCTTCAGGAAAACAGAGATATTTACGGAATGAATATTGGACTCATTACGTGCATCCAAAACACTATAATTACATCCATTACCAAACTTATTAATATGTGCATTGAAGGTAATATTTTCCCTGATTGCTTTAAAATCGCTAAAGTTATTCCAATACCCAAAAATGTAGATACTAAAACCTGTAACAATTTTATTGCTTTGCTACCAGTAGTGTCCAAAGTTTTTGAACGAATTATTTACAATCAATTATATTTTTACTTTGAAGAAAATAACTTACTTTTTACAACTCAATGTGGGTTTCGAAAGGGGAAATCAACTCTTGAAGCTATTTTGCACCTAATTGAACAATGTTTGCAATGCTTTAGAAATGGTGAATATCTACTGGCCAATTTCCTAGATCTTTCAAAAGAATTTGACTGTGTTCCACATGACATACTGCTACGCAAGTTTTATATGTATAATATATTGCCTGCCACCTGCAGACTATTGCTTTCATAAATACGCAATAGAAAACAGAGTGTCTACATTAATGGCTCATTTTCATCTTATTTGCCATTGCTCATAGGTGTTCCTCAAGGATCTATATTGGGTCCTCTATTGTTTCTGATATATTTCAATGACTTCCTCGGCATATTCGCGGACAGTGAAGGAAGTTGTTTTGCCGACGATTCAAATATCTTAACTCGCAATAAAAACATACAAGGAGTTCGCATCGAGTCACTGTGAAATAAACACGTGTTGACAGCTAGTGCGAATAAAAGTGAATTTTACAGCAGTTTAAGAAGGTTATGGTAACATGGCTTAAGAACAGAGTGCAAGGGAAAGGAACACTAATAAGATAAGTCTGTTTACATATTATTATCAAGTGTCTGAGGCCAATTAATTAAAGATCCCCTCATCCTACTTTACGTAGGTGAGGGGAAAGAAACATCTGGTCGAGTGAGTCAGCCCCACCACAAATATTGTCTAGTGGGGGGCACTCGCAGGCACTCGGTGCTCTAATTTCGCGGCAGTCGGTCAGTCTGGTCGTACAGATGGCAAGTACGCTGCAACAAGCGGTGTCCTCCGTGGATGGAGGACATGCACCCCTAGTGTCCTCCGTGGCCGGAGGACAATCGATTAAAGCTGTTTCAGAGAACAATGTTAATTTACATCCTACCGAGAATAATCTTTCATTCGCATCTGTGGTGAAAGAACATCGTACACCTAATTTTAACTTTCCCCAAAGAGAGCAGGCAATTGTTCTCGACGCGACGGCTAATATCCAGAAGAATGATTACATTGCGGCGGTGGGCAGGTTGATTGGCCCCAGAAACATTACATTTGCGTCCCGTATATCAAACAATAGAATATGTCTGTATTTGTCCTCGAAAGCAGTTGTAGAAGAATTCATGAATAATGAGGGGGGTATTCAAATTAACGATACGTTTATCCCGGCGCGAAGACTGGTGTCACCAGCAAAAAGAATTATCATATCCAACGTTGCGCCGTGCTTACCGCACGATGTTGTAGAAGCTTCTTTAAAGAAGCTGGGTATGAAACTGGTATCCCGTATCAATTTCATAACGGCCGGGCTTAGCTCACAGGAGTATAAACACATACTCAGTTTCAGACGCCACGTTTATGTGGAATTAGAGGAATCAAGCCAATTGCCTGATTCCACTTTAATTCAGTACAAGAATAACACATTCAGAATTTTCTTCTCCACCGATGAAATTCGCTGTTTTATATGTAAACAATTAGGACATATAGCTAGTAAATGTAAATTGCCGGAGCCGGAAGTAGTAAAGGAGCCCTCAGGCAATTGCCCTACAACCTCCGCACAGAATACAAGTTCACCTAATACAGATGACATGGCGGATGGTGGAATCAGTGACAATGATTCAATACCAAACAGCCCATCGGAGTTACCAGAAAAACAAAACACTATCGTAATGACGGAAATCCTATCTCAAGGAGATTCCCCTCAGGAGATAACTACAAATATAAATCAGTACACAGACATTGTCGTCACCCCCCGAATTCCAACAAATCCCAAAAAACGAACGGCTCCTTCATCCACCTCCGAGTCAGTGGGAGGGGATTCCTTAACTGAAGATAAAGCAGAAAAAGAAACAAAGAAACAGGCTACGAAGAAAAAGAAGGAGGGCTCAGAGGACGATCAGGTTTTCGATGAACTCTCCTCTCTATTTGATCACTCAATGGGAGTAATCACCCAAGACGATTTCTGTGAATTTATCACACGGTGTAAAGGGAAACAAAAAATTATTTATATCGCTCAGGAGTACACGATGGATTTGGAATCATTACTTGATATATTAATTAGAGCAGTTAGAAATGTCAAATCTAATAATTTAAAAAGTCGCCTGAAGCGCATAATTAAAAAACTTAAGAACGAGGGCGGTCTGTCATCTGAAATGGATGATGGATGCTCGCTCTCATCACTAGACGACATATAATAAAGATATTCCACATTTTCCTTTCACAATGGAAACTTTACTCCAATGGAACTGCAATGGTTGCGTGGGCCACTATTGTGAACTGAAAATGATACTAACAAAACACTCGCCCTTCTGCATGTGCTTACAAGAAACACATTTTAAACCAAATCAAAACTTTAACCTTAGAAGCTATAAAACACTACGAAAAGATGTCGAACCTGTGCGTCGCGCCAAGGGAGGTGTGGCAATCATTCTTAGAGATAATATTCCATTTCAGGAAATTCCTCTTACCACTGACCTTCAGGCCGTTGCATGCTCGATATCTCACCCAATTAAAATGGCAATATGCAATGTATATCTTCCAGATGCTAATTGGGAACTTAACGATCTCATTGATCTGGTAAGACAATTACCCCTCCCATTTATATTATTGGGAGATTTTAACGCTCACAACCCAATTTGGGGTTCACTGAACAAAGACGTAAGGGGACGTGCAGTCGAAAATCTCCTCGATCAAACCAACGCTGTCTTACTTAACGATGGGTCGCCTACATTCTTCAACGCACGTTCTCCTAGCTTCTCATCTATAGACCTCTCAATTTGTTCTGCGACCCTAGCCACTCAACTAACTTGGCACCCTCTTGACGATTTATATAGTAGCGATCACTTTCCGATTGTTATATCCACAACTGCAACCGGGACGAAACAACTCATCCCACAACGATGGCGCCTCGCCGACGCTGATTGGGATGGATTCCGTCGTGATGTGGAAGTGCTACCTCTCGGTAACAATTCCGACGATGCGCTTTCTGACTTCCAACGGAGTATCTTAGACGCCGCTGGAAGAAATATTCCTATAACAGCAGCCAGTTCGGTAAGAAAATCTGTCCCATGGTGGAATGAGGACGTCAAACAAGCCATTAAACAAAAGAAACATGCCTTCAATGTATTTCGACGACATCCGACGTTGGATAATCTTATAAGTTTTAAGAAATTAAGAGCTTTAGCCAGAAAATCAATATTAGGAAGCAAGAAACGCACTTGGGAAACATATATATCGTCAATCACAGCACAATCCCCCATTTCAGAAGTCTGGAACAAAGTAAGAAACATAGCTGGGAAGAAATTCCCAAACTACACCCCATGCCTCGAAGACGGAAGTGTAGTCATTTCTAAACCTGAAGATGTAGCAGAGGCATTAGCGCTCCAATTCTCATCTGCAAGTAGTACACATAATTATTCCGACCAATTTCTTAACCAAAAAGATCGACTCGAGACTCCTTTAAACTTCGACACACAGAATGAAGAACAATACAACTCTCCCTTCTCCCGTAGAGAGTTGGAATCTTCACTTAGTACGACAGGTAAAACAGCCGCAGGTCCAGATAATATCCCATATGAGATGATTCGACAGCTACCTTCCACGGCGAAAGACTGGCTCATGGAAATTTTTAACCTTATTTGGGCTACTGGAAACTATCCCAACTCTTGGAGAGAAGCTATCGTCGTGCCACTTCTGAAAACCGGAAAAGACCCAAAACTAGCTGCAAGTTATCGCCCTATATCACTAACTTGTTGTATGAGTAAAATCTTTGAAAAAATGATATATAAGCGAATGACATGGCTCATGGAATCCAGAGGTCTGATTGCAAATTATCAAGCAGGTTTCCGAAAGCACCACTCCACTATTGACCATTTGGTCCGTCTGGAGAATGCCATACAGAGTGCCTTCCTGGATCGTAGGCACCTCGTAGCAGTGTTCTTTGATCTAGAGAAGGCATACGATATGACCTGGCGATACGGTGTTCTACAAAAACTCCACGCTTGGGGAATCAGAGGAAACCTCCCACTATTTGTTCGGTCATTTTTGACTGACCGAGGATTTAGAGTTCGGGTCGGGTCATCTTTTTCCTCCTACCACAAATTGGAAAACGGGATACCTCAAGGATCTACGCTTAGCGTAATACTGTTTTCCATAGCGGTAAATGATATCGCCTATAGAATAAGTACTCCTGTACACTGCTGCCTATATGTGGACGACCTTGTCATCTATACGGCAGGAGATACGATGCCTTGTATTAATAATAATCTACAAAATGCTATAAATTCTATAAATGCTGATGCAGAGGGAAGAGGCTTCCGGTTTTCTCCGGAAAAGACATCCTGCGTCCACTTCTGCCGCCTAAGAAAACGTCATCGAGATCCTACCCTTTTCCTTAGGAACACAAAAATTAATTGTACTACATCTCACAGATTTCTGGGACTTGTTTTCGATAAAAAGCTAACATTCTTTGAACATATCAGCGAGCTAGCAATCCGTTGTAAGAAAGCTCTGAATATCGTTAGATGTATGGCCAGTATTAAATGGGGTGCTAGTAGAGAAGTACTGCTCCGCTTATACCAGTCCCTTGTACTGTCAAAAATATGCTACGGATGTATTGTATACTCTTCTGCACGAAGATCTCGCCTGAAAATTCTTGAGAGTATTCACTGCACAGGCATTAGATATGCCACAGGAGCGTTCCGTACTAGCCCGTGTGCCAGTCTCTGTTGTGAGGCAGGACTCCCACCACTGCAACACATTATCAATCGCTACATAATTAAGTATGAAACATCTATGAAAGCAAATCCTAAACACCTTAATTTCTCATTGTTTAACGATCAACAGACTTACCAAAAATATACCACACGGCCGACAACAACAAGACCTGTCTGTATACGAGCACGGGAATTACGCGAAAATCTAGATATACATATTCCAAGTATGCTCTCTACTGGTCTGTGCGAAGTACCCCCTTGGCTACTCCCCAAGATTTCTATTCGCACAGACTTAGTCCGATTCACTAAAGCAGACACTCCCGAAATTATCTTGAAGAACAAATTCCGCGAATTGGCACAGGAGTACCCTAACTACTGCCAAATCTATACAGACGGGTCGAAAACCGAAAACGGTGTAGGCTCTGCATTTACGGCAGAAAATAATAGTCACTCATGGTCACTGGCTACATCGTCGAGCATATACACGGCTGAGCTGTGTGCGATCTGGCAGGCCCTTCGATATTGTGACATGTCGAGGGGCAGCACGTTCCTCATATGTTCAGACTCTCTATCTGCTCTGCAGAGTATCTCAAACACGACATCGGATGACCCACTGGTCCAAATGATTCTTGCCACTGTCGATCACCTAGCGAAGTCTCAGAAGACAATCACTTTCGTGTGGATCCCGTCACACGTCGGTATAAAAGGCAACGAAATGGCAGATGAGGCCGCTTACCAGGCAGCCAATTCCAATATTATAGATGACATCCCGTGTAGAGCAGAAGACATTAAGAGCTTCTGTACCCAATCGATTGTGGCGGCCTGGCAGCAGGAGTGGACAAGCAAGGACAGCAAGCTAGCACCAATAAAACCTAATGTGACCAAGTGGAGATCACCGAGAACACTGTCAAGAAGGGAAGAGATAGCTCTTGTGCGCCTCAGAGTGGGCCACACCAATCTTACCCATTCCCACCTTCTAGCTGGTACAGACTCCCCGATGTGTGATGCTTGCAACACCCCACTGACAGTGCGGCACATCCTAGAGGAATGTATAACACTAGCGCACATACGGCAAAGACTAGGGCTTGCAAACAACATCCAAGCAATTCTAAGCAACAGCCAAGAATCCACTGACACTGTCATTACGTTTCTGCGAGAAGCAGAGCTTCTACAAAAAGTTTAAATATACATGTATTACCTATATCTATATACCCTCTGTAATCGTTCCTTTGTGGGATAACCCTTTTTCCGACGGTCGACCTATGTTTGTTAATGAAAATAAGTCCTTACGACAGACCCCGTAAGGTGAAGAGTGTGTCCCTCGTTCTTTTTCCCCTGATTTTCTTGTAATATTGTTAAATGTACCTTATATTGACGGCCAATGACCATAGTAGTCGACGCCGATAAACCATTTAAAAAAAAAAAACATACAAGATGCATTGACTTCGAATGCTGCAGCACTTGCAAGATAAATGCAAATCTTACAAGCTGCATCAGTTTGACATTTACATCAGTATGACACTAGACAGAAAACCACGAGATATTCTCAGAAAAACCGACTAACACGATCTCGAAATGATGTCAGACAATGAATGAAGACGCTGCTACTCTCAAGAGCCTATTTCATATGGGAAGATTATCTGAAGGGTGAATGCAGCAATACCGATTGTATAATAACGAATGATTCGTAGCGCTAACATTTAATTGTAATTAGTATTTGTATTTGTATTTACATGTTGTATTTTATATACAGTGTGCGCCTAAAGTATGGAATAAATTCATTAAAAACGAAATAAAAAAATTTTGGAAACAAATCCTCGAACACGCCGATTTTCTTTGATAAAAATACATATGTTTGCATGACAATAGATCTTCAACCATCATTTCACCATATTCTATAAGTCATCCATTGTTTTTTTTAAATGACAACCCCCTATTTTGACAGATCTTTTCATTGTCAAAATGACTGAAAATGTTGCCATGTTACATAAGACATTTTTCGAGTAAATGACAGTTGAAACTGAAAAACGGCAAATCATGAAAAATAAAGCAAAAATGTCATCAGATTTAGTTTTTCAAAGTGCTTGAGGTTGAAACAAACAATAACCCCGCGCGCTATTATAACCCGTCTGCTATTTGTATATGCGGTACAAATTCGGTTCTTATTGCAATTTAAGCATACTTACATTACGGCATTGGCACATTTCACTGTCACACAAAAAAATGAAATTTTATTAATTCTCATCGGATGTAGGGATAAGAACTCACTCGGCAGGAAGTATGCGATTTGTTTAATGCACAATATCCAGATCACCCCATCAGGCAATCTATAGTTAGTAAGATTGAATCTAAATTACGAGAAACTGGCGATGTTAAAGATATTCCAAAATCTGGATGTTTCCAAGTTTCAAAAAATTATTGTTATTATATCTCGTTTAATTTTGAAAATACAAAAAATGATGCAATCCAAGTTTTAGTATAGCGAAAAGCATATAAAATCAAATATACATGGTGTTTGATATACGATAAAATCAATATAATATCCTTTTTTAATGGATCATCCTGTATAGTTTGGGATATTTTATTGCAGCATAATTTTGTTAAATCAGAACAATTTTTTATTCGTAAAAAAAATCGTTCAGGCTATTTAATAATTAAGAAAAACGGAATTGGTTATGAATAGTTGTAATTACTACTCGTGTAATAATGCCAAAAGTTTTAGATTTTGTCCTCTCAGTGGCTTCCATTGGATATGCAAACATGATAAATTTGAAATCATTATAGTTACAGTTCGTTTTTTTTTAAATTGAATCATATATTTTTTCGCACAATCGTGTTGCAATAGCTATTTAGAGTCTCTGTTGATACATCTTGTAAGTTGAACATAACAATACAGTGGCTAGTCTCCATGGAAAAAACAGTTGTGTTCGAGTTTATAACAGCTCTAATGCGGTAAGTAATAGTAATATTTTTCACCAACAGATGTGAGATGTTAAAATTACAGTTTGTACAATTATCAAACGTTTTCATACCTTTCATTTGATATTTTAGGAACCAAAGATTCAGAACCCATTTGATACGATTCTTCATTATCTGTATTTATTTGAAAATCTTCTTCATTGTGAAAAATTAATACTGAAACTTAAATCTGAATCTGAATTAATACTGAAAAGATAATTAAATCAGAAACAACTCAAATTTTTGCTATTTTATTTGGTTTATGCGATTGTGCGAAAAAAGTTATACTCTACACGGTTGTTAAGAGGCCTCTTTACCCAAACGCGGTATAGGGAATTGCATGTAAACGACAGCCAAGGTAATTCATGAACGTGTCAACATAATTACAATCGGAGACCTGATTTAGAAAGTTTAGACATTTATCTACATTTGTGCTGTTTAGTTTTTAAGAGATAATAAAATGGTGATTTAATATGTTGATTAAAAGAATGGCATGTTTAGCCTATTTGTGAAATTTTCTTCTGTATTTATTCAATTAAGACATGGTACATATAATGGAAATTCCCACATGGTATTTGGAGCTAATGTTGTTGCGAACCACCTTCTTTTTTTTGTTCCAATATCATGAATTATAATGGAGTATTCTTGTCTGCACATAAATCCGATTAGGTGAAGTCACCTTTGATTTATTTCTTAAAACTACTTTGTCTAATTGTAGATAAATGTCTAAACTTTCTATATCAGTTCTCCGATTGTAATTATGTTAACTCGTTCATGAATTGTTTGGCTATCCCTTATTAATAATGCCGTATACTAGCTGGAAATCTCGAAAATTGAAAAATCTGGACTTCGTCTCGATTTTTCAAACTTTTTCTCGATTCTGTTGTGACGCACTTACCACCCTAATAGTATAATATACTATTTATTCCACTCTATTACTCATAATATTTCCTTTATTTTTTATTGTGCATTCATTACCTATCTATCCTAAAGGCCACTCCTAGGTCATCTATTCCTAAAAGTTATATTATTTGATATATTAAAAAAAACAGATTTAAACACAATTCTAATGTGAATAAGACGTGTTTAAATATGTAGTCATAGTTAAAACAAATGATAGATGCTTAATGAATAATTCCAAAATGAATCTAACAACAAAATATCAATTTATTTCATTCCAAATTAAATTTGAAAATACGAAAATTTCGGAATATACTCGGAAAATCTCCCAAATCGAGGAAGTTCGATTTTCGAGGGTGCAGATTACGAATATGACATAAAATCTTATGTTTTCTAGATAATTATGGTAATTGGGTAAACGTATATAACCTTTTTCCCGCTTTTAAGTGAAAACTCGGCAGAACATCGCAAATTACTGTAATTAATTTATATATAGAAGTTCAATTCTAAACAACTTTTATATGTAACTTTTTTCGAAAAAATTTTTAGCTAAAAATTGCGTGAACAAAAATATTTATATACAGTATGTACGATTAAAAGCGCCCAAGACTATAGCGACTTAATTTGTTATTTAATCATCAACAAACCATATATATTATTAAATATATTATAATATAATATTCGTTTATTTGTTGTGACGTCACCGACAATTTTTTAAATAGCTCGGTATAATGTTTTTGGTTTATTCTTGTAGACCACTTTAAGTACTTTTCACCGGTCTACATTTTTAGTAGGGTTATACTAAGATTTTTTTTCAAAAAATGTGAATACCTGATTTGAGCTAGTAAGCTGTTAAATCCTAAATTCTCTGGAATAAAAAAATGGTGATAATAATAATACGTCAAAAGAGACCGAAAAAGACCTTGGGCGCTTTTTATCGAACACACTGTTTCTTGCCATTGTTGCACCAAGTTGCGAGCCCCCCGTTAGTGGCATATGTTTTCTAACATAAAAAACTACATTTTTATAAACAGAAACCCAAGCTTTAAAATGGGTCTGTGCATTTCGCCTTATTTGACTGGTCTATAATGCCAAACGACTAATCTCACACACACGGTATATTATATAATAATAAATAGACTAAATTTTATAAGTTGATTTGAATCGACATAAGTAATTTCAATCGGAATGTTTTAACAAGTTTGCTATTATATTGTATAAATTATTTGGCGATGCTTTGAAAGTTCTACATAACTATTATCATAATTTTCCACGAGCATTGGTGTTCAACTAAAATACAGTTTACAGCTCATCTCTAGCATTTAGGGGTTGATTAATGGGTCGGTATATGCTGGCTGAGAGACGGCGGGGCGGCAATTTCACGGCTCCGCGGGCAAGATAGGTTTTGCTCAATGCACTGCACAGCAGGCCGTGGGCGGGGGCGGCGGCCGTCTCCGTGTGCACGGCACTGAAAATAAAAACGCAATTAGACATGATATACGGCGTAGGCTTGTTCTCTTCCTCTCCGGCTTCCCGGGCCAAATGGGGGGTGGCTGCGAGAGAAAAACGTCGGGGGCCGTGCCTCTCTGCACCGGGCAATAACGGAAATTAGGTTGTAAAATGGGGGGATTACGTTTGGAATGCGGGCCCGGGACGCAGTCATGCCACGTTAAATAGGAGGCAATTGCGGAAAATGCCTTCTATGCTTTACAGTTATTAGAGATGGAGTGAGAAATATAGCAGGGGATATTTTAAATATATACAGGGCGTCCCTAGAGCAAAAAACAAAACGACCATGAAATTGTTACAATCAGTATTTGGAAAAATTGCTCTGCAAAAAATATTCTAAAACGGCCCCATGGCACTCTGCTACACATATACTAAAACGGCACTATGCAATCTGTTATACGACTAGTTGTACTACAGATCGGAGAAACAATTAGTACAACAAGTTAAAATATCTATCAACTTCTTGTACCGATGATTTCTCCGATCTGCAGTACAACTTGTCGTACAACAGATTGTATAGGGTATGGGTCGTTTAATATATCGACCCAGGACCATAGAGTACTTTATGGGAAGCGGTCATTTTCGTTTGTGGAATACAGTAAATTAAAATGGCATTTTAATCGTTAACAACACTTTACTCTCTAAACACAAATAATTTAATGCAATTATTTGTCAAAATTTCGAAATGTCCACTCGTCATTTATTTGAAAAGTACCTACTTCTTAACATTGAATATGTAGACCACACCAACGATGCCTCTAGACTCTTGCTGTACAAATCACATACAAAATATATGAAGTAGTTTAAGATGTTGTTGCCATTTCCAATGATTTTCCACTTTATTTTTCATGCTCTCCACTGACAAACATGTTCTTAACATTTCAGATATTTGTGTCGCGAATCTGTTGGAAGAAAATTAGAACTCTCTTGTGCCGCTTCTAAGATTTCACAAGAATCTTCACGTAAACTATTACTTTCTGCAAAATCCATTTTTCTTCGTACTTATTTTATTCGTATTTTATTTATTGCACTTATTTGAATTCGTTTCTATGTTTTCCTACAAATACAGCCTATTTAAATTATTGCCAAATTTGTCACGAAAATTAGTTGCTTTAGGACTTTTATATTCAAGTAAACAAAAAATAGCATCTCAGTTAGTAATTTCTAGCTTGTGAATTTAATATCCCTGAATTTAGTTTAATTCCCTAATATAAATTATTATAAATGTAACATTTTTCCAGTCGCTAGAAAACTGCCACTTTCCTTTGCGAGAAGAACCGTTTACTATTATTGGGCAGCATAGAAATATTACTCACTATTATACAAAAACCTTAGCTTTTTGACCGGAATCGTATAGACCAGGTCAAGACTTTCAAAATTTAAAAAAATAAAAACAAAAATGTCCTAAACATTTTTTTTTTTTTTATATATTTTAGTTTTTATCTTAATTTTTTATTTTAAAGGTCTTGACCTCGTCTACGCGAATCCGGCCAAAAACTTAAGGATTTCCGTTTGAAAAGTTGACCTTCTCCTAGCAATTTTCAGGTCATCCAAGGTCACGAAAATATCACTACTAAATAAATTTTTTCAAGCCCTACAACATTTGTCTGAAACATTTTTCACGAAACCGTCTTCCTTCCGAGATTTCCTGATGCATCCATATTTTTTCAACTCCCTGTATATTGGATGCAATTAAAATTGCGGAAGAGATTCCAAGCCAATCATTAGACGCAAGAGAATAACTACTGTGAACTAAATCAATTAGTGTTGTATTTATTTGTTGATGTTTATCTGATGAAAATTAAAAGCTGCCATTTTTTACTTTGGCAGGCGCCCGTTTTACTTTATCATTGCGTACTATGTAATACGAAATGTATGAAATTTTAGTATTTTCGGACAGTTGAACTTAATAGTATTTTATGTTATGTAGTTGGAAAATAAAATATTTCGGACAATTTGGTAATATTCCCTGACAAGGCTCGGCCGAGCCCTACAAGAGTTTGAACAATAAAATACCCATTTTAATAAAATCATAGTTTAAAATGATAGTCGTCACTTATCATTCAATGACGATTTTCTCAGTGTATCTATCACATTGTTTCGTAGCTACATAAAGAGTTCAGTTTAGTTTTGAATTATTTCAAAACACGTTTCTATTTTAACGTCCCTTGAGTTGATAAAACCTATTGTTTTTTGTGGATACGAGAAATTAATAAATGCTAATAAATAATAAACACAACACAAATTGCAATTTACATATTTAAGATATTGAAGATTTAATCTAGATTTGAAAACCTATTTGGAACAAAATTGACAACCGCAAAGTTTTATCGCAAACTTTTCTTATATTTTATAAATAATTAGGTATATTGCGTTTCAAAAAACAATTAATAGTGACATGTACGTTACTTGACAGCATAACATTCGAATATGATGTTGCCAAGTAACATATACAGTGTGGAAATTAAGTAGCGGATAAGTTCGGTACCTTTGATAATGTGTATGAGAGAGAACATATCTAAATAGGAGATAGCCATATAAATTACTGCGCATATGAAAATATTTTCTTTAGTTCTATATTATTTTTTTTTTATTTCGGTAGTGTTTTTTTTAAATATGTTTTCAACCACACAACATTTTGAATAGGTTACATAAGAAAAAATTAAAGAAAAACGGCCTTGAAGTTAAAAAGGTAAAGATGAATGAAGTGTTCCTAGGGAGATGGATAGGAAGAAGGGGTCCAGTGGAATAGTCGGCTAGGTCCCCTGATCTAACGCCATAAGACTTTTTTCTATGGGGGCCCTTAAAAAACATTGTATACAAAAACCGACCTAATAATTTAGAGGACCTTAAAGAAAGAATTCTGCATGAGTGTAGGTTTAATAACGCCTCAAATGCTTCAAAACGTGGAGAATGCATTTTATCGCCATCTTAGGTATTGCTAGATGATGCAGGGTCATCAGTTTCAACATTTACAGTAATTGTAGAAGCCTTAATATATACATTTTTGTTTCATTAAAATTTACATTTTTAAATTTATGGTAATTTTTCTTTAATTTTTCTTATGTAACATATTCAAAATGTTGTAAGGTTGAAAACAGATTGAAAAACTCTACCGAAATGAAAAATAAAAATACAGGTTGTCATTTAAAAAAAAATATGAATGACGTCACAACTTTAAATTAATTTTTTTTAAATCTAAAAAAAATATTTTCATATGCGCAGTAATATATATATATCGCTATCTCTCTTTTAGATTTTTTCTCTCTCATACATATTAACGCAGTTACCGAATTTGTTACTGTTAAGTATTTTTTTGCTATGCAATACCTACATCTCAATCAGGTGCATTGCGTCTCAAAAAACGTTAGCAGTTTGGGGTCGGGGTCGCTCTACTGAATCCACTTTATCAGCTTTTGCAGGTTTGTTTATTTAATGACTTAACAACAACATATATATATATATATATATATATATATATATATATATATATATATATATATATATATATATATATATATATATATATATATATATACATCATAGAATCAGGGCAAGCGCGCGCCGTCGGTTGCTGCGGATCGAAAATCGCCGTGGATCCTCCAAGCCCACCTTCGAGGGGCTTATCCCCGGGTACGGCGTCCTGGGGGAGATGGCGAGGGCGTGGAGCTTGTAGGCGATCCTGGGGGGGGCTCACGATGGTGCCGCGGGTCCGGGCCTCCATGCGATTCACCCCTGGTGCTACTCGTCGAGGGGGTGGTCGTGTCGGCGACGTGGAGGAGCGTAAGTGCCTGCCGATGAGCCGGTTCAAAATCACGCGGCTCTGGCGAAGTGTAGCCGGTTCAAAAACACGCAGCGTACACTTTGTAACAAGCCGGTTCAAAATCACGCGGCTTGTTCGATGTCGTTGGTTCCAGGGACGTGGGTGGAGTGTCAGACCGGGCTCAAAATCACGCCAGTCTGATGATCGGTGGTGTGACACTCTGCCTTTTAAAGGCGCTCGCTCGGGTGGGGGGTGCTGCGTCATCGTCCGTGGGTGCTGTGTGGGGGCGCGCGTCGTCGTCCGTTGGTGGGGGTGCCGTTGTTGTCGGCTCGCATCGTTAGCGCCGAGACGCCTGGCTGGCGCCGTTGCGGCTTACCTAGCGGGGGGTGCTAAGACGCTACACACCCCCTTGCTAGTGACGGAGTCAACAGGTAAAACGCACGCGGGGTTTCGTGTGGCGCCTAGGTCGCGTGCCTGGCGTCGTCTCGGGCGTCGTCGGCTGTGGCTCGTCTGGGTTCGGGATGTCGGCTTCGTGGTACGCGGGTTTGACTCGGGCTGCTGTTATAATTAGCGGCTTCCCATCTTTCCGGATCGTCACGTTGTTCCGTGTTCTTCGTATGACCTCGTATGGTCCGTCGTATGGTGGCTGTAAGGGTTTTCGGACGGCGTCATGTCGTACAAAGACATGAGTCGCCGTTTCAAGGTCCTTGAATTCGAACGGCTTGCGTAAGCCGTGCGTTGCTGTCGGCGTCGGAATTATGTTCTGCATGTGGCGTCGGAGCTCGGTGACGTAACTTTCGGGGTTGATGTCGTGCTCTGCAGATCGTTCGGTTAGGATTTCTCCTGGCAGCCTGATCGTGCTGCGGTACAACATCTCGGCTGCGGTTGCCCCGATGTCGTGCTTCCAGGCGGAGCGGATTCCGAGGAGCACCACGGGTAACGCATGGGTCCATGAATCCTGCGGGTGGCACATGAGTGCTGCCTTCAGGTGCCTGTGAAAGCGTTCCACGAGTCCGTTAGCCTGCGGGTGGTAGGCTGTGGTACGGTGTCTCTGGAATCCACAGGTTTTTTCTAGTTGTTTGAAAAGCAGGGATTCGAACTGCCGGCCTTGGTCAGTCGTGACGCGGAGTGGCGTGCCGAATCTTGCGATCCATGTCGTAAAAAAATGTCGGGCAACGGTGGTTGCTTCCATGTTTTCCATCGGGATGGCTTCCGGCCATCGGGTGAAGCGATCGATGCACGTTAGTATGTACTTATTGCCTTTCGATTCTGACAGCGGTCCCACGATATCGATGTGTACGTGCTCGAATCGTGCCGATGGAAGTTTAAATGTTGTCGCGGCGGGTGAATTGTGGCGTATCACTTTTGCTTGCTGGCAAAGTGCACATTGTTGCGTCCACGTCCTGCAATCAGCTCGGATTCCGGGCCACACGAACTTGTTGGTTATCAACTTCGTCGTGGGTCGGACTCCTGGGTGTGATAGTTGGTGCAGGCTGTTGAATGCTTCTCGTCGGAATTTCGTGGTTACGAACGGTCGGGCTGCGTCGGTCCCGATGTCGCAGTACAAGTTAGTTTTGTACTGTGGAAAATATATTTGCTGGAGGTGTAAGCTCGTCTGCTCGTCGCTGTCCAGAATCCGTTTTAACTCCGGGTCGGCTTCCTGATCGACCCCGAGGGCTGTGAAGTTAATCCCGGCGTCGATTTGCTCAACTCTGGAAAGGGCATCGGCGACTATATTTTCTTTCCCAGCGATGTGCTGGATGTCGGTTGTGAACTGGCCGATGAAGTCCAGATATCGGAATCTGATTGTACGCTCGCACCAGATCTACTGTCGGGAAGAGCTTTCGTCCGTGGAGTTGTTGCGCGAAGTCCTCGATATGTCGCACGGGGTATCCATCGGGCATGGTTCGAGCGTTTAATGCGCGATAATCGCCGCACGGTCGCCATTCCGTGTTTTTCTTCGCCACCAGGTGCAGTGGTGAAGACCATGGACTGCTGGATGGCCTGGCGATGCCCAGTTGGCACATCAGCTGGAACTCTTTTTTAGCGATGGCGAGTTTATCCGGCGCGAGTCGTTTCGGTCTGTTCGCAACCGGCGGGCCGGGTGTGGTATAAATCTCGTGCCTAACCCCGTGGCGTGGAGAATTCGGCATGCCTGCGGGTCGGCATATGTCGGGGAATTCTTTCAGGATGGCGTGAAAATTATTTGCGTTATGCACGGTGCTGATTGAAGCGTCAGCATCGGTTTTGACGTAGCGACCTCTCGTGGCGAGGTGGGTTTGCTCATCGAAGACGCGGGAGTTTTTTAGGTCGACGAGGAGTCCGTAGTGGGACAGGAAATCGGCTCCGATTATGGGTTTCTGGGTGTCTGCCACCACGAATCTCCACGGGAAGGCACGCCTCAGTTTGATGTCGAGGCTGAGGTTGATGGTGCCGAAGGCATAATTTTAGTATTATTGGCGGAGTACAGCGTGTACGTCGTCGCGGGTCGTTTCTATTGGAGCAGGTGTCTTGGATAAATGCAGATATCGGCACCTGTATCCACAAGAAATTGTATTTTTGTTTGCTGGTCGGTGATAAACAAACGGCGCATTGTGTGTGGCAATTCGTCTGCCGTCATTACGCGTTGCCTTGGTCGTTTCCCGACTCGCGGTTCGCCTTGCATGGTGGTCGGCAGTTCTTGGCCTGATGGCCGAATTTGAAGTGATACCAGCAGGTTTCATACGGGGTATTCCTTCGCTCCTGGCTCTGGCTGCGGCTTCGCGGTCGCGGCCGTGGCTGCTCGCGGCGTGTGGCCTCGTTGCGTGGCTGCTCGTACCGGGTAGGCCTGCGATTGTACTGCGCTCGGAGCTGCTGGACCTCCTCGATGAGTGCCTTGAGGATGTCGTCCTGCGGTGCTGCGGCTGAATTAATTTGCGGCGTGGTAGTATTTACAATGGCATCCGCCAGATCAGCGACTTCGCCGAGTTTGGCCTTGACTGGGTTGCCAGAATTGCCTGCGCGTTCGCCGGGAGTCTGCTCGTCCAGATTGAACGTAGCATGCCTCGGGTATCGCGGCGCCTGCGAGATGCTGCAGGTGCCTCAAAAATTGCGACGGCTTCCGGTCGCCCAATTCTTCTCGTTCGAGCTACTGTTTTGTGCGATGTTCTTGGCTGACACTGAGTCGGTGGACAAGTTCCCTTTTTAGTACGGTGTATCTGCCTGTTGCGGGTGGGTTGGTGAGGATGTCTCGGACTTCCTTGGCATATCGAGCCTTGAGGTTTCCGGCCACGTGGCAGTACTTGGTTTCCTCGCTTGTGATGCCAGCGATTGTAAACTGGCTTTCCACCTGGGCAAACCACATTTCTGGATCGTCGGGCCAGAAAGGGGGAATGCGGACTTGCACGCGGCTGATTTGTGGCTCGGGTGCGATTTCCATGAGGATCGGTGGTTCGCGGGCGGTGGCCATTTCGGTGTTTCGTTGTTCGGCGGCCGCGCTTGCAATTTACGAACTAGCTTTTTTATGTGGTGTTTTTTAACTGATTGAATGATTGATCTGTATGTTGTGTTAATCACGTCGGGTGGTCACCAATTTGGGGTCGGGGTCGCTCTACTGAATCCACTTTATCGGCTTTTACAGGTTTTTTTATTTAATGACTTAACAACAACATATATATATATATATATATATATATATATATATATATATATATATATATATATATATATATATATATATATATATATATATATCTTCTTCTTATGTTGCCATCTCTAGTTAGAGGTTGGCGACCAATATATATATATATATATATATATATATATATATATATATATATATATATATATATATATATATATATATATATATATATATATATATATATATATACATCATAGAATCAGGGCAAGCGCGCGCCGTCGGTTGGCGCGGATCGGAAATCGCCGTGGATCCTCCAAGCCCACCTTCGAGGGGCTTATCCCCGGGTACGGCGTCCTGTGGGAGATGGCGAGGGCGTGGAGCTTGTTGGCGATCCTGCGGGGGCTCACGATGGTGCCGCGGGTCCGAGCCTCCATGCGATTCACCCCTGGTGCTACTCGTCGAGGGGGTGGTCGTGTCGGCGACGTGGAGGAGCGTAAGTGCCTGCCGATGAGCCGGTTCAAAATCACGCGGCTCTGGCGAAGTGTAGCCGGTTCAAAATCACGCAGCGTACACTTTGTAACAAGCCGGTTCAAAATCACGCGGCTTGCTCGATGTCGTTGGCTCCAGGGACGTGGGTGGAGTGTCAGACCGGGTTCAAAATCACGCCAGTCTGATGATCGGTGGTGTGACACTCTGCCTTTTAAAGGCGCTCGCTCGGGTGGGGGGTGCTCCGTCATCGTCCGTGGGTGCTGTGTGGGGGCGCGCGTCGTCGTCCGTTGGTGGGGGTGCCGTTGTTGTCGGCTCGCATCGTTAGCGCCGAGACGCCTGGCTGGCGCCGTTGCGGCTTACCTAGCGGGGGGTGCTAAGACGCTACAGCAGTAACGTGTACATTACTGGACAACATCACATTCGAATGTCACGCTCACTTATGACATAAATGCACCTGACCTTCGAATGTGATTCTCTGAAGTAACATACACGTTACTGCTAATATTTTTTGGTACGCAATACACCATGTCTCCAAAATTACAGGTGTTTCAAAAATACTTGATTCTCGTGCCAAGGGTCGTAGGTTTGAACCCCGTGGGCCCGAGAATTTTTAAGCGATTAAAATTCTCTAACATCAATGTACCGTTCCTATGGGGCGGAACTGAAGCTGACGATCCCGTGTACGGTTAAATTGTTAGAGCACGTGAAAAAACCCGATATGGATGAAGCGAAATTCATATAGGCAAAATTTCCAAGTGTAGTGAATCGCTCCTTAGCGTCTGTAATTAGCCATAATAGTAAGAGATCGTTGTTAAATGAAACAAATAAATAAAAAAACATATTACCCCCTAATTTTTAGCAAAGTTGTTTATCTACATGTAATTTTTTTCTTGAATCCACTAATAATAATCCCTACTACTCCCCCAGCTATGGCGTAATTAGTTAATGTAATGGCCCTTGAACTATTACTAGTTATGCGGACGTTAAGAGGAAAGGGGCATCATTATTATTGCCGATCTGCGCGGGAGTTATAGATGCTACAGGTATATTTCCAACATTTGTTGTAACGAAATGGAAAAACTGCAGAAAAACCACCCCAGAAATGCAGACCCAGGAATCGAACCCGGGACCTTGACGTCTAGAAGATAATTTTTATTGATAGCGCCGAGGGTTACATGACCTGGGACATTAAGAGTATTCACAATCGTGGTGTATATACTATTTTCTCACTACTAGAATATTAGCAATCTTTTAAAATTAAATATTAAAATACAACAAACATTTGTCAATCAAAATGTGACTTTGACATTTTCAACAAATATATTGAAAATGAGTGCTGAATAGGAAATGAGCTACACACCAGAAATGCGAGAGATTGCAGTATCTGATAACCTCTGATAAAAAGTTTTAAAAAAGTATTTCATAACTTCTGTTCGCGCCGCTGCTTGATTCCAAACCGTTCCTGCTTTTCCTGTTACCGTCACCATCTGGAGTGAAGCGGGCAGTTGGGGCTGCGTGTACAGCCGCGGACTCTAAGAATGACGCGTCCGTCCGTCCGAGCAGTCTGCTATCCTTATCTGGTCCCGCACGGTAGGGGCACGATAGACAAGGAAAGAACACTGCTCGAATGGATGGACGTGTCATTTTTAGAGTCCGTGGCTGTACATGCTAAATGTGCGTACCTGTATCATGCGATAACTACAAATAGATTCCCCGAAAGACGAGAACTTTAGTTGTATTTATATTCATTTTAATCAGTACAAAACTTTCATCATAAGGTCCTAGGAAGCACAATATTTACTTATTCTAAATATCGTGTTTTGACTTTTTTTGTTGTCATGCACAAGAAAATATAATTTTTATGCAAAACACTGTGAAAGGTCGTAGAAAAAATTATATGTATTACTAGGAGCAAAGTGTCAGTTCCTCAATTAGATTTTGATGCGCCCCACTTCGCTATCCGTGGGAGGAAATGATGTACTTTACTCCCTTGTAATATAAATAACTATTAATTCACTCAAAACCAGGAACATACCACATCATTTGCATTGAATACCTTTGACTTCGTGGGCACCAACTTTCCCACTACTTCTGAGGATGCATTTGAAACCTCTTCTGGTACAAAAACACTATAGTCGGCCTTTTTTTAAATTTTGGTATGACAATAAATGTCAGTTTGACTTTCCATCTACTTAAGATTATTAATAATAATTATTATTAATAATAATTAATGTGTAACTACCAAATTGTTGTTCGAAAAAAATGTATAAAATATTGTATAAAACACGTGAGTTAAGGATGTTTTTTACTCGAATAAATTATCCCACGCGCCTTGTCGGGCTTGTGGCCTAAATTTTGTTTACGTTAATAAACATTCACTTAAGTCACTTGTTATATAAATATCTATTATTTTACACAAAATTTGAGTGCAAAAAGGCGGGTGTAAATTGCTTCTACGGCCCTACAGCCTTTTTCCTAGCTCTCTGTGGATGACTTAGGCTAGAAGTGATACTTCGGATCATAAAAGCCACTTTGCGCCCTTAATACATAAATAAGTAAAAGAAATCGCCTGAGATTTTTCTCATTTTCTGCTTGAGAGTGTAACGAATTTCTTGTCGAATTATTTCTGTTACAATTTGTAAAAGTCTCGAGTATTGTTTGATTATCACACACCATTAATAAAACAGTACGCAGATCAATAATATAAGGTGGACTTCAAAGTGTTCTAATCGTTTCAATATATTGATGCGTATTTATGGAAATGAAGTAAAATAATTTAAACGTACCATTCCGGCCCCTAATTGAGGCATTACTGTGGGGAAACCTGGCATCATACCGAGGGACGAATCCCGACGCATTGCGTGCCCCGACTAATTACACCCCGACGCCGCCGTGTAATTAATAATCGCACCCCTAATTGCCCGCAACGAGCACATGCTCGGCCTCCCCATGCAGACGGGCATCATCGCCGCCGCCCGCTCATCCGGGCACCGGGAGGCGCCGACGGCGAAGATCGATACCGGTGCAAGTTGGCCGATGCCGTGGCTGGCTCCATCCACCCCTCCTGAAACGGGCGTCGCGACGCCACCGGACATTGTCCTCCTGCGCTTAACAATGCACCGGTTTAGAGTAGATAAGAAACGCGAGGATTTTAGGGTTCGCTCTTATTTCGCATCCCCGGAAATTTCAATTAAACTTAAACCAACAGCGGAGATTTAAGAGGTTTTCAACTACCGCCAGTTTTCTTGTTTGCCCACTTTAGCAATTTAAGTCTGAAATTGCACTGCATACAGACCGCACATTCTAAAACTAATTCATGCACGCGGGCAGATTAGGGCTTTGCTCGCGAAGCCCTGGACGCTGTAAATTCGTGTACCTTAGACAATTGAAAGCACTGCCCGGTATTGAATTACTTACTAGCAGGAATTGCGGGATTAAATGTTGGAGCGGGAGAACATTTACATGGATGCGCTTAGAGGTGCATCCGGGTTTCCGGAAATCTCCCGTGCTGAGCGAATTCCTGGAAACATGGACAGTGGTCAGCTGCAAGTGTACCAGGAATGCAATTCAGATTAATATTTCCTAGAGGCAGTGCAATTGGAACAATGAAAAGTCTGGCGTGGGCGTTGGCTGTTCACAATTCCCAACAGTAAGTGTAATTACTGTGTACGAATGTATCACATATAGAAATTTCGTAATATTTATAAATAGTGATATTTACATGTGACTTCTATAAAGTCAAATTAATTTCCAAAGTAGAGACGAAATAACCACCTAACATATTTGATTGTTTGCCATTTACAATCAATCAACTTCTCATGTTGAGATTAATTTGGTCGATAAGTAACTAACTATATTATTATAATAAATAAAGTAACGTACGGTTTAAGTTTATATTCAATTTTTTTTTTGTCTGTTACTTGTTTTCTATACAGTACAATATAGTGTATAGAAGATGAAGGTGCCCGATGAAGATGTAGTGATTACATCTTCATCGGGCAGACGAATCGTGATTAAACATATAGCAGACCTACAATAAATTCAATTTTACTATATCGTGCGTTACTTTATTGTAATCTCACATATCTATGAAGTTCGTAAAGAAATCTATAAATTACGTAATAGTGTATTTCATTACGAGTCCTGAAATAAGGATTTTTCAGTGCGCGCCTGACAAATTCTCGAGTGAGGCGAATTCGAATACCGGAAGTCACGCAAGCATGGAAAATCCATTTCTGAACTAATAATGGACAATACATTTTATTATACTTATTCTTATAACTAAATGATTTTTTTTTAATTTAGCGGACGGAAAAATCGGATTTTGGGAAACGGTTTCCGTGCGCTATTCTGAAAATGCCACCTTTATGTCATTGTAAAAACGAATGAAAACAAGGTGTCTTCAGATAAGTATAATAAAAATGTAGTTTTATGCTCTCGCTCTTTCGCTCTTTCCGAAATAAAGTCATTTGCCTGGGAGAGATACCCGCAAGGATGTTAGAAAACACACCAATACCCAAATACGTTTTTATTATACTTATATAATAACACCGTGTTTTCATCCGTTCAGACATTGACGGAAAGGTGACATTTTCAGAACAGCGCACGAAAACATTTCCCGATCCCCGAAAAACAATCGTACCGGGAAACCAGTGTACTTACGGCAAAATATTGAGAGTTGTTTTTAATATCTCCAAAAAAAAGCCTCATTCTCAGGTGACTTGCTTCTAAGAATTTGTTTGTCCGTCCGTCCGAGCAGTCTTCTATCCTTGTATGCCATGCCCCTACCGTGCTGGACCTGACAAGAAAGCAGACTGCTCGAACGGATGGATGCGTCATTCTTCTAGTCCATGGCTGTACGTTGGTTAACAGCATCACATTCAAATGTCAAAATAAATTATGATATCGCAGCATTTGATATTTGGATGTATTACTGTCAACTAACGTATACGTTACTGTTTTGATACACAATACACCTGAATATCACATTCAAATGTCAAATGCCATTATGACATAGAAGCATTTGATATTTGAATATAATGCTATCAAATAACGTACACATTACCGTGTTTTGCTGTGCAATGCACCCCATTATTTTTGCAATTAACCATTGCAAAAAGTGGGCCAAATTTTATCAGTAAAAATTAAACATTCTCGGAAAATGCTATTTTTAAACCATTTCTACTAACTTATTTCAAATAAACAGTTTTTAATTGAAAACAAACGTGGGTCGATTTTTTTAACAATTTTTGCAGGGAAACTGTTGTATACTCTGATTTTTCTAAACTGGGGTGCACGTCATCAAAATAATAATCATAATAATGATGGCACAATTTTACAAGGTTGCCAGCTGTCCTGGGTATTTAAAAATGGCTGCAATCAGCTGTTCCGCCCGTGCAATCTGTGCGACAGTGCGCGGTTCGTATCAAATTCGTCGACTTCTGTGCCGTTTTTCGTACAGATATCAATCCTGTGGTTATGGATCAACATCTACAATGACAAAATATGCATTGTATTAATTGAACTAATGTAACAAGTTAAACGTCAAAGAAGTTTGGTTATACACACATGTATGAGCATGTGTTAGTGAAAAAGATGTGGCATCGTCGCCGAAAAAATATCACGGCCGCCAACATAAAATTGTGTCCGCGGTTATTACACCCATTACCTATTTATAACCACCAGTGATCAGTGTTATGTAAAAAATGATCCTCAGATTAATTTCGATTCTTAAACAATTGTTATGCATATTCTCGAAAACAATCACGTTGGTACGAAAAAACCTCATCACACAGCTGTTTGATGACGTGCACGCCAGTTTAGAAAAATCAGAGTATAGTTATCATTTAAATGTCTCACTTATTAAGGATATAATCTTCATGAAATTTTCACATCGCACTCTGGCAACGTTTGAGTCGCATTTCAACAATTCAAGATTCAAATTCTTCCGATTATGAAAATATGACATATCTGGTATCAATATCACAACTGTATTTTAAAACCTAGTTAATGATTCCTAAAGTAATAGATGGAGTGTGGCATTGGACACAAACTATGCCATGTTTCATGAAGCGGTGACCTACATTGAGCAGTTTTGCGGGCAAGTAGAATTGATCAATGTGTGAAGTCATTGACGTTACTAGAAATATCCAACTGATGTGGCGGACTATTTTGATGAACACAAGCGTTAACCTTTTCTATGCTATTGTAACATACATCAGAGAAATCACCATGGACATACAGGTGTCGATTTCTTTGATGTGTAACCTTCTGAAATGCATATTTTATCCAAAGCAACTAATACTTTTTGAGTAAATAAAATAATTAATTTTGAAAAAATAAAGTAACTCGTTAATTTAAATTTGGAGTTTAATTATATTGCAAAAGTTTCTTTAAAGTGAATAAATCTCTTTATTTATTTTATTAATGTTTTTGTTACTAACAAACACATTACCTCTACAAGAGTTTGAAGTTGTCACGATAATGATTGAAAATCAAACACAACGTAAAGAAGTACTACCATTATACGATCACACAAATTAAAAATAATTTATATTTATGATCGCGTATTAAATATCTAATTAATCAAATCATGGGGTATGCGAAACCTTACACATTGAAATTCATTTCTTGATTTACCGGGTAAGGCCGTTTTTGCGTTTTCCCTGTTTATGAGATCATAATTCCGCAAAAAATAAAATCCATAAAAAAAATCCGTTGACGGGTTTCTGAAATAAACGATTCAATCGTACTCGATATATTCTGAAATATTCATTTGAAATGACCACTGTGCGTTAGTGTAATTATGATATATAAACGTCGATGAGAATTGACTGGGATTCGAACCAGTCGTCTTTTTGCCAGTACACAATCGTTCGAAGAGTGCCATAGATGCAAGCTTTTACTAATTTTGTAATTTGAGGTGTCGAGCTGTGGTATGCGAGCCACCAAAATCCTTCTCCGCGAATTTGCGTGCGCATTACGGTGGCTTCCTCGCGTCCGTCGCGACGCCCGGCGTCGGTGACCGCGACGGCGGAGGCGCGTCGCGACGCCCTCCACCTCCGGTGGCGGCGCGCAGGTCACGAAACCTTCGTAGCGGCGCCGCGAGCGGCACGAAGAACTCCTGCGGCGTGGGGCTAGGGGAGGAGAGAGAGAGTTGCTGGTTCGTCCGTCAGTGCCGGTTGGGCCGTCGCGACGCCTTGTGTCCTCTGTCGCGTCCTCCCACGCAGAGAGCAGACACCTCGATCCGCGATGACACACGCTCGTCACGATGCCCACGAAGACGACGTATCGTGCAGCTGCGGAGTGCAGCGATACCGACGCGACAGCCACCGCCGCCGCCTCCTCCGGCGCGACATATCGCTGCAACGGGGCCACTGTAATTGAATAATTAATCAGTCGATTAATGGAAAAACTTTTATTAAGATGTGAATAATAACGCATCCCGCAATTGTTAATCGAGAGTGTGTTTATAGTGCGCGTACCGGTTGATTAATTCTAGTGAAGATTTTATCATGTGAAAGTTGTTGAATATTCCAGTGTATATAAAGTTATCGATTATTAATATTAATAAACCGTTGAATATTTTAATAAATTATACTGTGTGTGCGTGCTTAGATTAATAGCATTAGGCGTTGTTCACAGTTTTCTGTTAGGAATCGTAAATTCTAACTTACTTATTCTCACACTCATTCACACACACATACATACATATATAATTCATGAGAGCTGCATTAATTAAGCGCTTAATTGGGGCTGTTTAATTCGTCATTGTTGCGCTTACTAAGTTATTTGTTCGCTACCCGTCTGGGCTGCAAACGTTAACCCAGGCGTTACCGTTGATTTGCCAAGTGCCAAGTAAATAGAAAAACACAAAGCGGCATTCTAAAATTAATATTAGACGTAGTGAAGTTTTCGTTGTCACGGATCAAGCTCTCTACTCTGCGTAGGGTTCAAGGTACCCGCATCTAATAATTTCCTCTACAATTCTTCACGTCCACATATCTCTCTTTATTTGCACATTTATACGTCTAAATGTGCGCAACATTGCAAGTGGTGAGCGTGATTAATCCAAAAGCAAAGCTACAAATGTAAGAAATAGTTATTTAAGCATTAAGGGAGGTAAGTATTGCTTACCAGTCGAGGTCGAGTTTGCGCCCGAGTGACAGCGAGGGCTAGCAATAAAGTCCGAGACTGGTCAAAACTTACCTCTCGAATTGCTTAGAACTGTTTTTCTACTCCTAAAGTTGGTTTCATTGTTTATGTTTGATTAATTTATTTTCGCAACTTGAACAAAATGTCAGTACGGCTTTGGTTGCTCAGACTATTTTGCAAACAAAGTGTGAATGTCAGAAATTGCATTCGTTCAGTTGTAAAATGATTTCCAAAGAAAATAAACAAGAAATGGCAATTGAAGAGGCTGCAAATGCTGCCTGTTCCTTCCTACTGCCGGAGAAGTCGAAGGGGCGTTATTAAAATGCGTATAAGTGTTTTAAAGAGTGGTGCCAGAGAAATAACGCCATTGAAATGATTTTACTTACCTCCCTGAGGGATGTAATTTTTTACTTACTTCCCGTTGTTTATAGTAACCACAGCTTTATCGGTAAGTGGAGCTTACTTCAATCAAATCAATGTTACAACAGTGTACTTACCATGCAAGGAGTGCAAAAATTATATTATTGCTTAGTTACTATCGTTTTTTTTTACTTTCTCCGTACACATGTCGATTCAGTTAACATGTTCGTTAAAAGTTTATTTGGACCTTTAAACTTGACAAACGGAATAATTGAATCACTCTGTATATAACAAAGTTTTCATTAAATAAATGTAGATCTGTAGCTAATTTTAACTGGTCTAATTCATTGAATTGAATCATCGGAAATAGACATTTTGGTTCACCAAGTCCTTTTTTGAAAACTGAGTCTGAATGTGTATGTGGATTTCAATCGACAACTTTTTTCTGGATCCTGCCAGTCAAAAACGGCTCTCTATAATTGTACACAATTTTTGAATCAAGATGGTTTTTAGTCATAATCTAGATTTGAAGATACAAATTGACGACCATAAGTGACTGTTTCAACTTCAATTCATCAACGGGGAGTTGGAGCTTGTGAAAGTATGTTTAGAAATAAAACGTAGCACCTTTTTCACAAAATACAACATTGTTTTTTGTGAAAAAGGTGCTACGTTTTAATTCTTCTTCAATTCCTCAATTTTGTTTTATTTTATGAATAATTTCTTAATGATATTATAGATACTTGAAACATATTCATAATTATATATTGAATTACAATGTTTTTACCACTTTTTATTTCTTTAAAATACACGACTCGAGTTCCGACTTTTTACAGTAATTTTCAGTGACGAATTATATTTGACAAATTACAATGGTGTATTGCTTTAATTATAAAATTGAAAACTTCTGACCTTATCACGTTACTTTGCTCATTTAGTAGTGCATCTATAGTGCATTTAGTGCAGCTGTACAAAGTATCCAACTTTTAAATTTTAGGAAATAAATGTTGCAAAATAAATTCCAAAATTGTCATCTCAAATAGACGTTATGAAAAATAGCTTCAATTTCTCTTTCAAAGAAGATAAAAACGGTAAATTTATCTCGAATTGTACCTGGAAGGTACCTCTATAACTGATATAGTTGCAGCAGAAATTTTTAACAATTAGTCATTCAAAAATGTCATTAGTTAAGTGCCCACTTAAGCGTATTTCAATAACTTTTCAATATTTTTTTGATACGAAATCTATTAACACATTAGTGGTCAGTTGTCAACTGGTGTCATAATGTCTCTCTTTCTCTAAATTTGTTTATTTGTTCTCTCTCTATGTTATAAGTTTGTGTTACAAAATCAAGTCTAAATAAAATGTTTCTATGTTTTGACTAACAAAATCCATTTTAATTATGTATTTGTAAATTTTAAATTACAAATTTATATCCAACATTTGTAAGTTATAAGTTTATAACGTACTTCGAAGTCGTATTTATATTTTGCATGCACCTCAAATAGCTGTTGGTAATGTTTAGTGGAGGGTATGCGGTATCGAATGATGTATCTCACTAGTTTTGTTTTGTATGTGTATGACGTTTTGCATTGTCGAATCTATGTATGTACATACTTGTCAATGTAAATAAATAAATTGAGTTGAATTGAATTGAAGTATTTAGCTATTACTTACATAATCAACTTTAAGTTCAGCACCTATAAATTGTGTTTTACAAAATCAACTTATTCTTATTGGAGTGCAAAGCCCGATAAAAAAATTATTTAAATTTAAAACTAAATTTAACTACATTTTTATTATGCGTAAGTTTAAGGTTAGATAATTAATTCCAACAATTTTCAATATTTATCGTAATTTAAGTCATCAGTTAGTATATTTCTTCCAAATTGAATGTTCCGTTTGTGTATCGTAATTTTATGATTCTTAGTTATGAGTACGAAATCTATTTAAACTACAATTTGTAGTCAATGAAACCACTTCCATGTTTAATGCCTATACGATTGAGTTTAAAATTATATCAAAATTCAAAGTTTTGAGCAACAATTTAGATTTCAACTAAATTTTGTAACTCACCACCTTTAAAATTCCTAGCTTTAATATTTGAACCGTTGAAAACCAGAGTGGTGCAAGTCCATTCTTGTTTTATTTCAGATAAGACTAGAAATATGCAAGGGACAATATCCCTGGTATATTTCAGTATATTACTAGTTTCCTAGTATAGCATCCCTAGTATATTACACCATTGTGGTTTTCAACGGCCCATTTATGAGTTCCAACTTCCAAAACAATTCAAACATAAATTTCTCAATACCAAAGTCATTTCGTCTAGTTTCAATTATAGGTACTAAATTAGTTTTTTTTAGTGGTTTTTTGTTACAGATTTTAAATTATTAATTTTAAACCATTTATTTTCTATCCATTTCTGCTGCGATGACCAATTGCCAAGGTCCACTAAACTGTTGATTCTACGATTTTCGCATTTTCCCTAACGAAATCGTTAACCCATTAACGTACACGCACAATTTAAAAGTACATCGGAGCGCCAGCTTCTGTTACCCTCCAAATAAACGGCACTTTGATATTAGAGAATAGGACAAAATAATTCTGGACCAAATTTTTGGTTCAACAGTCGGGAGACATTGTTTGAGGAAAAACGAAAGAATGAGGCCAAATCTTGTTTGATTAAAACTTTACTTATTAACAGTTTTTTTTATTCTAAGGAATCAATTTGAGATTTAGAATAAAGTTAATTAAGATTAAAAAAAATATTCAAGCTTACGTGTTGCACTATAATAATTATAATGTTGCTGTCGTCATATCAGCGGATGCTTGAAGTATGACCTACCACTGAACCTCCAGTTTAAATCGTATGCAAAATAAACATTGAAGACAATTTGTTTGCATTCATTGCAATAATAATTATTTGTATTGATGCATTATTAATTAATAATTGTCCATATTGTAATAATCATTATTGATTAATAATTATTGGAAATCTGTTATTAATCATCCTGTAAGTATGAATTAATCATCATCCGACAGGAAGGGTAGGAGGGTTAACACCAGTTAATTATCATATAATTACTAATGTATGAAATAAAGTTACGCACTTTTTAAAATTTTCAAAATTGTTTTTTATTGTTCACGACAATTGTTTCGCCACACTGTGGCTTCTTCAGGTGAAGCAATGATACATAAACTGGGTACAATTTGCTTAAGTAGTGTATTGATAGGGGTGGGGGGTAGCTATTAACAAGTTTTAAAAATATTGAGGAGCGGTGAATGATTGACGTCCGTTTGGTCGTTAAGTAGGAGGCCGCTTAATTTCCTTTTGTTGCTTTCCAGGCTTTCCAGGTGGTTAAGTTTCCTTCCTTTTTCTTCTTGATGGAGTATTTGGAATTTGGGGTCGAACGAATGTCCTTCCTCTCGTAGGTGGTTCGCGTACGTGAAAGAATTTTTATGATTAGTGAAACATTTTTGATGTTCCTGGATCCTTTCTGAGAAGGCACGACCTGTTTGCCCTACGTAAATCATTGGGCAGTCACCACACGTCAACATGTAAACCCCGCTACGGTCAGTTTTGATAATTGGACTTTTTAAATTTTTTATTATCCTACCTAGGTTGTTGTTTGTTTTAAACGAGACTTTCACATTTTTCTTTTTCAGGATGTTTGCAATTTTTAAGGATGAGGGTCCTAAATACGTGATGGAGGCATACTTCATATGATTTTTATCTTTTCCTCGTGGGTATATTAAGTTTATAGTTCGTTGTTTAATTCTAGCTTTTAATATGGTACTATCAATGATTAATTTTCAGCTATACATTATTTCCATAATTTAATTACAATGAATGAAATAATTATTTGTATTGAAGTGCATGTATCATAAATTATATCTTAAATTTTCAGTAAACTATTATTTTTTTATATCTTATACAGATTAATAATGCAATAATTTCTACGTAACATATTTGAGCAAAATTATAATAAGTAATTATTATTAAAATAGGGTTCTCGAGTGATTATTATTTAGTTGGTTTTTGATTTTGTATAAATTAATTATATATACAATTATATAATTCTGCGTTAACTTAGGTTGTGACAATTATTTCGTGCAAAGTTTAGATTAATTTTGATGAATATTCATTCAAAGAAAATGATATTTTAACTACCTAACTTCTAAAGTTTTATTTTGTGATTGTTATAATTGTAATTCCCGATTCCTTATGTTTCTATTTTTATGCTAAAGTGGAACCAATGCTTTAAGAATCTGGTGAAAAATTTAATCACCAAATCATCTAAATTTTGACTATATTTTCCTATGTTGTAAATTAAGATCTTTTAGAACTTTAGAGACACAACATTCTACCTATCTAGGAGTATTAGGCGCAGTAGGAGTATTGTTATTATAAATTTATTAATTCTAAATTATAGTAATCTATAATCATAAATTAATTAACAAAATAATGAATAAACTTTCGAAATCCCATCAAATCTATCCTAATCTCCCCATGCGAAATTCCATCAAATCTATCCTAATCTCCCCATTAACCCTTTTGGTAAATTGCGAAATTAAACAGCGATACGCGGATTTACCTTTTGGACGCAGGGTCGGATTAACAGTAAATTTCGGCGGCCGGTGTAAATCGCAATTAGCGGCGGAAATCGGAATCTTCGCGGAATGTTTGCTGGTGCTGAGGTGCGTGCATCTTCATTAATGTCCACGATACAACAACTTTCGCAGCCCATGATTAAACTCAATTTCACCACCTAAGCACACCGCGAGTGCTCTAATGTAGTCGTGTACATGATTAAATTGAACGAAACTCTCAACAGCCCATCAGAAGAAATTGACTTACAATTTTATGGCGCGAAGCTAGTTAAAACTTGAGATAAGAATTAAGTACAAATCGACTAAATACCGCGAAACTATTAAAAAAATGGGCCTGGGATTAGTATTACATCCAAAATGCTTCAATTGAGTGAAAGTTTTAGCAAAACCTGTAAGCAATTTTATATAAAACTTAATCTAAATAAAGGTATGTTAAATAGGTATATAATAGGTATAAAGGTATCTAAATAAAGATATGTTCTAAATGATGTTATGAGTATTAGCACAATTACTGTCGGTCTTATCATCTACTGAGAAAAATACGAATAGTTATCTGTCAGTTTGATACCCAGACGTATGCATGATTAAATGGATTGAACTCCAGGGTGAAATTTTAGAAATTTTACTGACGATTAAATGGCGTGATACTCGTGGGAATTCTGCTCGAGATTGTTACTACAGCAAAAATTTTGATTTTTAATGTTAACATCATCGTGGGTAGTATTTCCATCTTCTGATAAAATAACGATTTATGATTATAGTTAGAAAGAAGTCTAGTTAAAAAAAATGTTTCATGTGTTACAGTTTAATTTTACGTATTAATAGAATTTTAGTTCGTATTTCCACCTACCGACAAAGTTGCGATAAAAGTTGGCTAATGATGATTAAACGAAATGAAAGTATTAACTACTAAAATTCTAATTAAGTTGAAATCGGTATTAAATGGGTCCAACAAACTAATATCTAAGAAACTTGCGACAGAATGTGATCTGAAAGCACGAAATCGACGAATCACTTCCGACGAATTATTCATCGCAAATGATTCCGTCGTAAATAACGCTCAAGCGGGTTGGTGATATGTCTTTCCATCTACTGATAGAGTTGCGAAATGCTATTTGATGGTTTAAGATGATTACATGGAATGAAAGACTTGACTTGAGACGTTTAGACGATTATTGTCAGATTAAGTGTTTTAAATTTTAACATCATTTAACGCATCATTTACCAACTTATCGGTCTTTTCTCTTTCCATCTCTTTCCAGATTATCGCGACAACAATGTATTTAAAATACCTACGAGGATATTAGGAAACTGTTGATAAGGTAGTCGTTACTAATCTTAGAAGTGCCCAGATCTATGAGATAACTGTTTCTACTGATACAGTTACGAATAGTTAATCTGCCGTTTAAGACACCCTGACGTGTGCAGGAATAAATCAAACGCAACACTACATATGAAAAAAGTGCGCTTAACTATGAAATAATACCGTATAAACTTGAAATTATTCTTACTTAAAATCTGTATTTTAAATCACATTTTGGGCCAATTTTCCAGTTGACTGTTAAAATTGCGAATTTTCTAATAGTTATCTGCGATTTACGGCACTCAGACTAATACGCTAATTTCATAACTTCCCAACAAAATAAATGTGAAGTAAATGAGAAAATCTGTGTTTTAAATTTTAGCACATTAAGGCAGGTTTTTCAATCTACCTTAACATTGAGAACAATCATTGTTTTAAATGTCCACAAGGAGATTTGAAAAGCATTGAGAGGGTAACCGCTTTTATCACATCTTGGGCCGATCTTGCAATTCACTATTTAAGTTGCATATAGTTGGTTATCTGGTGGTTTATGATACCCGGACGTATGCACGATTAAATGGAATCAAATTCTTGTTATTTACTTACTTATAGTCAATTATTTAAAATACCCACGTGGATATTAAAAAACCGTTGATAAGGTAGTCGTTTCTAACCTTCTTATAGGTGCGCATACAGAGAGGTGTTTATAAAAGTATACATATGGGTTATATCGCCTATGTAAATATACTTTTATAAAAACCTATCGGGCTCGAGTCATTGAGGAGGTCCCTTACGGTGGCAAGACAAGATAAACATGGGAATGGTACCTATCGCCAAGAAATTTACATTTCTGGATATTTTGTAGAGAGCAAGTCTCGCCATTCACAAGTTAATAGGCGATTTACATCAAGGCGGCAGCGCCACGGTGGCACATTTACGTACTAGCCATAGCTATTTGACGCTTCCAGTCAAATGTGTTTGTTGTGCTAAAGTGTGCGATTCTTATCAAATTCGTTGACTACATATGGGTTATATCGCCTTGTAAATATACTTTTATAAAAGCCGCATGATTGGCGCACTATAGGCGGCAACCAAAATTACAACGGCCTACATTTTATCGCATTTCATTTGTGATACCTATCGGGCTCGAGTCATTGAGGAGGCCCCTTACGGTGGCAAGACAAGATACACATGGGAATGGTACCTATCGCCAAGAAATTTACATTTCTGGATATTTTGTAGAGAGCAAGTCTCGCCATTCACAAGTTAATAGGCGATTTACATCAAGGCGGCAGCGCCACGGTGGCACATTTACGTACTAGCCATAGCTATTTGACGCTTCCAGTCAAATGTGTTCCTATGTGTTTGTTGTGCTAAAGTGTGCGATTCTTATCAAATTCGTTGACTTCTGCAGTTTATCGTACAGTTATCAATCTGGCGGTTATGGTTTAACATCAATAATGGCAAAATATAAAAAGCTTTGCACCGTATTCCTCCAAGCTGACAGCAACAAAAATATTGTCGTCAGTTGGCATCGATTCCTGGCTGCAGGAAAAATGAATGTGAAATATGTAACGAAGCTGGCAAACACCGAGCTGTTGCATATGCAAAGAGCATGGAAGCTCAAATTAAGAATGGGCATGCAAAAGCATGTACAGTCGTCTTCATTAAAGTGTTGACATATGTGTTCCAAGCATTTTCTTCCTAAAAACTATTTTCGAATCAGAGAAGGTATGAATTTTCTCTTGAAAATACCAAGTTGTGTATCCATCGTATACATTGTAGTAGTATTCATCGTACAGTTGTAATGCACGTATCAATCGACGAACTGGATACGAATCGCACACTTTTTACCTGCAGCCGGGAATCGGTGGAAACTGGCGTCGAAATTTTTGTTGCTGTCAGCGTTGGAGAAAAATACGGTACACACCCTTTTATATTTTGCCATTGTTGATGTTAAACCATAACTACAAGATTGATTACTGTACGATAAATGGCAGAAGTCGACAAATTTGATACGAATCGCACACTTTAGCACAACAAACACATAGGAATACATTTGACTGGAAGCGTCAAATAGCTGTGGCTAGTACGTAAATGCGCCACCGTGGCGCTGCCGCCTTGATGTAAATCCCCTGTACCATTAGCCATCATAATTACATTATTTGACATTAAATAATTAGGTTACTGTGTGGCATCAGACATTTATTTCTAAAATAAGTGTATAGTTGATTGCTTATAAAGGGTGAGTTAATAGGACGGGCAGGCGTGTTTACACCTAAACCGTTAATGATATTGAAATGAACCAAAGGGTACTGCACACTAGAGGCCAAAGTGCAGCTTGTAAAATAATTTCGTCATATACAGGGTGTTCCATTTTTGCAGGGCAGTCTCCGACCTAGTTTTTTTTAAATCCGTTTAGTTTTTGTATTTTACAAACTGCACTTTGGCCTCCCGTTTGCAGTGTATTTGGTTCATTTCGATATCATTAACGGTGTAGGTGTAATCGAGCCTGCCCTTCCTATTGACTCACCCTGTATAGCAGGCATCGCCATGTGATTAATGCGGTGTTTATAAAAGTATACACGATAGGATAGGGATAGGCGATATAAATCTTCAAGTTTGAGAAAGACCGATCCTTAGACTTATAAGAATGGTACCACTTGCGTCATTTCAAAGATTAGGTTAGGAATTGTCTTGCCTGAGGTTTTTCTAACTTCATTGGTCCCTAATTGCGCTCGATGTTAGTATACAAAGCCGCTGTTTTCTAAAGTTCATATTTTCTCAGAATTAATAATAACGAAGCTATGGGGGCAGAATGTGATCTGAACGCATTTGCGATGATTTGAAGTGTCGATGAAGAACTACATCTATTCACCAGATAACTTATTCTCTCTTAAAAAAAAACTGACTTTGCGACTTCGGGAATACATGTTTGCACTTATTTGAACGTTAAATTAGCTGAATCATGATACTCTCTAACAATCTTATGGGCACGTCTATCCGAAAGATAACATATATTCAACTTTGTAAAACATGGCCTTAAGCCTTAGCTACATAAAACAATAAACAGGCGGTATTCGCTAACAATCTAAATGCCAGAAAATGATTTCTGCCGGTCATACATCACAGTCAATGCCGACAATATCGGCCACCCTTTCTTAAAGACTCCCTCCATTGGCGCGGAGTTGAGAGCAAAGGGCAGAGCCGCCCTTTAATTAAATCTAATTAATTCGGAAAGTTATTGCGTTTATTTGCCCGGGCGGGCATCGATTTTCACGGGGCCGGAGGGCGAGACAGTCCCGGCAGCCGCAATTTCTTTGCTCCCACGGGAATCGCCCTCCAATTGGAATTAATTCATCCCCATGAATAATTAATAAACCCACGCGCTGGGACGAAATGGAGTGTACTGATACGGGAACGATTTGGCAGTTTTTTTGTTGCTGGATTTCGCGATCACATGCTTTGAATTTTCCAGGATACCGAAATAAAATAGTGTATCGTGTTTAAATATAATATTTTTTCTGAAATCGTCAGTAAAGTAAGAGACATTGGAAGTAGAGAGAGAGCCGAAATCCAGTAGGTGACTGTTTCTGTGTGTCAAGAAAGGCATATAGTGCTTAAAATCAATAAAAAATCGAGCACTAGACTATTAACGTTACTGTTTCCATTTGTATGGCCGTAATGGTATATGCAGTATCTAATTATAGTCAATTGTTTATCAATACAGTATGTATAAATATCCCCAGCCTAAATTTAATCTTAGGTTAGTTTTTAAGGATATAATTGTTGGCATAATAGTGTTCATAGGAACTAATTATCTATTTAAGTTAATCGTAGATTGTAAAATCAGGTCTTAGAAGTTTACAATTGTTCAATGCATAATAGAGAAAATAGACTATCTTTGTCAGCTATTTACGCTGTTTGTACGTCTCATCGTTCTCTGTGCCCGTAACGGCCGTCCTTATTCCTGTCTACATGTTTGTGATGGAAACGATTTAATTAATCCACGGCAGGCGCGGGACGATGCAATGGAACGCTAAAAATGAGGAGAGTAAAGTAGGACAAAGCTGTTGTTTATCATCATCACTATTATCGCCGCTTCCATCTCCTCAGCGCTGTTTATGTTTACGAGGTGCGCGCCCTGCGTGGACAATGAAATTATTCGACGTTGCCTCCCCCGCGGCATTTTTCGGGATAAAACGAAAGAATCGTCATCCCCCTCGCGGGGAGGTCATAATCGATGCTCGGCTTTCGGGCATGTGGGTCATCTGGGGGCGGGCGTAAATTTTCGAGGAAAAATAAAGGAGTTATGTGACAGGCGTCGCGTTCGGATATATATGAAAAAATGCTCTCGCCGAAATGAGGGGATGTTTATTTATGCCGGCTCCCGCTTTGTGATGAAAACATAGCGGTCGTCCACGTAAATTCATCCACGAGACGGGAATTTACCGTCCGCACATGATCCACACGAATACCTAAATATTGTACGGCCGTACCCGTCCACGAATGAGGCTGCGTCTTAACCTGTGTTTATAAGCGCTCGGCACTTTAATCGCCATAATCCTGCAGCTCCTCAAAACATGGGGTAATTAATTGTTTAGTGTCTGATAGTGACATCACATGACTTTCCCCGTATTCATTAGATCATTTACAATACCATACTGTTAAATGTGCTTTAACAGTACTTTGTGCTCAATCGACATGTGCGTTAAAACAGTCATGGCCGTTAAAACGTATCAGCCACGGCCGTTATTTATTAACGATATTCTACGCAACCGTTGCTTCGCTATTAGATAATTAAGCCACGGATCGCTAGTAAACTTTGAAACCATATGGCCAATGCGCAAATAACAGAGTCGGTATATTGTAAAATCTCGGCTATCGTCTCGATGTTACAATATTAAACCGCGTCTATTATTTGCTTCATACCAGACTTACGAAGTGAATAACTATTTCGAAAGCCATACCTCGTACGAGGTATACAGGGCTGGAACTTTCGCATCGCAGCATTGATAAAACACTAATTAATAAGAGAAGCGCAAATAGAGAGAGAAACTGTATGCAACTCGTGCAACTACACTCGTGACGCGAAAGATTCTGTTACACCCTTGCACACATAATCCAAGAACGCGAAGTAACGCATATATGCAGCTTAAAATAGCTTTGTGCTACAAACGGCTTTGTACCTAGCTACAAATAGGTTTCTTTTAAGTCTACTAATAAGTCTAACATTGCTAATCGAATTAAATGACTTTGTCTCACAGCTCACAGCAGAAATGACGCGCGGAGTAGAAAGAGTGCGCAGCAATGCTATTTCGTATCACCCTATTTCTTTCGCACTCATTCATTCCACGTTATGCGGCGATGTGGGAATTCTGGGCCTGTATACGACTTCCCCACATACATTTTGTGACGAGTCCAAATTCAAGCACATACAGTTTAAAAGTTGCAAACCTCTGTGTTGGTGAAGTTTTCCTGACGTAAGTGCCTTCGCCATTTTCCTGACCTTTCCTGGGTTTGAAGCCAAGATTATTTCTTTAGCAATATCGTTGATTTAAATAAATGGTTGTAAAATGGTAAAGGTCTTCGTTCAGAAGTAGACAACTATAGGCTAATGAAGAACAAGAAAAGAAGAATGTTGTTTATGAAAAACCACATTTTTGTTATTAACACTGGAGGCTTTTAATTCGTGATACATTATGTATAAATAAATAATGCAATTTTTTAAGTCATTATACAGGGTGAGTCAATAGTAAGGGCAGGCTCGATTACACCTACACCGTTAATGATATCGAAATTAACCAAAATACACTGCAAACGAGAGACCAAAGTGCAGTTTGTAAAATTATTTTGTCATATACAGGGTGTTGCATTTTTGTAGGGCAGCCTTCGACCTAGTTTTTTTAAATAGCACTCCCTGTATAAATTTACATATTTGAATTTTCCCTTTTTTGGGCTTTATAAATCCGTTTAGTTTTTGTAATTCGCCATAACCGTTCAGAAGTTGTTCACGTTTTTCTAAAAATTAATGCGTTTGCAGGCACTTATTAAAAAAAACGCAGGGCACTTGGTTTCTGGGAAATCAAGTTTGGACTTTGCCTGAGCCTAAACAACTAACTGAGGTATCTTCTGGCCGTAAGACCGCTTATCTGCATTGTGGCATCATCTTGCTGTGACACATTAATTTTGGTAAACTTTAAAGTGCCATAACTTGATTTTTTTAAATGGCACACCCTATGTTTCAGTACTTAGTCCTATTCAGGGTCTCAGTTTACATCGTTTTGCCTTTTATATTTTTTTCTTAAAAGTTGATAGTGAGAGATAATTCTGATATTCTTAAAAATGTACACAGATCTCATCGATATAAACTTAGCCAGCCATGAAAATGGCCGTGAAAATGACAAAGTGACATTTAATGTACGACACGTTTTATTTTTCTTAGCGCATTTTCCTAATGAATTTGTCTCATAATGAAATGGTGGATATGGTTTATGTACACGGTGACAGCGCAAACCGTTGCTGGTGACCAGAATCTACTGAGGCATAACAAATCAATAGCAAAACCATTTGAATTAAACTATTTCATCATGCGAAAATTTCATGTTTGCGACAAAAATTATAACGTGTCGTACAATAAATGTCACTTTGACGTTGATATGACATAAACAATTGATATTCAAAGCACGTTAAGTTTATATCGATGAAATCTGGGTTAATTTTTCAGAAAATCCAAATTATTTCTCAAACTATGAACTTTTGAGAAAAAATATAAGGGGCGAAACAGATGTAAAATGAGATGCTGAAAACGACTAAGTAATGAAATATTGGGGGTGTGCCATTTAAAAAAATCAAGTTATCGCCCTTCAAAGTTTACCATAATTAATGTCCCACAGCAAGGTGATGCCACAATCCAAATCGACGATCTTGCCGCCAGAAGATACCCCAGACAGTTGTTTAGGATCTGGAAAAGTCCCAACCCGATATCCTAGAAAACAAGTGCGCTGCTATTTTTTTAATAAGTGCCTGTAAATGCATTAATTTTTAGAAAAACGTGAACAACTTCTGAACGGTTAAATCGAATTGCAAAAACTAAACGGATTTATAAAGCCCAAAAAAGGGCAAATTCAAATATGTAAATTTATACAGGGGGTGCTATTTAAAAAAAACTAGGTCCAAGGCTGCCCTGCAAAAATGGAACACCCTGTATATGACAAAATAATTTTACAAACTGCACTTTGGCCTCTAGTATGCAGTTCCGATTGGTTCATTTCGATATCAAATCAAATCAAATCAATATTTATTCACGAATGATGAAGTACAGGCAATACACAAATAATATTACAATGAGCTACATATCTGCACATTCATTAACATGAAGGTCGTCACAAATATTTGGGGTCGTGCTGTCCCTGACAACAGAATTATTATCATTTTGACTTAGGATATATAAGACATACGCGGGAGTTTACAACTCCCTTATGTCATACAATTCCCTTTTGATAAGGTATTCAGATAATCTAATTTTAAACAGGTTTAGTTCGTTTATGTCTTGTAATTCGCGAGGTAGGTTGTTGTAGAATTTCAGCCCATTATATGTTGGAGATTTTTCAGAGACCGTTAGCCTATGTACAGGATAAGCATAGCTACGATTACTTCTTGTGTTATGGTTATGATGGAAGTGATATTGGATGAACTTGTTCTTGTATTTGAAATTAAATACTAGAATTTCTAGTACATACAAACTGTAGAAAGTAAATATGTTTGCTGATTTGTAAAGACCTCTACAGGAATCATTATTTTTAAGTCCAAATATAATCCTCATTGCTTTTTTTTGTGTCCGAAATATTTGTTTGGACTGAACGCTATTTCCATAGAATATTATTCCGTATCTTAACAACGATTCAAACATTGTCTTGTATATTATTATTAGTGTGTGCTGATCCACAAAATTTTTGGTCACTCTTAATGCATAACACACAGACAGTAGTTTTTTGTTTAGGTTCTGGCAATGGACATTCCAATTTAATTTGTCGTCAATTACCATTCCATGTACTTTAGCATGGGAATGGATTTCGATTTCTAGTTGTTTAATAAAATCTAAATTGACGCCAATTTTTCCGAAGTGAAACAGCATTGTTTTGGTTTTCGATTTATTTAATATCAGCCGATTTATTTCCATCCAACATTGACATGTTTCCATTATATCGATAGTTTTGAATTCAAGACTCTGAGCGGTAGTGCCGCGAACAAGTAGGTTTGTATCATCGGCATAAGTTTTTACAATACCTTTGTCTTCGAGGTGTTGTGGTAAGTCATTGACGTATATCAGAAATAATATTGGTCCCAGTATGCTTCCTTGTGGCACCCCGATATTTGTCTCGGCTAAAGCAGAGAATTTACCATTTACATAAATCTTTTGGTATCTGTTTTAAAAAAATGTTCGAATCAAGTTCAGACACACGCCTCGGACCCCATACAGCTCCAGTTTTTCTAGCAATATATTGTGGTCCATTGTATCAAATGCCTTGAATAAGTCAAGGAAAATGCCCAATGGCATTTGTAAATACTCAAATATTGCTGTATTCGTAGACCGGTTTCTTAGAAACCCGTGTTGTGCTCCGTTAAATAAATTATTATTATTAAAAAATTCTATGATTCTGTTTGCCATTACTTTCTCTGTTATTTTTGAGAACAAACTTAACAGGGTTATTGGTCTATAATTTGCTGGATCGTCCGGGTTTCCACTTTTGAATATTGGTACTAGTATTCCTATCTTTAGGCATTTGGGAAATTTTCCTGTCTCTAATGTCTTATTTATCAAAAAAGTTAAAGGTGTTATGAAACTATTTATACCTTTTTTTAATAGTTCTGAATAGATTTCGTCATAGCCTGAGCTTTTTTTATTTTTTAATGAAATAATGTTGTTATATATTTCAGTCGGTGTTACAGGACATAGAAATAATGACTTTGCGTTTCTTAATATGTTCGTGACTGACTGAACGTTGGGCAAACCTTTTGTTAAATTTGATGCTACGTTTGTAAAATAGTGATTTAGTTCATCCAGTTTATCATCCAACATATTATGTGCTGATCTATCTGTTTTAGTAGTTTTCCTAATACATGTGTTTATTGCGTACCAGGTAGCTTTATTTTTATTATCACTGTTTAAAATTATGTTTTTAATATGATTCTTTTTTTCGCTTTCCAAAAGGAGCCTGTATACACATAATACCTGCTTATACATACATAGATTTTGCGTTATCATTGTAATTCCTAAGTACTAACAAATAATCAAGCACATTCTTTCATGAGACGATCTCGGGCGAGCACACTTTCCGCATACGATGTTTGGTTTTACGCGCGTGTTTAGTTACTACTGGACAACTTTGATCCAGTGCGGATCGCACTACTCGCATGAAAGCATCCCAGGCTGCATCTACACAATTTAATGAAAATATTTCATCCCATATATTACAAGTACTTATGATATCTACAAAGTTTAAAACATTTTCGGTACCTAAGACACGTCCAGATATCATTAACGGTTTACTTGCAATCGCGCCTGCTCTTCCTATTGACTCACCCTGTATGTTTGAAAATGACCGACGGTTCGGTCGAAACTATAGTCACTGTATTAAAATAATCTATGATACCTACAAAGTAAATATTGCATTATTTATTTACACATGTTTATATTTGCCCTGTATATGAATTATTATTTAAAAAAAAAAAAAAAATTATTCGTATAGATTTTTAAAACATTAAGACTCTATTCAGAAGAAATGACTGATATTTAAATTAGAATACACATAAGAATTTGAAAAGAATAAATGTTATCAATCATAGTTTCATAAAAAAAAGTTTTATTTAGGTTCATTTTTTTCTCGATATCTGCTTCAAATCTAGACTTTGCTTTAAGACACTTAATTTTATGCGTTGGTTTCATTACCGAAATTTTCTAAATCTGAAAACGATTGCACGCACAACGTTATATAGTTTTATATTGATTTGTCATGTGACATGTATGAATATTAATGTATTAATGTAATGTAAGTCACCGAATGACTTTTTAAACGAATTAAAATTATGCCTATATTATAGCCGCACATAACATTAAATTAAAAACAATGTAACTTATAATTTGCACGTTTATAAACAAAATACTACTATAACATATTCTACTTTGGTAATAATAGATAGTGAATGATGTATACAGGGTGTACATAAAGTATGAAATAAATTTATTATTTCGAAAACTAAAATATATTTTGGAAAAATACTCCCTTTATTTATAACTTTCAATTGCTTTTTGAGCGAAGACGCCCCCAAGACCCCCCCCCCCCCCCGAATCAAAACATACGGGAATTTTTTCAAAAATTTATATCTAACCCTTCGTAACTCTATTTTAATAAGATTTTTTTACTCAATATTTTCCTATTTTGTTGTTCCTTGACAGCTATTGAAAAATGTTTTCTACAATAGTTGTAGGGAATATTTTCAACACGCAAATGAGTCATTTATTCCATATTTTTGAATTCATTTTGAGTCAAGATGCTTCAAATAATTTATGGCCCAAAAATGCATGGTCACCTCTTTATTCCTTTCGGTGAGCACTTCTGCACGTTTTTGTGAAAAATGGCCAATAATAATCATAACGCGTGGAAGATAGTGCGGACTATCAATTTTCATGAGCGCCCCGGCAGGATGGATCGTGGCGGTGGCCGCCCCACCCGCAGCATCGCTGCTGGCTCATAACTCATTGGCGGCGGGGATTTCGACGAAGTGCGATCTTTGGACTATTATTTATAGCGCTTTTTACCGACCGCTGGCCGGGAAGCGGGAATAGTTAGAGGATTAAGACAGCCACGCTGCTCTACACCTGTAGTACAGGATTATGTGAAATGTGGAATTAAAGAGTTATACACACAGATAATCTGTCTAAGAAAACAAACTTCTTATGTGTTACTCTTCATTTAATTTGGGTTTTAAAACAATAATGTTAGTACTCATAAGAAAATGAACAAGATTTAAATGAGTAAGCACCCACTACAGGTTGTAATTTTGTCTCAAGAACTGTTTTCTATGTTTTGTTTTAAGACACTTGATTTCAAATTTTGATTTTCATTACGGAAATTATGCAAATATTCGTTTTGTGATAAGGGCATCCCAAAACTTGTAATCTGAAAACCATTCGCTAATATTACATATACGTGTGTTTGAGATAAGGGGCGAACATAGGGATTGAACATTGTTTTTAACATTTTTACGAATTCCTGCTTGTCAGTTTAACCCACAGAAAAGGTTTTGGTATCAATGAAACGAGAAAATTATTGCGCATTTCAATTTTAAATTAATTTCATAATTTTATTGGAAATATATTGATTTAATTTTTTTTTAAGGACCACCCTAATATACACAGATAAAATAAATCATTTGATATTTTGTTTGGTTTATAGAAAACTGACGAAACAACATGTTTGTTTATAGTTCTTTTTTGAATTTATAATAACTTTCACATCATGGAAATAAATGATAATTGAAACTTTTTGTTCTACATTAAATAATTATTATGACTTTGTTTTTCTTATAGCCGATACTTGTGTACACAATGTACACAATTCAAGAGCATTTTGTTTTTTTCCCTATTTCAACAATACATGATACTTGCAAGTTATTTCAACAATAATTTATATTAAAATACCAATTTTATATAATTAAATTTCAAGTAGTGAGACTAGTGTCCAAATTCCTATTATTATTTTTTGACAACCTTTGATTTTTTACATTTGAGTTGGTAATTTTGCGTTTACCTACTTGTAATTTAAAAAATAAATGTGTCGATAATCGTTTAAATGAGGAAACAAAATGCTATCGAATTAATAAAATAATATATATGGCGTCCATTAGATAATAAATAAACAAAATCAAATCGACGTAGAAAAATAAAGCACTTTATGGAATGTAGAACTAAAAGTTGCAATGCAAATGTAGTAGTAGTATGAATATTTATTCCATATACAAGTACATATATACAGCATACTGAATACATACACTGTGTAGCAGCCAAATGGAATAAATTCGATAATAAATAAATGGGGGCGTGTTCGAAAAAACGCTCGGACACGTAGATTGTTATTTTTAGTTGCGCATTTTTTTCAACAAAAACTTTTTATATTAAATGCAACACCTGGTATATTATTCAATTTTTGGATTCTTCAGAAAATTCTAGACATATTTCATGTACAATGTCCTATACCTATCTTCAACTGTTTCGGAAATATTAAGTGTTTTTGCTTTAGACTTAGCTGACTTAAGAAGACGAATAATGCTTGCGATTAGATCGGTCACGCCTGAGATGTTGAGTAACGTTAGAAGAAATTTCTATTTAAAATTAGGATGTTGCCAAGACGTTCACGGCGAGCATTTAGATGTTCAATTCCCTCCATTGAAATTTATTGTTTTTTTTTTGTTTTTTTACATTATCAAGAAATAAACAGTATTACTTATTAGTTTTTGAGTGTGTTGTAACGAATTTCTGTAATCAAATAATTTTCTTTTTTTAATGTTAATTTTTACTAAAAATAACAATCGACGTGTCCGAGCGTTTTTTCGAACACGCCCCCATTTATTTATTATTGAATTTATTCCATTTGGCTGATACACCCTGTATAATAATAATATAATATTATTGATGATAGATAGATAGATAAACAGGGTATCAATTTGATAAGTTGCCATCGACTTTTTTAATAGAGCACATGATTATTTTTAAATTTTCTTAAAACCGTTTGGGTGGTTCGAAGGGGGAACGAAAATGGCATAGGTAGTGTCGTTCCCCTACCCACCCTTTAAGCCACAGCCACCTCCATCTAAAAAAAATGGCACCCCCTACTTGTGATACATCGTTGGAAAGCTGTTGAAACATGCTTTCCAGTCATTATTAATACAATATGATTTGATGGACTAGTTTTGGAATTGAGTGCAAATAAAGTGCAAAAGTGTTCAATGTATTAAAGTCAAGTAATATGTTAAAGTAAATGTTGGAAATGGCTCCTATTGTTTTCTAAACAAAAATATAGCCTGCTTTCAAACTCTTCGCGAACTTTTTGAAGGTTTGTGTAGTAATAGCTCAACATTCTTGTGTAATTCTTTATCGTAACTGTTCAGTAGTATCCGGTTCATTTCTCATTTATATTTTATAAACTACAAATTTCAAGTGCCCCATAAAAAAAATTGCTATTGAAATTAATAAAAATTTGAACGGCGAAATTTAGGCTAATGCTGGATTAATTCATTGAGCCTCTCGTACTTCAAGAGGTTGAAAACCAAACAGATGAACATGGAAATCACGGACTTACCGAAAATACATTACATTTTCAACAAGATGGTGCACCTCCTCACTATGTACTTCCAGTTAGAGCATGGTTAGAGTGTCACTATTCAAATCAGTGGATTGGAAGAAGAGGGCCTATTAAATGGCCTCCTAGATCATCAGATCTAACACCTCTAGGTATTTTTTATGGGGTCACTTAAAGTCTGTTGTTTATAAAACGCAACCAGATACTATTGAACAATTAGGAGAAAGAATAGCACACTAATGTCGGGCTATTACTAGAGACACCTTTTAGAAAGTTCGCGAGGAGCTTGAAAGCAGACCATATTTTTGTTTAGAAAATAAGGAAACTATTTGCAATATTTACTTTAACATGTTATTTAAATTGAATTAATTGAACACTTTTGCACTTTATTTGCAATTAATTCCAAAACTAGTTCATCAAATCATATTGTATTAATAATGACAAGAAATCCTTTTTCAAGAGCTTTCCAACGATGTATCACCAGTAGGAGGGGTGCCATTTTTTTTTTAGATGAAGGTGGCTGTGGCTTAAAGGGTGGGTAGGGGTTCGACACTACCTACGTCATTTTGGTTCCCCCTTCGAACCACCCAAACGGTTTTGAGTAATTTTAAAAATAATCATGTGTTCTATGAAAAACATCGATGGTAACTTTTCAAATTGACACCCTGTATGATGTGGTACATGATATATGGAATGGGCTATCGACTTTCGTCTTTTGGCCCCTGTGCAAATGTATTTTCATAATTTTAAAGGTTTTGTAAATAAAACAACTTCGAAATGCACGAAAACAGATATTTCAGTTTGTTAAAGTTTTATACAACCCTACACAAAACATCCTCTTTTTTTTAGCATGCTTCTCTTCAGCAACTCTTCCATATTTAAACATACTTCCTATTACTTAAAATGAGCAAGATCCAATAATCACCCCGTATATGGACAAAGTGAAAAGTTAGTGACTAATGAAATCTATGAAAATATGAAATTTTACGGTAAATCCATAACTATATGAAAATCATTTGTAATGTATGTTGAAAACTCTAAACACAATAGCTATGTGTGCAAAAAGAGCGCAAAGTGCAAAGTGCATAGTGCTTTTTTGCAATGTGTGCAACCTCGAAAACTATTAGATGAGTACTTTAAGCATCACCATCGCACATTTTTAATGATTTTCTTTGGTTTTCTAAAAACTTTCTAAAACATCAAGAAGTGTAGTTTATTTACCAAAGTATTTACCATTAGTTACCAAACATTGTTGCCCTAATGTAGGTTACTATTATTACGAACTATCAGAATAAAAAATAATTCTTATGGAATTTCATAAAACTCACGATCGTATACAGTGTGTTCGATAAAAAGCGCCCGAGACTATAACACCTCCATTTGCTATTTAATCATCAACAAACCAGATATATTATTCAATGGGACAGTCTTACCTATAAGTTCGTAAAAAAAAATATTTTTTAAACACCGTTATTTATTTGTTGAGACGTCACCGACATAATGGCTCGTTATAATTTGTTTGTGTATTTCTGTAGAGCATTTTAAGTACTTTTTACCGGTATACATTTTTAGTGCGACTATACTATGAAATTTTTGCAAAAAATGGAAAAAACTGATTTGAGCTAGTAGGCAGTAAAATCCAACAGACACAATTGGTGGTAAAGTTTAAAATAAGTTTATTTTTTTGCAGCATAATTCAGTTGTAAATTATGAACTAGGTTGACCAAATGAATTATTAAAAGTAAATTAATATCGTAAGTAATAAAGATGTAAGGCACCTTACAAGGACGTAATTTATAATTTCTCAAAATGTGATGAACCGTGCTAGCAGATGCGTTAGTGCTATGTCCAATTTCACGAATCGACTTTTGTGGTTTTCTTTGGACGTATTATTATTACCAATTGTTTGTTCCAGAGAATTTCGGATTTAAGAGGCTCAAATCAGTTTTCTTACACTTTTGCAAAAATTTCATAGTACAACCCTACTAAAACTCTAGACCGATGAAAAGTACTTCAAATGCTCTAGAACAGTGGTTCCAAGCTGGTGGTCCGCGAGAGGACCACATATACAGGGTGTTAAAAAATAGTGTAAAATATTTAAGGGAGTAGTAGTATGAACCACAATAAAAAAAAGTCTTGATAAACATGGGTCCTCAGAGTAACGGATTCGAATATATTGAAGATTTTTCATGTTTGAAACATGTATTTGCCTATTTGCAATTATTTATTATTTATTGGTTATGTGCAAACAAACAAAGGGAGCTTCTTGCAAAAACATAGAACAGAGTTACAGAAGATGTTCGAACTGCCCTCCTTCCATTTCTCCAAAACACCCTCACGGGCTCGGATTTGTTGGCACTTTTGATTAATTTTTAGATGCAGCTCCTGGAAGCTATTTACAGGAGTGCCATAGACTAATCACACAATCTCTGGTGAATTCTTCCAAACATACGATGTCAAGGAATCTGGCGATTCTACAATAATACTTGGCAATAAGCTTCTACATAAAGACGTCGTGTTTCGGTGGCAATTCCATTAGCATGACCATACATGAAATGCATGTCAGCTAATTCTGTAAATTAGAGTAAACAGCCATAGCAAAGCATCAGCCAACTAAGATGAGAAATTGCAAGTTTTAGCAAAATAAAAAAAGGAGGTAAAAAAGAATAATCTTCCATACCTCCGAAACCGTTACTTTAAGGACCCATGTTTATCAAGACTTTTTACTTTATTGTGGTTCATACTACTACCTCCTTAAATATTTTACATTATTTTTTTAACACCCTGTATAATTATAAATATATATTTATTTTTTAATTTTATTTAAACGGCATATTAACAGGAAGGCTAGTTCCTATATACTATAAAGTATAACGTCTCTCTAAAGTTTAGAAGAGACTCGGTGATTTATGGATCCTGTATTCATTTAAGTTGATTGTTATATATTTTGCAATTGTAATTCACTAAGATAATAATTATAAATGCAATGCTTATACCAGGAGTAAAAAATAACGATTTCGTACATTTTGAAATTAAATTGAAATGCAAAATTGATAAAAATATTCTTAAAATAGGTAAATATATCGCGGGAAGAGAGGTGGTGCCACCTTTGGCGCTTTTAAGGAACGGCCTCCCATACCGCCTCACACGTGCGCTGGTCTGATACAACGTGACCACTCCATTTAACTGCATGTAAAATGCCACCGAAGTGGAAATATGATAGTAGATATATTAAGTTTGAATTCATTGACATAGAAGTTAATAAGGAAATAAAACCCCAATGTGTGATTTGTGGCACAGTACTTTGCAATGATGTATTGAAACCCGCAAACCTGGAGCGACATCTATAGACGGTGCACCCTAGTTACATTAATCGTACTCAAGAATTTTTTGAAGATAAGATAAAACTTAGAAAAAATGAAACTAGGAACGAGCGGATGAATGTTTGAAACAAGCGGTCTCTGCATCTTTCGAGATCTACATACTATGAACTACAAAAAACTCCATACTATCGGGGAAACTTTAATTAAGCCGTGTACTTTAAAAGCCACCGTAATGGTTTTGGGCAGGGAAGCTGCGAGAAAAATGTAGGATATGTCACTTTCAAACATTACTGTAAAGGGTAGTAATGAAAAAATGTCAAGAGATATTGAAGAACAGCTGGAGAGCCGCATAAACAAGTCCTCATATTTTGCTCTTCAATGTGACGAGAGTACAGATGTTTCAAATAGTTCCCAATTGCTAGTGTTTGTATGATTTTTAAATGAAGACAACACGCTTCGGTAAGAATTACTTCTGTCACAAGACCTGGAAACTACGACAAAAGGGAAGGATGTCATGAAAATCATTTCAGATTATTTCGAGAACCATGATTTCAAATGGGAAAATCCTGCTGGATTTTGTACTGATGGCGCTCCCGTCATGCTAGGGTCACATTCGGGCTGGTTAAATTGGTGAAAGAGAAAAATCCTGCTATTATTACCATGCATTGCATAATTTACCGTCAGCCATTAGCATCAAAAACGTTGCCTGATGGCTTATGCATTGCGTTAAAAGTTGTCATTAAAATGGTCAATTTTGCAATTTTGTTAAACATAGTGCTCTCAATACACGTATGTTCAAAAAATTGTGCCGAAATGGGTGATAATTTGTTATTTCACACTGAGGTCCGCTGGCTACCAAAGGGGAATATGTTAACACGATTGTTTGAACTGAGAGAGGAGTTAAAAGTGTTTATAATTGAAAAAGAGATGAAATATTTGCATGAGCATTTATGTGAACCAAAATTTGAAATCCAACTTGCCTTCTTGAATTTACAACTACATGGTTCTGGAATTCACAAACTGATACGGCAAATATATTTATCTTTGAAGAACTAAGCGCATTTCTATGCAAATTAGATCTCGGGTTTTGTAAATTGCAAGAACGTAATTATTCTGATTTTCCAACCCTTAATACTCTTGTTCGTCTGGAATGTTTCGCAGAATACACCGAAGAGCTCCAAGCCGAATTTCTATCTCACTTACAGAAACTAAAAGAAGAATTCACTTGATATTTTCCTGAGTATGCCACAGTTGACAACGATTATATTAAGAGATTCATACGCAATCCATTCACTGTTAATGTCAAAGACGTTCCATATGAAATATAAGAAGAACTCGTTGAACTTCAGAATGATAGCTATTTAAAAGATTCGTTTGCATCTGGTATAACAATTGAAGAGTTTTGGTACAAAAAGGCCACTAGTAACCCTAATATTTGGCGAACAGAGTTTCGCTTGCTTATGGGTTTTTCAACCACCTACTTATGCGAGCAAGGCTTCTCGGCATTACTTACAATAAAAAAACAAGCACATGCGATGATATGCGTGTTGCCCTGAGCAAAAGTATTTGCGCAAGAATTCCGGCTCCTGCCAAGAAAATATGCGCCAATAAATGTCATTAGGTAACACTGTAACGACATGAAACATAATTTTTAAGATGTATTCTCATTACATATTGTAAAAAATATAAAGTTTTGTATGTCCTGTGTACTTACTTTTTTTTTCAATGATCGTTTTGACGAACAGCATTCCTTCCCAAAAGAACCGACTTCTTATTTAAGATCTTGCCGTCAAAACCTGCGAGATTTTTTTCCCCACGTGAAGTGCTCCACGAGTAAAATTCTAGTGGAAAAGTGGTCCACGGTTGAGTTGGGATCACTGCTCTACAAGAATACATTAAAAAAAATGTCGGTGACGTCACAACAAATAAATGACTGCGTTTAAAAAGATTTTGTTTTTGCCAACTTATAGCTAAGACTATCCCATTTAATAATATATGGTTTGTTGCTAATTAAATAACAAATTAAGTCGCTATAATCTAGGGCGCTTTTTATCGAACAGACTGTATACATTGTTGTCAGACAGACCCCCAAGTTAAAAGTCTCTTTATCGCTCGTATACTCGTGTTTCAAACAAACAACATGGATTTTTACGCTTGTATCGTAACTATTGTACTATTTCCTTACTTGTTGCACAATGGCTATTAAGTAACACTTTTGTAAATATAGCTAAACGGTGCCGCCATTATCAAAGGACTCATATAATATGCTGCGTCTTTAGTTACATTTCGTTATGATTAATTGTCACGTAGTAACGGCTTCCGCCAACAATTTGCCTAAACAAATTTTGCTCCTTTGCCGACAAAAGTAAATTATTTCACCCAAACCATAAGCTCTCTTCGTTCACAATTATCTATTAACACTTTCGGCAAGTAAGACTCGCGATTGGAAACAGCGCCGAACAACTTTATTAATAAACACCGCGGCGGCGGCGTCCCGGTCATAAATATTTCGTGGGCCGTAAATTTCGTCCCGAATTGTTTGTGTTGCGTTGGGGCGGGTTTTGGGGCGCTTCAGATCGATAGGGGTTGATTTATGTGCCCGACTAAAAGGTATTGCGCCCGAGGAATTTTGACGAATCGCCCGCATTTAACGCACTGGATTTTCGCGAACCATACATCTTCCGCCCCCCACACACATGCACACACTAGAACCAACTCACCCACCCCCGCGATAATGCCGCTTATCAATCACGCACACGCCATTTGCACGACGCCCCGAAAAGAGAGAAATGTGGACTTTTGGAGCACTCTACCAATACAAATCTGAAACCGAACAATCCTCCACCTCCCGCAGGTTCGACGCTAGGTGATAGTACAAAAAGTGATACTTATATATCGACTGTTTTTTGAGAAGTGGTTATTTATGATAGAGTTGCGAGTAGGCGCCGGTGTTTGTTGTTGCGATAGTTATTTCTAGATGTTTACGATAGCGTTGTTTATTGGGCTGTGAGAGCGCGGTTGGAGAGGCGTTGTTGAGTTTTTGTAGCGCGTTGTTCGTTGTTGTTACGTGTTGCCCGAGGCAATATGATGGAGAGTTTGGAAGACGTCGCCGACAGGGCCGAGGCCGAGAGGCAACAGAGCCTCAGAGACCTCGAGCAGCTTTACGAGTGGCTGCAACAGTTCGAAGACCCACCTCCTGCACCCAGACCACCGCCACCTCATCAATTCAGAAATGGTAAAATGCCGTATTTGTTTTGCTTTCATGTCACAGAATTTTAGATATTTGTAATACATTCGCTACCATATTGGAAGAATGCCATAATGACCATATTGCAATAATGAGATAATTTGCCACGTCACCAGTGTTACAGTTATTCACATACTGTAAATAAGTATAAAATGCAAAAATAAAATGTTACATACGACCTTCTGACATTATGGTAGCGATTTATAATGGTAATTAGCTACTTATAACTTGTTTGTTCTTGTACTCCACTACATAATAAATTTATTAAAAAGGGTCAAATTTTCGAGAGAAAATTCATAAAATCTTTTTAAAAAACAATACTTTTATAAGAATTAGGTAGAATCTCCTGAAGTTTTTAGGAAATCAATCAAATATTCCATTGAAATATATTGTGTAGATAGATTCTAACCCGATTGAAGTGTGATTTTATTCATCCGTTGAAGAGTTGGACTTATGATTTGTTTTTTTCCCATCGACCTATAAACAGTCGTTTAATAATCTATACGCGGTCCACAAAATGGACGATTCCGGTAGTGATGTCGGTTGCTATGTTATAGAAAAATAACTGTACTATACTCTATTTTTTCTAAACTGGCGTTCACGTCATCAAACAGTTGTGTGAGGAGGTGTTTTCGTACCTACATGATTGTTTTCGAGAATATGCATAACAGTAGTATAATAATCGAAATTAATCTGAGGATCATTTATTACATACACTGATCACCGGTGGTTATAAATAGATAATCGGTGTATTAACCGCGGACACAATTTTCGCCTGCCAATCATGTAATAAATCATGTTATGTTGGCGGCCATGATATTTTTTCGGCGACGACGCCACATCTTTTTCACTAACACATGCTCATACATGTGTGTATAACCAAACTTCTTTGACGTTTAGCTTGTTACATTTGATCGATTATTTCAATGCATATTTTGCCATTGTAGATGTTAAACCATAACCACAAGATTGATATCTGTATGATAAACGGCAGAGAAGTCGACGAATTTGATACGAACCGCGCACTTTCGCACAAGATTGCACGGGCGCAACAGCTGATTGCAGCCATTTTTAAACACCCAGGACAGCTGTCAACCTTGTAAAATTGTTTCATCATTATTATGATTATTATTTCGATGACGTGGACGCCAGTTTAGAAAAATCAGAGTATACAATATTTTTATTCCTGGCCTAAGCCGGCAATGTAATATTCCTGAAGGTGTAAAGCAAATAATTTCTTCTTCGTCTTTCATATTTTCACGAAACTTGCAAAATATTGCTAAGACAGAAAAAATAGTATGTACGGTTGGTACATGAACTGCCTTCCCGGCTTCTTAGGCTTGCTGTCCTTGCCTGATGGCTCGGACATTAATTGCCGCATCGGCCGGGGATATATCATTTCCTGTACTAACCGCACAATATACTAATAAATAGGTAGAAATATATTGATATTAATGCGCTATATAGCCACGAACGTGTAGTTGTTGCCTGAGCAAATTTTTGTCGATTTACTCCGTTCAATGTTTTTGCTACATACAACGTTGTTTCGGCCAACCTTTCAATTATAACTTTAGCTCAAGTTTAAGTAATTTCAAAGTGACATTTACGCGTATGTAATAAATAAATGTCTTTCCTAGTTCTAAATGAACACTTCTGTGCATAAAATTAAGCACAAGTCTATGTCTATTTATCACAATATTTGAGTTGCATAATTCGGCTCTATTTTTATTGACTAGTAACAGTATTAATAAATGACACGGCATTTTGACATTAAGAAAATTGACAAATTTATGTTCATAGGAAATTCATCAAGTTCGATTTAAAATACAAAATATTTTGTTTAATTTTATTGCACAGATTATAATACAGGGTGTCCAAAGATTCATTCTCAACCTGGGGATCATTCTTATTATGAGAGATAGAGCTTTGGTTAATTAAGTGATCAAATATTCCGTAGGTAAAGTTGTACTAAACCTCATTGTAACAAATTTAGGCCATTTATTGCTCTTTTTGATGGGTCAATCAAATTATTTTTACTCAACTTTGATTAGTTAATCTTTTTTTAATAAGATTACTTTAGAACGTTCTAATGCCATTGTAATACTTGGTTATTTTTATGCAAAACGCAAAATGTTTATGATTTATGCAATTGGTAATCCATAAAAGATTGCGAATATCCATCAAATTTTTACAAAGGTCTCAAGAAAGTGGGGTTTTGTCACTCTGCCGCCCTCCGAAGCCGTTCACCGCTCGAATGATACCCGAGGTCTAAGGGTGTATTCCTTAGGCAATTTCAAGTCGAAAATACCTTATACAGGGTCCGTCATTTCACCTCCCGTCTTCAATAGCTCAGTTACTAATTGAGTTAGGATTTTGATATTGTGCAGACTTCAGTTGTTTTCTAGGGTGTATTTCAGGAAAATATTTTGATTATACAGGGTGTCCCAAAAAAGTGTGACGTCATGATGATGTGTATTTTTAAATTGCATGGTATATTTTTTGTTACTTATTTGGGTGCCTCTTATAGATGCCTACATACCCATAAAATTTGATTGAAATCGGTTTAGTAACATTAGCACAAAAAAATAAAAACTAAAAAAAAAACAGTTTTGCACCATTGGCTAAGAAAATTAATAAGGCATAAAAATAATGCCTCGTTAATAAAACCATACAAGGTACTCATTAAATAATGTCTGACAGTTGCGTTAACCAAGTTTTATTGATATGCATTATACAGAGTCTCCAAAATTTAGTGTCAAACATTTCAAACTTTAAAGCACTTTATTTTTCTTATTTTAAATTGAAACCCCAGTATATTTTTATGTTATTCCATGCGCAATTAAAAGACAAACATTTTTTTCTAATTACAACCCTATCTCAATTCCTAACACATTCAAAGATATTTGCAGAAAACTCGTTTTATCAACAATTCCAATGGCCATTTTAATTAATCAAAATCGAAGGTGGGTTTGAAAAACAATTTATTGACATTAAATTTTAACAAAGTGACAAGAGCCATTGTTGACTGTAGTAATATAAAAGTTTAAAACTTTTTTAGCTAAGGTCTTTATACCCAAGATACCAAAATTACTTTTTGTCATGGAAAATATGATATTCATAATATGACAAATATTATGACCTATATTGACAAATGTGGATATGACTTTCATATTCGCATTTCAAAATATTACATTCAACCTGTTACGAAGAGTGGCAATGTCATTTCATACTCGTCTTCGTTTGTGCCTTCAAGAGGGCGGAAGACATATAGAACATAAGTTCTAGCAATTAATTAATTTGAAAAATGCACAGTTATGTTATGTTTTTATGAAATTTTATTACTAAAACTATTTTTTATACAAAACTTGATACTTTTACGATGTGTAATAGGTTTAGACGAATATATGTGAAATCTTTAATACTTTCGAGACATTAATTGTAACTACAAAACATGTTATGTCAATAAATTGTTTTTCAAAGTCACCTTCGAGTTTTATTCATTAAAATGGCTATTGGAATAGTTGATAAATCGAGTTTTCTGCACTTAACTTTCAATGTGTTAGGAAATGCGATAGAGTTGTAATTAGGAAAAATGCTTGTCTTTTAATTCCACATGGAATGACATAAAAATATACAGGGGCTCCAATTTAAAATAAGAAAAATAAAGTGCTTTAAAGTTTGAAAAGTTTGACACTAAATTTTGGACACTCTGTATAAAGCATATCAATAAAACTTGGTTAACACAACTGTCAGACCTTATTTAATGAGTACCTTGTATGGTTTTGTTAACAAAGCATACTTTTATCTCTTATTAATTTTCATAACCAATGGTGCAAAACTGATTTGTTTCAGTTTTTATTTTTTTGTGCTAAAATCACTAAACCGATTTTAATCAAATTTCATATGTATGTAGGCATCCATAAAGGGCACCCAAATAAACAACAAAAAATATACCATGCAATTTAAAAATACACATCATATGACGTCACACTTTTTTGGGACACCCTGTATAATAAAAAATATTTTCCTAAAATACGCCACAGAATGCAAGTAAAGTCTGCAAAATATCAAAATCCTAACTCAATTAGTAACAGAGCTACAGAAGACGGGAGGTGAAATGACGGACCCTGTATACATATCGTCAACTGAAAATTCTTTTAAGTCAAGTCCAAAAATATTAAGGGTGTAGAATTTGAATTTGGTACAAAATAATTCTATAGAGTAGTGCACTTTTGGGCAGGGTTTAATCTAATTCTTCAAGTTAGCCAGTAATGAGTTCTGTTAGGTTGTTCTGCCAGCTGGACATGTTTTTTAATATTTAAAGCTTGTTGAAGATATCAACTCAGATTAGTGTAAATGTGGACTTGCTTTAAAATTGTTCCGTAGCGTTTCACTTTTGAACTAGAGCAGTTCTTTTAATTTTAATCAGTTGGCAGCGGCGACGGCGGAAATCGGTCCGCGAACGGGAAGAAAGACATTGTTTGTTGTGTCACAGCAAGACACGTGTATTGGGCGGATCAGTCCGGGAAGTGATAGCGATGCGTTGTCTCTGCACAAATCTAATGGAGGTAAAATTATAATTTGCAATCCTCTAAAGGTTTATTTTTACTTATATGTTCCCATAAAGTTGCGCTGATTAATAAACCCACATAAAGATTAGACACGTATTGTGCAGGCAGGTTCTGACCTCCTCGATGTGCAAGTCTATTCAAAAGACAACTTATTCCCTACTTGGTCAAACTGACCTTAAATATTTATACCGGAAAACGCGATATTATAAAAGGATTTTTTCCTTTGCATTATAAGTAATTTTTCATATATCTAGTGTAGTATGTATACCTTAGAATACTAAAATATGAAATTTGAACCCCCCATATATCTTTATTGGAATTTGTGCCAGAACACTGCTTTATCATCTACTGTATTACTATATTAACATTTATTTTCCTCTGATTTCAGGTGAGTCAATTTTCCATTTATCTCGTCCATCTTACTAAACCTGTAGGTAAGTAGATAAGATTGTTTTCATCTTTTATTAGACATAAATAGGATGACCAGATGTTCGTACAGCATCTGGTAATACTTTAGTTACATTATTATTATCTTATGTGAGAAAATAGTATTATGGTATAGAATAGCATAGTATAATTTCATAGTTACACAAGTACAAATAATATTCTAGTAGTGAGTGATTATTATTATTTAGTAGTATTCATTAATAATGATGTTTTATTGGCAACATGCCTAAAGATCTACTCTAGCGAAAAAATATTACTATTTTTATATTTGATACATAAAATATTAGAATTTTATCGCATTTCAAATCAAACTAACGCGTATATCGACAGACAGCGTACAGGGGGAGAGGCGATCAGTCGAAATTGCATCCGAATTTTCCATTTACGGGCATTATCGGTGACGTGTTGTGAAATAATTTAATTTAAAACCATCCCCCCCGACGAGTATCGCCAAAAATGTCAACAATTTTGATCGCCGACTAATGCTTAGAATGGGGTTGTCAAAAACCCACGCAATTTATTTAAATCTGATTACATTTTTGCTGAACTCCATGAAGCATTATTATTTTATCAACACCAAAATGAATTAAACACTTACTATGACGCAATCTATTACTTTTACAAGCAATAAAATGTCTTATTCAACGATAGTTTCTGCTACCATAACTAATTTCCGTCGCCAAAGAGTCGAAACACTTGGAAAATTAAAAATTTCTGGCATTTTTCGTGCTTCAAATGAACTCAAATTTCACATATTTATGAATAATGCGTCAAATACATCATAAAAATATAATAATCAGGATTTATCAGTTCCTTAATTTATTCTAGAAGCAGTTTTATTTATATTTTATTCTTATTGTTATTTTGTTTCTTTAACGACAACCTACTTCTGCTGCTATGACTAATTGCCAGTGACATTACCAAAAAGCGATTTATCATATTTAGAAATTTGTCTTAAAATAACAGTATACAGGATAGTATGCTTTAGTTCGGCGGTTCTCAAAGTTATTTGGCGACGGAAACCTTTTGAAACACTAAATATTTGACGGAACCTTAAGCCCTAAATTAGGCAAAACCTGGTTTTATGTTCATTCTTTAATTATAATCATTTATTGAAAGTTATTCAAAAATAGTTACATTATATACTACTGACTTCCACAACAATATACAAAAGTACCCACAATAATACAAATAAAATTGGTTCCATGTAATGGGATTTATGAAGTTGATTTTTATTTTTGACCAACTGTTTAATGTCAAGCTTGATAGAAGAGAGTTGAAGACGCATGTCAGGTTTAGCATCCAGTCTATTACGGTATTTTGTCGTAGCTGCATACTGCATACTGCAAAATGGTCACTTGCACCACAGTAAACAAGTAAGGCTTAAAGACAACTTAACATGTGAGCAAGGATTAAATCAGAATTTCGTTTGCACCACATTTTATGCACGTCTCAAGAAAGGCTTAAGTAAGTTGTCAAAAGCGGCCGCTTAAACCAATCTTAAAATTTACGACGCCTAATATAACCTTTAAATTATTCCGTTGACTGTCACGGCATATTTTAATTTGAGCAACACATTTTTTGCAATGGCTCTTGAAAATGTAATTAATCATGACGATGCGTATGAGCATTGTGTGTTCACAACGAAGTGGGCATCAGCTCGATTTCGATAAAAGATTTACTTGGTGGTTCTCCCCATAGCCCTTCAAATAGATCGTAAATACTGTGACAAATATATAGCAAGCATTTTAGCTCTAAATCTGAATATATCACAAAGCATTAATTTACATTTTTGGATTTAACTCTTTGCCGTTTAATAATCACAATATTTGTTTAAGGCCTCGGCTAACGAAACGAGCGGTGAGCGGCTGCGGCGATCCGCGAGCGACACAACACGTTCTGTTTACCATTCCACCAGTGGTGATAGACCAGATTTTAATGCAGCGAGCTGGAAAAACTTGACGCTTTGCACTTGCAGCTTACTGCTTCTACTAGACAATTATATTCGCCGCCGGCCGCACACCGCTCACCGCTCGAATAGTGCCCAAGGCCTAATAACGTAACAATTTTGTATATACGCACTGACAGATCGACACAGAAAATCGTATTGTCGCCAACAAAACAAGCGAATATTCTACCAGATTTCGCGACGTTGCCACACGTAGCAAGACTTGGCGCGTGCTTAGTAAAGCAATCTGCGGTGCAAGTCCCTTCTCTTTAAGTTAAAATATAAGCCCGACTTTGTAAAGTAAGGATTTTCGAAACAGTGGTGCAATTGGCCATAAGTGACATTGTTTTGAACAATGATTCCATGCTTGAATCTGATGTTATTTCTAAAAATGATTCATATGTTTGGTTTTGACATATTTTCTGGATTCTGCAAATTCGGTACAAAAGCTTTCTGAACCCATGATTTGATTTCCAGTGTTTTATTCTGCTCTTCAGGAAAATACATTTGACGAATTCTTCAAATATTTCATTTGGTAATTCTGCTGTCTCGCCAGGGAATTCGTTCAGTGCATTGCCAACACAAACAATCCAAAAAACTATTAAATGTTGAAATAAACGAATAACAAAATTATCTATTGCAATTATTTCAATTGTCACATGAAAAAGAGGCGATGCAAAATTCCTAGAATCTAGAATAGTTTGTCATTCCGAAAAATCTACTTTATGTTTCCAGTAACCCTTTTTGTTGGTGGCCATGTTAAACGGTAAACTACTTCCTTCATGTGGATCTGTGCCTCCAATAAATCTCGTTCTGCGAAGACTGGCCGTACACCGTACACAATGTGCTACTATGGCACATACGTACGTGCAATACGTGTAATAAGTGCAATAATATGTGCAATAAGTATGCATCAAATTTTCGACAAAAACATTGCTTGTTGGAAACGTAACATTGCCATGTTCGAGATGTAATAATATTTAATTATTTGTAAGATAGATGTTTGCGTGTGAGTCTTATCAAATCTCAGAATGAAGTTAGATCCAATTTGTCACAACTATTGCAGTAATTCGATTTTGATTTTGTTGCCCGGTTTGGACTGGACGTGTACTTACTTGCCTGAGTGCAGCGGCTCCGAGTAGCTCGATGCGGATGCCGGCAGTGTTTTTAAATCCCCGTCGAACTCCGCCATAAATTCGACGGCATTAACCTCGTCGTTTTAATATTGTTCCTCGTGCATGTGGAACGTGCCCTGGGCTGATTGTTTGCATTGGACTTCTCTCGGTGCTGAGCCGAGCGCGTAATTTGGAAGATTTAGTGCGCGTGATAAAATCGGCTCCAATAAGCGACCCCTTTCCCCCACGGTACACCCTCGCGCCAGAGCGCTGGGACGTATAAAGGTCGCAATTAACTAGTAAGTGCCCATCGACCGTAAAACATAATTTATGATTTGGCATAAAACGTGTCCCTCGAGCGTTTTACTGTGGGCTGCTCTGCGACGTTCGGGAGGGAATCTTTCTCGCTGCTATTTGCTGGCCTATGTGTGGTGTGTATCTCGCGCGGCAATCTAGACAATAAACCGCGATAGAGCCGTTGTACTTAAACGTGCGTCCCTCGACTTGTGTAATGGATACGACGCACACGAGCTGACCTGGAGGAAGATCCCCGTCTCTGGTGACTTTCGCCATATGTGCTGATTTAACATCTCGTTTTGCTGTTATACTTCCCCAATGGCATATTATCTACACACCACGAGCTGCAGCTTTTTTTACACATACGTATATTAAGATTATTTGTCACCAAACCACAGGAGCAACAAAAATAGATGGCATTATCCTGCATCATCTTCAAATTTACTGATAGATTAATTAGCAGAAATGATTTCTTCGTGCAGATACTTTTCACACAAACATGTCTAGCAAATTTATCTAAAAAAAAAGCGAAATGTGGTATCCTCATGGGTTATGATTTAATCGGTACCATATTTACTTGCGTCTGATCCAAGGCGGTTGTCAAATGACATATGTGAAAACATATGTATTTTGGTCACTGTATAAATCTACGAATGTAACTGTAAATGAATCAATATAAATTATATTTTGAGGGTAATTGTGAATGAAAAGCAACTTGAAACAATGGACATCGTCGTAGAGTACATTACAGCTGTTGTAAATTCCAATAACAGTCTTGAATATTCTAAAAAGAATTATATAAATATAAAATTATACGAAGAGGTATAAATTGATTACAAAGGTTTCCGGTTCACCTGTGCCAATGCGGTCCTTAGTTGATCAGTATGCGTGCCTTATGGTATTCCCCAGTCCTACGGTGGGCATATTTGTTTATGTCTGTGCCCACGGGATCCCTCGCTTGCCTTGCAACGCGTCACGTCCCTCAATTAGTCACATCAATTAATTGAGGTACTTGATGGAGTCAGCGTTGTACATCGCCCGAATACGGCGTGAATAGTCAATGATGTCAGCGGTATGGTTTAGTTCGTTTGGCACGTTCCTTATCTCTGTTAATGGATAATTACGTTCCATAAATTCAGGTTTATAGAATTTCTAATATTTTTATTTATTTTTTTAATTGCAACTTCTGATATTTTTATTATGTTTTCTGCAATTTAGATACATTTTTTTACGATTTTTTTGTCTTCATGATTACATTTTTATTCTAATGTTGTAATCTAGATATATTAGAACAATAATTAATGATTTTTTTTAGAAAATTGGCAACTTTTCAATTACTGCTGGTGGTCTTTTCGCAGTTTAATAATAAAGTTTAACATTTTCAATAAATTGTCCCCGTATCCCTCGTAGGATTCTAGATGTGCAGATACCGTTGAAAGGCCTGCCCCGATTTATCAAAACTGCTATGTGGCGTTTCTGCAAAAAAGTTTGGGAACCCCTGGCCTAATATACTCTCTGAAGAGCTCATTGAGATTAAAGCTCTATGCCTTAGCGAACGTTTGGTTCGAAGCTCAGATGTAAGACACATTTTCTTCAAATGGGCGTTCGTCCATTCTGCAATATATAAGGGTGGTCCTCAAAATCCGCGCAACTTTGATTTCTTTATGCAAACGGTGTCGCCTTATGGGTAATGGCAGTAACAATCGCAACTGGCAACATTGCCCAATGCAATTTGCAATAAACGACGAAGTAAATATTGACATTTTGCCGCCAATTGTTGTAAGCTGAATTGTTTTCATAAGTACATGTAGTACTCCGAGACATCCTATTAATATCAGGTGGTCTCTATCGAATGGTGTAAGAATTATGTTCCTGTAATTTCCACTCCCTTGCCTGGGAGTGGGAAGCGTCTCTAGGAAGAATAGTGAGATGGCCGAATACCCTCTGTAATTTGCGGCCAATAATTAATTATCACGTTGCATTTTTTTTTTCAATACCAATGTCAATTAAAATTGTTTCAGGCAGTAGTCCATCGACACATTTTGATATTTTAACAGCTGAATTTGTATCATCCTGTCTTAATTTGTAGAAGTATTGGATACTCTGGATATCGTAATAAAACGTGAATTATGCGGGCGTGCATTCGCTAAGTTATAAATATAGAATTTCCAGTTGAATTTCTGTGCTGTTGCCATAAATCTTGTCGCAGATGCCGATTTGTGCGACACCCCTATATATCAATATTTAATCTTGTAACGGCCGCCAGACTCTCGAGGTACGTACTCCCTGAAATCGCCGTAATTGTTTCCACCCATATTAATCATCCCTAGTGTAAGTGGGTTCGCTGGAAGGCGTCGCACTGTAATTAAGTTCGCCGCGAAAAAATGCGGAGCCGCAGAAGGCGCAATTCCCGCTTAATTGAATATCGACCACCGGCCGGCCTGCTTGGGGTAATTTTTTAATTAGACCGCTTCTAATTGCAACCACCGCACCGACCGCCCCGATCGGCAGCCCCCGCGCTGTCCAATCGCGCGTCGTCCAGCCGGTTTAATTTTTATGGGGATGAAACTATTTCCATTAGTGCGCTCGGTTTGTAAGTCATGAATAATTCAGTGAACATATTTATTGTAATATCCGAAAGGTGCTCTCGGCCCGGGGCCCGAGGCCCTCGCTACAGGACCTGGGGTGTCGGTGGCGGAGAGGATGTGCAAGCTCGATATTTCCGGGCGGAGCGCCATTGTGAGCGAAGCCAAAGGTCGCGGACCGTCCGGCTAGCAAATTGAAACGTTTTGCAGAAGGAGCATTAATAACGCGCAGGGGGATCGGAAGGAATGCACAGGGTGATTAGTCAAGCTTCATAAGCACACAATAAGCCTTAACAGCCTAAAAATGTTTATACAACTTCTTCATATATCAAGTCAGAAACAGGATTCATTTGATACGTTTTGATTAGTTCCATTAATTAATTGGTTGCATTTAATCACGACATTTCAATTCTGATCGTGGTGAATTGTGAGGACTCGGAGACGAGATTTTTGCAGGATGGCCGGAATATCTGACATACTTTTCTGTAATTGGATCGCAAATTTCTCCACGACAATGTTACTTTTTAACTGCAATCAATTATTTATTAGGAAAGGTTGTTCAGAATCGCCCCGATGCCAGATGCAAACGTTTTCAATTTTTTCAGGAAGGGCCCGTACACAAAGGCACTTTTCTAAGTCGTGATATGCAGAAAAGGATCGCACAACAAACGGTGCGGCAGCAAAGACAATTCCCTTTTAAGGTCGTATATCGACAGAACCTAGCGTTCGGCGAGCAGAAGAAATATGTATATACTATATTTTTCACTACTAACTCATGTTACATAAGTTTTGGGATCTTTTTTAAGCTTTATTTAACATTGTCAAACTATTACATCTGGCCAACTATGGAGAAACGTGTTGCAAGGGATCTTGTCAATTTGTTTCACATTTCACATTTTCGTGTGACCTTCGCGAAATGTATAAAGTATATATTCGAAAGTCCATCTACAACTTAGTTGGACAGCTGCCGAAACGAGATATAGTAAACATTTTTTGTGGGCAAAATATTTTAAAAACACTGTATATCGGACAATTTTGGAATGTGAAGAGGGACTTCCATGTATAAACTTACCAAAAACAGGCCGTCTACGGAAGTTAACAGAACTTCGAGTCAATTGACTAGCCGTTCAATCCAAAATCACTATTATTATGTCCATACGTAAACTTGCCCGTCGGTTCCATGATTCGATTTCTACAATTTGTCGATATATAAGACTAAAATATAGAAAATGCAAGAAATCTCCCAAATATACACATGCAGAATTGGCCAGTATTCCTGGTTGTTGCCGGGCTTCAAGACGTCGAGTCATGGTGTTTTTGTGTTTTTGGATTGCACGGTTATTCTATTGAACTGAAGTTCTATTAACTTCCGAGGGCGGCCTGTTTTAGGTAGGTTTATACATGGCATTCCCTCTTCACATTCCTAAATTTTCTGATGTACACTGCTTCTCGAAATAATTTATTCACCAAAAATTTCACCTGTATTTCGTTTCGGTAGCTGTCCAACTAAGTTGTAGATGAACTTTCGAATATCTACTTTACACGCCATTTCGCAAAAGTCAGATGAAAATGTGAAATGTCAAACCAATTGACAAGATCCCTAGGAACATGTTTCTCCATAGATGACCAGATATAATAGTTTGACAATGTCACCTAAATCATTCAAATAAATTCTTAAAACTTATTGTTACAGGTGTTAGAACAATTACAATCCTTTAAAATTATGTATTATAATCAAGGCGCGGATTTCTAGATATTATGCTATACATCACTTTTAATAGCAGACCAAAATGACCTTGTATCTATACGAATTTCAGCAAATGAAGTAACGTAACATTTTTGTTGTTGTGTGTTTCATGCATATTTTCAGTTTGTAGGCTTATAATTGCTTTAATGAATTTTTTGTGCGTATTTCCTTATTTTTTGTGCTTATTTGCTTGTTTCTCAATTTTATAGCGTATTATTTATATTAGCTAGGAATATATTTTGTTGCACATTATTGTAATTAGAATTCAGTATTAATATTACTCCATTACGTCTAGAGTGCTTGGTTATCACAAAATCATCAACAAAGCGAGCGTGATTACGTGATATTTGGTAAACAAAGCTTGATTATTTCGGGGATTACCCTATTTTTACGTGCACAGAATGCATCTGGGGCAAGTGTGCTATCAATTCAGTCCAATTTATCTCAAACTTCAGTGCGTTGTGCTTGTGCCTTGTGTGTATTACGTGTTTATAAGTTTTCTTGTATACAATTCCGAAAGTGAAACCTTCCGCCGATGAAGGGACATTCTGAATTAAAATATGAGAACGGCAAATTAATTTGCAGGGTTTGTATCAAACCGGTAAGTTTTATTTTGTGTTGCTATTGGCCTAGGTACAAGCATGTATTATGTTGTAGATGAACTGCGAGAAAAAAATTAACATAACACAACATATCAAAACAACAGTTCACCTGGAAAATTTAAAAAAAAACACAAATCTGCAAGCAGTACCCTGAGTACCCAGCAAACTATTTCCGAGTCTTTTGCGAGTTTTTCTACACAGAATGAAAAGGAATTTTACTTTGATTTATGCAATACGATGGTATCTTAACATTCTGTTAAAAAAACTAGATAAAAGTATGTTTAAATATTTTTTACGAAAATACACCGGTAGACATATTCCTGCCGAATCAACCATTCGCAATAACGATGTCGAGCAAGTATATAAACACACTATTGAGGAAATAAAAAAGATAATTGGCAACAATTACATATGGTTCTGTGTAGATGAAACTACTAATTCATGTGGTCGGTACATCGCCCATTTAATGATTGGAATATTAAACGAAGACTCCACCAATGCATTTTAAATTAGTTTCAAGCAGTTAGAAACAACAAATGGCAATACCAGTAGTTATACTATGGGGATTCTGATCCAACTTAGGTTAGTTTTCGATTAATTTAATCCGCGGTTGATTCGCGGATTAATCAATTACCGCGGGCGGTAACAATGGGTTGATTGTGGAAATTGCGAGTAATTTAATCACAATTGCAGGATAACAATGGAATAATTGCAGGTGCATTACTGCAATTACAGGTACTTTAATTGCAGGTTAATTGACGATCCGCGAATTTAATTGGCAGTCTAATCACCGCGAGCAGTAACAATAGATTTATTGCGAGTAATTTAATCACAATTGCAGGACAACAATGGAATAATTGCAGATGCATTACTGCAATTAAATCACGTGGTGTTGGGGTGGGAGACATGACTTGTTAAGGTTTGAGGTTATGTTTAAGGTTTGAGGTTATGTCGCCTTCGGTCCCCAGTCCCCAGACTTCAGGTTATATCTATGGTTTGAGGTTATGATTTGTACAACGGGGTGCCCCAGGGGTTCGTATGTGGGACCCTGCTATCGCCAAGCACGGGGCAGGCGCCGCGCAAGGCCTACATCCATACGCATGCACCCTGCCAACGCCGACTTGAGGTCGCACCCCTCCACATCTGAATTTGTTTACAAGTCGCCGAGCTGGAGGGTGATGTGCCCATGGATATTCGTATGCGGGGCCTCACTGCTACCGGTAAGCACGGGGCACCCCCTCCCCCCACATTACTCTCGGGTCACGGAGAAAAACGTGTCGGCTGTTTCCAAAAGCCGCGTCGCCGCAAGGAAGGAACCCATCTAACGAGCGATTCATGTACTATAAAAATACATACAAAAATACAAGTGATAACCGAGAATACCAACTGTCATACCAACTTAAATCTTTCATAATCCCTGTGCTTTGATAATTTACGGGTACCGATTGAGAAATAAATTTCGTGTCAATATACGAGGCCTTAAAATATTAAATCGTATGCGAGTGTAAATTCCGGCGAGTCCGGCGTAACATGTACAGGAGGATCGGTGTAACAACGTGTACCGAGAGTTCAAAAATAAATTAAATATTATATTGAGGTAAACGGGTAAAACGTACATAGTCTAATTGTTTTTCTCGATATGTATGGAATAGATGTCGGGGGTGTGTAAGATAATAAAATAATATTAACTCTACTTGACACTATAATGTTTAAAAATCCATTTAGTTATTAATTCATTTGTTAATGCCTGGCGAAAAGGTGTAGGCGTTTTTATCAACTAAAAATTGTAAATCTGGCGATAAAACTTCTGCGGTTTTTTTAAACAAGGATGTGTATATTTTCACACACATAGGTAAATACCAGCATTAATTAACTACGAGCGATCACCGGCAGATGCCCAGTATGCATGACACACCCGACAAACAAGCCATGATGAACCAAATAAGAAGAGGAAAGTGGAGGAACACCTAGCACCTATTTTAAAAACACATATTTGGCTTGGTACAGAGACTTAGAGTAGATGTGACGATGATCTACAGATACCTGTAATTTCCGTATCAGTCGTGTGTCACAAAGGCCACAACAGATGGCGCTCCAAACGTCAAATTCAAACTTACGATAACGCCGTGAACCAAGGTGCGCACTCACGTCGCTACATCCCTAACAAAAGCCTCCGCAAGGTTCGGCTCCTCCTATCTCCGCAATCCCCTCACCGCCAACGGCTCGCCATTATTATTAGTATGGCACGAATTCATTTTAATTACGAAATGTGTCAATTTAGCGCTAATTAATTTGAATTATCTGAATCATCGTATGTTGTCGGTGGTTGTCGTCATCGGTGTCGCGCGAGTTTTGAATTATTTGATTATTATATATTAATTACATTAAATATTTTTACTGAATTAGAGTCCATTCATTTTCGGTGTGTTTACAAAGCGAGAGATTAGCGCAGTGCGTCAACTGATAAGAACCGTTTTAAACGTTTGTGTTAAATATATATTCTTGCAACGGAAGAGTGGAAGAGCAACGAATGGCACACAAATGTGCGTTTTTATCAACTAAAAATTGTCCGTTTTCAAACAAACAAAAATAATAAGAGGGAAAAATTTGGTAACAGGTTCCACAAACGCAACAATTGGTCGCATCATAAATGAGGATTGAGTAACCATACTTTTGATTGACATTTGAAGTAACATAACCTCAATATCATTTTACATTAGTTTTCAAGCAAAGCATTTTTAGTGTTGCCATGTATAAATTACACTGTTGGCGATTTGTTGTTTTATTAATTAACTGAGCATATATTAAATTGATTGAAATTGAAACGCACATGCCCAACAACAAGGACATTATCATACAACTGATACAACAAACAATAAAGAATCTAAAAATAGACTCCAGGAACTGATGGGCAAGCATCTCATCAAAACAGTCCGAACCCAACAACAGCTAACTACCACACCGAACACACAACGCACATACACCGAATCACACTACATAATCCTCTGGAGTTGAAAAGGAAATCCCAGACGACGAAGATATTGGCAAACAACTCACTAACAAGAAATACACTTATAGATACTGCAAACGCATCATAGCAAGAGCAACAGACATACCAACATCGATGATAAGAATTATAACTGGAGACATCGACTCGTTCGAAAGAATGACACATGACGGAGGACTGTATTACCTAAATAGGTTCTACAGGTTCATACCAAGCTCCCCACCCAAACCAATACCACAAGCATGCAGCAAGTACTCCGCATACGATCACACAACCGAGGAATGCAGGAAAGGAAAAACATTTCCCAAGTATCAAGGGGTACATGACGCAACTAAATGCGATTCGCCACAGCCACCGAAATATGATGCCTGCAACGCAGAGGACCACGCAGCGTGGTCACCCAGAGCCCAAAGAGACCGACAACACTCATAGAAGGCAACCCCAACATAATTATCAAAAACATAAATAAAAAATCTACAGAAATGCCAAAGTCAACCACTCATAACAATAGAATCCATAACCCACTGACTATACATGACCATATCATTATCACATACACACATGACATAAACAACACACAGAACACTAACAGAGAAGAGATTATCAAAAAGCTCCGCAAACGCTTTATAATTGACTATGACATTGACACACAGGCTGTATTTCCCGGTAACAGAATGTATACAATCATGTTCGACAAACAAGCACCAGATAGCGTACCCCCGACAGAACCCTCAAATCATACCACACAAGCCATTATGCATGCACAGAACGACCGACTGACCTTCATATACGCAAACACCAACTGCTACAGTAAGAAACGGACACTAATAAATAACTACATAGAGAATAACAACATTCAAGGTTGCCTTTTCGTAGAAACAAAGACCAAGACTGGGAAATCATACAAAAATAAGGACACATCAACATCAATGCACGCGGAGGATCCCTGGTACAGGTATCCTCCACACCACACGTAGAGCCAACCCGCCAGTACTGAACAACCCCACAAAATGATTGCCTCTACTTTACGATCCCATTTCACAATGACAAACTTCACATCTTTCTGATATACATTTAACCACACTCACTAATCGAGCAGATCATCGCCATAAAAGCACCCCTGAATAGATATTCGATTATCATTGGTGCCTTTAATCTAAACCCCTAGAAGAGACGTCAATTACAAACGTTCATAAATAACTCTGACTTCAGAGGACAATACACACACACAACCAACACTCATCATGCCCAACAATAATGAGACCACCCCAGATATACTACATACATACTGACAATCTAACAAATAATATAAGAGACATCGAAGTAACACCAGACCTTTGCTCAGATCACTTGGCTGTTAAATTTACATTTAAACTAGACCGACCACCAACTGCCGAAACAATCAAGACAAAAATCAATCTCAAACTCACAAATACAAAGGCAGTAAATACGTTCATGCTGACATACTTGAACGAAATCGAAAGAGAAGACATAGAACTACATCACCTAACGGAATTTCAGACAAATCTCACCAGCTCTATACTAAAACATAGCCCCCAAACAAACGGAACAGTTTACAAACACAGACTACCTAAGTACATACTTATACTAATCAAGTACAAGTGACAAACGTGCAGAGAATACACTACAGGGGGCAGAAACACAAAAACAATAATGAATAGACTAAACAAAACCATACAGACAATGACACGGCAATAAAAGTCACATAAATGGCTCGAAGTATACAAAGAAATTGAGAGAGACCGAGGAACAATCTATTGGACTAACATTAAACGACAGACAAAATACAAAAAGACGTCACGTACACCTACACTCCTACAAGATATTAAAAAAAAAACATACGACAGACGAACATAAGGCATACGCCTTCGCAAACCACTTCACATCTGCTTTCACCCCCATCGGCGGCCCTACATATAACAACGATAACTCCACAAACGTGAACGACTGGTACGACAGACATTTTAACCAAAACACAGACAATAAGGAACCGTCAAACATAACAGAAGACGAATACTATGACATACTAGATACAGGTAAAAACACCGCCCCGGACAAGATCTTACCACAAAACACCTTCTTCGAAGTCTATCATACGAAATACATAAACACATAATATCTATTATTTCATGATAAAATAGCTTAATATTTAAATAGACTTAAATCATACTAGTAGCTGATTAAAATATTCTTAAAATGTAGTCACGGGTGAGACGCTGTGATACACATGTGAGACGCTGTGAGACAGCTGTAAGACACCTCTGAGACAGCTGTAAGACACCTCTGAGACAGCTGTGATACACCTGTGAGATACCCGTGAGACACCTGTTGGTGGTGGTGGTGCTGTTGCTGGTGTGGAGGTGGTGGTGGTGCTGTTGCTGGTGTGGAGGTGGTGCTGGTGATGGTGCTGGTGATGGTGGTGATGGTGGTGCTGGTGTGGAGGTGTTTTTATTTATTATCTTGTATAATTTTTATGATTTTATTTATTATCTTGTATTTTTGACATATTGTATGTATATTTAAATATTATTGTACATATTTTTTGATGATTTTTCTTTATTTAATAAGTTGTCCTCTCTATGCACTATGGAGGGGGTGAATAAAATAAAGTTGTTTACATTGTATTATTATTTTTTATTACCATATAAAATATTCATTATATAGTTGTACAGTACTTTAACATTTCTATACTACAAGCTACATTCTGATAGTATAACGGGCATTACCATATAAAATATCCATTACATTCTCGTGACGGAGAGGCAGAGGGGCTGGTGGTGTTGGTGGTGGCGGCGGGGCGGTGGGGCTTCGGGAGGGGCTGGTGATGTTGGAGATGGCGGAGGGGCTTCGGGTGGGGCGGAGGGGCTTTGGGAGGGGCGGAGGGGCTGGTGATGTTTATGGTAGCGGTGGTGGTGGCTTCAGGAGGGGGCGGAGGGGCTGGTTGTATTGGAGTAGGGGCGGAGGGTTTCGGGGTGGGTACGGCGGGGCTTCGGAAGGGTGCGGAGGGGCTTTGGGAGGGTCCACATACTTGCGCCCTGATTGTATTTTGTAGCAATTTGCTGTGTCTAGTGAAGCTCGGCTCGAATCCAGCACCCCTGTCCATTGATCCATATTGATCACCTCTAGCGATTGTTGCTGCTTGACGACCTTCATCGTACCAAACCTCTCACACCGCGGATGTGACTCTAGCTCACCACCTCCTTTTAACGTTTGCTGGTCATTACAGGTTCTCCCTGATCCATTCAAAGCATCCTTTTCGGTCTTAGGTTGTCTCATCGTGGCATTTGTTTGATGTTTAGTTTCATGCCGTTTGAGATTATCGCTTCTTGTAAATGTTCTTTCACAGTGCAAACACTTCAATAATCTGGCAGAATTAGTAGTCTTGTGTCTTTTCAATCCACACAGCCAGCGGAAAGAAGACACATCTATTACACTTATACATGCTGATGGATCGAATGCAACTGATATCTCTCTCTCTCTCTCTCTCTCTCTCTCTCTATATATATATATATATATATATATATATATATATATATATATATATATATATATATATATATATACCCTCCGTACCGTCCCGAAGCTTCTCCGCTCCTCCACCAACACAACCAGCCCTTCCGCCCCTCCACCAGCCCTTCCGCCGGTAAAATATATGATTGATTCATAATTATTTGGCTAGAAGCGGTGTACTTACTTCTCTTAATATGCGGAGAACTGCGAGTGTTAGTGCTCTTGGGTGGATGCATGCTTCGTCGTTGCTGCCTGAGAACTACCCTAATGTATGCAGAAATCAAGCTTAAAATAGCCCCCCGAAACTCATGTGGTGGGGAGGAGCGCCCTGCCAGCTACAAGTTCTGACAGGTGTACAAATCAATGCACCTATGACCTAGCGGACGATTAGAGTTAATACTGTAATTAAGCAGGCGCGAATTACAGATCCAGTTTCCTAGCTACTCGAGTATATGCATGAGTAATAAATCGTATTATTTCTCTATTTATTGTAGGTTGATAAAACACTTCATTAGAGTCATTTGTTTGAAACATTCAAATGTTGACAATACAGCATCACTATACATGTAAATGCCCTCTAACATTATTTGTACTCGAAGTGCTTGTTTATGCGAACCTATTATCCATCGGGCGTGCTCATTTTTTCACATCATTATAATAGCCCCTGTCTTTACACTGCCGCTAATAGGCTAACGCATTCGATAAATGCAGGACTTATTTTTTAATACTTTTACAGTGTTGTCATGTGTTTTCCTCTTAACCTCCTAGCTCTCTCGCACTCTTTCTCTTGCAATATAGGATAGATAATTTAGTGTTGAAATAAGTATATATTATTCTTATTATTTCTTTATTTATTGTGTTGGTTAGTTAGATATATACAGCAATATTTTATTTAGATCACAAAATTTTAGCGCTGCCATTTGTTTCGTGAGTTCGCGCATCTCGACCATCCTTTTAACCTCCTCGATTTTATGCTTTAGCAACAGCGTCCTGCCTCGCAGATCTCTCTTCATCACTCTCAAACGACAGTCCATTGTTCGATCCCCTGCTGATGTAGAGGCCTCGTGCGACCGCCTCCCCAAACTCATCGCTGCTGATGTTGTTGAAGCGCTTCGGTAGGAATAGTATTCCCTGCTCAAGCTCGACCGTTTGCTTCTCGCCAAATTTGGTGGTTATTTTCCTGCCTTCGATGATGCGATAGTGAACGTCCTGCTGCAGCTCACCGATTTTGATGAAAGCTTTTAGCTCTCCAATCTTATTCAGGCTACTTACGAACTCCATATCTACGAGCAATAAAATACAATCTATTAATTCATGCTGATTCAAAAGCTGCATTAAATTACGATGTGAGGCATCTGCTATATATCCAGGATAATTTATTTAAATCGATTAAGTTTATACCGCTGCACGAATAATTTTATTTAAACGGGGGTCCGCGTATATTTAATTTAATATAATTGATCACTTACCTATTCGAAACTGGGCGGGCGCTGGATTGTAGCTATATGTTGGACGGTGAGCTTAAATTAAGGAACACTTTGTTGTAGCACACTCGTAGACTGTGAGATAACTCTACTCGGCGAAACTGTGTTGTTGGAAATGGAGCGATGTCCAGCATCCTCGCGTTTAAATAAGCATCGGTGGTGGTGGTGGGGGTAAACACGTCGACTTGCTGGACCTGTCTGGGAGCATGTCAGGTGCCCATATATAACGGACATAAATATGTCAGTGAACGAGGTGGAATTCATATTTTTACGATGTCTTATCTAAATTATAGCTTCCTGGGACGATTATTTTACCGGCTAAGGGTATAGTTTTTATACGTCGTTATGGCTGCTCGAATTACACTATGGGCAAATGACATGTTAATGGCTTTTTGACGTATTTATATCTTCCTGGGCGGATTGAATTATCGGTGAAGGGTACAGTTTTTATTGCCCATATATGTCAGGTGATGGATGGTTTCCACTCCAATTAAATTACCGCGGCCATGTCTGGTTAGCATCTGCCATCCATAAATCGCTCTGCGCCGTTTACCGCCAGACATATTTGCCCGATATCTAATCCTTAATTGCCGGATGCATCTGCCTATTAGTATTGAATTTATGACCCTCGCAATGATAAAATTGCCACATTTATCATGTCTGGCTTAATTTCCAGGCTCTTCGACTATTTTTTATGGCACATCTGACATACCGATGAACTGACTAGTTTCTTATATTCATAATGATGAAAAGTGGCATGTTTATAATCTGCGCTCACGACGCGTATCATATTACTCCCGTGTTATCAGCTGGAATTTAATTATGTTTGTTCGTTTAGCCATTAAGATCTATATTAAGCATTTTATCAATTTTGTACGCTTCTAATAGTGTTTGTTATGTAAGAGTTTTATAATTGAGTTATGGTCGAAAATGTGGCTGTGGTAAGTGGCTAGTAAAATTTGAGCTGGCACTTGCCAGCTTTGAGTGTTGGCCGGCACTTGCCCGAATCACCATAATGTAATTAATGTAATTAGCTGGCGTAATTAGAGTAATTGTGGTGTAAGTACCGCGGATAATTGTCGCGATTATCCCATTAAAACGCGAATCCGCCACTTTAATGATGTAATTACCCGCAAATTCCACCATCAACCCATTGTTACCGCCCGCGGTAATTGATTAAACCGCGGATCAAATCGCGAATTAAATTAATCGAAATCTTCGCGGGGGCGATCCAGAATCCCCATAGTATAACTACTAATACCGTTGCCAAATTCGTTCACGATGGATTAACAGTTTTTTTTGCCAAACCCCGTACCAAATGATAAATTATTATTGATGCTTTCTGATGCCGCTGGATAAATGTTGAAGGCATATTCTAATTTAAAGGTATTTTATGAGCAATTAATGCATTGCACCTGTTTGGCACATGGTTTTAATCGAGTTGCTGAAACGATTAGACTGCAATTTCCCCTGGTCAATGATTTGATAAAAACCGGAAAGAAATGTTTCCTAAAAGTTCCACTGAGGGTTGAAATGTTTAGGGAACGAATGCCAAATTTACCTCTTCCTCCGGCACCGGTTATAACTAGATGGGGTACGTGGCTAGATGCTGCCTGCTATTATGGCGACCATTTCGATTCATTTAAGCTTGTGTTAGTTTCCCGAAAATGTGTCAGAGGTAATTTAAGAATGCCACAAAGTTCTTAAAGATAGGAGGGTTGTACAAAATTTAGCATTCCTAAAAACCAACTACAGTTTCGTAAGCAAAGCGATTGATGAACTCCCAGCAAAGGCCAGAACTTTGGTAGATGCGGTTCAAATAGTTGAAGATTTTAGGAACGACGTCTCAAACGTACGGGGATCTATAGGAGAGATTATTAAAAAAAAATGTGATGCAGTTTTGTCAAGAAATGAAGGGTTTGGCGAGTTACAAAAAATACTAACAGTTTTAAAAGGAGATTTCGTGGAAGATTTGCAGATAAATATTACAATTGTTCCCAAATTAAAATATGCACCGATTACAAGTGTGGATGTGGAGAGAAGCTTTTCACACTTAAAAAATTTGCTCGGTGATAGGAGAATGGGATTTTCCGTTGAAAATTTAGAAACACATTTAATTATTAGTTCATTTAAAAATGAGCAGTAATCATTATTTGTTATTAATTATTATTGTTATTAATATTAATCACCAAAGCCTATGTTATTAAAATATTACCTTTATCTACCTATAGTGCGTTCTTGTTAATAAAATTATGTTTTGTTTTGTTTTTCTGTATTTTCATAAAAAATAAAATATGCCTTTTCATGCTTTTTATGCATTTTTAAGCGCTTATTTTGTAATTTTGTATGCTTATAAATCCGCGCTTTGATTATAATACAACAAACCTATGTCATCACATAAATCAAAATTTTACATTGACGTTTTAAGGAATATAGTGAAAATGCGATCAGCTAAAGCCGGCTAAGTGTATGCACCTGTATTATACGAGAACTACAAAACAATCCCCCGAAATAAAAAAAACTTTACTAGCTACATACCCGGTTACAACGTATGTATTCACATTCATTTTAATCAGCTCAAAACGTCCAACATAAGCTCCTTCGAAGCACGTACCCTATTTAATAAACATCTTCAATCCATTACGTACTTTATTCACCCGGTCCACAGCGGTATTTTTATTTATAAAAATTCGTTAGTTTCTTAACATAATTTAATTTTTAACAATATTTACTTATTCTAAATATTAAATTTTGACATTTGGTCAAAATCATATGTATTACCATTGATTATAATACCCTTATAGATACCCAACCCAATGTAAGTTTTGTACGCGCCTGGGCCCATCGAAAAGGATATAGAATTGATTTAGTAGGGAGACGGCCCACGCCAGAGCGGGGCGCTTGCATCGAAATTTCAAAAACTTAAAGCGCGATTCAGTCACGGATACACCGTGACTGAATCGTGGGCGGCCACGGAGGGGGGACCGCTGGTATTTCCAATATTCTCAATGATGGATTTGGGTGGTTGAGGGTTGATGAGGATTAAGAGATAATATGGCGTCCCACAGCGCCCCGTGTACCGATCGGGCACGTAATGAGAGTTGTAAATATTTATAACTAAGAAAATTAATTCAATTATCCATTCAAATCCATTCATAATATCGGCAAATTACAGAAAATTCAAAGTATCTCCAATACTATAATTCTAAACAAAATTTTAGTCCAGATATTTTTGTCAATAAATTAGTCAGCCATCAAAAATTGGAAATATTTTTCTAAATTAAAACTTCTCATATGTATCTATATTTTTTACAAAATAAGTTAAGTTCAGTTTACTTTGTTTTTTCAATTCAACCTGTATTCGTATTTTTAAATTTAAACTCACATCAAGTCAACTAAAATAATTAGAAAAGAATAAGTAAGACTATAGAATAGACTATGGAAACATTTATTTTATGTGTAGTCTTTACTATGCTGCGAATCTCTGCTGCTGAATATTAAACATACAAGAAGTAAATCAAGGAATGCACTATAATTTTATTTATAATTTATTTTTATAATAAATCTTGAATGTATTCAATAGTTCTGAAACTCTTTTCATATTGATTAAATTTTATGTTATTTTCTTACATCTTAATATTTATTTTGAAATAGACAGAGTGGGGCAAATGTGTCAGAACTCCTGATTCTGTCTAAACTTTATTATTATTATTCTTAAAACAAATATTAGTAATTTTTCTCTCTATTCAGAGGCGTACGTACTTTGTTTTCCAACAGCTAACCTACATATATTTAGATATTTTTACATTTTCAAATACACTTTTTCAACATTTGCAATGATATAGGGTTTGGTGGGTGTACGACTTGTGGTTTTTAAAATACTAAATAAAATAAGGAGAAATAAATAATTATTATTTAATGAAAATAAAATTTGTTGTTTATTGAGAGCTTTAATATTGAAAGAAAAATTAACAAATCTTCAAACTCGAGACCTTTCGCAATCTAACAATATCCTAATCGATCAACGATGGTCTTTAGGAGTGCTATTACAGATAAATGCTATCATCAGGGTTGGAATAAATCGTGATTTGAAATAAATCAAAAATCAATGATTTAAAAAAAACAAAAATCATGATTTATATGATTTACTTGATTTTTTATATTTCTGATCAATTTTTGCCAGTTTGTATATGATTCAAATCAATTGATTTCCATCACGATTTAAATCATATGATTTTTTTTATATATTCTTAAATTAAGTTAGCAAAGCATGCTAACTCTATAGTTACATTATATTTTTATTTCTACATCTATTGGAATGCACAAACAGTGCAAAAACAATGATTAATTAAAAAAAACAGTTGATTTAAATCACGATTTAACCAACCCTGCCCATAAATTAACGGCAATATTATTATTTCATACGGAAACTATCTGTCAGTAAAACAGGATTTTGTTTTTACTCACCTATTGAGAATTGGCACTTCCAAGTCACATTTTGAAAGCAGAAACGTCTATTTGAATTATTTTGTTTAATATGTTAAACACCAAACGTCGCAAACCCACCAAAGCCTATACCATTGTAATAGTTGAAAAAGTGTATTTGAACATGTAAAAATATACAGCGTCTACCATAAAAAAACAAACTTAGCTATTGTTAGCTAATGTTAGCTATTGGAAAACAAAATACGCCACTGAATAGATAAAAAAAGTACTAATATTTGTTTTAAGTAATAATAAATAATAATAAAGTATATACGAAAATCAAGAATTCAGACACATTTGTCCAACCCTGTATAAAAGTCCTCTTAGATCCGGCTTTGAAGTTTGCTTATTTCATTTCAATTGTTCCTATACAAGTGTGTCCCGGGGGAAAGGAAACACCCACAGTTCGCCAAACCATGACTTATCTATAAAAAATGTCCAATTTTGAGTTTAAATTATTTCTTGAAATTGTTTTTTTAAATAAATTTAACATTTAAAAAAAATTACCGATGGAGGTTCAAACAAATGCAATTTTTTATAGTTAAATTTATTGTCATATTTTACTCTCAAAATTAAAATTTGTTATTATTATTTATTATTTTCAAAATTACACACGATTATGACTGCTGGGGATATTATATTTCCCTAGGTACCGTAGAGTGCTATGAGGACATATTAACATTGTAGACATTGTGGAAAATTGTGGATCTTATTGAAATTGAATGATATTCATAAATCCTATATAAGTGACTTGCTACCGAGTTAAACCTTCCGTATATTCTTACGGGAATAACGTTATATAGCTCAATATACCCTTGCTCGTGGTGTAATATTGAAAAATATTACTTGCTCAATAACGTTATTTGAAGATCTTTGTAGAGAAATAGAAAAATATATATAATAATTGGTCAGTTTGTCGAGGAAACAAGATTTGAATAATTTGGCAACTGTATTTTTCACTTCAATTAGTTGTTTTTTTCGTTTTCGTTTTCGTATTACCTATTTACCCTATAGTTACCCTACACTTATCCTAAATATTTTTTTACGGAACTTGATTCTATTCTTAGCAACAAATAACATATGTCAATATTCCAAAATATGTATTGCAATTAAATGAACCATACATACGTAAACTACATACATACGTTTATATTTAATCGACCAAACAAAAGTATGCGTTGTTATTTAACATTGAGTGCTCAAATGACAGCAATCATGCCAAATGAATTGAATGCTCAAATAAATCTGCAACTTCGATGCTTTTTAAAATTGTTTTGAAAACATTTTCTTGAGCATAGGATAATATATATATATATATATATATATATATATATATATATATATATATATATATATATATATATATATATATTAATCCTTCATACAAATATCTATTTGTTTGTAAGCGAAGACTAAATTTCCGTTTAAAATTAGTTAAAACAGCTTAAAAATCTGTAGATCTTGAAAAAAAACTGAATGAATTGAAAAAGGGCATCACATTTCCCCTTCATATAAACAAATAAAAACTTTTCATCAGTCTCAGAATTGCAGTTTTTCAAATTAAAAAATCGAAACTTTTCATTTGGAGCTGTATATAAATATTAGAACAGTTATAGATGGAAATTAGAGATTTGACATTGGTTCTAACATTCTTGTGAATTACTGGTTTGGGTATCAATGGAACGAAACTATTATTGCTCATCAAATGATAAAAAATAATAATTTTCGTCGTTTATTTGTTTAAAAAAATATGAATTTAAAACTATCGCTTCGTTTAAGTACTTCATTATTTATTTTTAAAATACAAAATCGCAACCCGGCTCAGAAAGTTAACACATAATAAATTATTCAGTAAAAAAGCATGTACTTCCTTAATTAAAATATTTTTAATTGCTTTTGCTACCGGTTTCGACTAGTTAATTAGTCATCATCAGGCAAAATTGTCTAAAACTAAGAACGGTATATCTCTTGTGGGTGGCACATATTGTAAATGTATTATTTGGCTTCTGTATATTTGTCGTGTATCGTCTTGAACGAATTAGTAGATGATGACTAATTAATTAGTCGAAAGCGGTAGCAAAAGCAATTTAAAACATTTTAATTAAGGAAATACATGTTTTTTTACTGAATAATCTGAAATAGGTACCTTAATACGAGTCAAATACAAAATAATAAATTTTTGAACTATAATTATTCATTGTTTTAAATCATAGCAACTTAAAAACAATAAAGAAAATAAAAATATGTTCAATAAAAATCGATTAAATTATATATATATATATATATATATATATATATATATATATATATATATATATATATATATATACAGGGTGTCCGGAAAATACGTGTACAACGTTTGACGACAGACTCCTGACGTCAAAATAGGTCGATCTAAGCCGACTTAGTTATATCCAAAATTGTCTCGTTTAGCCGGTAGAGGGCGTCAAAAATTAATATCAATGACGTTTAATAATTTGACAATTAATCAAGTATAATATTTACTCAAGTATACGATCAAAATTATTGAATTACAAGTTCATTTTACCATTAAAAATGGAAAATTATACAAACTCTCAGAAAGTTGACATGCTCCTGGTATACGAGTTTTGTCGAGGAAATGGGCGTCAGAGTGTTAGGGTTTACATGGAGAGGTTTCCTAACCGTCGAATACCAAACCACCAAACATTTGCCAATATTGAGCGTCATCTTCGGGAAACGGGCAGTTTTGAGAAAAAGTTTGAAGGCAGGGGTCGTATGCGAACAACTCGAACTGTGGAAACAGAAGAGATGATTCTGGAAAGAGTTGAAGAAGAACCAAGTACCAGTACCCGTCTCTTAGAACGTGAGTTAAATGTTCCTAAAACGATTGTCAATGAGGTTTTAAGAGAACAGTTGTTACATCCTTACCACATACAAAAAGTCCAGGAACTTTTACCGACTGATCCCCCCATGCGGCTTACATTTTGTCAATTTATTAGAAACAAAAGAATCCATGTTCCAAATTTTTGTAGAAAAATTATGTTTACTGACGAGGCATGCTTTACAAGATCTGGGGTAACCAATCTGCACAACGAACATATTTATTCCGATGAAAATCCACATGCCATTAAAGTTGCACATCATCAGCATCAATTTAAAATTAATATTTGGGCAGGTATTATTGATCACTACCTTATTGGTCCCGTTGTTATTCCAGACAGGTTAGATGGAAATATTTATTTAAATTTTTTGCAAGACACATTACCAATTCTTCTGGAGAATTTGCCCATTTTACTTCGGAGGGAAATGTGGTATATGCATGATGGTGCCCCGCCCCATTTTTCCGTTGCCGTTCGGCAATACTTACATCATCAGTATCCCAACCGATGGATTGGAAGAGGCAATGATGCACCAGTAAAATGGCCACCACGTTCTCCTGAGTTAAATATGTGTGACTTCTTTTTGTGGGGCGCTATTAAAACAGAAGTTTACAAGACTCCGGTAAACACACGCGATGATTTATTGCAGCGGATTTTAAATGCAGGCAACCATTTTAATAATCCCGAGACATTAGATAGGGTCCAATATCATTTTTTAAAGAGTGTTAATAAGTGTATTCAGCAAGATGGCGGTCATTTTACACATTTGCTTAAGTAATGTTTTTGTTTTACTTAGTTTCTTACAATAGATACTTTCAACTTTGTTATACTTTTGTTTTTTTTGACGCCCTCTACCGGCTAAACGAGACAATTTTGGATATAACTAAGTCGGCTTAGATCGACCTATTTTGACGTCAGGAGTCTGTCGTCAAACGTTGTACACGTATTTTCCGGACACCCTGTATATATATATATATAATATAATATATATAATATATATATATATATATATATATATATATATATATATATATATATATATATATATAATATAATATATATATAATATATATATATATATATATATATATATATATATATATATATATATATATATATATATATTATAAGTCGCAGTGCACAGCTTCAGAAAATAAATCGACTCGGCGCCGGCAACCAGAAAAATAAATTGGTTTGCTGGCACCACATCTTTCAAATCCTGATACCTGTCCGGTATCAAAAGTCGAAATATTTACATACCTATATATATTTATATATGTAGAGAAAAAAAATGGTAGCGGTACTAAGGTCCTGCAGCACTTTTGCCGCGCCGCCCTTGTGGTATGATTTTTCTAATTATAGGCAAACAAGTACAAATATTAAATTGAAACTATGTGTGGATACTACTTGGTGAAACATTATGTATCAGTATCTCTGTACTCTTGATAATGGTCGGGAGGCCGAAACAATTGTAGAGGTTTATTCTTTCAATACAGTGAAACTTTAACCAAGTGTTTGATTTAACCCAAGTACAAATATATTTTCGGGCTTGGGCCGCCCGAGTTGTAATGTTTAGACTTATGATAGAATGATGATTAGAATGATAGAAAATACTCTCACAAAAGTGAGAGCGCGCATTATCTCCATCTCCTTCCCAGCCTCCCACCATCACAAATAATATGATTGTGCGAGATTTCAACAGGCAACCCCGGAATTCAACCTCTGAACACGTTTGAGTTAGGCAAATTCGTAGCAATTGGTGCCACCATATACCTATAAAGGTATAAAGGTATCTATAAGGGTATTATAATCAATGGTATTACTCAGGAGCTTTAGATTTTGATAAATATTTGTGGGAGGAAATGATGCATTTTAGTCAATTGTAACACAAATAGCTATTTATTTTCTTCCCATTTTTGGTTCATTACATAGTACAGATACACAGATATTTTTTAATCATCAATTCTCTTTGAGGGGACGCCAAAACATGTTACAAATTGCACTATTACAAAACTTGCTGCGTAAGTCAAGTCTGATAAACTAAAATCAAGGATTTATAGAAAAATATTAATAGGATTTAAATCGTGATGTAAATCAATTGATTTAAATTACATCTACCCTGGCAAAAACTGATTCTTATGATTTTCCTTTTTAAGACATTGATTTTTTTTTAATCATTACTTATTGCTATCCTGCTTATAACACTGGCTAAATATTTTCATGAAATTTTGGTGAGGTAATAGGGAGAGGAGGTATATTTTAATACATTTTTAGCATGTCTCTATTTTGAGTGATTGGGGGTAACTTTGGCATTTTGTAATTGAAATAAAATTTGAATCTATCTAAAAACGTATTATTCGTTTCCATGCATTCAAAAGTTAGTCGAGAGTTTTGACGTTTTAACATTTTTTTCTCAATTCATTGCTGAATTAAGGTGGAAGTTTAATAATAAAACCTCTCGGCCCACCTTGTCCAACTCTTCAAGCCTCGTGGCACAAGTCTTATAATTTGTGGAAAAGTAAACACGTACCTACATTTCGCAACTTATTCTATAAATTACTATTTTCACATTGAAATTACCTTGTAAACAATTCCGCTGTATCCTTTTACAATTTTTGCAACGATACCAGTATTATAATAATGTTCTCATTAAAACGCGAGTACAAATAAACCCTTAAGAATCTGCGTTCGTCAATAAAATTCAAACGAAATTATACTCCAATCTGCTCTGGTTAGGGCCTACTTTGCCATTACGCCTTTCTTGTTTAGGATTTGTTATTATAAGAATTTTGAGCGCCCTGAGTAATTCATGACGCATAGCTGCGAAAAAGTTTGTTTAAGAAATGATAAACGCCGCGCACGGCCGCACTTTTTGTTATTTTATCGGTCTTAATTACGAAAACGTCCTCCGTAAATATTTAAGGAGCCGCGCGGTTCCCCCGGAAAATGCGTCGGGGAAAGAAACCCTCGGGCGTGAAATTCGTTTCATTAAATTTCCATCCGGCTTTTCAGACGCGCGCGCGACCCTCCTCAATTACCCGGCGCCGGCGGCCGAAAGAGCGGCGCTTCACCGTGAGGGGCGGTACGGGCGTCGCGACGCCGTCCGTCCGTCACTCATTTATTACTAACACGATCTCTTGTTCGCTCTACACCCTGTTCTATTTCCGTACGAGTATTTGTGCTTGTGTGTGTGTGTGTTTGTGTGTGCAGGCTGGGTGTGTATGTTTGTTGTGCAACCGCCCCCCGGTGTGGCGGAATGGCGGTTTAAAAATTAACGCCCCGACCCGAAAACTCCATTTGTACCTAGGGAGCATCGCCGTCGCCGTTGACGGCCGTCGTGAATTATGCATGCCTGGGGCGACCGGGCTAACGATTAAGTGTCGCCAGGGCCGGGGGGCAGCGCTTATGAACGTGCCACTCTGATAGCTAATCAGGTGAGAGTTACTGGGGTGCTTTGTGCTCAACTAAATAAAAAATGAATTAAAGGGTTTATATTGTGGCGGTGGTTTATGCGGGTGATAATTTTAAAGCGGATTAGTGGGCTGCCTGTGGTAGGGGATATCCGGTCCCGATTTTTCAGGATAAGTGCGCTTTTGTGGGGACGCTGAATGCCCGCACGGCCACTGGGTGTTTACGTCAGAGACAGGCAGTTCATAAATGTCTGAACCAGGAAAATCAAAATGTTACCTTATGTATCAACATTGTTGGCGTGATTTTTCTATTTTGATGGTAGAATTACCTGGCAGTATGGGTGGAGCACCAGCAAGGGTGAATTCACAATATTTCTCAGGAATTGTCAGTGATTCTCATGATATTTTTAATGGGTTTAAAATATCGTGGTAGAGTTCAAAATTACAACTTTTATTACGATTTTTTGTGTGAATTAACGTGCAAGTGAGCAGTGGAAGTAGGTTACAACTGCGGGCCAAGTATATTATAAGCATTTTGGCACGAATCTGCCCTTAAAAAAATATCGTTTTGTAACGGAAAACGTGTAAACAATAAAATTTTACAACGTTTAATGTGTATGAGTTATAATTCCTACCTGATTACCTTAAATATACAGAGAGTTTAAAAAGTGATGAATGAAATCAATAAAATCGCTGACAAAAATATCTGGGGAAAAAATGCTCGGACGGGTCGATTTTTATTTTTAAATTGTCATTTAGAGATGAAATTTACGCTAGCAAGTCCAACTTAAAAAAATAAATAGCCAGGTTCCCTTCTGACGCTTCATTTGATAGTTTTTTATGTTTAATGCAATTTAGAAAAATCATTATCGCTTGGTAAATGATGGAGATATTTACCGAAATGTATTCAAATTAAAGTACCATAATTGGTGCAGGCGTTGATGCGCCTCTAGCAATGAGTGGTGGAAACAATTGCAAATTGTTTGTAATTAAATGTCATATAAAATGTATTGGCATTTATGTCTATTTATTTGTTAAGAAAAATATTTAACAAAGTTTACAACTCTTAATTCTCTAAAGTTGACATCACTTTCTTGAACGCTCTACAGGGTGTCCTAAATAGAGTAGGATTGCATGTGCATCTGTGTTATTTTGAAAGCTTGAGCTCTGGTTAAATGGGAAATGTCATGCAGTTTTGTATACTGGTTAAGATTATGTTGAAAAATTTTCAACATAGTTTAAAATAAAAGTTACTTGGTTCGATCGCACAAACTTAAGAATTAAGTCAAAACAAAAGTCAAGATGGCGGTTTCCGACGTATAAATAGCTACTTTCTTATTTTAAATGGGTGCCGGATTTGATTTTTTCACGGCTCTTTTCAACGATGTATAACAACCTATGTCAAAATAAAAAATATGACATATATCAATTGTTCCCATTTTTATTTTTATTCTATAAATTATTTTTAAAACAAATGTAAAACAAATAAAAAAACGTGATACCACTAAGTAGTAAAATAACAATAAATTATAAAAGATGCTCCAAATGCTGACTGTTATTGGTTAAATGGCCAAAAATAAGCTAAACACACTTGACAGCGTTTTAGAATATTGCCAGTTACTTATCGCAATGTGTTGCGAATAACGCCTTTTATTGCCTCTGTCATTGCTTCACGAAGTTCTATATTATCTATATTATTATAATTGAAGTTACTTCCATAAATTATGTTTTTTAAAATACCCTATAAAATAAAAGTCAAGAGGCGTCAAGTATGCAGATCTGGCTAACCACTGAACAGTTGTATTAGTAAGGTGACCAGATCCTAACGATACAAAAGCGGGACAGCGGGACGTGGGCGGGGTGGGGGGTGATTTTTAAATTAATTAAATATAACAAAATAAATAAATAAATATACAAAATATACAGGGTGTCTCCTAAAAAACGCCGCGGGCCAATAACTCCATAACTCCCTAACTATTTGACTATTTATTACCCGATTTCAATAAAACAAAAACAAAATTAAATGTCTCCACATGTTCTACAAAGGGGCCCCATTTTTTTTTTTTGCAAAATCAACTTTCATTTCAGGGATAGTCTGCTAGATTTTACAAAAAAAAAAAAAAAATTAGGGCCCCTTTGCAGACATGTGGAGCCATTTAGTTTTGTTTTCGTTTTATTGAAAGCGGCCAATAAACGAAGGAGTTATCGCTAGCGGCGTTTTTTGACACCCTGTATAATATTATATTACATTTTTTTTAATAACATGAAATAACGGGTTTTCCAATAAGAGGTGTTATTTTGAATAGCCCGCTATTTCGGTAGATGTCACTTTTGAAGCTGTCATTTCTTGGCATTTGACAAGTAGAAACTACGCCATTAATAAAAATGGTACGATACACGCTTCAACAACGCATTGAAATTATTAAAATTCACTATAAAAATGGTGAAAATTTGGCAGAGACGGTTCGTAAAACTCGAACATTTTTGGGTCGTCGTGAAGCACCTTGTCGGACCGCAATACAGAAATTGGTGGAAAAATTCGAGCTGTTGGGACAAGTTAGTGATGAGAAGAATAAAACCCGTGCACGTCGCTCAAGAACAGCCGAGAATATTGCTGCTGTAGCCGAAAGTGTTGAAGAAAACCCAGGTTTGTCCATTCCTCGTCGTTCTTTGGAATTAGGTATTCCACAAACGTCATTACACCGTATTTTGCATAAAGATTTGGGTCTTAAGGCTTATAAAGTCCAGTTAACACAAGAACTCAAGCCGGCCGATCATCAACAACGTCGTGACTTTGCTGATTGGGTCGTTGAAATGCATGAAAATGATCCGGAATTCCATCGAAAAATCATCTTCAGTGATGAGGCCCATTTCCACCTCGGTGGCTTCGTCAACAAGCAAAATTGTCGCATCTGGGGCTCAGAAAACCCAAGAGTTATTGTTGAAAAGCCTCTCTATCCTCAACGTGTGACTGTTTGGTGCGGTTTATGGTCCGGCGGAGTCATTGGACCTTACTTTTTCGAAAATGAGGCTGGCGCAACAGTTACGGTGAATGGATTGCGCTATCAAGAGATGATTAACGATTTTTTATGGCCGGAATTGGATGGTATTGATCTGGACAACGTTCACTTTCAACAAGACGGCGCTACGTGCCACACAAGCAACGAAACCATTGATCTTTTAAGCTAAAAGTTTCCGGACCGTGTTATCTCTCGAAGAGGTGATCACAATTGGCCACCGAGATCTTGTGATTTAACACCTTGCGACTTCTTTCTTTGGGGCCACGTGAAGGAGAAGGTCTACGCCAACAGCCCAGTATCGATTCAAGACCTCAAAGATGGAATTCGTGAGGCTATCGAGGACATACAGCAGCCACTTTGCGATTTAGTTATGGAAAATTTCATGAAAAGGATTTTGTCCTGTAAGCGTGGCCGTGGTGGTCATTTGCTTGATGTTATTTTCCACTATTAACGGCATACCTTCCTCTTTGTAATGAAATAAACATCTGATGATTTATAATAAAAAATGGCATTTTTCTTTGAATATCAAAATAACACCTCTTATTGGAAAACCCTTTATAATGTCATATTTACAAATATAATAAATACGAGGCATGTTTTTAAAGTACTGTTTTCTATTTTGGCCGCTGCAGCGCTGCTACCAATAACAGATATTGGTGAAATATATAAACTGATAACTTCAAAATAGCGAATAAAAGATCACCCCGAAAAAAAACCCTATCTTTCAAAAGTCGGGACATTTTTTAAACGTCGCGGGGCGTGGGACAAATTTCTAAAAATCGGGACTGTCCCGCCAAATTCGGGACGTCTGGTCACCTTATCAGTATTAGTCGCTATTACTTTGCTGTTAAAAGGGCCCTTTAAATAAGTAATAACATCTCTAGCATTGAGTGGAGGGGCGGCACCTTACTGGTACTATATTTGCTTTGAAGATTTTCCAAATGACGTTGTGCACTTGCGAGTATAACTCATACGTAAATTAGTGACGTCATAACAATGCGGTGACAATGTTAATAATACCACGGTTGTATTTTCTGGGGTAATATAACAAGTGGTGTTCTCAAAAATCGATAATGATTTTAAAAATACAACTTATTTCAACCCCAATCTTTCGTCGTTGGGGTTGAATTTCGTTGTATTTATAAAATCATTATCGATTTTTGAGAACACCACGACTTATATTTAGGAAGAGAATATAATGAATTGATTGAGTCATCTAGTAAAGCAGAATAAACAAGAAGCTAAATATACAGTTTAAGTACCTATATTTTTTTAGATCACTTCATCTTTCAAACAGCAAACCACATTTATTACCACATTTTACTATTTTACTTGTACTTGAGACACACTGACATTTCGGGTTATGTTTTTATCAGCGGCCGACTAGATTATGGGCGCAACCGATAAATAACACCATCGCAGCGATCTTCGCTGCGATTTGTGCTTAACCAAAAATTGTGATAGCGACTGACATTTGTTGTGGTATTATCCTGAAAATACAACCGTGGTATTATCAACATTCTCAGTTAACAATACATGCGTAACTATAGAAACTGCATTGTTATGACGTCACGTTTTACATATGAGTTATATTCTCAGGCTAATACCACGAACAAATGTCGGTCGCTGTCACAATTTTTGGTTAAACACAAATCGCAGCGACGATCGTTCCGATGGTGTTATTTATCGGTTGCGCCCACAATCTAGTCGGCCGCTGATAAAAACATAACCCGAAATGTCAGTGTGTTTCAAGTACAAATAAAATAGTAAAATGTAGTAATAAATGTGGTTTGCTGTTTGAAAGATGAAGTGATCTAAATAAATATAGGTATTTAACCTGTATATAAATCTTTACTAATCTAATCTAATCTTTGAAAATGCATCTCGCCCTTCGGGCTCGGTGCATTTTCGTCGTTGGGGTTGAAATTCGTTGTATTTATAAAATCATTATCGATAATGAGAACCCCACTTGTTCTATTACCCCTGGAAATATTATAGCACCATGTAAATTATTTCCCAATATGCCACAAAATACATTGAAGACGAACCGCACTTGCATTTGCCATGGAATCACTGTATGGATTATCCTGAGCCCAATAGTGTTCGTTACGATGATTAAATAATCCACAATTAGAAAAGTAGGATGCATCTATCCATACAATTGTATTTATAAAATCACCATTTTACGTAATTTTGTTGATTAACCTTCTGCAATATGTTAATCTACGGATGTTATCATTTGCTTGTAAAGTATGAGAAATATGCAATTTATAAGGGTAAAACTTGTGCATTTTTAAAATTGTTGACTTTGAGCATTTTTTATAATTTATTGTTATTTTACCACTTGGTTTTATTATGTTTCTTTAAATTTTTTACATTGGTTTTAAAAATAATTAAAAAAATAAAAATAAAGATTAGAATAATTAATATTTCCCATATTTTTCATTTTGACATTGCGTGTGTGTGTGACGTTGTTATACATCGTTGAAAAGAGGAAACGTCTATTTAGACGTATAAAAATCAAATATAGCGGCCATTTTAAATATTAATGTTGGTATTAATATCTCTGAAACCTCATCTTGACTTTTGTTTTGACTCGATTCCCAAGTTTGAGCAATCGAACCAAGTAACTTTCATTTTAAACTTTTTTCCGCATCTTTAATTATTATGAATATATCAAAAACTCCGGTAAATCGCGTTTTTTTTTTTTAAATATTTTTCATCATAATCTGAACCAGCACATAAAGCTGTACAATATTGTCCATTTAACCATATCTCTATCTTTCAGCATAAGAAAGATACCCATGCAATGCCACTCTATTTAGGACACCCTGTATAGATATCAAAAATAGTAAATATTTCATAATCTTAAAACAAGTCATACAAGGTCCAAAATTCTAAAATTCTAAACCAATTCGGTAAATGCAGGTTATGTTTTTATTCTGAACATGTTTTTATAATACATAACACAGGGTGAGCAAAAGGTAAGGAACGTCCTCTCCTCAGCCTATTTTTTAGAAATTTAGTTTTTTTTTTAGAAAAATAGCGCACATTACTTGAGTTGTAAGGCAATTACCAGAAATTACGCACCTCGCCGCGTAAAATTTCTCTTCGTGCGTAATATGCTTCTTATAACTCTCGTTATGTAATATACTATAATACATTGCAGTAGTGTAACACAATAACTAAAATGTGTCAGATATTTTTATGTCGTTATTGATTAGACTGTGGCAGTTTCGAATGAAGGCTGTGGAGAAATGATAATGGTATGTGACCATCGATATGGAATAAGAAAAAAATGACTTTGAAGTTTTGTATAATCATAATTACATTAAATTCTACTTTGAGCGTTTGAGGCGTTTGAGAAAACTCACGCGTTTTATTGGGCGACGCTAAACAACAGTAAACTGTGCTTTAGGTGGCAAAGATTAATTTTAAAGCGAGCAGTTAGTTTGCCACCATCCGCAACCGAAGTAAAAGTTGGTTTAAACCGGTCGTCAAAATGGTTTCGTGTTTGCCGTTTGCCGGATAATGAAATATTTTGGTGCCCGATCAATAACTCTAAAAGGGCCCTCAAAGGTTGGCTCTAAGGGGCGTTTAACGCGGTCTCATCTGACAAAATCGCGAGAACACGAAAATAGTGTCCGCGGCAATTTTTACTAACTCTCGAAATGGCGGGGGAGAGCAAACTGATGTTATGCTTCAGGTTATAAATAAAAACAGAATGATCTATATGTTTTTGTTGGAATTCGGGTGAAGGGTTGACAAAGGCAAACGGAGTGCCTAAGACCCACAAACCGAGCAAAACCAAAGACAAGCGTTCTACCCACTGTGATGTGCTACTAGACCTCAACGCATGTTTGATTAGCTTATTAAAATGCTCTACCAGAAAAATTTGCAATCAGTTACGTAAAAATATGGATGATGTAAGAAGAAATTATTAGCTGTAGACCTCCTGGAATAATGCATTGCTGGCCTAGGCCGGGAATGTAATATTCCAGTACTGTTATTTCTTCGTTACATAGCAACCGTCACAACTAAAGGATTCATCCATTTTCTGGCGTGCGTGTAGGCTAGGAAACGACTGATGGTAGGACGATGGGAGAACAAACATCATTTATACGATTTGCGTGCACACCGTTTGTGCGTGCAAACTTGCTCTGGTCTAAAATTCCTGGCGCCCGGCTTCTCCAACGATACTTAACTAGTTAAAATCGATCTTATAAATAAGACGTTCTTAAAGTGTTGCACCAACCATTAATCGCTTCCTAAAATCGTAAGAATGTCTTACATTTGAAGACGTCAAAAATGGCGCTTAAGGCGGGGAAATCTGTGGGCCATGGCAATGATATGACGAGCCTCGCCATCGTCCGTCGTTCAAGTATCGAATCTGGTAAAATATCTCCCATCTCTCTTAATCACTCTGATGGACAGAGACGAACGCATGGGTCGAGAATTAAATTCGGAAGACCGCATTTTTTATGGTAGGGTCGTAAAGATAACTGTTGCCAAATTGTTCTCGCGTTACTGATCCAGGCCCGTTGCAGGCCGCCCATCGTGGCGTTTAGGGGCAGAATTTTAACATGGATATATCGCAATTTGCGTTGTATTGGCTAAAAAATACTGATTTAAAAAAAGTGACAAAAAATGAATAATATGAAAATTATATGTGATTTGTATGTTCATCTTCATCTCTCATTCAGACATTTTCAATTACATTTTTTTTTTGCTTGTGCTGCCAATATAAACTCTGGCTCTATACATTTTTTATTTCGTAAGACATTGCCACAAACTATTTTCGTCAAAATGCAGGTTTTGTAGAACTTCGAAAGTTTGGGCAACATCATGATCCATGCATCATTATCCTTCATAATTTTTTCAACAAAAATAGGTTGTGTGTTATCTATGTACACCACAAAATAGCACTGCAGTCTATTACATATATGCAGTTGACCTTGTACCTAAAAATAATTATGCTTACAGTGATGTTCATACAGGGTGTATTCTCAGATGTACAGAGTCCTGTATATTAAGTATGGGGTAATTAGGTATTATAAAATAGTATATCGAAAAATAAATATCTTACTTGATAATAATAATCATGTGACCGTTTTAACCTTAAACCATTCTCTTTTACTTCTGGACAGATGTTTAATTTTGATGCTGCTTCTACTAACAACATTCTGAAAGTGCCCCATTAAAAAATCATCGCGTAAGTACTACAGTTTCAGCAAAAAAAAATGCCAGTTACCCAAATGAGCTTTACTCACTCTCGAAATTCTTGATCATCACCCCATGCATTGTTGAATATATTTTCGTTACTTCCCATTTCCGGTGTATTATCGCATTGTTCCGAGCTAAAATATAAAAGCGTGGCTTCATTGAAGATTATCATTAAAGTAAAAAGTATACAGGGTGTCCTACGCAAGATGTTGGTTGATGTTGAAAAAAAACGCACAATTATGGGTCATCTTTTAAGCTTTTAAGCTTTTTAACATTTAACAACGCAAACACTCATATACAAAACACAACATTATTTACGAGTAAGTACGAATAAATAATGGATACTACATAGTCTAATTGTTCACAGGAATACTTCAAAGCGTCATAATAATTATTTTTTAAATGAAATTACATACTTCTTGTATGGCGGGGCAATAGGCAGAACAATATTTAGCAGAAAAGTGCAAAACAAACCGATCCCTAAAATGAGTGGTTTGACAGTTATTTCAAAAATTCCTTTATTGAAAAATTGTAAAAAAAAGTAAATATTAAAAAAAAGTAAAATAACTGTCAAACCACGCATTTTAGGGATAGGTTTGTTTTTCACTGTTTTGTAGAATATTATTCTGTCTATTGCCCCGCTATACAAAAAGAATGATTACGTTTTGAAGTGTTCCTGTAAACAATGAAACTTTGAAATAGTACTAGTAAAAAAATCATTCATTCACAAGAGAAATTATGAATATTGTTTCAATCGTGTCATTGAAGCACAAATTTCAGAAATTATTATTTTCCTCAAAAACTAAAAGTAATAAGTGCTCAACAGGCTTGAGAAAATATGATCAGAATTGTACGATACTGTACGATTATCCGATAAACTTTAAAACAACGACTTGCGTGAGACACCCTGTTTGGATTGGTTAAATTTTCCGTCAGTTACTTGCTCTTGCAATATATTTACTTCTGCAATGTGATTATCGATTGTACTAATTGAGCTGGAGTCCATGTTGGCCGATCTAAGGTAAAGCATACATTTTTTTGAAATTTAAACAAATATGGAACGATTTATATTTTCTTACGCTGCAATTTGTTCTTGTCGCAGTTGCCACCGTTTAATTGCTGCTTGTTTGTGTTTCGTAGGTCCTTTTTTTCTGTCTACTAAGAGGTTGTCGTGATTTTCCCATTATTATTTGTTGTGCGGCCAGTGATCTACTTGCTGGAAGGTAATTGGTAATTCTCCCCGGTAAAAATCGAGCACTAAGAGGTGAAGCGTGTAATTCTGTGATATAACTCAGGCGATGTGACACGGTTGATGTGAAAATTGTAACTGGTTGGTTGTCTTATCCAAACTCTCCTCATGTATTTGGGCATTAGATTGAGCGGTCACAAAATGCACTGTATGAATAACGATAACTACAATTAACATAATGAGTTTAGTATGGGGTTATTACGGCCTTATTCCGTAAACCTACCCGTTATTGTTCGATAGTTTCGTCCAGTGCCTATTGTGTAAGTCTAGGAATTTCCTAAGTATAATTATTGTTAGGACCATCGTTATTGGCGGTGTCGGGTGCTTGGTGAAAGGATTGCTACTTAATTATTTCTGGTTCGAAGCGGTTTTATTAGTGCAGATTAGGAAATCACAGAAATCTAGATATCTGTTTGTGGATTCAATGCGAAAGAGAAGATTATGTGATTAAGGTACTTACCGGCAAATCATATGTAGGTACACACTAAAATAAACTCCACCGATTTACGCAACCCCAAGAATAACGACTATGCACTAAGCAGATTATGAGTCATCAACAAACTTCACTAAGCTGCGAGTTATCATAATGTTTTATTATTTTTTCGTACGATGCTTATTTTTCGAGATATTTCGATGTCTTAACTTAAATGAACAACCCGGTATAATTAGTTATTTTAATACAGCATATTTTTTTATGAAAGAGATCAGTGCAAGTTTATTGAAATATATACGTGCGCGATACAATATGAAATCAAATTTATTAAGTAGTCAGGAACAAAACTCAGCAGTACCAATTTAAGATAATCCGGCCCTGCGCGCAAAACGGCAGCGCCCTCGTTGCAGAATGCTTGAACTACAAATTGAGTAAACGTATTGGATAACATCCCATTCTTGTTGGAAAACAGAACTTTATAAAATTTACTACCTAATTATGAAAATAATTTTTTTTTTTTTAATCTTATTATAGATTTAATTCTTTATGTCATGTCTCTTTTGTACATTGGATTTTAAATTTGTACTAGGAGTAATCAAATTTATTTATAGCAATTTTTTTTCTAAATTTTTGTTTAGGAAATCATGTCACACATTAGCAAAAGAGGAATACGAATTGCATATTTTATTAATTCATTTATGTATAGTGTGCGAAAATTTTATGAAGAAAGAAAACACCGTCAGATTCCCCGCCCTTAAGATTCGGATTCTAACCTAAAATTCAATGTAATTTGTACTGTCCGTGAATAATTGATTGTCCGTGAAGTGACTAATGCGAAATATGACTAATGATTTGTTAGCAATCCTGGCTATAAATGCATTTGATGTTGCTGCAGATATTGCAGATGATTATCATATGCTAGCAATGTCATCAAATATATGGCCAGTTTGATAGACGATATGTCAAAATTCGTTGAATTTGCAACGTTGCTAAACGTAATTAAACTATTTGTTTGGTGCAACGGAACATAAGATTAAGACCTACTTATAAATAAGATGTACCTCAATAAGACGCATCTTAAGATTGGAGAAACCGGGCGTAAGAGTTTGTTCCGAGCCGATATGTGAAAAATATTTTCTCGTGCTCTATGTTGCCTGAAAAACATTGTTTTCGAGAATATCGAACTCAATCACAGCGAGAATGACATAATTTATACTATTTATTTATAATACGATTTGTAACGAGTTCTATCGTAGCTGGAAAAGATCTGTTTGTGAGAATTGTATTCCTGTCTAGTACTACTGCATGCTCAGCTGATTTGTTTGCGAAAATTATATTGCTATGGCGGAGAATGATATTTATAACGAGTTCTATCGCAGCTGGAAAATATTTGTTTATGACAATTTCATTCCATGCCAGTACTATCGTCGCACGAGCAAATGATTCGTTTGCGAGTATTATATTTCTCTGGTAGAGAATAATGTTTGTTGCGAATTCTATTGTTAGTATTGTTCTATTGGAGGCGGAAAATATCTGTTTCTAAGAATGATATTCCTACAACAATATTCCATTAAAAGTTAAAAGGCAAATTATGAAAAAAAAAAATGTGTTTCTCTCTTTTAATTTGTTGTAATGAATAGTGGAAACATGCATATATGCAAACACGGTTGTGCACTAATCGAATAAATGAAGTTTGTAATCCCGACGCCTTAGGTTATGCCTGAGCGACCGTAGGGAGCGAAGACATTTTCGGCTGAGGGATTATAGAGGTTTATTTATGAATTGTAAAAATTTCTTCCGACTGTACGTGCACTCCCTCCACGTACCTCGCTCGTCTTTACTAGCCACTCATAAATAAAGATCGACTTTTTATAGTTGTATCTTAAATAACTATAATCGGCCAGGAAGTGTTACAGCCAAATGTAAATGCTTTAATAGAATTAAAAAAAAGATTAAACTCAAAGTTTTGAGTTTCACATTTAATTTGCTTAACATTATTATTAATTTGCATAACAGCTATTTCGATCTTCCGATCGTTTTCAAGATTGAGACATGAATGCATGATTTCGTCGCACCCAACGTTTTATGCACATTTAGGTCTCGATAAATCATCCGCCTGGAATTCGCGGCCCAGACATGCATGAGGGGCGCAATCCCGTGCTGCCTACGCCGCTTCCAAGTGCCCCCCAACCACCACCGGCATAATAAACCGGTTGCCCCGTGTGCCGCCAACCGGCAGCATTCAATTGACTGTCACACAAGGAGACACAGGAGTGAGAGAGAGAACTGGGTCAGGTGCTTTTTTAATGCAACCAGCGGGGTTTTATTCATTCCATCGACATCGAATATAAAGGAACCACGCCATTAAAAAATGCAGCGCAATGCACATTAAAAGAGGTTTCCTGGTGTGTACTAATGACCACAGGCTGAAATTTCATATTTCCATATAACTTCTTAGAAAGGGGATGTATCTCTATAAATTACGTTATTTATTGGTCTTATGTTTAATTTAAGGCGCTGACTGCGTGATTATTGTCCTCATTGTGATCTATTTCTGCAGCTGCATTCAGGCGGTTTTAGGGACGGATTCGTGTGTGTATTGCTACTTTACATTTCAACTTGCTAAACTCAATCCAGAATTCATACCAGTAAAAATGGTTTCACTCTATATGAGGTAAATGAACACCTTGTGATTCCCTCATTAAAACTACAGAATTCAAATTATTTTGTAATGCCTGTAATCCGAATATTTGTATTACAACTTGGCCACCATTATCTCCAGTTTCGGATCGGTTCATTAATAAAGAATTACAGCGTCTCGCGAACGATCCTCGTGAGTGTAGATAAACATTCACCCACTAAATCCTGGAGGTGATGGGAGGATTACGTTCAACCCACACATAATGTATACGGGCAGATGTGTAACGTGGGCCGGCTTCTCCTACGCAGGATCGATTGTTGTATCGTTAAAATCGCAAGAAAAAAGGATACTCGTGTAATATTATTTCAGAAGCGCATCTGCGGATAACCGCAGGATGTTGCACAGGATTGGGTTAATTAATGGATGTAAGGGGAAGCAGGAGGCGCACGTTGGAAATTATTTCACGGATTAGTTGATTGATAGTTGATAGTTGATTGATAGTCATGGATAGTAAATATGTTTTCACCTAATTTACTTCTATGAATTGTATAAATATAAATACACTACTCAAAAGAATTATCGCATATTCCAAAAGACACCATTATTTTTTTTTTTAGTTTCTGCTGTGATCCGTGTTTGTAGGTTGAAACAAAAAAAAATACAAATGTGCGCTAATTTGAAGTAGTGCACATACTTTATAAATTGCATCAAAAGTTCATTTCTGCAGCAGTAGTTATAATTAGTGCATTAAATATTCCATTATCGTTTCACAAGGACGTTTAAACGTACTGGCATGATAACATAAATTGTCTTATCAAAATATATTTTGATCATTTATAAACAATATACAATTTAACTACTGGCTCAATTTTACAGTTTTCAATTAACTTTAAACGCCAGTTAAAGCAGAAAGGTGCCCATAGAAACCAACTGGAGATTCAAGTTAATTGGCGCCTGTAAGATCGTTCCAAAATGCGTTCCTAGCATAAAATTTCTAATCGAAGTGTTTCTATATTATAACTTAAATAGAGAAAAGAAAAACTAAGTCGAAATGGAGAAAATTAAAAAAATATGTCGATCATAAAGGAAGCAGATGTGGTCGAAAAGTGTGACTACTGACTACTATTTGCCGTTTCAGTGAAATTGCTGCGATCTAAATTTTGCGAAGATTTTTTTCCTTACTTCCAGCACTGAAAGCCGATGTAAAAAAGAAAACCTGTATCTTTTTTTGTATCACAGTTGCAGTAAAATAAGGCACTAACAGATGTACATGAATAGAGTCGTGATGCAGCGCTCCGCGAAGCATCCATCAACGTCCGGGCGCCTCCCTGCAACAAAACGCAGGAAAAAGGAAGACTTCCAGGCTGACCCCGGCGTTTGGCCTCTCGCTCCGGGAGCAGACTTCTCCATCCCGCTCGAATCTGCGGGTGGCGAATGATCCTCTCTTTCCTCCCTCCCGTGCCCCGCATGGTCCGCTCCCGTTAAGGGAGGCTAATTGTGATTAATTATTCACAGGTTCGACGGGCGTCGCGACGGACGCGTCGGCGCATTAATCACCCTCCGGGCGCTAATAAATGGTAATTGATTGTCCTGGCGAGGAGCGGATGCGTCGGTCGCCGGCTGCACTTCCGGCTGTTTCGCTAATTCCAATCGTAATCCGTCGGGATTTTGCATGTTTTGCGAGCCAATGCATACTCAACTGCAGTATTTACACAAATCATCGGGTCTTTCAAACGTTGAGCATAAATTATCTGCCACACAGACATGCCTATAATGAAGTTATACGAGGTAGAATATGAGGTCTAATTGCGAACGTCATTTTATACCCTATGAATTGTTTCGTTCTCTTGGGCACTACTATTGAATTAATTAATAATTATTATAATACTATAGTTGCATAGCTAATATCGCTGGATATTGTTCAAAGTACAGGATTATTATTATCATGATTATTATTATTATTATTATGGGAAGTTTGCGGCCCTATTCGAGTTTAATCCCCTTGTGGATTACCTCAGGTAACTATCAACAACTTTATCAGTAGATAGAAAGACGGGACCCCAACATGTTCCAAATTATGCTAGATTTATAATAATAGTATATTATACGCCAAGGTTGTGATCACCAGCATTATTGGCCGACCGCCAGTTTGTGTCCCGAGGCGCGTAGCGCCGAGGGATACAAACCGGTGGTCAATAATGGTCTCACAACCGAGGTGTATATACTATGTTTTCCCTACTAGCAGAAAATCTACAAAATAAGAAATATTTAATAGTGGGTAGTCGGACGACGTATAATTTTATTGGTTGACTTTTATAATAAACTGACACTGACATTATTATTGAGCTAGGTTAATATTATTCAAGGAGGTTTGAAAAGAACATTCGCACAATTAATATCAGTCAATGGTCATTTTTAAGTCAGTTTATAAACTAAAAAAATATTTTAAACCACCCATTGGTAGATTACTATCGTAGGAATCTAATTGTATAATTTTATCATTTTTGACAACCGTAAATGGGTTTAATTTGCCTGGACAATAAACTTGAATCACTCGGTATATATTAAGAAGAGAAATAGACCTAAGATGCTTCATTGTGGAATGCTTAATTCTACTTCCTTTGCATCTGAAAGAAATGTATGACCATGGCGTGTTATTGTGACTTTATTGTGAATATTCCAGAACACCTATAATTGCCAGCATTAAAAACAGAGTGATTATATTTATAATGGAGTTTGGTCTTTAAAATGTATAAAAAAATTACTGCTCTATAATATATAAAAATAGCAGAATTTTCAAATTTATCGAAATTTTCGTGAACGCCGTATGTGGATCAGTTAAAATTATTATTATTAATAATGGAATGTTTTCATCAATTAATATCATAACACTCTACAGTTTGAATACATCTATACAGGGTCCTGCAACAGTGCGTCGGGCTCTGCTAGCGCCTTTCTCGTGAGAGATAGAAAAAAATGTTTCGTACAAAAAGTTACTGGTTTAAAAATCTTTATGTCGTAAAATTATGTTCAAATATACAGGGTGTCCCAATTTTGCGGTATAATAAAAACAAACTTTTTTTTTAATGGAACACCCGTATTTATTCATGTTTTCTGATGATATTTTTCAACCTCTTCATTGTTGTCTATTTAGTTTTGGATTATGTTACAGTGTTGCCAATTTACTTTTTTTTTTCTCCTAATATCATGCATAAACAAACTCAACTTTAAAAAATCGTAGCGACCTCGTTTAAATTAGTATTTTTACATTTATTGACATTTTTGTAGGCATTTTATATTTTGTATATGTATTTATAAAATGTTTGCAATTTTAACATTTGATATGTTTTGATTATTAACGCAATGTTTTAATGGAAGTGTCTTCAAAATACCGATTTGTGTGTAACTTCCGATTTGTAATAATTTATTGAATTTAGAAATTCTACAAAAATTTAAATCTCAAACATGTATTACAACTATTTAAAATGCATGAATAATTTTCAAAAGTTACATCATATAATGAATGAATTCTTAATAAACTAAATTTCCGTATAAAAATTAATTTCGAAAGATTACATTTCAAATTTCAAATTTAAAATTGCCTAAACTTTATAAGATATGTACGAAAAATGGCATAAGGGTAGTTCCACTTCAAATAGATTACACCAAACACATGATGTCGTCGATTTTAATGAAAAAGAGGTATATTGTAACTGATAACTTTTCATGTGTGAATTTTATACACCAAAGATCGAGCTATTTAAGTGAATTATCAGAAATTTCAAAATGTTTTATTTCGCACCTGTAAATGTAAACAATATATAGTAGTAGTAACAGTATTTGTTGGGGATACTATCCTTAACTGGCTATCGACCAACGCAGGTCAAAATATATGTTTCCAGTTTTCTCAAATGATATATATTTTAATTTTAATTTGAAATTATTATTCAATTCTTTAGACTTTCTTCTACTAAATAGAATTTTAAAATAAATGGGCACGTTAATTTTACTGGGTAAATAAGAATAAACGAACATACGCGGACGGCGCGGTGCCGTTAAAGCATAATTATATTACCCTTGCATTTGCTGATCTAACGTCAATTATTTTCTTCTGCCCTTCCCAGAATAGAGCTTTAATTGCAACTTATACCATTTAAGACTGCCGTCCCATTTCTGTAATAATATGTTATTCCGCATGTGGCGCTAAATCCGCGGACTCCTTCCATACAATTTTGCTCCTAATACCCCTACACTACTACACAGATATATTACACAGATATTTCCCCGCCGAGAGACCTCGCGTGCGACGATGCATCATCGGTCCCACTCGGCATATTTTTTCCATCGTTTTTTTTGCGGCTACCAGCCCAGCTGAGGGAATACATTTATTCGAGTCGGCATACAATGATATTGTACATTTGTGTCGGTTTACCTAGGAAAGTCGAGAGGCTGCCGATGTATTGCAATTTTACTTATTATATTAATTGTAGTTCATTTATTTGCAGTATTATGACAGAAAATATATGTCAATATTATTCTTATCTTATTATAATTTCCATTAATAAAATATATAATATCAAAAATATTTATTTAACAAATTCTTACTGTAAAATATTGAATACAATTTAATAGTTTCTATAAAATTTTATGAGGGTATAATAATTTATAAATACGCAGTTATAAAATATATCGTATTGTCAGAGTACAATAGTAGTCAGATACATTTTTTATATAAAAATATTTTGACATAATTTAAACAATTTTATTGTTCGCTATACGTATCGTAATATATGGTATAAAAGAAGAATAGTTATTTATGATATAAGTGTTAAAATCGCTTTTAACACACATATACAATATGTTTTCTAAACACACATTTAAAAGCACAATAAAGTTCTTTAAAAATATTGACATTTCGGTCAGTCTGTTGCCAAACTTGTCAAACAAGAAATCATCATTATGAATTCTAATATTGAAGAAAGTCAACTACCGAAAGAAATGGAAGAAGGTGCTACCAGGGCGACTTTAAATTTGTTGCACCTACTCAACTCTGTTTTGTTAATTCTTATTTTTGACTAAATAAATGTCATTTTGACAGATTATTGGCTGCTTACTTTTAACACTAGCATTAAAAGTCGAGCACTTTTAACACGATTGTGTCATGTCTCTATAATATTGCATTTTTAATTGAAGTATGCCGTGTTAACTTGTTCAACTTTTAATAGTGTTTGTAGAAAAAAAAACACTTTTTCTACGACCTAGAACTATATAAAATAATAAATTTAATTACATAATTATTTTATCTCCACAAATTAATTGTTAAATCAATTTTGAACCGATCAAATTTTAAATTAACGAATTTGTTGCGAAAACAAAGTTTTCAAACTTACTATCTCTAACAATTGAAGAATCCGGATTATTTATTGATATAGAATATGGATTTCTGGGTGCTGGTCCCAAAGGTACTAATTGATCATTTTTATTTCAAAATATATTTACACCAATATATTTTTTAAGATTAATAAACGAGGACAATAGCATACTGGAAATTAAATGTACATACAAATATTGTCTGGAAATATTTGAAGGGAAGATCAGGCTAAAGAGAAATCATAATTATTACTATCAATTGTCAATTGATATGTATTATATAAATATATATTTTTTTACATTATACAAATTTCAGATGCAAGGCCAATTGAATCGTTCATTTCAGAAACTGGTCAACAGACATTTTTATGGATTTTCATTTTTTTGCGGAATTAGTATCGCCTATTGTCAGGGCATATTTTTAGTTCATCTTCAACTGCCATTCCGTTTTATGGGATATAATTTACAATGAATATCGCGTTTAGTGCAGAAACCTGTCAAGCGACATCACAGTAAATTTAAATTTCTGCAGTAAAAGTCCTGTGGTATTTTGTATAATACTAACACCATGGTTACAAATACCGTTGGTTTACCATTACTTACCATTGCTATTATTTTTATTAATAGCATTTTTATTATTTCTACCCGTATTGTCACAATTATCCGAATCGTTTGAGCCGGAATGATAATAAATATACAGTTTATTCTATTAAAAGCGCTCAAAACTATAGCGACTTCAATTGTTATTTTGTATTTGTATTTATTTAATGCTAACGCCAAAAGGCTTACATACGTCAGTTTACATATAAAAACACTGGTCAAACACTCCAGTGAGAGAAAACATATATAATAACATTTCACACAAACACTAAAAAAAAAGAGCACGCTCAGTTCTTAGAGGCGACGCGTCCAAATGCACAGATCCGTCCGCGGATTTTATATTGGGCAATTTCCGGCTTCATTTAGATATTCGTCCCACGTATAGAAACTTTTATCAATTAGGAACTTTTTTAAGGCTTTTTTTAGCTCTCTGTAATTTAGATCACGCATTTGATCAGGCAGCGCATTGTAAAAACGTATGGCATAATAATTCGTGCTGTTTTTCGTACGTACAATTTTGTGACTGCGGGATAGATGCAATTTTTAGCCCTTGTATCGTGCGAATGCACGTCTCTGTAATAATCATACAGATGAATATGCTTTTTCAGGTAGAGTACACAATCTAATACAAAGAGACATGGCAATGTAAGAACTTTTAACTTTTTAAATGTGGTCTTGCAGTCTTCTTTGAACTGCAGGCCGGCGATCACCTTGACGGCCCTTCTCTGTAGGCTAAATATTCTGTGCCTACTTGTGGAGTGGCCGCATGCTAGCAGGCAATAGGTTATGAGTGACTGACATGTCGCAAAGTAGCAAGCGAGTAGGGTCTTTTCAGATACCGAATTTGCCATGTTTCTTAGAAGGTATATATTGCTGCTTAGTCTGTTTGCAAGTTTATCCCCCTGCACCTCCCACGTGAGTTTGGAATCGAGATAAATACCCAGAAATTTAGTTGAGCCAGGGAGTTGTAGGTCATGCCTGCGAAGAGTGAAAATCATGTTCACTGTTTTACTATCATTCATATGCAATTTATTACTGTTTAGCCATTCACGACATTTTCTAATTGCTGTCTGGTTCCCCTGCAGAGCCAGATCTATATTTGAGTGGGATGTTTTTATAGTGGTGTCATCAGCATAGAGATCGATGAAACAGTCCTCTAGATGGAATGAAATATCATTGATAAATATGATAAAGAAAAGTGGGCCTAAGATTGAGCCCTGAGGAACACCGTGTCTGACAAATTCGCGGGTGGAGCATTTGTTGTTTATGCCTACTACTTGACTCCTGTCTTTTAAGTAGGACCTCAGGAGTTTACGGCTGCTGTCTTCAAACCCGTACATCTCCAGCTTGTCCAGCAGCAGTGTATGACTCACGCAGTCAAATGCTTTGCTGAGATCTACGAAAGTTGCTATAGAGTGTTTCCCTCCTTTGAATGCTAGAAGTACATCGTCGACGAGTGCCAGTATTGCATCAGAGGTGGATAAGCCTTTCCGGAAACCGAACTGATTTGGATTTAGTAAATTATTTTGTTCAAGATGGTCTATCATTTGCATACTTAGAATTTTCTCGAGGACTTTTGAGAAAACAGGTAGAATAGATATGGGTCTATAGTTTGCGATGTCGTTTTTGTCGCCTTTTTTGTGAATGGGCACGACTCTTGCGACCTTCATAGCATCGGGGAATACGTTTGAGGCAATGCAAGAGTTAAGAACGTCTGTGAGAGGTCCAAGTATGGCCTCCTTACAGCATTTTATTATGTCTACGGTGAGACCGTACAAATCCTTGCAGCTGCCTTTCTTTAAATCGGTAATTGCGCTACGGACTTCCCTTGTCGGTACTGGTCGAAAATGGAATGATGTACATTTTGCCCACATTTTGCCCAGTATTGCCCAGTAGTGGTTTTGTTTTGCCCAGCTCCCGTTAACCCGTAAGTCAATAGTCCAATTTCTAAGGTGTGGGACCCCCATGAGCAAATTCGAAGAAATAACATGTGCCATAATTTTGTTCACATTTTGCCCAATATTGCCCTGTACTTGTTTCGTTTTGTTCAGCTCCCGTTAACCGATAAGTCAATAGTCGAATTTATATGGTGTGGGACCCACATGAGCGAGTTCGAAGAAATAACATATGGCATAATTTTGCCCACATTATGCCCTGTATTGCCCAATAGTTGTTTCGTTTTGAGCAGCTCCCTTTAACCCATAAGTCAATTGTCGAATTTCTATGGTGTGGGACCCACATGAGCGACTTTGAAGAAAAAACATATGCCATAGTACTATCCACAATATGCCCAGTATTGCCCAGCAGTTGTTTCGCTTTGCCCAGCTCTCGTTAACCCATAAGTCAATAGTCGAATTTCAAAGGTGTGGGATCCCCATGAGCGAGTTCGAAGAAAAAAAGCTTATGCTATAATTTTGCCCACATTATACTAGGTATTGCCCAGTAGTTGTTTCGTTTTGCCCAGCTCCCTTTAACCCATTAATCAATAGTCGAATATCTATGGTGTGGGACCCACATGAGCGAGTTCGAAGAAATAACATATGCCATAATTTTGCCCACATTATGCCCAATATTGTCCAGTAGTTGTTTCGTTTTGCCCAGTTCCCGTTAACCCATAAGTCAATAGTCGAATATCTATGGTGTGGGACCCACATGAGCGAATTCAACAAAATAACATATGCCATAATTTTGCCCACATTATGCCCAGTATTGCCCAGTAGTTGTTTCGTTTTGCCCAGCTCCCGTTAACCCATAAGTCAATAGTGGAATATCTATGGTGTGGGACCCACATGAGCGAGTTCGAAGAAATAACATATGGCATAATTTTGCCCACATTATGCCCAGTATTGCCCAGTAGTTGTTTCGTTTTGAGCAGCTCCCTTTAACCCTTAAGTCAATTGTCGAATTTCTATGGTGTGGGACCCAGATGAACGACTTTGAAGAAAAAACATATGCCATAGTTCTATCCACAATATGCCCAGTATTGCCCAGCAGTTGTTTCGCTTTGCCCAGCTCTCGTTAACCCATAAGTCAATAGTCGAATTTCAAAGGTGTGGGATCCCCATGAGCGAGTTCGAAGAAAAAAAGCTTATGCTATAATTTTGCCCACATTATACTAGGTATTGCCCAGTAGTTGTTTCGTTTTGCCCAGCTCCCTTTAACCCATTAATCAATAGTCGAATATCTATGGTGTGGGACCCACATGAGCGAGTTCGAAGAAATAACATATGCCATAATTTTGCCCAGATTATGCCCAATATTGTCCAGTAGTTGTTTCGTTTTGCCCAGTTCCCGTTAACCCATAAGTCAATAGTCGAATATCTATGGTGTGGGACCCACATGAGCGAATTCAACAAAATAACATATGCCATAATTTTGCCCACATTATGCCCAGTATTGCCCAGTAGTTGTTTCGTTTTGCCCAGCTCCCGTTAACCCATAAGTCAATAGTGGAATATCTATGGTGTGGGACCCACATGAGCGAGTTCGAAGAAATAACATATGGCATAATTTTGCCCACATTATGCCCAGTATTGCCCAGTAGTTGTTTCGTTTTGAGCAGCTCCCTTTAACCCTTAAGTCAATTGTCGAATTTCTATGGTGTGGGACCCAGATGAACGACTTTGAAGAAAAAACATATGCCATAGTTCTATCCACAATATGCACAGTATTGCCCAGCAGTTGTTTCGCTTTGCCCAGCTCTCGTTAACCCATAAGTCAATAGTCGAATTTTAAAGGTGTGGGATCCCCATGAGCGACTTCGAAGAAAAAAACATATGCTATAATTTTGCCCACATTATACTAGGTATTGCCCAGTAGTTGTTTCGTTTTGCCCAGCTCCCTTTAACCCATTAATCAATAGTCGAATATCTATGGTGTGGAACCCACATGAGCGAGTTCGAAGAAATAACATATGCCATAATTTTGCCCACATTATGCCCAGTATTGTCCAGTAGTTGTTTCGTTTTGCCCAGTTCCCGTTAACCCATAAGTCAATAGTCGAATATCTATGGTGTGGGACCCACATGAGCGAATTCGACAAAATAACATATGCCATAATTTTGCCCACATTATGCCCAGTATTGCCCAGTAGTTGTTTCGTTTTGCCCAGCTCCCGTTAACCCATAAGTCAATATTCGAATATCTATGGTGTGGGACCCACATGAGCGAATTCGAAGAAATAACATATGCCATAATTTTGCCCACATTATGCCCAGTATTGCCCAGTAGTTGTTTCGTTTTGCCCAGCTCCCGTTAACCCATAACTCAATTGTCGAATATCTATGGTGTGGGATCCACATGAGCGAATTCGAAGAAATAACATATGCCATAATTTTGCCCACATTATGCTCAGAATTGCCCAATACTTTTTTCGTTTTGCCCAGCTCCCGTTAACCCATAAGTCAATAGTCGAATATCTATGGTGTGGGACCCACATGAGCGAGTTCGAAGAAATAACATATGGCAACATAATTTTGCCCACATTAAGCCCAGTATTGCCCAGTAGTTGTTTCGTTTTGCCCAGCTCCCGTTAACCCATAAGTCAATATTCGAATATCTATGGTGTGGGATCCACATGAGCGAATTCGAAGAAATAACATATGCCATAATTTTGCCGACATTATGCTCAGTATTGCCCAATACTTTTTTCGTTTTGCCCAGCTCCGGTTAACCCATAAGTCAATAGCCGAATATCTATGGTGTGGGACCCACATGAGCGACTTCGAAGAAATAACATATGCCATAATTATATCCAGTATTGCCCAGTAGTTGTTTCGTTTTGCCCAGCTCCCGTTACCCATAAGTCAATTGTCGAAATTCTATGGTGTGGGACCCACATGAGCGACTTCGAAGAAAAACCATATGCCATAATTCTATCCACATTATGCCCAGTATTGCCCCGTAGTTGTTTCGTTTTGAGCAGCTCCCTTTAACCCATAAGTCAATTGTCGAATTTCTATGGTGTGGGACCCACATGAGCGACTTTGAAGAAAACAACATATGCCATAGTTCTATCCACATTATGCCCAGCAGTTGTTTCGTTTTGCCCAGCTCTCATTAACCCATAAGTCAAGTGGATAGAATCATGGAATATGTTATTTCTTCGAAGTCGCTCATGTGGATCCCACACCATAGAAATTCGACAATTGACTTATGGGTTAACGGGAGCTGGGCAAATCGAAACAAGTACTGGGCAATACTGCGCATAATGTGGATATAATTATGGCACATGTTATTTGTTCGAAATCGCTCATGGGGGTGCCACACCATAGAAATTCGACAATTGACTATTGAGTTAACGGGAGCTGGGCAAAATGAAATAATTACTGGGCAATACTGGGCATAATGTGGGCAAAATTATGGCATAGGTTTCGTTTCGAAATTCCAATATGGGGGTGCTAACTTCACAGAGCTTTGCGGGTCACCGATATGCATGCGGAACGAGTTCGTCAAAATCATCTACCTACATACACATGAACAAAACACACTTCATTCCCTTGAATATCCCTAAAACCCGCCTCTGTAAACAAATTACATCGGAGTTCATTTCCATTTAACGTACGAATTTAATCACCCCAAGGCTAAAAACGACAGGTAATCGATGGTTAGTGCATTTGCATGGTTGCCATGCAGGATATTTTAATGCGGATGATATGTTCACCAGATTTAGTGTGGGGTTAAAATATAAGATTGCAGCAAATAATTTAAAACAAAAATCTAGATTTTTTATAAAATGCACCTGATCAAATCTATCATCACATACATATGAGAATTATTCTTCTTCGATTCGAAAATTTTCGAAAAACTACCACTTGTCTAAAGTTTAACTGTCAGCGTGTACAAAATGAAATACGTCATATTTAATGAGTTTATGGATGCAGATACCGCTGACGTAATTTATGAAGGTATCAAACAATATTAGTCAATTTCGTTATACGCTGAATAGCGCTCACGCGAGAGGTTTAGGCGGGATTTTTCCTCTGTTGATTTACGTACAGACCGGCTGATGATGCATGTATCCATCATTAATACGAAATATTTTATTTCCAGTTCAACAAAAATAGAGACCGTTATTCGACCTCTCGTTAAATTACAAGATTAAAAGTTTATAAAATTGCATAAAGAAATAAGGAAAGCGAATAGGTACAGAAGTATTAAATTATAATAACATCGAGGCAACAATTTATTGGCATGTGTGTTCGTGAAGATAATTTTCGTGTACTTAGGAAGCCAGATTAGATGCACCGTAAAATTGCGCACGGGAGCTCCCCAGGGACCGAAATCTAGACCAGCATTTTGAAAAACGTAGCGGCAGGTTATACACGGCGGTCCCCTTTGTAAATGTACATAACTCTCTGCAGGAGTCCACGGGGACCGCGATAAAGAATAATTCTCGGTCCGCGCTTCTGAGGAAACGGGGCCATCGATTCATCTCTTCGCCGCTCGGGATGTACGTGGATGGCATGTGGAAGCGTTTCAGTCGCTTATCAGGGCACAAATTCCGGCGTGTCCAATTTAATACGTTATGTGTTTCTCTTTGTCTCTGCTTTTCGGGGGTCGGGCGAAAGTTTTACTTGCAAGAAAGGCAAGAAAATAGTTCGACAGTTTTATAAGTACGGACTGTGAACATTTTGGAAATATTACTGTCTAGTTATATAGACAAGGTTTTAATCAATCGGCCCATGCTTTGCAAATAAGCAATTCTTATTTTTTTCGTATTATTTGCCTTAACTATAGCTAGTCGATTTTACTTCACTAGTTACACTAAACAAAGTATTATTATTATTATTTTTTATATACACTCAGATACAAAAAAACCGAGTCATTCGGTCGTTGTTTGCAACAAATCCATTTTTTTTTAAATTTTAATGTTGGCATAGTCCTTAGAATGAAAGTTTTAGTGTTTTACAATCAAAGAGACCATCAGGATGTAGAAAAAAACAACATATGATACTTATCAGTTTATTTAATAAGCGAAAATATCATTTAAAGCTATGCGTTCTTCACTACCTATTGCTCATTCGGCGTTATGCATAGAGGATCAAGGTGGCTACTGGGTTTTGATTTGTTTGTTTTCGATTAACTGTCATTTTCATTTATTATTCTCTGTTAAGTTTATTTTGCAGAAATGCATTTTTTTCGTGTATACGTACATTATCGTTTTCGCTTATTAATGTTCATTAACTAAATAATAAGTACCATATGTTGCTTCTGTTTGCATCCTGACGGTCTATTTGATTGTAAAACACTAAAAATTTTATTCTAAGGACTATACCAACATCAAAATTTAAAAAAAATATGGTTTTTTTGCAAACAATAACCCAATGACCCGGTTTCTTTGCATCTGAGTGTATATATAAACAATCTTTATTGGGCTATCGACCCCATGGGGTCTTTCCGCCTTGCCTAACATAATACATTACATTCTACGTACGTTACATTATACATTTTTATAATGTCGGTTTATTCTATTCGATACTACTTAGAAGTACTGTTTTCCTAAACAGCCAACATTTACCGATAGCAACTTAAGGTCTAGTTATTTTACAGTTGAGAAAAACGTCTATTACTTCAATATTCATTTGCCCAATACACATAGCTTAATTATTGCCCCCATTATATTGCCATTGTTCCCGGTAATAATTAATGTGTGTGGTAATAAAAGGTGCCAATTCCAAAATTGATATCCTCGTTAGAGACGACGACAAGGAAAATTCCGCCCAAGTTAATAAAAGCACCTACAGTCACGCCACGCTCCAGACAACACTCGAACGAGCGCAATTTAAAATTAAGGATCTCCAATGAATAGTGAATTCCCGGAAGAGATGGAACCGTTAAACGCCATGTCGCTTCCCCGTATCGCCCCCTGGGAATCCATAGCGGGGTAGTTCTGCACGGGTCAGAACATTTATTTGGACGGCTCACTGAAATAAGAAAATTGAAGTAATATTATGTCACGACGATAATGGTAATAAACTTATTTTAATGATAATGATAGCATAAAAACATAATTGTAATGTTCATGACATACGGTATTAATGTTAAGATCTGCTCTAACGGCTGATATTAACAACAAGAACGATCACTCAGTACAATAAGTTTCTGACGATGTAAGGAAAACTCCGCAAATTAATTTATATCGTGGTTTAAACCTAAAACGTGTACCAAGGTTCGTTTATATTTCGTATAAATAATATAATTCTGTCTGGAAAATGTTGATATGGGCCGTTTATTTTGATAGTGGTGTAAGTCTATTTTCTTGCATATGGAGATATTTAAAGGTTCGCGTTTTAATCGACTCAAAAATATTGATGATCACTAGTAATCTCGCTTTATGTTTTTTGTAGAGTCAAATAGTTTAACTTTTGAACTATACAAGATATATCAGAATTGCTTGAAGGAAAATGGGTACTTTGTGACCGTAAATGGACTTACACCACTATCAAAATTAATTAAAAAAATTCCAAAGGTTTTCCAAAAAAACCTAATATATTTAACAAAAAAAACTTTTATTCATATTATGTGAAGCGAAAATACATATAACTTTAAACAACATTATACATAAAAAATATAGATATGGTTTTTAATTTATTAACTTCAAATCTTCATTTGCACCATGGGAAAGGTTTTTGAAATAATTGTGGTGTACTGGAGGAATATACGGTAATAAATGAGTCATATCTTTGTATCCGAGTATATGGGTATAGATGCTTTGTAGAGCGGTGATCATTTTATGATTTTAAAATGTTTGGGTCTTCCTCGTCTAAGATGTAGATCCATTGTTTTAAATTCTACAGTTGATTCCATAAATATTTTATAAAATAGCTTGTATTACTCTTTTCTTTAAAAATGCATCCAACATACAGGGTGTCCAAGATAAGGATCAACAGCATGGGGATCTCGGAAACAAAGGCGGTTGCAAAGGCGGTAAAAGTTACAAAGGTGGTTAAATTACAAAAAAGTTGCGCAATTTGGTGGTCAGTAATATTCTGTTGAGAAAACCAGAAATTTCCGCTTAGTTCCGGAGATATTCGACAAAATCAGAAATCTTGCGATTTCGTTTTAATTTTTTTCTATAGTTATTTGAAAAGATGTAAGACAACCATCCTGCCATACATCCACGTAAATCTGTCCCTATTGCATCTTTACGAAGAACACGGTCCAAATGTCCTACAGATATGTCAAACGTGTTTAAAAAATATTTCTTGCATCCGGCAATGTTTTCATTAGTTGATGGTGATACTTAATGATGCGTGTCTTCTTAAAACTGTAAGGGATCGAAATGCACATATTTTGTATGAATTAATTTATATATATATATATATTATTACGAAAAATGACTGATATTAATTGAAACGGTTCGTGATAGAATTGAAACAATTTCATACTCAGGTATAAACATTGAAAAACACACGTAAAAGCCAAGTATTGTGTTAGAATAGGAAGGGGGTGATCATTTGGGGGATTTTATAAGTAATTTGATTAAATATGAATTCAATTTGAATCGATTGCAAACCAAATTACGAGAACTTTTATAATCACTTATTAAGACGCGTTCGATTCGTGGTGACGCAATTTTATAAACAAAACACAGGCGCCCGAGCCGGCCGATGACAAATCATAACAATTTAGTATTTTTAGGTCAATAACCTTGCTATAGGGCCCATGTGAGATCACCGAAATTAGAAATAATGTTACGGGGAATTACACAGGATCGCAGAGTAGGCAAAATTTTAATATAAATAGCATCGTTTTACATACGAAGAAGTTAGTTGGTTCCAGATTAGCGTGGCGTCAGTCCGTTATTATCTTCGTTAATAGTATCTGCGAATATCATTACAAAGAGTATTATCCGATTTATTTTGAAAGTGACTGTGTTCGGGATGGTATTGATTATTTCGAAATTGAGTAGCAATAATCGGTACATTCCTACTAAAGTACCAAAAACAAATACCCCGTGAAGTATATATATAATCGTTCCGGTTACACATACGTGGGTTGTTCAAAAGCTTTATTAATTTCTGGCATACGCTATGAGCAATGTCGTGGATGTTAATGAGGTAATCGTTCCGGTTACACATACGTGGGTTGTTCGAAAGCTTTGTTAATTTCTGGCATACGCTATGAGCGATGTCGTGGATGTTAATGAGGTAATCGTTCCGGTTACACATACGTGGGTTGTTCAAAAGCTTTATTAATTTCTGGCATACGCTATGAGCGGTGTCGTGGAGATTAATGAGGTAATCGTTCCGGTTACACATCCGTGAGTTGTTCGAAAGCTTTGTTAATTTCTGGCATACGCTATGAGCGATGTCGTGGATGTTAATGAGGTAATCGTTCTGGTTACACATACGTGGGTTGTTCGAAAGCTTAGTTAATTTCTGGCATACGCTATGAGCGATGTCGTGGATGTTAATGAGGTAATCGTTCCTGTTACACATCCGTGGGTTGCTCGAAAGCTTGGTTAATTTCTGGCATACGCTTTGAGCGATGTCGTGGATTTTAATGAGGTAATCTTTCCGGTGTCATTCGCGTTCAGACAGGAGAATGCTACTATCTCCAATTGTGTTTACCTTAGTAGACATGATAAACAATTCGTCTAAAAATATCAATTAAAACGAAATAAATAATATCATTTGAATTTCTTATTTAATAAAATACTGTCATTATAAATTTAGAATGAAGTATAGAAAGGATAATACTCTTCAGGGAATAAGTATAAATTATTAAAATATAACCTAAATAATATCTCTTCGCTAAAGTGGCAAAACATTATTTAATCTTATTGTAAATTCATTAATATCAGTCATACGAACAATTTACAGGACGTATTTAACAAAATTGTATCTATCAAAACCTAGTTAGTGAATCCTGAAGTAATAGATGAAAAATGACATTGGAAGGCACAAACAGTGACATATTTCATGAAGTGGTGACATGCGTTGGGCAGTTTTGCGGGCACGTAGAATTGATCAGTGTGTGAAGTCATTGACGTTACTAAAGATTTCCAACTGATGTACGGATAAAATGAAAAATGATATTGGAAGGCACAAACAGTGACATATTTCATGAAGTGATGACATGCATTGAGCCGTTTTGCGGGCGCGCAGAATTGAGCAATGTGTGAAAGTCATTGACGTTAAGTACATCTTTTATCCAAAACTAACTAACACTTTTTGAGTCAATAAAGAAAGTAATTAAATTCAAGTTGATGTTTAATTATTGGTGCAAAATCCTTTAAAGTGAATAAATTACACTTAATCCAGAATTCTTTGTCTTTATTTTATTAATATTATTGTTACTAACACACGCATTACCTCTAAAAGAAGTTTGAGTCGTCACGATAATGATTTAATATCAAACACAACGTAAAGAAGTACTGCCATTATACGATCACACAAAATAAAAGTAAAATAGATAAATCACGAGCCAAAACAAATATCATAAATTATAAGAATTTATGATTACAAGTAAAATATACCTAATTATTAAATATTGGGAAAGCCGAAGTCTTACAAAACCATCTGTAATTTCTAGAACGTCGCCCTTTTACACCAGAAAATCAAGTTCATCAATATAAATAAATGTTTTGTTTATTGAAATCCCTAATATTCCAAAACTTATCGAATATGGTTTTTCGCTCATCTAGTGTTATGAGATTTACGCAATTTTTTGAACACTTACAGTCAACATTCTCAAGCTGTCTTGCTGGAATAATCTTTCCAATTTTGGTATGATATTTTTCTCCACAGTTTCTTTTTAATTTCCTTTTTTATTTTCCACTACATTATTGTCACTAGATTCAGAGCTTGATAAAATTCCAACTATTCGTCGTCTTCTAGTACGCCCTCGATCAAAATCAAAACTGATTTCGGAGTTTTCTTCATTAAGTCCACAATTATTCCATTTTTCATGAGACCTACTGGCCGTATTTCTATAAAAATATCAAACTTTGACATTCTATAACCAACAAAATAATTATATAACTTAGAAAGCAGAAGCTGTAATAACAATTTTAGGTTAGCCAAATATTACAAAACTGTAATGATAGCCACGCCCACTGCTGACGTTGGTAAAACAAATAAAGGCAACCGCAACTAGATTATTATTTATGTTGCTTTATATCATTTATATCATTTAGCTTGCATATACTCGCAAATTATAAAATCTGGTGTGGACAGCACACGATTTTCCATATTAATATGAATAAAACGATAAAAATTAAATGTTAACGTAATTTTTCCCGCAAAGCAAGATTGCTATGAAATTTAATTTCTTACAAATGATGTGCACTTTATGATTGCCTTTTACTTTAATTTTAATTTTTGTCAAATATTTGTTATATTTTTAAAATCCCACTTCCGGTTGTCGAATGTTTTCCAATACCTTTTCAAATCTAGATTTTATTACAAATATCTTAACTTTCAAATTTTATTCAATGATCTTAAACTGCTTTTAACGGCACAATGCTTGAAAGGCCCTTATGCACGCATATCATACGTGTATGTACGTGTATCATACGTTGGTTTTTATTATACCTGTACAAAGTGAAAATAAAGAGATAATAAGAAACATTTAGATTCATTTTACAAGGTAGGTACGCGTGGTTATATTTAGACATCCATTTTTAGACATCCATATTTTAGATTTTTAGTCAGTGTCATGAAGCTAATTTCCAAATAATCAATAATAAGGAGTATTAAGCTTCTGGTTTCTGGTGTTCTGATGTTCAGCAATAGTAAGTATATGTTACCGGCAATCTGTATAATCCGGTATTCTATACAATACCTAGGCAATGTACCTAAAACGTGTAGGTAATGTATGAAATAAAATTTATTTCATACTTTGCCTAGGTATTCTATACAATACCCAATGCGCAGCCGGCAATGTGTGTAACCTAACCTAACCTAACCTAACCTAACCTAACCTAACCTTTTTTTCGAGAGGGGGAGATCTGTGTACAGACCCCGCGCAGCCAGAATGGCGCGGTAGTGTGGGGATGGCTGCTGAGCGCCGACCCACTAAAACCCCCTCTGGCAGTATGTTGTCCCTCCCCCGGGATCGCCTTCCGGCATGCTTCAGGGGGGGACTGCCTGCGATGCCGCTGGTTTAGGGCGGCACCTGGATGTTGCTGGCTTTCTCCATGTCGCTGTCGACCTTCGCTTACTCCCTGTTCTTGACAGCTGGCCCCGCCAGTGTCGCTGTGTAACCTAACCTAACCTAACCTAACCTACTTATTATTTTTACAGAATTGTATTGTTTCTTAAGTTTTTTATACTTATTACGTACCTGAGTACTTGTAAGCAAATTACATTATGTTACTTAGGAGCACCCCAATTGTTCATTTTAATAAAGTTGATTTTAAGTAGTAGAACATGTTTTATTTGCCCGTCATTTTATAGGTAGGCCGGTTAACTTGATAAATATAGACCAAAATCTATTTATTTTACACATTGCCGGTGGACCAGCAGGTACTCTATACAATCCCTAGGAATTGTATACATTACCTAGGTAAAGTATGTAATGGACAATAATATTCATAATATTTCATACATTGCATGGACGCCCCAGGTATTCTATACATTGCCTAGGTATTGTATAGATTGCCTGAATTATACAGATTGCCGGTAACATATACATTTAATATTAATTTGAATAAAATGTTCTACTGACTAACGTTCATTGTCGATCATGGTTAGTCAATAAATGTATCGTTTCTAGGCAATCTTAAAACACGCCGTAGTAGAAAGACGTCATTATGGAACGCTTATTAGTTCGATAACCAAAGATTGTAATGAAGGTATGATTCAAAATATATACAGGGTGGGTCGGGAGGAACGGACCAAACTCGAGGAGTGTATTGTACACGTAAAAATGATTTTAAAAAACTCAAATGTTGTTATCCGATTTTCATTTGTTTTCAAGTGATAGTTTCGAACAGTTTGTTGAAAAGTCGGATAAATACATTTTTATCCAGAGTTTTCTGATGTGGAAACCGTTGACGATATCTTTCAACAGCAGCTGTAGCACTCCCATTACAAAAACCATAGACAAACACCATATTTGCTTATTTAAGATTTGAAACTATAACTTGAAAACAAATGAAGATCGGATAACAACATATGATTTTTTTTAAATTATTTTCACGTGTACAATACACTCCTGGAGTTTGGTCCATTCCTCTCGACTCACCTTGTACTTTAGAATTATTCGTGCATTTGTTATAGAAGGTGTCCTACAACTTCGTGGCATAAATCTAGAAACATGCAAACAAGACAGACAAAATTAAATGAAATAGATATATATTTTTTTCTAATCGCGTTTGTTTTCAAAATATAGGACTTTAAAGTGTTACTTAGCAAATCAGTTTTCTTATTAACATTTCTAGTAGAATAGGCTTGGAAATCTGATATTTTGCGACGAGTCGCCCAGTATCAATACACATATTCACAAATAATTACATCATCTGAGTAAACACAGTGCCGTAGACACAGGGGTTCTTTATGGTTATTGCTACATAAAAACTTTGGGGTTATGATTTTTTTAATCATATACCATATTTCGGTGAATTAGCTTTATAACAATCATCATTACATGTAAAATACATTAAAAAAAACTAAATTACATCATCTTTTTATATACAGGGTGTCCCACGTTAATAGACCCTTGAACGTTTATAGAGTTCCCGATAAAATAAAAATTTGAAAAAATTCACCCAAACATTACTTCCTTAAGTGAAATACTTTTAAGCTTTTCTATCACTTACGGTTCTACCGGAAGTAGCCATCAGCTTTTGTTCTTTAAACAGCACACCCTATATATTATTTTGTTTTTGGCTGCCTACCTATCTACCTATCTTTTTAATTTCTGAGATAAAAATTAAATTCCAAGATTTTGACCTGAAAAAGACGTTAAGAAAAATGGCTTTCATATCTCTTACGGATTTTAACTAACTTTACTATCCCGAAAATTAAATATATTGTAGAAAAATCCTACGTCGGATACGTCGATTTCAGATTTGAAAAATTACATTATGTGTATTGAGTTATGACGTTTTTTTTATGTAACGGTATACATTTTGTATATCTTATATTTTTTCGAAATAAATGCTTATAATTTATATACAGGGTGATTTATAATGAGGTGTAAAACATTAAAGCCAAGCTTCTTTAGGCCAAAAGAAAGCTGTTTTACTAATATACCCTAGTACATACATTCTCGCTTAAAAATACAGGGTGTTAACAATGTTTTATTTGTTGCTATAATATACACAAATTAGTCAAAAACGAGTGGAACAAATTCAATTCAATTTTATATCTGAGTTGTACAAAAGTTAATGGAGTAGTGATGGGCGAATACTAACTATTCGTTACATAAGTATTCGTTACATTCAAGTATTCGAAGTAACGAGTACCAGAATATATAAATACTCGTTACTCGTTACTATTCGATTGGTCGCGAGTACCGGCCCAGCCGCACAGTCCCGCATAGTGCGAAAATCCGAACCAACGATAATACTCGTTACTCGTTACTATAGAGAACAGCCGAACCGAGTATTGCTTACCGGGTAATTTTATAAGTTTTGTTTACATTACATTTATGTTGCTGTGGTTTCGTGACTTTTTATAATGTCATCTAGAAAACGAAGTAGTTTATTTTAGCATTTTAGTGCAATTAATAGCGAAAATAAATGTTGGTTTCTCATATATATGCAATACAAAAATTTGTAGTACGAATGTAGTTCTAATAGTAAATAATAATGTAAGTTATAATAAATGTTCATATTTAAATAAATATTTTAATTTTATCGCTTATTCGTTGATTGCAAAGAATCCTCGTAGATCCGCTCGCAGACCCGCACCGTTGATTGAATATTGTATACAATATATCAGTCAACGCCCGCACATTGCGCCGCTCGGTAGTCGGTACAATACCGCACATCGTTACCAACTGAATCCGATACGCGATCGGTTCTTACCATGTAACGAGTAACGAATACTGAGTAACGAGTATTTGTACCGAAAGGAACGATTCGCACGCTCCCAAACCCGCACACTGCGCAACTCGGTAGTCGGTACAATACCGCACATCGTTACTTACTAACTAGATCCGATACGCGATCGGTTCTTACCAAGTACCGAGTAACGAATACTGAGTAACGAGTATTCGTACTGAAAGTAACGTTTCGCCCATCTCTAATGGAGAGTGATTTGTTGGTGGCGTTCCTGGGACTTGATTGGGGGCGACGATTACGTTAATAGGACGGGACGGAATTAACGCCGCGAATTCAGTCGCGAAGGATTAAGCCAAGGCGGTGCTGCGTTTCAGTTATTATTATCCTCGTTCGAGGAGTGTCTTGCATGATAATGCAATTTCTGGAGTAATTTTGTTTGTAATAATAGAGGCATAGATTTGCACGACAACATCACAATTTTCGGATTTCACCTTTATCAAACTATACGATATACCGATTCGTTGCTAGACGAAGAACTCTGACTTCAATGCAATCCTTTGCAGTGGAAAATCAGCCTCTGTTGTTCTTACCTTCTAATTTGAACAAAAATTAAAAACTCTGGCAATTTAAAAAAAGTGCATTGAAAATCTTGCGAATTCCTGTTCTTAAATGGCAGTGCAGCATTCTCATGCCATTCCATCTTCGAAGCCAACAAATATCGATGTCCCATAACCGACTTCCTGGCATAACAAAACGCAGATAAGACCGTGATCCCAGATATTTTCGTACTCAAAGTATCAATATCTGACCTTGTCAAGGGGAGACAATCCGAATTTCGCCCCCAGAGCCTCCATTATTCACCCGAAATGGAGACGTTCGCCGGAATCCCAGACGTCGTTCCGTTCTGATGGGCTCTGGGAATCTGATAAACTCGCGAGAATCGAAACGATACACACACGCACAACACTCAAACACGCATACACACACGCGCACACATTACACACATCCCACACACGCGCAAAATCGATATTGTCGTCGCGGTTGTTGTGCATGAATAATGTATGGGCAAACTTGTGTGCTTTCCCTCCCTAACTGACGTGAAGAGGTAAATATAATCTGAAATATCGCTGGAGTTTCCCCCCGCGGGGTGATTTACAGCCGGGCGAGGTGGGGGGTGTGGGAGACGTACTGGGCCATCGCTTATTTTCAATTTGCAGGGAGAATTCAGATGATTTACACCGCGTATATTTATAAGAGCCAGGACCGTAATTTGGATTTTTAATCCCCGGGCATAAATATGTAGTGGGACCCACAGTCAATAAAACAGTGCGTAGTAATAAAAAAACATATATGGTGTGTCATGTGACCGTGGCCAATACCAACTTTCTTATTTTAAATGCAACACCTGGTATATTATTCAATTTTTGGATTCTTCAGAAAATTCTAGACATATTTCATGTACAATGTCCTATACCTATCTTCAACTGTTTCGGAAATATTAAGTGTTTTCAGATTTATTGCAAAAATTAACATTAATAAAAGAAAATTATTTGATTACAGAAATTCGTTACAACACACTCAAAAACTAATAAGTAATACTGTTTATTTCTTGATAATGTAAAAAAACAAAAAAAAAAACAATAAATTTCAATGGAGGAGATGTTCAAAATGCCAAGACGTTCACGGCAACATCCTAATCTTAAATAGAAATTTCTTCTAACGTTACTCAACATTTCAGGCGTGACCGATCTAATCGCAAGCATTATTCGTCTTCTTAAGTCAGCTAAGTCGAGGGGTTTAGTTTTGTATACAATACTTTTGACATATCCCCATAAGAAGAAGTCTAATGACGTCAGATCAGGGGATCGATGGAATGGCCAGCACGGCCATTCCATCGATCCTCGCCTCCCTATCCACCGATTTGGAAATATTCGGTTGAGGTAGTTCCGGAGATTGATTTGGTAATGGGGCGGTGCTCCATCTTGCTGAAACCATATCATATTCGCTGGAACTTGTGGGTTTGCTGGATCAGGATATAAGTTTGTCAAAGTTGGCACAACATTATTTTGGAGTAGTGCTAAATAATTATCACCATTTAAATTGCCATCAATGAAAAAGGGACCTATGGTATGTTCTCCAACAATTCCTGCCCAAACATTAACCTTTACAGGGTATTGCGTATGTTCTTCTCTCATCCATGAGGATTTTCCGTCAACCAATAGCGGCAATTTTGACGATTAGCATGACCGTGAAGTGTAAAGGTGCACTCATCAGAAAACAAAACATGTTCTAATTGGATCACATTGTTATCTAACATTGCCATCATTTGTTCACAAAAATACGTTCTCCTATCAAAATCGTCTTCCATGAGCTCCTGAGTTGGTATCATTTTATAGGGATACATTTTAGTTTCTTTTAACGTTCGAAAAATCGATGAATGGCTAACATTGAACATTGTGGCTGCTTGTCGACTAGAAGTATGTGGGTTTTCCACAAACTCAAGCATAATATCCAATTTGGTATCATCACTTATTGCATTGGCAGCTGCTTTTTTTATCTGCCTTACATGTCCAATCTCACGAAACTGCTTTTCTATTTTACTAATTGTCCCTTGGGATATAGGCGGAAAATTTGGAAATTTTTCATGAAATAAGCGAGCAACTTCCATTTGTGTCCGTGTGTTATCTCCATAACCAATCATCTGTAGAATTGTAATTTTGTGCATTTCTGTTAAATTAACCATTTTTCTGATATGCAGTTAACGAAATTCAAACGACTATAACACTGACAACTAAACTGTCATGCAGGCAGACAACAATTTCCTAAGGCCAGGCGTTTTAAACAAAAGTAAACAAAAGTATTTATAGCTTTTGTTTATTTCATATCCGTAAAAAGGTAAAAAGGAACGCTGAAATGGTTTTTGCTTACTTTCTCATTATCAAGACCTAAATGGGAAATAATTATTGAATGTGTTGTAGCGAATTTCTGTAATCAAATAATTTTCTTTTTTTAATGTTAATTTTTGCAATAAATCTGAAAACACTTAATATTTCCGAAACAGTTGAAGATAGGTATAGGACATTGTACATGAAATACGTCTAGAATTAGAAATTGAATAATATACCAGGTGTTGCATTTAAAATAAGAAAGTTGGTATTGGCCACGGTCACATGACACACCCTGTATAAAAAGTTTTTGTTGAAAAAAATACGCAACTAAAAATAACAATCGACGTGTCCGAGCGTTTTTTCGAACACGCCCCCATTTATTTATTATTGAATTTATTCCATTTGGCTGATACACCCTGTATATATATAAACATATAAAAAAATATATATATATACAGGGTGCAACAGAAATACGTGTGTTAATTTTAAACATTGGTAGAACTCGTTAAATAAAACATGTTTTCTATATATTTTTTTTTTTCAAAAACCAACGTTAAACTGATTTAAAATATGTTCTAGTTTATCTACTAAAACGCGTACCCGCCTATGGTTAAAGGTGTGCAGCGATAAAATATTTTGTTGTGATGGCAACGGTGTCATAAAGGTACATCATTGCCTGTTAGGCAAAACACGTTCAGGATATTGTGCACTGTACAATCTACGGGCTTCTGCGGCATTTCCAAAAGCTCGGCCATATACCAACACAATATCTCTTCACTTGACAATTATAGTGACAGTATCTGAGAACGGCTCGTTCGGTCAAAATTAGGGGGGTAAAAAATATTCAAAAAACCTGCAAATTTTGAAAAAAAAACGTATAGAAAAAATATTTTATATAACGAGTTCTACCAATGTTTAAAATTAACACACGTATTTCTGTTACACCCTGTATATATATATATATATATATATTAAGAAGTAGCTCGGTGTAGGGCCCCATTAGCCCCCGGGGCCCCGGTCGTACGCCTGGTTGACCGAACTTAAGGACGCTACTGATAAGAGCCATTCGAGAGGAGGATAATATACCCGCTCTTTGCCACTTCGTAACTACAATAATCAGGTATTAGGAGAACTTAATTCGCTCAGGTGACATAAATACTGTAAGTACTGAACTGTTAAGGACTAAAGAAAGGTAGAGTACGATAGAGAGACATAGGGAGGGATAGTGACAGAGAGAGGGAGCGATAGAAACGGAGAGGGTTTCGGAGACAAAATGGTTGCAGGATAACCAAATGGAAAACGCATTTTGCTGTTGGCTTGGAAGAAGTTAGAATATGATAACAGGCTAAACTCCATGTCCTGCTAATCCATGTTCCATATAAACTAAACTAAAGAACGTCCAAACCGTTAATAATTACAATAAAATAGATTTTTATTTATGGCAAATTTGTAAAATGTCTCTAATTTGATAATCATTAATGAACAAAAAATATAGAAACTGAGTTGAATACACCTGTAAGTACGATTGGAAGTGTGAATTGCTTGGCACAACGTCTCGAGAGCGAATGAGGATGGCCGAATGTAAGACAATTTTCCTGTTATTAGCCTGCAATGAATTAACTATCAGATCGCAAATATTTCCATGGCAATGTTATTTTTATAAATATCCACTGAAGGTGCAACTTACGTAATTATATAGGAATAGTTATTTATGCTACAAGTTCGTAAAGTCTTAATTTACGAAAATGTATCACACCAAGTTTAATCTACGACAGCTATTTTGAAACACAACTAAAATTTGATGCAAAATACTAAATTTTTTAATTAGTGAGAAAATGAATTGTGTGTAAAACTTATTTTAAACACAGTTGATGTTTTTACGCACAGATGATTTTTTTACGCACTTTTGCTAAAAAGTATCACTTTACGCATTGTCAACAGTAGGTATAAACTTAGTTTACGCTCCGTCGCAGAAAAAATTAAATAAAAATTTGTATAAAAATAATCCACAATTCTTGTGAATCGTATCATCCTTTTACCCCGTCCTTTTTTTACCATCCAGAACTATTAGTTCCAGAGCACGTTTAAATTGGTCGGGACAGACGTCGCCTACGTGTCGTCCTGGCTTTTTATAAAATTAAACGTGCAAAGTGCTGGTCGTGCGGCGTTTAATCTGTCGCCCCCACGTCGTCCCTACTCGTCCGGGAATCAACTATTTATACGATGCCCTTTCGTCCTCTCGCCCTTCCATCCCGGCGTGTTCATTGCGAGGATCCTCATAAATTCCCAACCACCGATACAACGCGTCGGAAGCGGCCAAAAGATAAATTCCTTAATGCCGTCCCCCGCATGAAAACTCTGAAGTCGAAGTTTTTTTTCCGTGGAAGAACTTTCCCTGCATGCTAAGGTCAAATGTAAAAAGTTTTAAAAACGACTTCAGAAGCTTTTTATACAAGCTAAATCTGTATTAAGATCAGATGAATAATCAAAAATGGACGACTACATATTTATGGTTAACATTTTTTTTTTTAGGTAATAAGATTACATTAGAACAGATGATATTAAAAGATTACAAAAGATTGCACAAGAAGATGAAATCATGTTTTACTAATTTTAACGTAATATTTTTTTTCTTTTCGTACTTCGTACTTTTGTTTCTTTTTGGGGATGCGGTTTTTAGTGATTTCAGTATCATTACGACATTTACAAATGTATGTATGTATGTATGTATGTATGTATGTATGTACGTACTGTATGTATATGTATATATGTATATGTAATGTAGTATATTTGTAGTAAGTATATGAGGTACGCAGTGGAATCTCCAATATTTATTTTACATGGAGAATCATAACCTGTAATTGTTCGCTTCAGTGGATGAAAGTGACGTCTGTCAAATGAAAGTGTATCTGTCAAAATGTACATCAACAATCATAACCTCTAGGCCAATAATTGTTGTTATCAGATAGAAATGACGTCTTTCAAATGAAAGTGCTATCTGTCAAAATGTACATTGACAATCATAACCTGTATGGCAATAATTGAAGACTTTACTGCAACAAGAGGATAAGTTCATTTTCAATAAATTGGGATATGACCTGTTTTTAAGATAATAAATAATTCGTCAATATTTACATTGGTGCAAAAGGTATACACAACTTTTGTATTGCGTGTTGTCTATTATACAGGGAGTCCGGTGACTCGAGCTCCATAGCTTAAAGGCGTGGAAATTAAGTCGTTGCGAGTTAAAATTGCTTAATAGCCCATGCCTGAAAATGCTAATGACAACCATTGATGAAATGTAAAAACAATAGTAGATTGTTTTAAAAGTTAAGAAAAGTACGATTTTTCCAGTGAGTATAAGCCTATGTCACGAAAAAGTTGCATGTTCCACATGTAAGAAGAGGGATTCTTGTTTATTTGGTTGCTACGAAGAAATGTGTAACTCATTTCTTCACTCATTTCTATTGAGTAGTAACTTACTTTTCCATTAAGTACACAAAAAATGTATTTAACTTGTTTATTTCAAAAAGTTTGCAAATTCTGTTTAAAATGACTTCCTGCAACTTTAATATAAAGTCTCGTCCTGCTTAAAATTGATCCAACAGCTCGCCCCACAATGTCCGTAAAATTTCTTATTTGAGCTGCAGCGCTCATAATTCGGTTCACAAGATCATCCCTAGTGCGAGGTTTTTCTGTATAAAATATCGACTTCATATATCAAATAAAATAGTCAATCGGTATTAGGGCAGGTGGCCTCGGAGGCCAAGGCACTGGACCGCCTCCGATCCAATGGTCGTGATATAAGTGATTAAAAAATGCAGTCACCTGCCTACCAAAATGAGGCGGTGCGCTATTCTGCTGAAACCACATCTGAACTCTGTTTCGAACATTATCCATCAAAAGGGGCAGATCTTGTAATAGCGGTAATAGCGGAGATAAACGTCGCTTGTTAAACGATGTTCCTTAACGAAGGGTCCGACTCGTTAATTAATCGTTAATAATTCCACACCAAATGTTTACCGAAAACCGATGCTGAAAATGTTTTTGCAAGGTTTTGTGAAGATTTTCAATGGATCACCAATATGAATTTCGGGTATTTTGATACCATCTCTACTGGAGGTAGCCTTGTTAGTGAACAAAATGTTGCCAAGAAGATGCTGATGTTCAATGAGCCAACGACAGAACTGTATCAGCTAATCAAAATCCGTTGGTAATAAAACCTGCACTGCTTGGAGCAGGTATGGGTACAAGCCAAAATTATGTAAGGTATTCCATACCTTCATTCGTGTAACACCTGTACTATAATATTCTCACACTAGTTGATGGACTACGTTCAAGCAACCCTGATATCATATCCTCTTGATCAACGTTATTTGCTCCACGTTCAGCCGTTGAGTGAAGTAGTTTCAATCGCCTTACTCAATTTTTCAGCGGCAGATTTAGGAAAAGATTCAGTTTCTCTTAGAAATCGGTGAACTCTGCCGAATACGCGCCGATCTGGTACTCTGCGAATAGGAAATCGCCTCTGATATTCTACAACTGCTTGTCTTTCATTTCCATTACAATAACCCTAAATGTAATGAATATCGGCTTATTCTTCGTTTGAATATATTTCACAACATTTTATAAAGAATGATCAGACTGATAGTTGTCAGTTGAAATAACAAACGCTACTCATGTTTCTAATCAAATCGCCAGCCGTAATCTAATCGGATTTTTAATGACGAATGTTTTTTAACATTCTTACACTTCAACTTTAAATGGTTGTCATTCGGTACCTTAAAGGTACCGCTACACTGGATCAAACCGTTCTTAACATTCTGAACTGGTGTAGACGGCTTGTATACGAGATATATGTTCGTAAAGTCGTTAATGTTGTGACATCTCGATGGAATTGGGAGTTCCTTAATATATCCGTAAACATATCAATAAATACTCAAATTTATCTCTGAGGATGGGATATGTGCGGCCTGAGGATGGGATCAGACTGAATTTGTGAGCTGCGCGAAATTCTTATTTCATCAAACGCAACTTCTACCATCGTTTTTCTCCAACGTTCGTCCCTGATGCCATTTCAACAGCTGCTTGTCGTTAGCACGACTTCAAATCATGTGTCCCTAAACTTACTTCCAATTACCTTTGTCACTGACCTGCTTCTGCAGTCTATTTTTGCTTACGCGATTTTTTGTTGTCGTTGTCACTAAAGCCGCATCAACACCTTGTAACACAGTTGTTGTATGACATTTGGACGTTGACACTATACTGCTCTATAGGGGTCAAAACTTTTGAAACCGATAGTAGTACCGCATCTTCTTGAGTCCCTGCTTTGGCGCCAAATGTATCTCACATTGCTTGGGTGCCAAACGTGTCTACTAGCTCTTCTACTATAGTCGCTGTTTGGGTAGCAAATGTGTCATACCTAATTGTGCTTTGCTACTCTAGTCGACTCAACGAGAGCTAATAATGAATCGTATTTTTTCGAACAAAGTTTCGCGTTTTCTATGCTCGTTCGCATGTTGTGGTAAATGCAATAGAATGAAATAAAATAAGTCGAGTCACTCACAGCTCTTGATTCGACGACTATAACTACCCCACTATTTCTCAAAAAATAAATTATTATTTGCGTAAATTTAGATTAATATTCCGGTGTTGAATCAGTTTTCATCTATGCTATCCACGTCTCTAGTTGGAGCGTTGCAAAACTCTCGCCCTCCGCGGCGCATTTGAGAAAAATAATTCCGTTGAGCAATTACATTTTACGTCCGCCGCACGCTTTTAGGCCCATTACCATTTTTACCGCCGGCGTCGCTGCGGTGGCCGTTAATTAGCCGGCGCCTGCCCGCCCCCTACGCCGCAGCCGCCCCCGACGCTTTTAATGGAAAGAAACCCGGCCGGATTTGGCGCTCGCGCTCCGGTAATCCTGCGGACTTTTTCCGAGAGACCCCGCCCGCCCCCGTCGGGCTTTGTCCCGGGCGAAATTCGCAGTGAAATTTAATTACGTGCCGTGCGAGGCCCAGAATTTCCTATACTTTAATGTGTTTTGTTGAATTGCGCGATTGCGTACGTGTGTGAGTGCATTATGGGGGAGGCCGCCTACGGGTGCGGCCGTTTAATTCCATCGGCGCCCTCCGAATAGTTTTTGTTTAATTAATTTCGGGATTAACTTTCGCCGGGGATTTGCGATTAATGACCCGCCCCCTCTCCAGGGTGCAGGGCTCCGGGAGAGAGGCGCAATTCAAATATTAATTTGCGCGTATCGCGGATTTATTGGACGCCCGGATCGCTTCAGCGTAGAATCTGGGGCGAACAACAGGGAGGAAATTTTAATTTATAATTAACAGTTTCATTGGCGAAAGTGGACGCGGGCACAGACTAAATGATCGATGCATTTTTGACTGTGCCGTATGAATTTCACCCATGAATTTTTCAATTTTGGGAATAGGTATTGCCAGTCTATTAAATGCCGCTCTAAACTCCAGCACTTTTATTTAGCAGATTTAAGCATTCGGGCGAGTGTCGCACAGGTGTCATCCAACAGAATACACCGATTGAAGTCATCTTTGGTGTGGTGAAGGACACGTGGAGGATGCAACACCTAGTCTCGACCTAGCAATTCAGATTTAACAAATTTATGACATTCTATATGAATCGGTGAACTCATGCAGCTAACTAAATCATGTTAGCTTTGGCTGCGTGGCCTAATTTAGTTATTAGGTTTAATAATTAATAAATATGACTTATGAATATGAAATATGACTTCATTAATAAATAATTATAAACCATAATTAACTCGTGTCATTGGGTTTAGGAGAACTCCCAGGTTAATGAACCCAATTCCATATAAGACAACCACAATGGATCCAAACACATACCAATAATATTTAACTTATTTAGGTTGTGAGGATGCTCGTCTAATTGCGACTAAAGGGTTTCCAGCAAAATCAGTTGCTCTTAAAAGAAAAATCTCTGTCTCGAAAACTAAGAACTTTTGCTCCAATTTACAATCCTAGTCTCCATTACATTTGCGAGCTTGATGAGTAAAAATGCTCATCTCTGTAATCATTGCCCGGTTTGTCAGAACCTGAGTTACAACTTCTCTCTTAATTCCCGGGCATAAAATTTTACGGAGCGCATTTGCTTGCTCTTTGTATGCGCCTCACTTGAATCCTGTTTATAATATAATCCGTAATCCCTTATTAAATCAGAGACTTCGCTGCGGGACGTTATCTGGCTCCTGTAAGACGTAAGTCGTCGAAGTGAATTCTGATGGGGGAGGGCAAATACGCAAGCGGGGGCGTTTAGAACTTTTGCGGCGGTTACCATGTCGGCGATAAATCGCGTTCCAACGCTTAAAAATCGGAATTTTAAAGCCAGGATTTAATCTCTCGTGCTTACGTATTGCATCCGGATGCGGGCTTACTATATGTGCGAATTCGCGGAAGTCTTTTCATGAAATATCAGCCGGTGTGGGGATTTAAGAGTTGCGAGTTCTCGGAGATTGTTGAGACGTGGTAGAAAAGTTAGAGAAGTTTCACAGTCTGCTATTATTTTCTTATTATTATTATCCTATTTTAGAATCTGGGTTTAGATAGTTCCTAGTTACGGCGTAATTATTGTAAATGTGATTTCTGCTTTCAATATTCTCAGCGCAGTGATTACTGTCTGCAACCTGATTCTAGATATACAAAATTTTCGAATTCTTCGAATATTATTTGTTCAAGTTTCTCAAGAAACCCACAAGTTTTTTAAAGGAGGCTAATTCTTGACATCAAGCTATGAAAAATGAAGTTTCTTCTATATACTTATTGTCGGAATCTGTTTCAGACCTGATAGGATTCATTACACCACACACAAGTATAATTATTATTAAAAAAAATATATATGTAACGTCCTATTTCTGCTGCTGTGCCTAATTATTGTCGCCAACCAAGGATCGATTTACCACATTTAGAAATTTCGTCTTTATGCCTCTACAGCTGATGACAGTGAAGATCGGAAGCCACCCCAGATACATTTTTACGAACGCTCTGCCAACGATTATTGCACACATCTCGCAAATGATAGATTCTGAGGTACTTGCCGCCGATGCAGGATTTCCGCCTCGGAATCTCACCACCCCACCGCCCTAAGTATCACAGTAATTGTGTCTTACTATGATCCTTGGGGCGTATAAATCGCGCCTCAAGTGCTTCGTAATGGGTGCTCCACGGTTATCGTCGCTTGGCGGGTAATTGATAACCTGGTTATGTCCCTATTTCCACTAGTATTATGCATAGGGCAAAGTCGTTGTTAATACCCCTCTGAAATAACGACGGAAGTTAAATCACATTATACAACGCAGACTTTTATCTTTAACGCAGAAACAAATATATTTGGATTTTTGTTTTGTTTTAATTTTAATTTAAAAATTCCATTTCCGTTATGCAGTCGAAGATCGAGAGTTCGAGGTTTGATGTAGAGGGTGGAAAAAATTGGAATGGTGCATGGAACTTGACAACTATAAATATACAGGGTGTCCCACGCTCATGGACCATTAAAAGTTTATGAGGTACCAGTTTAGATAAAAATTTGAAAAAAATCATCCAAACATGGCAAATTTCGTTCTCCCTCCCGTAAGTAACCATCAACTTTTGTTTTTTAAATAGAACACCCTATATATTATTATGTTTCTGGCTTCCCCGCTTAATTTGAAACATCTTTTATAAAGATGTGTATATGTTACCGGCAATCTGTATAATTCAGGCAATCTATACAATACCTAGGCAATGTATAGAATACCTGGGGCGTCCAGGCAATGTATGAAATATTATGAATATTATTGTCCATTACATACTTTACCTAGGTAATGTATACAATTTCTAGTGATTGTATAGAGTACCTGTTGGTCCACCGGCAATGTGTAAAATAAATAGATTTTGGTCTATATTTATCAAGTTAACCGGCCTACCTATAAAATGACGGGCAAATAAAACATGTTCTACTACTTAAAATCAACTTTATTAAAATGAACAATTGGGGTGCTCCTAAGTAACATAATTTAATTTGCTTACAAGTACTCAGGTACGTAATAAGTATAAAAAACTTAAGAAATAATACAATTCTGTAAAAATAATAAGTAGGTTAGGTTAGGTTAGGTTAGGTTAGGTTAGGTTACACACATTGCCGGCTGCGCATTCGGTATTGTATAGAATACCTAGGCAAAGTATGAAATAAATTTTATTTCATACATTACCTACACGTTTTAGGTATTCTATACATTGCCTAGGTATTGTATAGAATACCGGATTATACAGATTGCCGGTAACATATACACCTATCTTTTGTATTATCTGAGATAAAAATTAAATTCCAAGATGTGGACCTCAAAAAGACTTCAAGCCTTCAATTTCTCTTACAAATGAAATATAAACGGAAAATTTACCTCGGACTGTACCTGAAAGGTACCTCTTTAACTGATATATGTTGCAACTGAAAATGTACATTAAAAAATGTCATTAGTTAAGTGCCCACTTAAAGTAAGCGTTTTTTTTTAAATACATACTTTATATTTCATAGAGCAAGTAGGATGATCATTTCCTCCAGAAGTATTATACAACCATATTCCCAAAATAAGTAGATTTTGAAATATTTCGAAAATTCGAATTTCTGCATCATGTAATTTCGCCTATTCTATTTAAATATGCATCGTAGTTTGCTAAATATGCTTACTTTTCGTCACTATGATAACCAATGTTAACAAAATTTCAATTTTGAATAGTTTACTTTAAATGTGTTCTGGCGGAAATAAATTATAGTTTTAAAATTTGGTATACATACTCTTGAGTACTCTAGAGTCGAATATCGTCTAGCTTACCCTTCCCTGGTGGGGGCTTCATCCCTTAATATTGAAAAAACATCCCCTAAACGGCGAACTTGTGTTATTTATTGCAATTATCTCGTAAAAGGTGCACCGCCTATAGTTCGCAAGGTATAGAGGCCGGAAGTAAAATCATTAAGTAAATGCAGTCAATAATCAGACTTTGAAATATATGACGGTATATGACGATATATGGCGGAAATATATGATATAGTTTTGAAACTTTTCAGTAGTGAAATTTCTTTGTTAACTTTAGTTATAACAGTTACGAAAGATTTCGCATGTTTCGCAAACTATTATACACTCAGATGCAAAGAAACCGGGTCATTGGGTCGTTGTTTGCAAAAAACCCATTTTTTTAAATTTTGATGTTGGTATAGTCCTTAGAATGAAAGTTTTAGAGTTTTACAATCAAAGAGACCATCATTATGTAGAAAAAAACAACTTATAATACTTATCACTTTATTTAATAAGCGAAAATAACATTTAAAGTTATGCGTTTTTTATTACCTATTATGCATATACGGCATTATGCATAGAGGATCAAGGTGGCTACTGGGTTTTGACTTGTTTGTTTTCGATTAACTGTCATTTTCATTATTAATCTCTGTTAAGTTTATTTTGCAGAAATGCATTTTCTTTCGTGTATACGTACATTATGTTTTCGCTTATTAATATTCATTAAATAAATAATAAGTACCAAATGTTGCTTCTTTCTACATTCTGACGGTCTCTTTGATTGTAAAACACTAAACACTTTATTCTAAGGACTATACGAACATCAAAATTAAAAACAAAACTGGTTCTTTTGCAAACAATGACCCAATGACCCGTTTTTTTTGCATCTGAGTATACATGTATAAACAGCATAGGCGATATTACATAATGCAGACATTCGACTTTTCGAAATATTTCAAAAACTATATATTTCAAAGAATATGGTTGTAAAATGATTTTTTGTACTAAATCGTCATGCCAATTGCTCCATGAGACAAAAAGGTATTCCATTTAAAAAAATTGAAATACGCTTAATTTAACTGGGCACTTAATTAATAACATTTGGAATGATTAATTATCAAAAATTTCCGCTGCAAAATATATCAGTCATACCTTTCACGTACATTCGAGATCAATTTTCCGTTTATATATTATTTGTAAGAGAAATTGAAACCATTTTTCTTAACGCCTTTTTGAGGTCAAAATCTTCAAGTTTCATTTTTATCTCAGAAAGTAAAAAAGATAGGTTAGGTGTACATAGATCTCTACAAAATATGTTTCAAATTAAACGGGTATGCCAGAAACATAAAAATATATAAGGCGTTCCATTTTAAAAACAAAAGTTGATCGCTACTTCCGGTAGAACTGCAAGTGATGCAAGTGAAGGTTGAAAGTATTTCACCTGAGGAGAACGGAATCTGCCATGTTTGGATGATTTTTATCAAATTTATATCTTATCGAGAATCCCATAAACTTTAATGGTCCTTGAGCGAGGGACACCCCGTACTGTAATGGAAAAATAAATTATATTTTGTCGGAGTTTTTTTTTTGTTAGAGATACTCAATGTTGAAAACAAAAATTACCTATCGTCTTTTGTTTTCGAGTTACGGTGATAAATTCGCGTTTTAATTATTTTCGTACTTATGGATAACTTGGTACCTTGTTAAATTAGAGCAGGGGTCCCCAAAATAGGGCCGGCGGGCCGGATCCGACCCACGAAAACATTTTATCCGGCCCGCGATTAGTTTATTGTTCAGATTAGTTTAAAAGTAGTGCAGTGCGGAAAATAGTTATGGATGAGAAGCATTTCGCAATCGAGTATCAAACACCTTTTTTTTTCGAAAACTACAGCTCTACTTTAGTGGAAATTCAAAGAAATACTTCAAAACTTCTGACATTTAATCTAGATCAATATCTACAATCATAAATGTCTACAATCATCTTGATGTTACGTCTGGTATCCTCTGACCATTCTGACCAACTAATTATATTTACAGTTAGATATTGACCAAAATAAATAATATTGCATTATAATAATAAAAAATTCCCTCAAATTTTGACCTCTTCTTTAATAAAAAATTACTGGACGTAAAAGTCGTTTTTTTCTAGATTATAATAGTATATTGTTTAACAAGAGTTGAAAGTAGCACTTTGCATGCGAGTTTTTTGCAGCACCAGGCTCCAAGGTCGAGTGCTGTAAAACACGAACATGCAAAGGCACGTTCAACACGTGTTAAACACTATACTTTTTCTACGGTTCCTTTTGTGAGTGGTCTTTCGTAAACGGAATGTAAAGAGGGCACTTTGGCATGAGATTTGTGTCATACAATGATGTCATCATACCGCTTTTTTGAACCTGCTGGTATCAAATTTTCAATGGCTTCGTTTGCAGCCATTTAGATCGATGGCGGAGTTCAATCCAACTCGGAATCTTTCATGGCGTATTTCCTCGAAACAAACTCCCCGCTGATAGTGTATTTTAAAAACACCAGCGGCCCGTTTTATGTCGAACAAGCCTACCTTTACAAACTGAATTTAACCGCGGCGCGGCGCGTTTCCGTGCTAGTGGGCGGACAGCTTAATCAGTCACTAATCAGTCATTAATATTTGACGAACTTTTAAAATGTTGATGGCGACATGTATTCATTACAAAACAAGTATTGAATTGAATGTTTCATTCGTATTCTCAAACGTCAATGCAAAGAATGACTTTTAATGCTAGGAAACCGTGGGTCTAGTGGTATTTTACATAGATGTCGTAGAAAAATACTTTTTTCCACTCCCTGCATGGTAAGTACACTGTTGTAACATTGATTTGATAGAAGTAAGCCCCACTTACCGATAAAGCATTGGTTACTATGAACAACGGGAAGTAAGTAAACACTTACCTCCCTCAGGGAAGTAAGTAAAATAATTTCAGTAGCGTACCTTCTCTGGCACCACTCTTTATAACAGTTATACGCAATTTGATAAGGCCCCTTCGACTTCTCCGGCTGTAGGAAGGAACAGGCAGCATCTGCAGCCTCTTCAATTGCCATTTCATGTTTATTTTCATTGGAATTCATTTTACAACTGAACGAAAGCTATTTCTGACTCTCACACTTTGTTTGAAAAATAGTCTTAGCAGCAAAACCGCACGGATATTTTGTTCAAGTTGCAAAAATAAATTAATCAAACACAAACAATTAAACCAACTTCAGGAGTGGAAGATCAGTTATAAGGAATTCTATAGGTAAGTTTTGACCAGTCTCGGACTTTATTGCTAGCCCTCGCTGTCGCTCGGGCGCAAACTCGACCTCGATTGGTAAACAATACTTACCTCCCTTAATGCTTAAATAACTATTTTCCACTCCCTACATAGTAAGTACACTGTTGTGACATTGATTTGATGGAAGTAAGGCCCACTTACCGATAAAGGTTTGGTTACCTTTGGCTCCCTCAGGGAGGTAAGTAAAAAGTTTTCTGTAGCGTTCTTTCTCTGGCACTACTCATTAAAACACTTATACGCATTTTGATAACGCCCATTCGACTTCTCCGGCAGTAGGAAGGAACAGGCAGCATCTGCAGCCTCTTCAATTGCCATTTCTTGTTTATTTTCATTGGAATTCATTTTACAACTGAACGCATGCAATTTCTGACACTCACACTTTGTTTGAAAAATAGTCTTGGCAACCAAAGCCGCACGGATATTTTGTTCAAGTTGCGAAAATAAATTACTGAAACACAAACAATTAAACCAACTTCAGGAGTGGAAAAACAGTTATAAGCAATTCGAGAGGTATGTTTTGACCAGTCTCGGGCTTTATTGCTAGCCCTCGCTGTCGCTCGGGCGCAAACTCGACCTCGACTAGTAAGCAATACTTACCTCCCTTAATTCTTAAATAACTATTACACCTAGTGAAGAAAAACAGTCACCTTTAAATGTCATCATTTTTCATTAGTTTTCGAAAAAAACATTTTTTATCATTTATCTCCATGATAATCTTTGGTTGTCAACTAATAAATCTTGCGAAAATGCCTAGTAACAACACATTTAGTGACCAACCTTGCTGACAATAACCGTCAGGCAGTCCTAATTTCTATTCAAATAAATATTTAATGTACACAATTTCAAATCTTTTTTTTCTGATGAGTTATAGTTATAGTTTTAGCCACCTGCAAGATTCTATCTTCAACCGAATTTGTAGCTTAACTGTTTATAGGTTATAGTAGTAGTAGTGACTGTATTTGTTAGGGATATTATCCCTAACTGGCTATCGACCAACGGGGGTCCTTCTGCCGTGTGATTTGTGTAAGTGTGTGTATTGAGTTAGGGCTTGTTACTCTAGAAATTCGCCCCCGATCTCTAGAGCGCCGTTAATGAGCTCCCAACGGCGAATGGCACTATTTTCTCAGTACAAATGTACTACCTGTACTGGGGCTCGACCCAGGTCTTCGTGCATGCTAAGCAAGCGTTCTAACCTGTCAGCCAAACTAGCGGTTTATAGGTTATATTTTACATTCTTTTAATATTTTTTTACTACATCTTATCAAAAAATGGAATTATTTAATTCAATATTTATTTTCAATTTTGTTTTTCAAGGCCATAGCTTGAGAAGGCTTTTGTATGTTGTAAAAACAAAGAAAATATTTGTTCTATTGATGGCGAAAAAGAAGTACACGTGCAGGGTGTACCACGACTCGACAGACATAGCTAAAGAGTGTATTCCTTATCAATGGTTCCCAACCTTTTTAAGATGTTGTACCGGTATGTAGTAGACAATATGACGGCGTACCTGTAAGTAAATATTTTTGGAAAAACGAGATTATGTGTCACATTGTTACTTCATTGTTACCGATCCCCATGAAAGGAAAAAAGTATTCGAATTGAAAAAAGACAGACAATACGATTTTGTTTGACAATTTATTGTATAAAAAACACATTATTTTGCGCAAAATATTGTTTTTCTTATTATTTCTCGCGCACCGGTAGCTCGACATTCGTGTACCGGTACTGGTACGCGTACCACAGGTTGGGAACCACTGCCTTAGATAATTGCATGTCGAAAATATCTGATACACAATACACATATTATGACCAAAACTCAATATTAATGGAATTAAAAGAATCGCGGGACACCCTGTATTTGAAAGTTTCAATTACAATCATTCATTTTGATTTACAACTTTACAAATTAAGAATTTTGAAGTGTATATTAAGTCCACCCTGAGTAACATATCTTTCCACCTATTTCTAAATTCCTCGTAAACATTTCCTAAAACTTGAACATCGATTTCTCCTACAACACGACAAATTATTTGTTTTAAATTTTCTAAATTTGTTACCAAAATTATAAGCTTACACTTTTGTTTTGTATGTAGAAAAAAGGTCCACCGACATTTCATGACATTCTTGGGATTTTGGGCACACGCAAAAATATTCATAAGGAATAACATATTTTCGAAAATCATAAACTATTGTGAACTCAGTCCGTGCATAAACACCCAAATTTAGCCTCCATATATTGTTTGTAGTAAAACAGCTAGTTAAATTAATGCTTGAATAATAAACGTGCTGGATACAGGATAACATGCCATAAATCTCGTATCAATTGATCAATACTAAATAGATATGCACATATACCAGTAGGGACGCGGATAATAGTTTTTGTTGATTTTGATTAAAGCGGACACGGAAACTCATAAATCGAGCGATAATTACTGGCGGCTGCCTGCGTGAAAACGCATCGATCAAATCGCAGGCGGGGGTGGAGAGACTGTAACGACTCAATTACGCGGCATCGATTGTTCAAAAAGCCTGAAATTGCGCCCGCAAATTGATTTCGATGCGGCGCCCTCGTTCCGCTACTCTCCGATCGTCCATCAATCAAAGCTGCATCACGGCAGACACGCGAGAAGAAAGGCGGGCGGAAGAAAAATTGAAAGAAAAAAGAATAAAACGCCAGACGGCCTCCCGTGTAAATCGCCTCCACGGTTTTCGCACGATAACGGCGACCCCCCCGAAAAGCGGCGCGCTGCAGATAGATAACGCCCCCCGTTTCCACGGTCGGCGGCGGCGGGGTGCAATTAATTTCCAGAACGGGAATTGCCCGCCGGTCGGAAAACTCGCTTGTATATACGTGTGTCGTGCGCCCAAGGATGTATAAATAAGATCAAATTTATTGCCTCACTCCTAATATAACGCTTGATAAATTTTTATTTAATATGTTATATACGAGCCGTACCGTGTTTTGTAGGGGGGCGAACTGTGGTGTGGGAGGGGGTGTCGCCGGGCGCGCTTTGAAATATTAATATCTCACATCATCTGTCACACGCGCGGCGATAAATTAGAGTTACGCTTTTTTGCTCCTCTCTCGCCTGCTGCTCTCCGACGCGTAGTTTACTAGGCAGAAAGGAAAAACTGACGAAATTTCAAGCTGGAAATATCACAACATGAATTCTGCACATTCTGCTTTTTCGAGGCACATAAAACATCCCAGAAAGTTTATAGATGGATGAAAATTTGCATGGCACAGATAACTGACAAAAGATACAAATTCTAATTGAGCAGAGATTATTTAGATGTTTAGATTAAAACAAAGTGAGAGGCAAAATATATTGATAGTGGATATCTGGCAGGGGCCAATATTTTTAATGTATTAAAAATGTTACAAATGAAAGCTAATCAATCAAACCAGCAATTTCCCGTGATTTAATTGATTAAGTAATTATGCTAAAAAAGCTATAGAAAAATAATTTAGTAGAACATTAGTAGAACATTTTAATGGTATATGTAAGTCTACGGGGCGCTCACATAACATAAATCATGTTAAACATGCTAAAATTGACTAATTAATTGAGTGCAATCAAGATCGCAGATGCATCCTCTTGCGAGGTCTCAATAAAACGGTAATTCGCTAATTTAGAGTGCTCTAATGCGGCAGAGTGCGAGTTGCCGCCAAAACGTTCGTCTCCCTCATTACTATTCCTAGCACGCAGAGTTTCACTAACATTCTAGAAACCCCAGTCACTCGTCGAACGGTTTTTGTACAAAACCATTAGGCGCCTTCTTCTTTGTAGTTCTTTGTAGATGGCGCTGCAATCGGCATATATTAGTTATGTTGTTTTTTCAAGGAAAATTCACGTATTTTGTTACAAATTGAAAACACAATGAAAATAAAATTTTATTTACCATCTGAGTGCCTGTTCTTATTGAGGCCCTTTGTCTCTCGCCATCGGGGTGATAATAATATTTTTCCACTCCCTGCATGGTAAGTACACTGTTGTAACATTGATTTGATGGAAGTAAGCCCCACTTACCGATACAGCTTTGGTTACTATGAACTACGGGAAGTAAGTAAACACTTACCTCCCTCAGGGAAGTAAGTAATATAATTTCAATAGCGTTCTTTCTCTGGCACCACTCTTTAAAACACTTGTACGCATTTTGATAACGCCCCTTCGACTTCTCCGGCAGTAGGAAGGAACATGCAGCATCTGAAGCCTCTTCAATTGCCATTTCTTGTTTATTTTCATAGGAATTCATTTTACAACTGAACGAATGCAATTTCTGACACTCACACTTTGTTTGAAAAATAGTCTTGTCAACCAAAGCCGCACGAATATTTTGTTCAAGTTGCGAAAATAAATTAATCAAACACAAACAATTAAACCAACTTCAGGAGTAGAAAAACAGTTATAAGCAATTCGAGAGGTAAGTTTTGACCATCTCGTACTTTATTGCTATCCCTCGCTATCGCTCGGGTGGAAACTCGACCTCGACTAGTAAACAATACTTACCTCCCTTAATGCTTAAATAAGTATTATAAATGTAGGTACATCACATAAAATGATTTAAAAAAAATTACACCGGTCAACACTAGTCATGCCACACGAATTTTGATAGCTAATACTGTTTTATCTAACTACCCTCATTATTAAACTGCAGTTGTTTTGTTTCAATTAGGCTCAGTTTTCTTGTGATACGACAATACTTATAACTAGTACTACGGTAATAAAAGCAAAGGAACTTTCGCGAAGAAATGGTGATAAAACTATTTGTCTGTGATTTAATCAAAATTTTGTTATTTATTAACTGCGTTAACGTGCCGAGAAAGTGTACTAACGCTCATAACTCTTTTTGTTATTTATGAAAAAGTATTTATGCACTTGTAGAGTCATCCGAAATACTTCTTCCACCATTGTAATTAGGCCTGATCAAAATTTTTGTAAAGGCAATGAATCGCAATGGGAGTGGATTTTTGTATCTAAAAGAAAATTTTCCTAAAATAAGTGTTGCAAAAATAAAAAGGGTGTTTTCGTAGGACCTCAAATCAGGGAATTAATAAAAAATCTGGCATTCGAATAGAGCGATTTAGAAAAACCATCTTGGAAATCTTTTTAGAATGTTTTTGCAATTTCTTTGGGTAACCATAAGAGAACTGCATAAAGTTGGTTAGCGAGCTATTGTTGGCTTATCAAGCATTGTGTTGCAACATATCACTCAAGATTCATTTGTTAGAGTCACAAATGGATTTTTTTCCTGATAATTTTGGGGCTTTTGGAGCGATAAGCACGGAGAAAGGTTCCATCAGGGCATTTCTAAGATGAAAAAATGTTACCAGGGCAAATGGAACCCAAATATATTGGCAGATTACTGCTGGTCAATCAAAAGGGACCAACCTGGAGCTAAATTTGCTAGAAAATCTTAGATTGTAACTTCATAATATTTTTTTTTACATTTTTGGTTTAGAAGGTCATTATTTTTTGCAATATTTTAAATTACTTATAAGAATAAAATTCTTGGCTAACAGTTTTTTTAATGTTTGTTTGTACTGACAACCACCTATTAAAGTAAAAAATATCATAAAAATCCATGTGGCACGACATAGTTACAATTTTGTTTACCAGTGTTATTAAAGTGCTGATTATACACTTTTACTCGGTTTCTGAGATATTATTAGCAACTTTCTTACTTTAAATGGCTGCCATACTTGATTATTATACGTCTAAACAGACTTTAATTTTCTCTTTTCAACGATGTATAACAACCTATGTCAATATGAAAAATATGGGAAATATTAATTGTTCAAATTTTTATATTTATTTTCATTATTTAAATAATTTTTTAAACAAATGTAAAAAAAATAAAAAAACCTAATACAACTAAGTATTAAAATAACAATAAATTATAATAAAATCTCAAAATGCTGACCGTTATTGGTCAAGCACAATTGTCAGGGTTAAATGTTCGCTTATCCGAACATTTGTAATGTACTCTACGAAGATGCCCGTTGCTTCAAGTTCAATTTCTGTGATAATTATTTTCAAATATAATTTATATTAATTCATTTACTGGCATATTCGTGTAGTTATAATATCATGTTATTGTTGGTCCGCGATTTCCACAAATTCATTAGATATCTAATCCTTAAGTAAATATTTTAGTTATGATTCTGTAATAGTCACGAAGTAGATTTTGAGCACTATCTGAAGAAATCCGGATTTAACGCAAACAAAGTAATGTTCAATTTATGCGTGACATGGCAAAATCTCCGCCCCATATCCACTGATAGTAAATGATATATATATATATATATATATATATATATATATATATATATATATATATATATATATATATATATATATATATATATATATATATATATATATATATATATATATATATATATATATATATATATATATATTGTTCAGCCGTGAACAAGGTTTTTTGGTGATAATTTTGCGTGCGAGGTTTTGTGGCGAGTCGCTGGCGCGATAGCGAGAAAAACTCCACCGACCGCAAATTGAAAAGACAGAATCGTGTCTCCTCTCGTGGAGAGAAGACTAAAAGTAGCGATCCAGAGAAAGAACTTTTAAGTGTTGTGTGCCGTTCAGTGTGTTCGTTCCAAGGGCGACTAGCAAAGGGAGCGCGTCAGCAATCGGGAGACCCAACCGGGATGCCGACCAAGGTAGGTGGAATCTAACGCAGCGCACATGTGACTCGCCCGCCATTCCATACAAATCGCACGGTAACGTCGCAATCGCGCTAAACCAAAGGGCGTGACCGACGTCCGTACATGATGGTCCTTCGAGCCGGATTCTAATTGCAGTGATCTAGGGTCATATAGAATATTTTCGTTTATCGTTATTCGGGGATTGGATGGAACGTTTTGTCTTCATTTTGGTTGATCGTCACTAATTGTTTACAATTCGTTTTATATTACACTGAATGCTCCTTATCGTTTGTTACACTCTTTCATAAGTGAATCTCTAATTCTATCGAAGTGGGCAATTGTAATTATCGCTGGATAATTGCCGCACGGGATAAGCAGACGGCGTATAAAAATACGGCCGATAACAAGGCGCAGGAATTTCGCTCCATTGTGGTACGCTCTGCAGAGCGCGGATCGCGCGGTTTCTTGCTCAGAGCCCGAGAAGAGAGTTTTTGCTGTTTCGGCTGGCATACGCCAGAAATAGAAACGGAGGAAAAATACCGCCGTTCTGATAACACTCCACAATTTATTCGAGAAACTAAATTTATATATTTACTTCAGACATTGTGAAGATACGAGCCATTTACTCTAATCGTTTTAAGAATAATTAACAATATTGTTAAATCCTTTAAATCTATAATCCAAGTTTCGCAATGGGGGCCGGAGATGAATTACGATTTAAAACTGAAACACTGCAACGCAAAGTGGAACGTCTCCGTGAAGTAGCCACGCGGGTTGAAACCGACAGTGGTAAAAATGCAAAGGATGTAGCATTATTGAAAACAATGTCGTTAAATATGGATACTTACTACGATTCATTTAGCGAAGTTGTTGCCAAGTTGGCCGCGTATAACAATAAACAAACGCCTCGAGTGGATACGGACTTACAAGCTTATATCGTTAAGTTTGAAGAAAACTTCTATGAGGCGAAGGCGATCGTGTCAGCAATGTGCCCCGGCGGAGGGGTTGCTAATCAACCAGTTGCAACGGCGGGACCAGCCCAGGCGTCGTCCCCCGCACAAATGATAGCGCTGCCCAAGTTAGATTTACCTAAGTTCGATGGGGATATCAAATCATGGGCGACATTCGCGGATATATTCGTTTCGTCCGTGCACCTTAATACTGCAGTACCTGACGTACTTAAATTTATGCATTTAAAGGCGGTGCTAAAGGGAGACGCACTATCGTTAATTGCCTCCTTGCCGCTAACAGCAAGTAATTATAACGTGGCATGGGATGCGCTCCAGAATCGGTACAGCGATAACACCTTGCAAACAAATGCGTACTTAGAGATCTTGGTGGACTACCCGGCAATTTCTAGAACCCCGGCCACACTGAGATCTCTCGCAGCTATGCTGTCAGAATATACAGGTGCCCTTAAGGCCCTCGGTCATGACGTTGAAGGGTGGGCGGTACTTCTGTTGTTTATCCTCCGCAGAAAACTTACGAGTACATTAAGAGAGCGGTGGGAAAAGGATGTAATTAATCAGGGCATGAACACCATAGTAGAATTTATTCGATTTCTTAATGAAGAAGCTAGAATTTTAGAAGCTACGTGCGAGGTAAGGTCAAGCGTGGGAGTAAAACCGCAAATGACCCACTCGTACCAAGGGCAGCATAGGTTGAAGGGCCCAACAGCGCTGGTCGTCAGCACATTAAACCCAAAATCACAACGCCAGGTTAGCTGCCCACTCTGTCGAGAAAGGCACGATCTCGCCAAGTGCCAGAAGTTCGGACAAATGAGTACTTCCAAACGGTTAGGATTCATAAAAGGAGAGCGACGGTGTTTAAGGTGTTTGTTGCCAGGACATTACATGAGTGACTGTAATATATCCCAGTCATGTTCGCACTGCTCATCAAAGCATCACTCTTTACTACATTTTGGGGAAAAGAAGGCGAACTTCCACCAATCGAATGGTGGGGATAATCGGAGTAGGGCACTGCAGGAAAATGGGGCTAAACAACATTTACAACAAAACGCGCCGAACGCACAGCTAGTAGCAGCAGTGCAAGCGAAAACACCTTTGCTGGAATCCAGTGTACTGCTTTCTACAGCCATCGCTCAGCTAAAAGATAGGTGGGGTCAGTATCACTCGGTGAGAATCCTACTGGATTGTGCCAGTCAGGGAACATTTGTAACGCGTGCTTGTGCCCATAAGCTTGGATGGAAACCTAAGGACCTATCGGTCCCGGTTTTCGGAATGGGGCAAACAACACTCGGAACTGCAGAAGGAATCGTACAATGCACCTTTAAGGCAAGTACAATGGACACAATTGATTGGTCAGTGAATGCATTAATTATTGATAAGATAGCTACCTGCCCAGCAGCTACCTTCGAGAGGCAGAATTGGCCTCATCTTGATGGATTGCCCTTGGCGGATCCAACCTACTATTGCACCAAGCCTGTGGACTTGCTATTAGGAGCAGAATGGTTCACCTCGACACTTCTGGGAAACCGAGTGGTTGGTCCACCTGGGACACCGAGCGCAATTGAAACCATATGGGGTTACTGTTTAATGGGTAGAGTCGGTTACCCATCGAATGGAGTGAGTGCGTTTTGCATTAACATAGACAAAGGCGAACGGAAGCTCCACAACTGGCTGCGATGTTTTTGGGAACTCGAGGAACCACCAGCGACTGTGACGCTCAGTGTTGAAGATTCAGCATGTGAGGACCACTACAAGTCTACGGTTTCAAGAGCTCCGGAAGGGAAGTACATAGTTGAACTACCATTTCGAACAAGACCACCCCGACTTGGAAATAGCCGGTCGGCGGCCCTCAGACGCTTTCACGGTCTAGAGAGACGATTAGAAAGATGTCCGGAAATGCGCACGGCCTACAACGACTTCATGCAGGACTACATAACCCAAGGGCATATGGTCTCTGTTGCTGCCCCGTCAACACAGCACGAATATGATAACGAATGTTATTATATCCCGCATCATTGCATTCATAATGATAGCCCTAAGCTTGGAAAATTTCGCGTGGTCTTTGACGCCTCTATGACCACCAGCAGTGGTCACTCCTTAAATCAAGTTTTGTACACAGGGCCGAAACTGCAATTAGATATAATCGATATACTTATAGGCCTTCGACTTCATGAAATTGTCCTTATCGCTGATATTAAGCAGATGTATCGAAACATTTATATTAGTCACGGCGATTACGACTTTCAACGAATATTTTGGAGATATTCACCAGAAGAGCAGCTGGGAGAATATTGTCTTACCACTGTAACATATGGAATATCGTCATCACCTTTCCTGGCAATTCGCACGTTGCACCAGTTGGCCCGGGATGAGGGGTCCCAGTACCCAGCTGCCCGTAATGCAATACTCAATTCCACTTACATGGATGATATTGTGAAATCGGTGCCCTCGGTTGCAGAAGCATTAACCTTGCAAAGCGAGTTGATCCAATTGATGGGAAAGGGTGGATTCCAACTGCGGAAATGGATGAGTAACCAACCAGACATATTAGCAAGTCTGCCAGTTGAAGATTGTGCGGTAAGACCAGACAGCTTCACCTTCACTGGCGAATCCGAGTCAATCACCAAAATTTTGGGACTGGAATGGAAGCCAATCGCAGACTGCTTTTCGTATAAGATTAAGCAAACTCCTTCGAATATAACTAAACGCACAATCCTCTCTGAAATCGCCCGATTGTATGATCCCATGGGATTTTTGAGCCCAGTGATATTTGTTGGCAAGTTGTTAATTCAACATTTATGGCAATTAGGATTAAATTGGGATGAGCGCCCCCCTGAAGATGTGTGCACAAAATGGTCGAGGTTCCAGAAGGAGTTGCCTCAAGTATCGAAGTTGATGATAAGACGGTGTTTACAAGTGAGTACTGCGATCAATGTACAACTGCATGGATTCTCGGACAGCTCCGAAAAGGGCTACGCGGCAGTTGTGTATTTACGCGCCGTACAACCGTCAGGAGAAGTAATAATATCGATCATTCTAGCCAAATCGAAGGTGGCTCCCGTAAAAAGAGTAACGTTGCCGCGGCTAGAACTGTGTGGGGTGGTGTTAATGGCCAGATTATTAAAACGCGTATCAACCACTTTGGCCCTAACTCTTAAGGCACGCGAAGTCACTGCCTGGTGTGATTCAAAGGTGGCCTTGTATTGGGTGAAGTCCTCGCCATCCCAATGGAAAACCTTTATCGCCAATCGGGTGAGTCAAGCACAGGAGTACTTGGAACCTAACCAATTCCGACACGTGCCGACGGCAACGAATCCCGCAGACTGTGCTTCAAGAGGCTTGTTTCCTGGAGAACTACTGACTCATCCCCTCTGGTTAACGGGACCGGCTTGGCTTGCAGAAGACGAAATCGAATGGCCCCAAAGACTGGTTCCTACAGTAGGACCAAGCGATGAAGAAGTTCATACTATGGAGGCCCGGGTCCTCTCGTGCATGACACAAATTGAGCCAGATCGTATCGAACAGATGCTTAATCGGATATCGTCCCTCTCATTGCTGAAACGGGTAACCGCCTACTGTTTACGCTTCGCCTTCAACTGTAGAGCGAAGAATTCCAAGCGACTGGGATACCTGACGACGCGAGAGTTAAAACAAGCCATGGAAGCCTTAGTTCAGTGGGTTCAGCACAAAGAATTCGCTGCGGACTGGGAACAATTGAAGGCCGGTAGATCGGCCACAACTCGACTCCGCAAACTTAACCCATTTATCGACGAAAATGGGCTATTGAGGGTTGGTGGGCGCCTCCGACATGCAGCAATTGCATTTGGTGCCAAACACCCTGTTTTACTTCCAAAGACTAGTCGTCTTACGGAGCTTATAGTGGATCACTACCATAAATTGTATCTCCATCCTGGACCCGGGAACCTTCACTGCATAATTCAGCAAGAATTTTGGATTTTGCATGGTAGAGATGTCATTCGGCGACGCCTATCAAGGTGTCAACAATGTTTTAGAATGCAACCCAGACCTGTACAACCGCCGCGCATGGGAGATCTGCCGGCGACGCGATTGCAGGCTGTCAAGCCCTTTTCGGTCGTGGGCGTCGACTATGGGGGCCCGTTCCAAATATCTTTGGGAAGGCTAAGAAAGGCCAGAGTTTATAAAGGCTATATTTGCATATTCGTATGTTTCACTACTCGAGCGGTGCACTTAGAACTGGCCTCGGATCTCACAACGGACGCCTTTCTCGCTGCGTTACGGCGTTTCGTCGCCAGACGAGGAGCAGTTCGGGCCATATACAGTGATTGCGGTACGAATTTTGTAGGAGCCCAGCGCAAGTTAGCAGATTGGGCCCAGCTAACCACATCGGATACCTACAACGGACTGGCGTCGCGAACGTTAAGTGAGCATGGAATCGAATGGCACTTCAACCCACCAGCGAGTCCTAATTTTGGCGGTCTTTGGGAAGCCGGTATAAAGTCCACCAAGAAACTGCTCGCCCGGGTTGTAGGTGAGCAAACCCTCACTTACGAAGAATTCAATACGGTACTTGTGCAGGTGGAAGGCACATTGAATTCCAGGCCACTGGGGTCTATAAGTTCGGACCCAAATGATTTGGGAGGTCTGACACCGGGACATTTCTTGCTACTTGCACCACCCACAGCTTTGCCAGAGCCGATGGAAGAGGAACGACCACTCCCACCTCTGGCGCGCTGGCGCTTGGTACAACAACTTGTCGCATCCTTTTGGCGCAGATGGCAAAGCGAGTATCTAGTCCACCTCCAGATGCGGGACAAATGGTCAAAGGCAGGACCTAATTTGACTATAGGAACGCTGGTTGTAATCAAGGAAGGTAATTTACCTCCTTTGCGCTGGCGGTTGGGGCGGATTTGTAGAGTGTATCCTGGAGATGATGGGATAGTTAGAGTGGTAGAATTGAAAACTGGGAACGGCGTTCTTACCCGTCCCGTCTCAAAGCTATGCCCCCTCCCAATGATGGAATAGTCGAGCAGAGCCAGAGAATTGAGTTTTTGGAATGATTTTTGTTTTTCGTTATTCCCTTCCTACTCCTTACCGTGGGTCTCCTGGCAGCCCGGGTAGTCTCCTTGACGACCCCCAAGGAGTGAAGTTCGTTTTATTTCAGATGGCGACTTGATCCTTTCGCATCCCTTATCATTTTGATTAAGTTCGAAGAATTTCGTCTTCATAAAATTTTCCTGTCGTTTTTTTTTTGTTAATATTTTTTGGTTTTCTTTATATTGGGAATGTTTGAATCGCTTTTAATTTGTTTTGGAACGCGGTCGCACTCGTTCCAAGGTGGGCGGCATGTTCAGCCGTGAACAAGGTTTTTTGGTGATAATTTTGCGTGCGAGGTTTTGTGGCGAGTCGCTGGCGCGATAGCGAGAAAAACTCCACCGACCGCAAATTGAAAAGACAGAATCGTGTCTCCTCTCGTGGAGAGAAGACTAAAAGTAGCGATCCAGAGAAAGAACTTTTAAGTGTTGTGTGCCGTTCAGTGTGTTCGTTCCAAGGGCGACTAGCAAAGGGAGCGCGTCAGCAATCGGGAGACCCAACCGGGATGCCGACCAAGGTAGGTGGAATCTAACGCAGCGCACATGTGACTCGCCCGCCATTCCATACAAATCGCACGGTAACGTCGCAATCGCGCTAAACCAAAGGGCGTGACCGACGTCCGTACATATATATTGTTGTGTTAAGACTTGTAAAAGTCTCTCGGTAGTTCTCTCTGTGGCAGAGCACTATGCTCTCCAGTTCTTGTAATTCGACAGACAACACTCAACGTTACGCTGATCGAAAACAACTACTGTTTGAATAAAACTCAACTGTTTTAAAAACTATTTTACGTTGAAATAATTAATCTCTGTTCCAATTACCACTGAAACCTAAATTCACAAATCTCCTACAAACCTCTCCTAGAATCTATCCGCCATCCTCATCAACGCAGAAGAATCTACGATTCAGGATCCAGAAGGTGACTAGGTGACAGGTAGAGAGGTGGGCTTTTACACATTTCAACTCGGCAAATAGAAAATATAGTTAACGTATCTAAATCTAGAACATCAACAAGTTAAAAAAAAGTAAATCTTTCACCCTTGTAAATTACATATTTCTCAGACTTTACAACAAAATATTAACATTCGTAGATTAACAGTTTGCAGATGGTTAATCAACAATATTACGGAAAATGGTGATTTTATAAATACAATTTTATAGACAGATCCTACACAGAATTTTACTTTTCCAATTGCGGATTATTTAATCGTCATAACCAACACTACTGGGTTCAAGATAATCTTTAATGTTTTTTGTAGTTGACTAGCTTCATAATGCTATGTTTTTTATAGAGAAAATCATGCATAAGCACCTACTATGGCATTTATGGCCGTAAAGTGTGCCATAAAATAGGCATAACAACAAAATAAGCAGTCAAAGCTTATGTTGTTTTTTATTCGTAGCATGCATTTCAACTTCGAGAACATACACCATAACGAAAAAGACTTGTAACTAAAGTTTTTCTAATAAAATAAAGTGCGAATTCATACGAAAGAATGAATTAATAGATAAATATGATAATCTAAATTCGAACAATTTACCTGATTTAAAAAGTACGCAAGCATAACTTTTCTGTAACTGTCTCCGCGTTTTTGATCCTTAGCCATTGCCAAAACTGGTCATACTCATTCTTATACATATCTTCCGACTTTTTATAAATCAGACTCAGCTCAGCTTCTGCAGCTTTTTTCAAAATATGTTGAACGTTTTGAGCTGACTAAAATAAATGTGAATACATACTTTGCAACGGGGTATGTAACTTTTTAAGGGTTCGTCTTTCGAGGAATCTTTTTGTAGTTCTGGCGTGCTAAGTATATGTACCACAATTGCCCGGCCTTAGCTGGCCGCACTTTCACTATATTCGTTGAATACATCAATGTCAAATTTTGATTGATGTAATGACAGATGTTTGTTGTATTTTAATATTTAATTTTAAATTACTGTAATTGTTATAGTAGTGAAAAAAAATAGTATATACACCACGGTTGTGAATACTATTACAGCCTCAGGTCATGTATGATAGCGCTGAGGCTATCAATAAAAGAAAACCATACACTATTATTACAGCTATTTAATGTTTCTCTTGTAAGTATTAGTCGCGGGAGGCAAAGTTATTTGCCTCCCGTGGGAGGAAAAGTAGAACTTGCCTCCCTCGTATGAGAGACCAAAGTGCCTACTTTCTATTAAGGGAGTAGAAAAAGCTTATTTTTCGGCGCCGCACAGTGTGCCATTTCCCGAATCTGGCGGTACTTTATTCAAAAATCTTACTTTACAGAACTTACAAAATATTGTCATAAACAGGTAAATAACACCCCAATGCTATGTTAACACCATAAAATTATAAAATTAAAGTAACGCCCTAAGGCTGGAAGCGAGGGAAAGTTGCAGTATTTAAGTACGTGTCATCCATCATGACGAATATTTAGTTATATTTCTAACTGATGCTGTGTTCACTCGAACAGCTAGTAATATTATTTGAGTTATCTAGTATTTTCTTTGTACTTTGTTCTAATGGATGCCGCAAATGCAAGTAAGAAATTCAATACACAACAAATTTTAATTGTATGTTTTTATACCGTTGATTTTAAGAGTAAATTTGAACTTTGGGTAGGTTTTTAAAAATGTATCCGCGTGTATCCAGTTTTATTTCAACATTCTTCGAAAATTTATACATTTGTGCGATAATCTAGCTAAAATTTAGGTGCGGAGGTGTGCGCCAGCTATTTGTATGTTTTTTTTATATAGGACGGTGCATCATCACCTGCAAAATGGCAGGTGATGATGCATCATTCGAAAGAAGACGACTATGTTAAGAAAATAACTAGTCATGTAATGTTGGTGCAATGTTGTAGAGTGTGACAAACCAACAATGCGTACATTGGAAACATATATTTGTTCATTGTGTAGCAAATTTAGGAACAAATGGAACGAGTCGTTTAGACACCTTGAAATTTTTTTTTTTTTAAATACAAACTGGCTTGAGACAGAAATCACTTTGCTGATAGATTTTCGGAATATTATTCCATCATCCAGCTCTGCAGGTAATTCTTCTACAAAATCTGCAGGCTGTCCAGAGATGGCCTTAGAGAACGGTTTTCCTAAGGTACAGAAGAGGAAAGTGAAGAAGTTGTTTAAAGAAAAATCTCCCTATGAAATCTAAGTGGCTGTTATTCGATGAATAACATTCATAAGGAAAAATTCGATGAATATGCCGAAGAAACAAAAACAATATTTTTGGAAAATTAAACGTGGTTCTACATGCCAGCGAGCATACACAAACACCTCGTTCACGGGGAGGAAATCATAGAAAATTGTATCTTATCTATTGGACAGTTGTCCAAAGAGGCACAAGAGGCCAGAAATAAGAACTATAGACTGTTTCGTGAACAGTTTAGTAGAAAGACCTCAAGACAAGACACTAATCGCGACATAATGAACAGATTATTACTTTCACCGGATCTGGTCATTTACAATTTTAAAGTCAGGACTGAAAAAAAATCTCAAAAATGTTGCAGTGTCCCTCTACACTTATTCAAGTGCGCGGAAATTAATCGTTCTGATAGTGACATCGAGAGTGATTGATCTGTTTTCCTATATAAATTATTTTTTAATAACATTAACATTTAAATTTTTATAAAACTTTATAGATCTCGTTATAATTACTCGCCCATTGATATCCCACAGCGATAAGTCTTGTTCAGATTAATACCTCACACAATTGTATAGAAACTGATCAAAATAATATTTTATAAATTTAATGTTTATATTTAATGTTTTTGTAATGTTTTGTTTCAAAATATGTACTATGTACTATGTAATATGTACTTTTTAATATACACCATTCTAAATATCACTTGTATAGCTTATATTAAATATTTTTATGTAAGTATGTATGTAAAAAAAAAAAACTATTTCAAAAACCCAACCGAATAATAAAGTACCGTTAGATTGTGAAAATGACACACTGTGCGCCGGCCGGGCATTGAATGATTTCCTATAAATCGAGGGTTGGACCTGTATGTACAAACAAAATTTATAGTAATAACTTATTAATTCATCCATTTAGCAATCACATATATGGTAAATTGCCACGTCACCGAAGTCGGCCAATAATTAAATATAAAATTTCCAATGCAGTTCCAATTTTTCTTCGAAATATTTATTTTCGCTATTTTGTTTACTGCTACTGAAATTGGAAATTCATGGAAATAAATTATGGAGTTTCTAATGCTTGCCAAGTATGCACTCAACGCTCGAGGGTACCGAGGCTCTCAAGTTATCTCGACTAATTATTTTTGATGTGCGAATGTATATGAAGCTGTAAACATTTGTACAACTGCGAAGTGGGACTCGACTTGTTCCACTGTCGCTGAAACGCTGTGGTTACACGGTCGACCCCGTGTCGTGGGAGGCTGCTACACGATTGCGGTGCCCGACGCGTTCTTGCGGGATGTGAAGTTGCCCGGACCGTCGTTTCGGCGAGGACCCTAGCCCCCTTTTAAATAAACTTCTCTCCAGGTATTAATTAATTTCCCACAAAGAGCCGAACTAGTTCCCGGAGTAAAGTAATTGGTTCCTTCTTTTCTTGGGAAGGTTTCTGGGGCTGGGAGATGAAGAAATAATTTATGTTTTTTCCACACAACATAATATTGTGGTTGACCGTAACTTAAAGCACCACATGCACAGTATCGCAATGGTACGTATTGGATAGGCAACTTATTTTTACTCAAATTGTAATATTTAAAATATTATGTGTACTGCTTGCTGATCTTGGGTACTCGGTTGCTTTAGTCTCACTCCTGATGGAGTGGTGACCTCGGCGATTATTGGGAGCGTGTGGTGGATTCTCAAATGCATCATCGTGGTCCTGGAGAAAAATGTAAGGGAGAAAAAAGAGTACCAGGTCATGACATAAAAAAGGCGAATAGATTACATCGCTGCTTGGAATTAAAAGAGACTCTTAAAAATTGTAACGTTTAGAAAAGATGAAAAAGATGGAGTGTTTTAAACGCCCATACACTATGCAATCTGCTGTACGACATATTGTACTGAAGATCGGAGAAACAATCGGCACAACTAGTTGGTAGGTATTTCACCCACAGACACAAACGATCTGAACATCAATCAGTCGTTGCAATTGTCAGTTCTGGATGAAACACCTACCAACTTGTTAAACGGCCTATACACTATAGAATATGTTGTACGACAAGATATATTGCAGATCGGAGAAATAATCAGTAAAACAAGATGATAGGTATTTCACCCACGGACACAAACGATCTGAACAACAATCAGTCGTTGCAATTGTGAGTTATGTATTAAACACCTACCAACTCGTTATACTGATGGTTTCTGCGAACTGCAGTACAACTTATTATACAACAGATTGCATAGTGTATGGGCCGTTTTATGCTGATTGTTTCTGCGATCTGCAGTACAACTTATCGTACAACAGATTGCACAGTGTATGGGGCTGTTTTAAATTTTATCTACGACTAATTTATAATGTAAATATTATACTTGAGGTTTTTGCAGTATAATGCTATATATTATTCCTTTAGGGAATACTGACTAGGGATTAATAGTCATTATTCCCTCTTACACTCCAATTGCAAAATTTCTCAAATAAAATAATACCATGGAAACAAAATACACAAACTCAAAAGTGTCCCTGTCAAACGCGTAGTGTTTGTGTATTTGTATTGAGATTGATGAAAATGAAGAGTTTTTTACTTGCACACCTCCAGAAATTGTACAACTAGCTATAGCAACAACATCTACCTTGATACCGGAAACATCGAATTCCATTTACAATAAAACGTTCAACCTTCAACAAATGGCGTATTCGAAAGAACGCAAAATCATTTTCCGAAAATGTTCTACTAGCCTATTTAGTCGAAGATAAAGTAGAGTATACTACTCGCAATAATGGCTATTATTATTGACTCGTGGTGTAATCTACTATTATATTGTTGAAAATATCAAACGCAGATATGGCATAACTGCCATCTGGTGCAATACTGATGAAATTATAAATATGCTGTTTTACATGATTAAAGTAGACATATGGTTGTATGCATTTTTGCAATAGAAGTAAATTTGAGATTTATGGAGTTGTGTCTCTATCAAGGCCAAGCAGCGAAATGTCAGCTACACCTTTGAGCTGGCTGTATTGAGCCTGTGCTGTAGCCTGTAGTGAACTCTTGTTGTTTAAACTTTCCCTTAGTTCCCTTAATTCCTGTCGAAAAAGCCTGAATTCTGAGTCATAGTGAATCCTGGCAAACCTTGTAGAGGCTGCGACAACGGATTGACTCACATATTCTGTGCCTGTTAAGTAGTAAACTCAGCTTTGTGAGTGGGACATTTCCACGTAGTATGCATTATCCACTTGGACATTTTCCTCATATAAATATGTCTGTAGTATAAACAGGCAGATAACAAAAGGGTCCACGTGTGCCGCAGCGCAAACCTGTGATCTGGCAAACGATAGAAAATTAATGTCTGGGAAATTACGTGAGTAGTCAGGGATGGGACGTGGTCATAAAGAGTGGCTCAGCCAAAAGTTGTTCTTGAAACTATTTTAACTCGCAACGTCTCGGCTCTCAAGAGACCTTGACAACTTGTCTGAAGCACTGTCAAAATATAGTATTCGCAATAATTGACAACAGAAATTATTTCAGCAAAAAATGACGCTAGAAGCAGTGCCAGTAATAAATAACTTCTACCAGCAAAAAAAAAACCCAGTAGAAGTCGCGCCAGCAACAAACATAAATATTGCATTACTGTTAAATCTCAGTAAATATCTTGTCGACTACAAACAATTGTATTGTTTACATCCGTGTTACGAACGAACCACTAGTGCAGTCGCGGAAAACGAATCGAATCGAGAAACAACGGTTGAAATCTCATTAGCGATAAATAATAATAATATTATCTGTTATATACTTTTTTTTTATTTATTACACATAACATTCATATGTGTATCTGAAAAAAAAATGTCAACGCCTAGGTGCAGGCAAGCATTTATACACTGTCACCAGTAAGCAACGTTACCTGAAGAGTAAAACTTATAATGACGATAATCTAGGAACAGAAAAAACACAAGTTAGATAACGATATTTATAGCGTGGGGACTCTCGTGCATTCGTTAGCTTACGACGAAACGAACACAAGTTCATGTGCAAGAGGTATACTCTAATTTTTCTAAACTGGCGTTCACGTCATCAAACAGCTGTGCGAGAAGGTTTTTTCGTACCTACATGATTGTTTTCGAGAATATGCATAACAATAGTTTAAGAATCAAAATTAATCTGAGGATAATTTGTTACATAACACTGATCACCGGTGGTTATAAATATATAATGGGTGTATTAACCACGGACACAATTTTCGCCTGCCAATCATGTAATAAATCATGTTATGTTGGCGGCCGTGATATTTTTTCGGCGACGATGCCACATCTTTTTCACTAACACATGCTCATACATGTGTGTATAACCAAACTTCTTTGACGTTTAACTTGTTACATTTGATCGATTATTATAATGCAATTTTTTCCATTGTAGATGTTAAAATCTGTATGATAAACGGCATAGAAGTCGACGAATTTGATAGGAACTGCGCACTGTCGCACAAGATTGCACGGGCGCAACAGCTGATTGCAGCCATTTTTAAATACCCAGGACAGCTGGCAACCTTGTAAAATTGTGTCATCATTATTATGATTATTATTTTGATGACGTGAACGCCAGCTTAGAAAAATTAGAGTATACGAGTAGGGTGGGCACGATTGGATTATGATCGCGGGAATGCGTTGCATGGCACCGCAAGTCGATAAACAATTGCCCACGCCTCTACTGGCCATCGATAACTGCTTTCATGATTAAGTATTGTCGCACAAGCTCCAGTACCACGTCAAGTTGAAGCACTGAATACGGGAGTCAACTGGATACCACGAGGCATCTAGAGCGGTTAGAGGCCATCCGCAGATTTTTTCAGCATGAGTTCACTTATAGGACTGAACCGATGGACCGACTCTCAGATCCCCCACGCGACGCCGCCCAACGCCGCGGCAATGTTGCCATCTATCAAAGCATGTCTCCCACAAACTACTATAGAAGTGTCTTAGGCGACAACCGACTGTAAAAATTACGTCAGCGCTAAATTACGGTAGAATAAATGAGTAGAAATCGCATCACCGAGGAACAACCCATGAAAATGACACAAAGACTACAGCAAATATGTTACTGTAGTCAGCGCTAAATGACAGTAGAAATCGCATCAGCGTCTTACAACCTAAGAAATCGCGAAACACTACTTACGTCTCGTCAGCAACAAATAAGAGTTGAAGTGATGAAAAGACTCCAGCAAACATGTTATTACAAGTTACTGTAGTCAGCGATAAGTGACGGTAGCGTCGCATCAGCGATAAATGACTTGAGTAATAGCGAGAAACTACTAAAGTCTCATCAGCAACAAATGAGAGTAGATATCGCACCAGTGACAAACAAATGTAAACTTTGGTCCTGTGTTTGGTTGCTGTTGTGAACGATTTTTACAATCATTTGTCGCTGACGCCGCTTCTCGCTTACGTGAATTCCAGAGTCATTTATTGCTGATACTTCCATTTGGCTGACGCGATTTCTACTGCCATTTGCAGGTTAGACCTGAATTTGTTCGGTAATTATATTCTTCTGCCTTTTGTAAACTATATGTTTGCTGCAGTCTTTTTGTCACTTTCTACAGTATTTTGACGCAATTTCTACTGCCAGTTGTCACTGAGTACAGTAACATATTTGATGTAATCTTTTTATCATTTTTCAAACAATTTTGTCGCTGACCCCATTTATACTGCTGTTTGTTGCCGACTACAGTATTTTGTCGTTAACGCGATTGTCACCGACGCCATTCTTTTGTCTTTTGTCAGTAAAGCGATGACAACTGTTTGTCGTCGACACGTCGACGTTATTTGTCGCTGACGCAATTTCTATATTCGTTTATCGCTGATGCAATTTCCATGGACATTTGTCATATCCGGGACCGAAACAGTTGAGTTTAGAGTTGTTTTGTGGCTAATGAAATTTCTTTTGTATTTTGTCGCTGATACGATTCTACAGATGTGTGTATAGCAGATCGATGTCCAGAATTGTTTGCCACGGATACGATGTCTACTGTCGTTTGTAACTAACTCGACTTCTATTGCAATCTGTCGATGACGAGCCAGCTGCAGTGATTTGCCAGTGTATTTACCATCGATTGTTTCCAACACTATTACAAATGGTGTATTAAGGCAACGCCTAGCAATCTTGAACCTAATTAATGATTTGAAATGATGTACCTAAGTTGTGATAATACTGAAATAATCGTCGCTTACAAAATATTTCCTCTGTTCCATCAACATCTTGGCTTTGTGAAATTACACGATATATACTAAAACTCGCAATAAAGTTTCCCTGACAATCCTTTACTTGGCCGCCGACCAACTCACACCATCCTGTCGCATCACGATAATCTCCCGCCTGCGATTGTGTCGACAGCCGACCCCTTGCAATATCGGCCCCAGCTGACCCATATCGCACCCCGGCCCATCCCCGGGGGCTTCCTCTATTCGCGTCCCCCAGCTTTATCACAGCCCCCCGCAGCCGCCGCCGCCTCCCGGAGAAATGAGAAAAGTTTACTTTTCCGGACGTCGGGGCGGCGTCGCCCGGTGTCGTCGCCGAGGCCTGAAAAAAGTGGCACCCCGGGGCCGCATTAGCCGCCCCCGGCACCGCTCCCGGCGAGAACTTTCCGGATTACCCGGCTAATTAGTTTTAATGCGCCGCCGTCCGCGTCCGCCTACGCAGATGATGGACGGCGCGTGCACACCTGCATGACTAATTGGTGAGGGGTGTTGAAAAGGATAGGGGATGTAATACTTCTTGCATTCTTTCACAGTTTTATGTTGTGATAAATGTTCATCTGGTTTAAAATAACTCATAACATTATCCAATTATTCACAAAATTTGTTTTCTCATAAAGGCACGTCCATACTATTGTTAGCTAATGAACGTGTTGACGTGATCATGCGCGCTGATTACATTATACTTGCTTATGAGAATAGCAGTTTTCAGAATTTAGTTAATAGCATATACCTGTCATCATATAATTTAATGTCCCCATACAAGCATAGCCACGCACATGTTCGCGAATGCGCCTTGTTGCTCAAGTCTGGTCTAGCTTTAGGTTTAATGATCAGGAAATAAATTAGTATTTATAAATATACCTACGCCTGTATGCAATAATCTATTATATAGTATTAATCCTGTTAAAGTAAAAATATAACAATCAGAATATGATCATCATTCGCAGAAGGTTGCGTTACCTTTGGCGTTTTTTTGCAGTTTCGGCCAACAAATTTGATCATTTTGATTTCCAACTTCTTCTAACAGATGGAGATTCGATGAATTGGTGAATTCAATTGTATTTGTCCGTCAATTGGTTTAAATATTGATTTTATATTGTTTTGTTTCAGGTTTTTTTTTTCTGTGCTTTGGGGGAAAACGTTCAGTCGTAGCTTTAAATTTTATGGGATTATTTAGGTATTGTTAGTTATTTGTACCTTCCCCACTTTCAGTATAAACGTTGCAGTAATGGGATTTTTCACGCCCGAACCCTGCATACAAAAGCTACAAAAGCACTCCCTTCCACACGTAATCCTGATGTTATCATGGAAAACGCCCGCATGCAGACGTCGGCGAGAATCAGTAAGCCTCGCTGCAGCAAAGTGCAAATTCAATTTGGCAACAGACCCACCCCACCAGCACCTGCAGGTGCACACACAGGACTTACCATACTCCCTGCACTACGCAAACAAGTGCCGATTCTGGGCACGTCCCGAACAGATTCGGGGCCCCGGAACGCCGGGGGTCGCATCGGCAGTTAGCGCCGCGAAGAAGCGCGTGCTTGGGGCGGCGGTTTGATGGGGGTGGGAATGCGAGGGAGTCTATCGGCGGCACGTTCGCCGGGGAGGGTTGAAAGATTAAACCGGGGATTTATGCGACAGTTGGGTGTTGATTTTTGACGGCGTTCCAGGGGGCGGCGGAACTTAAACGAAGTTTAAGCCGCCCGCGATCCCATAGAACGCTCACAAAACAGAGGTTCTTGAAAAAGTTTCAAGCGGTGAAGAGCGAAGAGACATAAAAAAAAGCGAATTGAAAAAGTCATGATTCATAGCGGATTATGACCAAATTACATTACTGAAGAAATACTTATCAGACATAATGAATTTTATAAACAATACATGTTTTAGTAATTTTATTTATTTGCACGATAATACATACGAGGGTAATTCCAAAAATAAGGTCTCCATAGCGCTGGCACCGAAAATAAACTTTTTGAGCGGCTGTTAGCCACATTGCGGTCTTTGTTACTTTCCCCACTCTGAAACAAGCCATCGTTCAGCCTGCGAGGATGCTAAGTTTTGGCTCGGCAGTCGTTCATAATGGAGCTCCAGCTCCAGTAAAAACCAAATAACTACGCGAACTTTGCGTATGCGACATTCTTGTCTACTGCTTCGACTCAGGTTTCAACACGGCCCTGACGCATTATTGTTGTTAATGTCTAAGATAGGTTAGAGGGGTTAGTTTTAGGGCCATATATCAAAGGAAACTGGCCACAGTTACGTATTTAAGCGCCCCCGAGAATATGACTACTTTAAAGCGCCGCGCATACCCATGTCTGGGATTGGCCGAGGTGTATAGAAGTAGACAGAAATGTATGTTTGCGAACTTTGCACCTGACGGTAACAGAATGCATGGGATCCAATACAAACGACTGCCGAGCTAAAACTGAGTGTCGCCACGACTAGACGATGACTTGCTTGAGAGTGGGGGAAGCAAAATAGCCGGCAGTGTGACCAACAGCCGCGCCAAAAGTTTCTCTGCAGCCATAGTGCTTTGGAGATCTTATTTTTGGGTTTACCCTCGTACAGGGCACATCTATTTACGTCGTTCGCTGCTAAAATTACTTCCACATTGGTCGATTTGCACGATTTACAGTCGTTGTCGTTAACACGATATATTCTGTCATTTGCTGCAATTTTCTGTAGTATTTTGTTGTTTATGCGATTTCTACCGTCGTTTATCACTATCGCGACTTTTAGAGCGCTTCTTGCTGATGCGGTTTTTCGTCATTAACGTGACATTTTATCGCTGACTCGAATTCCTCTACAATTTGTCTCAGTCGCAGTTTTTATAGTCGTTTGTCGCTGTCGCGATTTCTGTCGCAATTGTAGCTGACGCTATTTTTACTACTATTCGTCATGTAAGTGATATATACATAAATTTATCGCTAATGGCGTTTTTGCTGACTCGAATTGTACTGCCGTTTGTCATTTACGTGATTTCTTCTGACATGCTCACGCCACCCAAAGCCTTGAAATGTCAAAAATGTTGCAGCCGTATTGCTTTTATATACTTCCTTATTTAATATTTTAGTGTTTCAGTACAATGTGTCAGCGGCAATTCCAGGCTGAAGGGTGGCATTTGTGAACTGTTGAGCAGTCCGTGGTGTTTTAATTGTTCTATCATTATAACGAAGTCGTTTCTTAAAATGTAAACTTCTCTCAAGTTTATCCATGAATCATTTCGTTTTGGTAATAAATAAAATTGTGTCCAAATTGTGTTGATTATGCAATATAAAATCAAACAATCCAAAATTCCTCCAGGGTATAAGGACACGCCTCGCAATCTCTTGTGCAGCGGCACGAAGTACCCCTTGCATCAGCGAATAAGCGCTGTATTTTCCGGGGGAAAACCCCTCAGACACGGCGTAATACCGCGGGCGATCCCGTCCGGGGTCACGTGAAAATCCCCACAAAATGAAAATATTATCACCATAAATATAATAAGGGGACGGCGGGGATTTTCCGCCGCCGGGGCGCGCCTAAGCCCGTGTCGGTTTTAAACCGCTATGGATGTGCGGCGCTAGGGCGAAAACTCGGAACAGGAGCACACACGTATGTTGTTGTGCGGTCGTGTGTCAGTGTTATGGGGAAGAGGCGTGCAGGATATAGCCGCCGGAAAATATGCATTGGATCCGGATGATTTAGTCCCGTTCGGAATCCTGGAATCGCGCAGCTTGTTTTTCCAATTTGATAAAAAATAATGTGGAGCCAGCGTGGGGCGAACAAGGAATTATGGCGTTATGATTTCCCACCGGCGTCGAGTGGTAGGGATTACCGTTGCAAAATAGATGGGGCGTTTGGTTTGAATTTTAGGATGTAAAAAAAAATAGTAGTCATTACTATAAAAATGTTTCCACCAATGAGGCGACTTTAAAATTATTTAAAATTATTTAAGTAATAGTTTTTACATTTGGTTCTAGTAATAGCAGCAGAAATAGGCTGTCGTTAAATAAACAAAAAAATATATTTTCCTTTTCCATTTATTTACCCTATACATATAGAACATGCATAAAATTATATAAAATGTACATAAAATAGTTAATTATTCTAGAATTTCCGAATAAGGTAAAATTACAAATATTACGATTGCAGTATTCGTACGCTTGCGTGAAACGGCTGCAGATAAAAAAAAATTTAACAAGAATTTTTCTGCAGCCAAGAGGAGAAAATAGTTAATTTTATATAATATTTTTCATATTTAAATTAAAAGGAAATATATATTTCAACATGACATTTTTTCTGAGTGGAATAACTTTTACTTCTCAAGATATTTAATAAAAATCCGCTTTCTCGAATCATATATTAAATACATAAACTTCTTACATAATTTATGTTGACTATACAAAAAATGATTTTTCCTATACAGGGTAGCATTTTTTATGAACAAATAAATGCTGCAAAATCAGCATAAATTTAGTTTCATTTATTTATAAACAGTAGTCATTTCACAATGTTCACATTACCATGGGTAATATAATAAGTGGTGTTCTCATTATCGATAATGATTTTATAAATACCCCAACGACGAAAATTTTCTTTTGGCATTTTCCCAAGTTTGGGGTTTAAATGAGTAGTATTTAAGTATTTTGTATTATATTTAAGAAGGGAATATAATGAATTGATTAAATTATCTAGTAAAGCAGAATAAACAAGAAGCTAAATATACAGTTTAAATATCTATATTTATTTAGATCACTTCATTTTTCAAACAGCAAACCGCAATTATATACGTACCTGTACTAGGGACACACTGACATTTCGGGTTATCTTTTTATTAGCGGCCGCCTAGAAATTGTTTGTGATTGGAGGCGTCTTGCCCATTGTTTGCAAGTAGCTTCAACCAATAAATATTTCGTATGTGGTCTTCACCGTTACGATCGTTGTGTGGTGACAGCGACATTTGTTCGTGGGCTTTCGTGGTATTTCCGTGATTATTTCATTCAACGCGATTGGCGTTTCTCAACCTAAAAATTTAACGTATTACACCAGCAACCTTGTAATTAATAACATACAAAAAATCGATAATTCAGGGTTATCGATTTGGTGCTCCGCTTCCTATGGCTTGTAGATTTCCATGGTTACAGGATCTAACAGTACTATAATAAAGTAATTTTATAAAGTTATCAAAATGAGTTCCAACAAAAGGTTTGGAAACCAGAGTTTATAAGAGATCCAAAAGAATATTTTGAGTACTACACCATACAACACTATAAGTCCAAAACAGTTCAGCAATCGCGGAGATGCGATTTGGTGCTCCGCTTCCTATGGCTTGTAGATTTCCATGGTTACAGGATCTAACAGTACTATAATAATAGTATATTAAAGTATAAGTGGATATCAAGGCCTTTCAAGCACGAACGTTTTTCAAAAAACCGACCCGTCGCTCCCCGCGCAGCGGGGAGGGGAGGTTTTTTGAATAGAGTGAGTGCTTGAAAGGCCAGATATCCACGCATACTTTACGCTATTTTTTATCATTGATGCCGTAAATTGGCCTAAACATTTGTAATTATAATTTCTATCTGATGTGCCGTCGATTTTGCCGTACAGTTTTAGTATCGTTGCTAAGATACTGAATAAATAACTAGCTAACATGGCGGCTGATACTATGCAATTGTTCTAGCCTTGGTTGTCAAAGTGTTGAATATCGTATGTAACAATCTTTCAATTTGGCGTCAGTTTTGATTTTGGTTGAAAATGCAACGAAACATTGATCAATTAAGCTCCGAAGCAGAGAGGCGTTTAATTCCCCAAAAATCGGAATTGGCATATAAGAAGGAATACGATAAATTGGTAAAATGGATGGACGAACAGGAGGTGAAAACTGTAGATGAAAGAATGATTCTTGCTTACATGCAGAAAATGTCTACATGCTATAAGGCGTCAACAATGTGGGCAATACATTCGAAATTGCAATGCATGTTACGGTTAAACAAGGGAGTGGATATAAAATCGTTTGTTAAGGTTAATGCATTCATGAAGGCGATCAACAAAAATCATGTGGTAAAAAAGGCTTACGTGTTTAGAGAAGAAGACCTACAAACATTTTTCAAAGATGCTCCAGATGTGAGTTATTTATTTCTGAAAGTCGTTGCAATTTGTGGAATATTCGGTTCATGTCGCAGATGCGAATTGTGCGATCTGCGTTTATTTGACATCAAGGAAGAGGGTAATACATTACTAATTACCATCCGACCATCTAAGACAGAAAAGGCTCGACATTTTGTTGTTGCTAACAGTAATGGGATACCCTATGTTGGGTTTATGAAGAAATATTTGTCTCTGCGTCCTCAAAATGTGAGTACAGACCGTGTTTTCTTACGTTTTGATAAGGGACAGTGCACTAAACAGGTAGTGGGCATTAATACCTTTGGCTTGTGCCCATCTCAAATTGCACAGTTCCTTAAATTAGACGAGCCAAAGAAGTACACTGGACATGCGTTCCGGCGGACGTCCGCAACAATTATGGCTAACGGTGGGATGTCAATAGATCAAATACAGCGACAAGTTGGATGGAAATCGGCATCTGTAGCCAGTGGATATGTCGAAGAGAGTATCGGAAATAAAACCAAAGTGTCGAACGTCATAGCAAATGCTATTAGTGGAAGGACGGATCCATGCACGTCAAGTGAATTTTCGGCAGTTAGCAACAATGTTCATGTCCTCTCGGAATTGAAGAAAGGAAATTTAACGTTTTCAAACAATGTAAATTGTACATTTAATATTCATTTAAATTAAAATAAATTGGTATTTATTTGAATTCATATTTTATGACGTTATTTGTTTTGTATCCATGGAAACCTTTACAGGAAACGCGCGTTTTTGAAAGCCTGTTTTATGCACGCTACACGATGTTTTTAACAAGCAATATGATGCATCAATGATAAAAAGTAATTTTATAAAGTTATCAAAATGAGTTCCGACAAAAGGTTTGGAAACCAGAGTTTATAAGAGATCCAAAAGAATATTTTGAGTACTACACCATACAACACTATAAGTCCAAAACAGTTCAGCAATCGCGGAGCAGCAAATTATTAAAATGACCAGTCATAGCACTGCTGAATCCGTCAAGCAGTATTTGCAATTACAAAGTCACATCATGAAAACAATTTAATCAATTTAAGAAACGAGAGTAATCCTGCAACTACATCTTTATCAATATGCGACTTTCAATGATTGTACCAATTGTACATTTAACTTTAATATTTATCAAAAGAAATAATTCATTGCCTTATGTTATCATAAATAGTTTCATGAAATAATCTAATCGAATACCATTTACGCATTAAAAATTATCACAAATTTGCACTCTTTTTTTCAATTCAATCGTGTTGCTTTAGGAAACCACAAGGTTCAGGTTTCCAAGCAACACGATTTCAGTGTCAAAATTGTGCAAATTTGTTATTGATTATTTTTTGACGTTTCTCAAAACCAATGATATATTTCGATTTTTGTCATATTGATACTTCTGGACCAATCCCGTCATTATTATACTGGGAATATTCTCTAGAGATTATTATAGTGGGAATAATCTCGGTAGCTAGGTTCACTCTTGTCAATCAAAATATTTGTCAAATTATTAATTTATCAATCATATTAAAGTGTCATACAAAATGAATAAAAGTCGCTTTAGCTGCGTTTCGCATACTGAAATTGATAAAGAAATACTAGAAAGCAAAAAACGTCAAAAAATAATCTAATCAAATATAACTCGAGAGTTCGATAAATTAGAAAATAATTTGACAGATTATGTCTCAAACTTGTTGCCATTTGGCAATAGTCACTCGAGCCCTTCGGGCTCTCGTGACTATTGCCTGGCAACAAGTTTTCGACAATCTGTCAAATTATTTTCAATTTATTCTCACTCTCTGTGTTATATTATTACTGATAATTTTTAATACATATGTGGTATTACTACTGAAAATACAACTTGTTATCTAGTTTATCGCTTATTAATACATGCGTAATTATAGAAACCGTATTGTTATACTGTCACTATTTTAGGTATGAGTTATATTCTCGTGAGAATATAACTCATACGTAAAACGTGACGTCACAACAATGCAGTTTCTATAGTTACGCATGTATTAATAACTGAGAATGTTGAAAATACAACAAGTTGTATTTTCAGGATAATACCACGAACAAATGTCGGTCGCTGTCACAATTTTTGGTTAAGCACAAATCGCAGCGACGATCGTTGCGATGGTGCTATTAATCGGTTGCGCCCACAATCTAGTCGGCCGATGATAAAAACATAACCCGAAATGTCAGTGTGTCTCAAGTACAAGTAAAATAGTAAATTGTGGTAATAAATGTGGTTTGCTGCTTGAAAGATGAAGTGATCTAAATAAATATAGGTATTTAAACTGTATATTTAGCTTCTTGTTTATTCTGCTTTACTAGATGACTCAATCAATTCAATATATTCTCTTCCTAAATATAACTCGTGGTGTTCTCAAAAATCGATAATGATTTTAAAAATACAACTTATTTCAACCCCAAAACTTTGGAAAATGCACCTCGCCCTTCGGGCTCGGTGCATTTTCGTCGTTGGGGTTGAAATTCGTTGTATTTATAAAATCATTATCGATAATGAGAACACCACTTGTTATATTACCCCTGAAAATACAACTAGTTGTATTTTCAGCATTATCACTTATTAATACATGCTTAACCATAGAAACAGCATTGTGTGACATTTAACAATGCGGTTTCTATAGTTAAGCATGTATTAATAAGTGATAATGCTGAAAATGCAACTAGTTGTATTTTCACGAGAAAACCTGTTTTAGGTATGAGTTATATTTCCAGGAAATATTATGAAATCATGTACAATAGTTTCGATGAATGGCGGCTAAAACACAAAACTTCGAGTAGTGGAATATGAATCAATATTCCACAGTCGTGGTATATGAATCATATTCCACAGTCATGGTGGAAAAAAATATGTGTCTGTGGTTGCGCATATAATAAGCTTTTATTTGAAAATTTTTCAAATCTGTGGTTGTCGAATAAATAATAGGCAGACACACGCGAACGGGAGTTTCAACAGATCTGGGCCAGATCGGCGAAAAAGGGATGCCAGATGCGGACGATGTGACAGATCGGTTGAAAATACCCATCGTGTGTGCCTGCCTAATGAATGCACGCAATTTATATTATCCAGCAAATTTTATTGACATATATTATTTCTTTATATTCCAGGTGAGTTTTGTGCTGCACCTCTTTCGGACCAATACTAATTATGAATTCCTAGTAGGCGGTAAGGTAAGAATAATAATGGGCAAAAAAATATTTATATTTTCGCTACCGGGCTTTTTTTCTTTATTACACATAACATTGACAATGTATAACTGATTGCCTGCACCTACCAGCAAGGAATGTTAATATGTGTAATTCTAAAAAAAATCAACTCATTTGCGGCGCAGGTGTGGGCAACCAGTTATACACTGTCAATTTTGGCATATGTTACACAGAGAGGTTATGTTTGTATCAATAAAGAAATCACAAAAATTCAGTTTTAATTGAAGAAATTAATTTATTCAAACAATTCTAACGGTAAACAAAACAACATAAAAAGTAAAGTGTGGGTGAAGTCTAATGTCACAGCAAGTTTTCAAAAAGCCCTCCCTGTCGTTCACGGCAATACGCGAGGTGGTCTTTGAACCTACGCAGAATATTCCTAATGTATTGTGGATTTATACCATTATTGATTTATTACCATCTCATTTAAATTATCTGATTGCACATAATACGACGTGCACGTTTTGTCTTTGCACAATAACACTCCTAATATTTATCAGATATCTTTAAACGATCTCATTGCCTTTCATTGATTCTCAGTAATTTACGTGCTCTATTTTCGGAGAGCGTTTCACGGCCGAATCATCTCCTCAATTGTCCCCATTACAATTCGACCGACGATAGCGTCGCGTTTAATTACCGCATTCTGTACGTGACCGGCGCCCATTCGACCATACCACTTGGTCACTCGGTGAGTAAGAAGCGTGGAAGCATCGCGTGTCACACCTATTATTAGACACAACTCGACAGCACCGATAACGCCAATCAAATCACATCATTTAAGCTCCGACACTTTAGACAATCTAGATATTTTACATAATACAGGCGTGCGTTTAACCAGTTCAAAGTTCCACGATAATTAAAACGTAATGATTATTATCTACGACCACTATAGTAAATGATAAATTACGTAGAACCCATAGACTAAGGAAGCGGGTCCTTACAAACTGTCATGCGTAAAGTGCCAAAATCGTATAGCAAGGACATTTACACTTAACATTACGCACACTCACTCGTAATTATTCCCGTTAGATCTAATTAGCCGCGTCACATCAGATTGACAGTTTTTCTAAATTGCAACTGCCATTGCCACATGTGTATTAACAATAGTAGATTTAGCAACAAAAGATGAAACTACAGTTTTTTTCGTGGATGGACAAGTTCACGAACGAAAAAAAATGCATTTTATCACGAGTAGGAAATGTTATTTCTACGATATTGCAGTTTCCAGATATTTATATAACTTTAGAGTTCAAAATTTTCAAGTTCAATTTAATTCACAACGAAGTGTCATAATGTAAATTACTGAAATTAATGTTTCTAAGGTATAGTGTTTTTACTTGAAATTACAAATCTACCTACGAAGGGTGTTTATTGCGCTCCATTGTGCGAACGGAATTTTATGACGGTAATGGGAAGAGAACAGAGTCCAGAGCCGGCATCAGATAATACAGATTCAGTGCCCCGTATTCCTCCTGCATGAAGAATAACAATTATTTTCCCTCTATTGCACGGTGCTCTAGGTGACACTTATTTCTATTATCGACCTATCCCTTGGAAACGACGTCGTGAGTATCGAACCATGTTTCATCCAAATAAATTACCGTCTGCCTCCATTTCTATATTCGTTTATTTTAGATAAATATTCTAATCGCTCTTGTTGCAATCTCGGCGATTCCATGATGTCAATTCGATGGTCTAAAGTTTTATACTTAAAACCCTGACTAAGTAGGTATTTATACAAAGTAGTTTCCTTATATGGAAAATCATTTCCAAGAGTTTCCAAAATAAATTGGACCGTGGGAACGTTACCTGATTTATAAGAATTGTAAATTATATTTTTGATCCTCTTGGCGATGGCATCGTCTTTTTCGGTAAATTTCGAACTTATTCTTCATTTCCTTTCTAGCGGTCCTTTCGTAATTATTCTCCAAACCTTTGAATATGATATTCCTGTCTAAATGGAAATTCTTTGCAGTGGAGATGCATAATTCTCGCTTATAAGGGTGTTATAAATATTTACGACTATCATTTTAGTATCAGTTGAAAGAACAGCAAGCTTCATTAATCCCTGATTTTCATATTCGATAGTTGAAGTGTCCATTTGATAATGGTTGTTTTGAAATTTATCAAAATCAATTTGAGAACAGCTTCCCTCTGTAGACTGTCGAAGGGATTCTTCAACAAAACTTTCAGAATGGCTTCTTTCCTCACATAATTGAAATAGATCGTCGAACTGAGTGTCATTATAAATTGATGAAATAATTGTGGCAGTTTCACTTAACGACGTTTCAATCTTAATAAACTCTACCTTTTCACATGTTACAAGTAAAGGTTAACACCGACTGAAAGACAGATGTAGACTATTAGATAAAAAGACTATTTGAGGCAGCCTTAACTGATTGTCTACCTGGACTAGATATTCGCCCAGAAATTAAGGTACAATGAACCTTAATTGCATGGGCGAATGTATAATCCTTTTAAAACTGTTTCCTGGGTGACGGCTAATCTACTGGCACTGTAGTCTTGTAATTATATCGAATTGTAAATTTGTAAAAATAATTATGTCCGCCGACTCATAAAAAACGATGTAGATGGATGTAGATTATTGAATTCAATTTAATTAATAAATCATTTTTTATATTATGATCATAGTGATATAATTGTGTATATATCGAAGAGAAAACAATTAAGTAGCATCTTCGTCGAAAGTAAATTATTTGGTTACGTTCCTGGACGCCCGCCTCTTCGCAGCACGCCATACAATGGAGAACCCTTGACCGTAATAAACCCTCATTGCAGGTACATTTTCAATTTCAAGTGAAAACACTATAGTTTCCATGGCAATAAACGCATTCTTTACATTAAATTTTATATTCTAATTTTCATCTCTAGATGTGAAAATATTTTCATCTCTGTGAAAAATATCACTTTCATGTAGATATATTAAGCAGTAGAAAAATTGCTATTTTCACATATATGAGTAGAAAACGGTATTTTTTAGTAAAATATATCATTTCTCGACTAATTATTTTGAATTTAAGCTTTGAAATGACAGCGACTGTGAGGAAGAGATGTATACGGCACCTGAAATCAGCGAAAAAGCCAAAACTGCCACAAACAATCTCCTACCAGAAAAATCACATAAAAAGTACGAATCAGATCACCAATCTCGCCTTTCTTATTGGCTGAAACAATAACTGCACTGCGCTGCCCTGCATTGCCTGCGTCAACTGCGCTACAGTAGCTGAAAGTTAATTTTACCAACAACAAAACTGAAAAGCAAGCAAGATTTCAAGTGCTATTTGTGATGGTGAAGCAATTATCTAATAAAAATACTGCCGCTAAAGACGTTAATATTGCTACATCCGCAAGTCCCATATGTTACATGACTACACATTGACGGGATCTACTACAACTTCTGTTCTTAACAACGAGGTCTGATCAAAATGTTCCGGGACTTATACAATGGTGCGCCAAGGAAGCGACGGAGAACAACGCGGTTGGCAGCACTGTGTAGAGGGGTTCTCCCTGAGTACATCAGCTCTTGCAGATCGTCAATAGGTTGTTTAAAAGCGGAGTTACAGCTATTTTAGTAAACCGACATTTTTGTGTTCGGCGATTTTGTGTTTGTTTTTGTGATGGAAAGAAAACAAGAGCAACGCGTTTGCATCAAGTTCTGTGTGAAGTTGGGGATAACTTTTACCGAAACTTTTCACATGTTACAAATGGCTTTTGGGGATAAGTGTTTGAGTCGTTCGAAGTGTTACGAATTGTTCAAGAGGTTCAAAGAAGGTCGCACATCAACAGAAGACGATTCTCGTTTAGGACGTACGTCAGTTTCGACTGACGACGATCATGTGGCCCAAGTGAATGATATCGTTCGTTCAAATCGTCGTTTAACTATTCGGGAAATGGCAGAGGAATGCAACATTTCATTCGGTTCACGCTAAAAAAATTGAACAGAAAAACTACACATGCGTCGAGTGGCGGCAAAGTTTGTCCCAAAGTTGATGACCCCCCTGTGCATTCCTCGCTGCTCATTTGCGATTTTTGCACTAAAAATGCATTGACAGTTATCACCCAGCCCTTCTACTCACCCGATTTGGCTCCAGCAGACTTTTTTATGTTTCCGAAAATGAAGAGGCCCATGAAAGGAGAGATATTTGATGATGTTGAGAAAATCGCTGGAGGAACTGAATAGCATTTCGGAAGAAGACTTTCAGAGCGCCTTCCTGCAGTGGAAGCGGCGTTTGGGAAAGTGTATATCTACCCAAGGAGAGTACTTTGAAGGGGATTTAGTTTTGTAATGATTATCTATTACCAATAAATTTATATAAAATAAGTCCCGGAACTTTTTGATCAGCCCTCGTATAATATCTCGATGGCCGTATCTAATACCACACCAGTTTTTCATAACTCTACTGTAACTATCAATCATTATTACCGCAAAATGTACATAAATATATTTTTTTTACAAACACTATTAAAAGTTGAACTTTTAACACGGCATACATGAATTAAAAATGGAATATTTTTCACTAGTGTTAACAGTAATCACTTTTAATACTAGTGTTAAAAGTAAACTGACAGCATTTTTTCAAAGTCACATATTTTATTGAAATATTACGAACATAATACATTGATAGAAATAATAACATCATACAATATTGAGTAGGCATCAGATTTAAGGTTGCCCTAAGTTTACTTCAATTTATTCACGCCACTCTTCATGCATAGTTATTATCGAGAGTTTTTATTGTTTGACACATGTGTCATGCAAAACGTAACTTGATTTACTTATTTCATAAAATCCACAACTGACATATTCGATTGAATGCTGATTGCAACCATTTTGAAGAGATTTGTGTTGCGTTTAATGGCGTTTGTAGAAAAAAATAGTGTTTGATATACGTGTTCCCAGCTCACAAAATAAAATCCAACTTTTAACACTTGTATCATATTGTGATACAATAACTATTTTCTTCAAACGTCAGAAAATGAAGTCATTATTTTACTCAGTTGACTGTGGAAAAATGTCACATTTCCGCCAGCGGAAGTTTTACTTTTCCCTTCCCAGGCGGTGGAAGGGAAAGTGTTGTCATGGCAAACACTAAAACAACGCGAAGAAATTTCATCATATAACAGATTAAATATATCAGTGTTTTGCAATTCTTTTCCTATTTTCTGGTAGATATACTGCTTTCACTAATAATAGATTAAATGTATAAAAGGTTTCTTCAACAAAAATTATCATTGTCACTGTCAAATGCTGAAATAGTTTCGGTCAAGAAAACAAAAAAAAAAACATACGATGGGTTCTTTGGTAATAAATTTATTTGTAAAAATTATATATCAAAATTACGAGTTTTCGTATTTTGCAGTACGTTTATAGAAAAAATAGTATATTTCCATTGGAGGCGAAGTGACTATTCATGCCTTGCCTTCTATTACGCGCCGCACTTCGTTCGGCGCGCAAACCCAGGCGCGCCATGAAAAGTCTCACTTCTCCTCCACGTAAAATAATATACTATTTTCCTACAATCACTAAATAAAGCAGGCTTTTTTGCTCGACACTGACAACGAAAAGTTGACGTTTGTCGATGAGTTTTAGTCGCCCCGTTTTTAATGCTCGCCACGCGATAAAAACTAGGAAACGCGCGTCGTCAATAGCAATAGCTTTCAAGTAAATGTCGCGCTCCGCTACGCGTCGGGCAACTCTCACTTTCAAGCAATAATGTATCAGTTTTCGCTGTTAATACATAAATAACTATATAACCTATTTTTTATAGGTTTAATGGTAATTATATGTGGTCGTAGATAAAGTATAGTACAAAACTGAGTAAAGCAATTGTCGGCTACGCCTCACACGGGAAACAACTAGCGCGCATGGAAAAACCCTTATTTCCAAACTCTTAATGAACTACTTATAATATTACAGCTTTGGTTGCAAAGGTGTCAAGAAATTTTATTCGTATTAAATATTTTATTGATCGTCCTATTGCTTTGATTATGCCCTTTTAACTAAAATAAGGTCCAATTATATTATATATATGATTTATTATCTATTGCTACATGGAAATTTTAGTTTATGAATTAGCCAGTCGTGTTAAAGACGGCTTCAATATTAAAATGTCTTATCTATCTATAGTTATATGAAAAGTATCAATACAGCTACGACCTGTATTCAGTTTTCTCCAATTCTCTATTTATCGTAATTCTGAATCATCTCAGACTGCATTTATTAAGTGCGACGTTTCTGGTTCTATTTCGTCATTAGTCTTGCCAGCAAATGCAATACATCCTCACTCACTCATTTTCCACTTCAGCAGCTGAGCCAGCCAGATAAGAGCACACACAGCAAATAACGTTATTACGCGGAGTGCAGTGTGTACAGACACGTTTTTATTGCCAAATCGCTTCCTGAAGAAGCATATGTGCGCACATCTTCGCGATTGCCATCTCCCCCAGCGCTCTATGCCCTGCAATAGTTTGCGAACAACACCACTTACAGCCGGCATCCGCGTACGTAGACTTAAACAACATCTGTACATATCTTGAACACGGAGTGGTACAAACGCTGCTCCGGGAGTCTCCCGGAGTAATTTCGATCCCGAGACTAATGCGATGACCATCTCTTCCATTCATAAATATAATTATCATCATCGCTTAAATATTGTATTGTTGAAACTGTAGAAGCATTATTGTTTTATTATTACTTTATTGAAATAAGCATATTACAATATACAGGGTGTCCGGAAAATACGTGTACAACGTTTGACGACAGACTCCTGACGTCAAAATAGGTCGATCTAAGCCGACTTAGTTATATCCAAAATTGTCTCGTTTAGCCGGTAGAGGGCGTCAAAAATTAAAATCAATGACGTTTAATAATTTGACAATTAATCAAGTATAATATTTACTCAAGTATACGATCAACATTATTGAATTACAAGTTCATTTTACCATTAAAAATGGAAAATTATACAAACTCTCAGAAAGTTGACATGCTCCTGGTATACGGGTTTTGTCGAGGAAATGGGCGTCAGAGTGTTAGGGTTTACATGGAGAGGTTTCCTAACCGTCGAATACCAAACCACCAAACATTTGCCAATATTGAGCGTCATCTTCGGGAAACGGGCAGTTTTGAGAAAAAGTTTGAAGGCAGGGGTCGTATGCGAACAACTCGAACTGTGGAAACAGAAGAGATGATTCTGGAAAGAGTTGAAGAAGAACCAAGTACCAGTACCCGTCTCTTAGAACGTGAGTTAAATGTTCCTAAAACGATTGTCAATGAGGTTTTAAGAGAACAGTTGTTACATCCTTACCACATACAAAAAGTCCAGGAACTTTTACCGACTGATCCCCCCATGCGGCTTACATTTTGTCAATTTATTAGAAACAAAAGAATCCTTGTTCCAAATTTTTGTAGAAAAATTATGTTTACTGACGAGGCATGCTTTGCAAGATCTGGGGTAACCAATCTGCACAACGAACATATTTATTCCGATGAAAATCCACATGCCATTAAAGTTGCACATCATCAGCATCAATTTAAAATTAATATTTGGGCAGGTATTATTGATCACTACCTTATTGGTCCCATTGTTATTCCAGACAGGTTAGATGGAAATATTTATTTAAATTTTTTGCAAGACACATTACCAATTCTTCTGGAGAATTTGCCCATTTTACTTCGGAGGGAAATGTGGTATATGCATGATGGTGCCCCGCCCCATTTTTCCGTTGCCGTTCGGCAATACTTACATCATCAGTATCCCAACCGATGGATTGGAAGAGGCAATGATGCACCAGTAAAATGGCCACCACGTTCTCCTGAGTTAAATATGTGTGACTTCTTTTTGTGGGGCGCTATTAAAACAGAAGTTTACAAGACTCCGGTAAACACACGCGATGATTTATTGCAGCGGATTTTAAATGCAGGCAACCATTTTAATAATCCCGAGACATTAGATAGGGTCCAATATCATTTTTTAAAGAGTGTTAATAAGTGTATTCAGCAAGATGGCGGTCATTTTACCCATTTGCTTAAGTAATGTTTTTGTTTTACTTAGTTTCTTACAATAGATACTTTCAACTTTGTTATACTTTTGTTTTTTTTGACGCCCTCTACCGGCTAAACGAGACAATTTTGGATATAACTAAGTCGGCTTAGATCGACCTATTTTGACGTCAGGAGTCTATCGTCAAACGTTGTACACGTATTTTCCGGACACCCTGTATATTGATGTGGTCCGTGTTTCGTTTATAGCCCCATGTTGTTGGATGTCTAATTTCTACGTTCGCGCTGTGTTTTTGTATAATAATAATAATTATTTACCTTTTGTTGCTCTTCACTCTCAGGGTCTGTAGATCGCAGTTTACGTTGGCTTATCTTACTCTCTTTTGTCAATAATATTCAGTTTTATGTGAACGCCTGATTTATTCATGGATATTTTATATTTTTTCACGACGTCTCGGCAAAATCGCATTTGCCATCTTCTGGTGAATTATTCTCGAATGTTAGGAGAGAACAGTTTTCTTATTAAACTTTAAATATTTTAACAATAAATACCTACACTGCATCAGATTTTTGTTGTTTTTCTTCATTTTATCTCACTTCGTATACCTACATGTATACCAAAGTATGTTTTGTAAATATTTCAGCGTTCATCTGTTGTGCTCCAAATAGATTTTTGTTTTATTTTTCTTCTTTTTGTACTCTCCGTATGTTTTTTATCCTATTTCATTTTTATGTCGATTCGTATACCCATTTTTTTATCAAAGAATGTTTTATAAATATTCCCGCGTTCTACGTACTAAATAACGCATCATCCCTAATGAAGCCACATTTTCCTTGTACACATATTATTAACACTCACTGAAAACAAAAGAAACGTTTTTTGCTGAAATAATCTCCAGCACTACATTCTGCTGAGTGCACGCCCTTAATTGGGTTAGGCGATACCCTTCTGGGTTTTTACTTCGGGAAAAATTGGATGCATTTTCAGCTCCCGGCCACTTAGCACGCGGGACACGGGAATTTGCATCCTGATTACTTTTAACGGACCCGGCCCGGCCGTAATTTCCATTATTTATATTTCACTTTGCCCCGTAAACCGCGGCCCGTGCAACACTGGGGCCGCCCCTGGACACACTTAATGTATAATTCAAGGGACCGACGGATTTCTTTCCCCAGGCGAGCTGCACAGTTCGGAGTTCGCATATTAATGCATTCTGGTGGATGCGCCGGGCCCAGAAATTTGTAATTCAACATTATAGCCGTATTTCAGAGTTTAGAGTTGCCATAATAGTATATTTCATTACGAGTTTGAATATAAGAATTCTTCCGTGCGCGCGTTACAATTCCTGTGTGAGGCAAACCCGGGAAGTCATGCAAGCACGGAAAAATACATTTCTGGACGTGTGATGAACGATACTTTTTATTTTACTTTATTATTTTTATTATAATTTATTATTACTTTATTTAGCGCACGGAAAAATACGTATTTATTATGAAATGAGGGAATATAAATTAATGCGCTAGGTGAAAATAATACACACGTATGCAGATCAGATAAAAGGTTCGGGGAGCCTATCTTCCAATTTCCAGTGAGTTGTATATAAAATGTTATGAATTGTGCCTGGTACCACGGTGGTACCTTGGGAGCCATGGCAATAAATACATCACTTGCATTTAATAAACGGGAACAATATTTTTGTTTAGACTAAAACGAGATGTGATGGTTCAGGTTACGAGAAGTCAGGCAAATGGGAATTATGATTATTATTATGATCGTGAGATTGTTTAGACTTGAACGGGATCTTAGTAGCCGGTTATGGATACACTATTCCGGGAAATAATCAGGACTCAATAGTCTGGGGAATTACACTGCGAATTATATGCATTAAAATGGGAAAGGGAATAATATAGATAGAAGTGGTTTGGAAATAAACGAGTTACTTGATCCAGATCGACAAAGCTGACATAACATTAGCATCACAAGTTAAAATTGACAAAATTACAGGTATGAAGAGTATTATTCTAGTTATATCGAATAAAGTTAAGTCAAAATTTCTAAATAAATGTTTATTGAATACCAATAGACTCTTTAGCGCTAAGGTAGGAAAGATGAAAGAGCTTTCTGATTAAAATCTATCTACAAATAAGTGAACGGTATTGAGTGCCAATAGACGCTTTAGCGCGAAGGTGGGAAAGGTAAACCGGATTTTTAGAATTCGAATAAAATATTTAAAAAAAAAAACTTTCGATGTGAGGGAACTTTATTAAGTACCCCTAGACGCTTTAGCCTAAAGTGGGAAAGATAAAGGGATCTTGATAATGATCAGCAACAGACATGTGAGTACTCAAGTGATTTGTAAATCTGATTTCAAGCAATTCGTGAACACGATATACAAGGTGTCCCAGAACTTCGTAGCATAAATTTAGGAGCATGCCAAGAAAGGCAAAATTGAATGAAAATATAATTTTTTCTTATCACTTTTATTTTCAATATGTAGGATCTTAAAGTGTTACTTAGCAAATCAATTTTCTTGTTAACATTTCTACTAGAGTAGACTTAGAAATTTGATATTTTGCGACGAGTCGCTCACTAACAATAGGTACACATATTCACAAATAATTACAATCATCTGAGTAAACACAGTGCCGCAGAAACAGGGATTCTACTATGATTATTGCTACATAAAAACTTTCACGTCAGGATTCTTTTAAATCATATACCATTTTTCTGTTACTTAGCTTTATTGTCATAAAAAAAGGTGTATATACAGGGTGTTTCTAAATTATATGGACATGGCACGAACGTTTACATTTATTTGGATGTTATTTGGTATGACACTTTATACGGGTATAACTCATATTTTGACATAATATTGTTATTATCAGTAGACCGGTTGTATATAAAACAAGTGAGGCCCAACATATTGGGCTACATACATTCATATTGTTTAATGACAAAAGCAAATAAATTTAAAAAAAACGAGTGTAGGGCGTCACTCATATTTATTTTTTTTTGTGCTGAAACTGTAATAGATATCAAAAACTATAAAGATACAAAAAAACTTAATAATGACTGCCTGCGTCCGATTTGATTTGTTTTTTAAGTTTTTTGCTTTGTCGTTAAAAAATATGAATATATTAATGGTGGGCCACCCTTGTACACAACTGGTCTACTGATAATAACAATATTATGTCAAAATATGAGTTATATCCGTATAGAGTGTCATACCAAACAACATCCAAATCAATGTAAACGTTCTCTTTTTATAAGCAAATTTTGTTTTTTTTATTATCTTTAAAGCTGAATACTGGCTACACCAAACGCATTTGTATATAGATAAGTTTTGTGAAATCGTCTTTTTTTTATCTCAGTAATCTATGCTTAAGCAATGTCCACGTAATTTAGAGACACCCTATATAACAATAACAGGAAAGTTTGTGAAGCTACACCATCGGTTTTGCATGACCATGGGTCAGACTTTGTTTATCAATTTTGAAGATCTTGGAACCCAAGTGCATATACCAACTCTCTTATAACTTATGCCGCCCTAAAACTCGACTTTGTCAAACAGTAAAGCGCTTTAAAAATATTTTCCCCGAAATTATATTAAATAGTAGTTTAGAATTAATCAGTCTTCAAAATGCGAGTCACGACGATGATATAATTTGTTCACATTGACTAATTCAACAAACTGATTTGCACATTCCAATTGAATGGCTACGGTGAAAAACAATCAATAAAAAATCCTAATACAAATAGATAATTATTATAAAAATGGAATCATTTAGAATCCATTATATTTCACTTTCCAGAAAACTAATTTGAAAGTTTCAAGTCTAATAAAGAAACAGAAAGGATGAATAAAAAACTAACTGATTTAAAATATACAATATGTTCTATAAAAAGCGCTCAAGACTATAGCGACTTAAATTGTTATGTAACCATCATAACATATACAGGGCGTGCGGCCGGATAATGCACCATAGGGATTTATATTTAAATCTTTAAGTATTGTCTTCCCTAATTATTTTAGAGAAAAACTGCAATGAACTCTTTTGTAGAGCAAAACATACTAAGTACCTACCTACTAAGTCAAATTGGGTCACTGTTAGGTAGGCGAGGTTAGTATTTGTTGTAACAAACATAATTTCCTACGCAAATAAGATTGTGATATTATTAATGTTAATCTTATTTATCTTAATTCTTAATCAGTAAAGTTTTTCATAGAGAGTCTACAATAGACTGTTATATTTTATATTTCATGTTTTGTTTTGCTATAATGTAGGCAACGCTGTTTAAAGTTTTAAATATATATATACAAATATATCAAATATATAAAAATATACTAACGTTTGTAAATATTTCCTGCTTCAAATATTTTAAAGTAATAAAAACCAGCAATGTTGCTTAGCAACATTTACTGGACTAGGGATGTAATGTTCCATTTGCCGGTAGCAAATGATGACCGTTAACATATCTAATACGACACAGTATTTATTGTTTTGAATTGTTTATTATTGTGCTAAACACTTAATGGTAGTTTATTTTAATTATTACAATCTGATCAAATATGGATCAATGAGTAATGTTATGCCAACTTAAATTACTAAATGAAGGTATAATGCTAAGGGCCTACTCATTAGTATCCCTTAGTTTCTAATGACTTAATTACACTAATATTAGCGTGTACAGTACGAAATAAAAAAGTCGTTGTTTTATCACTAAGCTATACAATTGTTTTTGATAATAAATGCATCGAGGTAAGAAGTCACTTATTTACACATCATGGCCAAATAAAATCACAAAAACACAATACTTTGCAGAAAATAAAATAATTATTCACGATTTTTTATAACAAAAGTATAAAAATAACATGTGATTGCCAGTGGGTATGCAGGATAAGAGAAGAAATAACTTTTAAACATAAATATAAAAAATATAAACCTCCCCATGTCTTCTGCAATATGAAAATCAGGACCTTAAATTAAAATTAAACGCAACGACGTTTGTCTCGTCTACATGGAACACCCGGTCGTTATATCTAGAAATTTTAATTAGACATAAAAAATAGTGAAACAATGACCGCATTATTATGTTTCTGTGACATTGGGCATTAAACTGCTTCATAATTTGGCACGAAAAACTCATCACATTTTGTACGCAATTATTCTGCACGAAACTTCTCGCAGTGCGAAGCCCGCCATTTGCACATGTTAATTTTTAACGCTCCCCGCGCGCTGCGACTAAAACTGCGGCCGGAGTTGTTTTTGATATTAAAAAAGTTCGTCGCGCATCTGCCGCCCCCCCAAAACCAACCGTACGAGGCCGCCCTCCAAAACTCCATTAAAATAAATCGCCGGATCGGGGCTTATCCGCCCGCCTCCCGCGGTAATGAAGCCTAAACGCGCTCTTTTCATAATAAATCTTTCTTAATTCTTAATACATTAATAAATAGTGGGGTGGATACCCCCCCACCCCACGCCCGAGTGCTAGTGTTTATTAAATAAATATTAGGCCTGCGCGGGGGCTGCGCGCCTCGGTTGCGGCCGCCCCTAATGAATTTTAATGCGAAGCGCCCCCACTGCGAAAACAGATATTCGCTATTTGCGTGGCGTGTTTAATGCGGCGCGCTTAATTTGATTAAGCTCGGTGCTGGCTGGAATGGGGACAAAACAGTCGGATTCCCGTGTTCATGCAAAGTTGGCCTGTGAATGAAGAGTGGTGAGAGATTGGATACCTTGACGGCGTCGCACACTGTGGCGGATGGGTATTCTGACCTTACTTTAGTCGAAAAATGAAATTAAACAATTCATTATAAAAAATAAAAAAATATTGATCAAATATGTTTGAAGTTTATGATCCCACTTAAAAAAAGTCAATATGTTTACTTTCGTGGCTGTGATAAGGCTCTATAGTTGAAATTTGAAATAAGTAGCTATTTTAATAGGTTTTTGTTGCATTTTCATTAATTTATTGCAACCCTATAAAAAGTAAAAGAACAAAAGTAAATATAAAACATTATTTATCAAACATTAGTTGTTAACAATCCATAACTATAAATTCAATTAGGAATTGTGAAATGCAAAAAAATATTATTTTATCGCATATTGTCAAATATGAGTGAAATTCAATTTCAAAGTAGATTATTTCAAAAGTTCTAATCGATACACCTTTTTAAACTTATGAACATGAAAGGTTGAACATTCCTTAAAAAAAATAGATATAATTTAAGTGCGTCAGCCTGCAATTTCAAAAGTTATAATTTTTTCCCCTTCGCAAGTTTTTGACATGATTAGTATTATACAAGTTTATACGCATATTTTCTGTATTTGGTAACAAATTTTTGTCACATATAAAATTATGTATGTGTATGTCAGTTAGTACGTATATGCGTTAGTGTGAGTATATGTGGAAATTTTAGAATTTGCACACTTTTAAGGCGAAACTCCCTACATATTTCGATTTTCGAAAAAGAAATATTTAATTTATATTTGTGTTTTTATTTGTGTTATATTTGTGTTATTTGTATAAATAACTATACATAATATATAATGAACCACGACCTGCTTGATATGAAGCGACAAATGTCGCTCTATATGGCATGCGCATTTGTAAAAATTTTGCTAGCCAGTTGCGCTGCCTACCTACGAGCGGGAATTTCAATTTCCACAAACTACGATTACCGTAACTATAAAGCTCACAATACCGGGCCAAACAATCAATACGGATCCCATATATTTTATTTTCAAAACCGGGATATTCCTAGAAATCATATTCTGATTAGATTTTTGTGTGACATTTAAACGTCATCGTGGGTAGGTGGCGCCAAATCGGGCGCAAAAGCGGAGAAAATCACATGCAATTTGAAGAAAATGAAGAGACATAAGAGGCTAAAAATAAAGATTATAGAAACTATCAACAATTTTTCAGCAGAAAAACTACGCGGAAAGATACTAATACTGATATATTAAACAGATTGATTATATCATCAGATCTTGTAATTAGTAACTACAGTGGAAGTACGAAGGAAACTTCTACTTTTTGTCCGGAAGTGATAGATCTTTTGGTCAATAAAGATTGTGAGACAGAAGATAGCGTGGATTCAGATGAAAGCGACGAATATAAGTTTTGTTTTGTTTTTATGCTTACACGCTTGCTACATACACTTTTTTTAAATTTATATTTGTTTATGTTAATTATAAATGCCATATTTCTAATTTCATGTTGTCTAACGATAAAAGCCGCAAGTTACTTTTATTTATTTTTTATTGTAAATGTAAATATATCTACACAATATGAACCATAATGTAAGTGGAATAACCAAAATGAAAAATCTGATGTGGGCAACACACGACTTTCTCCATATTAATAGGAATGAAAAGTTAAAATATAAATAAAAGACAAAATAGTAAATTATTGATAAACAAATTGTACAAAGTGTACAAAATGGTAAACATTAGATTTCAGCGAAGTTTTTTTCGAAAAGCAAGAGTGCTATGAAATTTTGTTTTCTACAAAAGATGTGCAGTTTAAGATCGTCAACTTTTATGGAAATATTTTTCAGATATTTGTACTATTTTCTAAGCTATTGATCAAAAACAAAACAAAATAATAAGATTAAACACCCACTTCCGGTTGTCGATTATTTTCCAAAACCTTTTCAAAGGTAGATTTTGTTCTAAAAATCTTAATTTTAAAATTTTATTCAATTATCTTGAGTTATTTTTGACTTATCGTGTGCACAAATAAGTTGTCACACACATCCACAAATTAACACACATGCATGCATTCATCCACACACACACACACACACAGACGATCAGACATGTTTCAAAAACCGTTTTAATGGACTCGTGGGACCCCAAAACTGATATATCAGTTGAAATCTCGGGTATGAAAATTTTCACGAAAACAAGACTTTCCCGTAGTGTCATCTGCGCGAAAAATATATATTTTCGTACTGAAAACAGAAATATAGACATTTTAGTTAGTTAATCGAAAATAAAAATTAATTATTTAATTCACATTACTGAGTTATTAATTTAGTAAAGTCAGATTCCCCATCCGCCACAGTGTGCGGGCAGGAATGGGAACAAAATAATCGTCGTTTTGTGTTTTATGCTAATTCCGCTCAAGTGCGGATCTCAGGATATGGATTCCTTGATGATGACTGGTACGGGGATAAAACACTCACTGTTTTGTATTTTTGTATTACCAAGTTTATTGATGCACAAAACATGTTTAATCATATTAATAATTATATACTTTTTATTTATGTACGTAAATATAAATTAATCAAATGTTTCACTAATTTATAGAAATTTTCCTCTTCAATTGCACTGTGCAACAAGAAATTTAAGCTCGAGTGGCTACAACGCAAAATAAAAGTAGGCCAACAGACTAACACTATCCCCTAGGGGTTTGGCTATATTACTCGCATTTTTATTATGACATGAAGTTTTTTGTTTTTTGCGTTTTTTTTTTCATATTTCGGCCAAATTTTCGCAGCGTAATTCGGATTTAATTTAGTTTTCAGTAAATTTAATGATAAAACTGAAGAAAATTAATAAAACGAAATAATTTAGAGACACTCCAACCAGCATCGAAAAAACTGGAACGACATAGTTAAACCCTTTTAGTGTGTTTCATGCAATTTTTCATCAAATTCATTAGAGAAATGACCTCACAATACAAGAATAATCACGTTTTTTATTAAGAAAATTAATTAAATCCGATTAACATGCGAGCTAATATTGATATTAATTAAATAAAGTGAGTATTCTTGTTTCTTCTTTATGTCTTGTTTCGTATATACGAGTACAGTCTGTTCGATAAAAAGGGCCCAAGACTTTAGCGACTGCATTTGTTATTTAATCATTAACAAACCATATATATTATTAAATGGGGCAGTCTTAGCTACAAATTGGTAAAAAAAAACCTTTTTTAAACACCGTCATTTATTTCTTGTGACGTCACAGACATTTTTTTAAATGGCTCGACATATATATTTTTTGTGTATTCTTGTAGAGCAGTTTAATTAATTTTCACCGGTCTAAATTTTTAGTAGGGTTAGACAAATAAATGAAGGTGTGTAAAAATTTTTTTACCAACTTGTAGGTAATACTATCCCAAATAATAATGTATATGGTATGTTGATGATTAAATAACAAATGAGGTCGCTACAGACTCGGGCGTATTTTTATCGAACACACTGTATTTCCATTGAAAAATAAACATTAAATTTATAAATCAAGACAACAATAAATAAATATATAAATAAACATAAATATGAATGTTAATAAATAAATTTAAAATTTTCGTTTTGTTCATTTGTTTTATTTTTTTAATTAAATTTACTGAAAACAAAATTAATCCGAATTGCATTGCGAAAATTGGGTCGTAACAAGTCGAAAAATTGGCCTAAAAACATCAGGACAATTTTGAGAGGTTATAAAAACAAATGCAAGTTAATATAGTCAAACCCCGCAGGGGATTTGTTAGTGTTTGCTTGCTTTCATTTCACATCGAATAGTAGGATAGGAATAGTAGTAGTAGATCGATTTTTATTCGGCTAACCTAACCTAAGCTATCTTTCCGCCGTAGGAATATTAAGAGGCCTCTCTATCCCAGCTAGTATACGGCATTATTAATAAGCGACAGTCAAATAATTCATGAACGGGTTAACATAATTATAATCGGAGAACTGATTTAGAAAGTTTAAATTTAGACATTTATTTACAATTAGACAAAGGAGTTTTAAGAAATAATTTAAAGGTGACTTATTTCTGATCACCAAATCGGATACATATGTAGACAAGAATACTCCATTATAATTCAAGCAAAAAAAAGGAATTGGTTCGCAACAACATTAGCTCTAAATACCCCGAGGGAGTTTTCATTATAATGTACCCTGTCTTAATTAAATAAATACACAAGAAAATATCACAAATCGGAAAACTAGCCTTTCTTTAAATCAACATGATAAATCACCATTTTCTTGTATTATTATTATTATTTCTTAAAACTACTCGGCGTAATTGTAGATAAATGTCTAAACTTTCTAAATCAGGTCTCGGGATGTAATTATGTTAACCCGTTTATGAATTACCTTGGCTGTCGTTTACTGGCAATTCCTTATACCACCTATGGGTAAAGACGCCTCTTGACATGAAAAATTGAATTTGGAAAATTATTAATAAACATTTCTTAAATTATTAATTCAAACTTTTAAAAGCCTATTTTTGGAAACATATTTTCTCCAAATTTCGCTGTTTAGATTTTTTTTGCAATTTTCTATTGTAATGTCCACTTTTTATCTGTCATTATTAAAAACAAACAATACTGTAATGTCGGGCGACATTTACGGAACTTTGGCTCGTAAAGCCAAGCGCCAAGCGCGTGTGTATATGGCGAGGAATAAGGTATCGTGATGTTATCACGTTTGTTCGAAGGACCGTACAAATAAATTACTCAACTAGTTAAATGAGTTACAATTGTATATTAATGGCGATAGTTACATGCGATATGGTCGCCGCCAAGGTTTGTGTTACACTAAAAACTACATTACAATCTTCAGGTCCAGGGTGCATCTTGCGATGGCATGGGAAGGGCTGACTAAGGTCCTCGATTGATCCACATGTCGTTTTCTGGGTTAGAAATCTTATAATGGGTTTCTGCCATATATAAAAATAATTTTTGGTTTTGGTAAACTAGTAATCATATTAATTTTATATTCTACTTCTCTGAACTTACATTAAAAAAAAGTATAACAGTCCGGAAATGACTGTAATTTATTTTGACGCGGAGTTGCGATTGGCAACACCGCATATTCATGTGGGTCGAGACATGTGCGTCGCGCAAGACCGGCAACGACGCGTGGCCGGACCTAAAATACGGTTTCCGTTACCGTCACGAGCCCGTGTGAATCGACAAGCAGTCCTGTGTACAGTGAAGGCGCGCCACGATATATGTAGGTTATATTACTGCAACCGGCTTCAGGGATTTAATCGTGTGCACCCTAACATCTCCACTGGAGGATTAAAACACTGCGTACAAGGCTGATAGTCGATTGTATACGCTCGAGAAACACCTAACGAGCGATTTTGGGCAGAGGCCAAGCCTTTATCATCGGCATAGCTCTGTTCCTATCTGAGGCAGGTAGTCTGGGAGGTCGTTGGCGATCGAACGTCGATAGTCGTCCACGTGGTGAAGATTTGTGGGTGAAGCGGGGAGGCGGACGCACCGAGAGAGTCGCCCAGAACTTCCGAAACAGGCCATAAATTATTCAATTCTATAATTTATTTAATTCCATCATTTATTTGCGTGAATAACTACAATTTACACCTTATATTTTTTTGTCAGTAGCTTCAATTTAAATTTTATACATTTCTTGCGTGTATATTTGTGTATTGCGGCGTTTTTGTGGTGTACGTGTTTCTTGCGCCTTTGTAAAAGAGGTATTTAGTTTTCTGCAAACTTCTCGCTAATACTGTAATATTGCTTCTATCCTACTAATAATATAAATAAGTATTAAATCTTTTGCTTGTATTGCTCAATTTTTTGTCCAATTTAGAACACCCTGTATAACACCCTGTATGACTCGGTCTACGACCCCGTTTTCTGCAAACTTCGCACTAATACTGTAATAATGCTTCTCTCCCACTAATAATATAAATAACTATTAAATCTTTTGCTTGTATTACCCGACATCGTTTGAATGGAAATATTAAAGAATGTTTAGGAATACCAGGCAGACTCTGCCGCTCCTCCACGTCTCTTTTAGCATTATTTTTGCACATTCGCAGCGCGGGCTGCCGCTGCTGCATCTTGGATAATTCAAGTTCACTAAAAACGCGCGTCCTGGAGCCAACCACATGTCTAGACGTGCATCTCGGCGCATATGAAAGCCTCCTTTGCTCAACGGGGGGTGGCAGGCGACGGTAACACGATCGCGTGGGAGCGAAAACCGAGCCCACATTACGTATTCCTATAACACCGGAGCCGATGCATTTTAAATGATGCCGCCCGCGTCGGGTGGGGGGCGGCTGCACGAAGGGATTTTAATATTTACGCCAAGTGCGCGCCGCCCACGAGCACCCGCAGAGGTGAACGCCAAGGGGGCGCACATGTGTATCGCGCGGGGGCGACAGCCCGTCTCGGGGCTGTTAACGTGCATTGCCCCATTGAAGTATCGATGCTATTAAGGGCTCGCTCCGCAGTCTCGATGATAATGGCCGGCTGGGAGTGCGCAATTCCAAGTAACGGCGGAATGTTATATAATTCAGGCCCCCGAGCGAAGTGGAAATCTTATCAGTAGGTGGAAATCTTTGTTCTCATAAAAGGTATCCCCACTCTTTTAGAAGAATTAAGATTTCTATTTTTGTTTTATTGAAGGCGAAGCGGACATTACACTTAGGGGTGACAGGACCAATTTTCATTTTTCGCCACTAAACATAAAGGCATAATGTGAAAATTTCATCTGGAGCTGATACCAGTTGAAAAATGCTTTTGTGATTTTAGATTGTAAAAGTCCTGTAATTAATTAGCAGGAACAATATTCATTCTATACTTAAAATTTCATCGCTAACTTGACATTTATTTTTTTCATTTTCTAAGGTCGGCCATCTCATATAAGATCTGATCCATATTTAATATTAATTTCTATAATTAAAACGTACAACACAAAAAACCACAAATAAAGGTTCAAGACGACATGGAAAAGCATGCGAACCTACGCATTTTGGGATACGCACAATTGAGAGAAAGTTAGTAATTGGAACACATAAACTAAAGTCAATAAATAAATACAAAAGTCCGGCTTTCAATCGAATCGGTTACAATTACCAGTCACCAAACCGTTACTCTGATCGACGAAGCCTCATAGGGTTGAGTTTATTTCTCAGGGAATATAACTCATACGTAAAACAGTGACGTCATAACAATGTGGTTTCTATAGTTACGCATGTATTAATAATTGACAATGTTGATAATACCACGGTTCTCCCTCGTAAAGTTCTGTTGGATCCACAAATGCTAACAAATTTCTATGCAGTGATAACATGTCGCACTCCGGCAAGAAAGTGACATAACTCAAAAATGCAGGTTTTGAGAAATAACAAAAAAAGAAAATCGTCTTGTAAACTTATATTGCATTGTATAGGTTTCTTTTAAATTTCAGATAACAATCTGTTGCGGTAAATGTTATTATATACTATGGAAGTATATTACAAATCTGTAAATCAGTTCTTGACTATGACTATTCTTGCAATGATGAATGATGAACTAGCCTAAAAGAAGACTGACACCCTGTCCTGTGGCGGTGAAAATGCGAGTTAGAGATGTGATGTTTTTTAACATGAGGGGACACACCATACGTATTTAACACTGACATAATCTCAAAAGGGTCAGTTTTTGAGTTGTGACACTGTTCTCGCCGGGTGCGATGTATTGAATGAACATCGGCCAATTTCAAGATAATTTGGAGTCGCTAATATCACTTTGTGATCACATGCTCAGGAAATATAAATAAAGATTCGATAATAATAATTAAATAAAATATTTGCAAATTTGAAATAAAGACATTTAAATATATAACGTTCAATTCGAGTCATAAAACTGTATTTTTATTTACCTATCGCTGTATAATCTTTTAAAATTAATAAATTACACTAAATCCATATATCTGTGTTTTACTTACTAAATTACTAAAAAAATGATCCATATTACATTTCCCATAAAACGAACCCAATTCAGTTGTCACGATAATAATTTTAACAATTAAACATAACGTAAAGTGTTTACTATCACTTTATCACGAGCCAAATAAAAATTACAAATTATGAGAATTTGTAAAAAACCTGGGGTCAAACCGTGACACTCATTTTTTTTTCTAATTTTATACGTACGTACAAAAATCAGCAATCGAACTAGATAAAGCTTACAAGCGAGGTATCGCAAAGATGCCATTAAAAAACGGTTGAATACAGCACTACTCTGAAACAATAGAATGTCACGATAGTCAGTATCAGAAAAGTATGGCTTTTTCGAATATTAAGGTCTGAGGAATTCACAAGTCTGAGAACAAGTTTTCAAAAATTGTCGGTTGGAATTATTATTTAAATAGTTACATACTTTTGGGACGTGCTAGTGAAAGTTTTGTAATTAATTAAAGAGAAGTTTTATTTTTTCACAAATACAGATAATGACTCATAATTTCTGCCGGAATTAAATACCAGTTAAAAATTGATGGTGTGATGGATATTGTGAAACTTTTGTCATTATTTAAAGACCAGTTTTAATTTTTCACAAAAACATATGTATGTAGATATAATAGCATAGTGTCAAAATTACATCTAGAATATAAGAGTTAAAAATTAATGGTGTGATTGCATATTGTGAAAGTTTTGAAATTAATTAAAGAGCAATTTTCATTGTTCGCAAACACACATAATGCGTAATATCTGAAAAGGTTCAAATTTCATATGGAACTGAAAAGCAGTTGATAATTTAGGGTGTGATTGGAGATTGTGAAAGTCTTGTAATTAATTAAAGAGATTTATTTTTATTTTTCACAAACACACATAATGACATAATGCATGTATGCATGTTTACATGTTATTAATGCATGCCCACTCAGACGTATGAACTGCATGCACATGTAGCCAACGTCCATTGAATTTAGTACAATGAGCTTGAATACTGATTTTGTCCAGCTGCATTTGCAGCCCGGACCACAGTGCAGTGTGCAGCGCTTGTTAGCGTGGCATGGCCCTAGGTGAAAACTCCAGCACAGTCGATTTGTTATTGGAGAGCGACGCCGTTGGGACGCATTTATCGATCAAAGCCTGAGGGCTATTACAAACTTTCTGTATACTGAAACATTTGCAATAACACGAGTCCACGAATTCTACGAAATAGCCGCGCAGTAATAGACTCGCCTGCATTCAGATGTTTTCAGGCTGTACACATACGAAATAATGTGCGAGCAAATAGAGCCTAACTTCGGGCGGCGTCGGTCCTGGCCAAAAAATACAATAATGGCTAAATCTAACTATAGACGTTGGCTAGTCATTTCATGGAATATAATAGTAGTGATGAACAAGATCATTCCAAGTTCTTAAAATCAAAACGATTCACAGGTCTCCAATTAAGTATATATCATATTCTATAAAAAAGGTACTTACCTTACCTTACCATACCTACCCCGTCGCCGAGAAACGATCCACCACACTTGGAAAGGTCAATTTTACATGTCAGCAAATATTAAATATGTGCAAACAGTTGCTAAATAGAGTGGGAACCGTAGCTTCAAAACATCATGTAGGTATTGTTATAGAAGAGTATATCGATATAGAGTATAGATATAGAAAAATAGTTGGAAAAATCAAAAACCTAAATTTAAAAATTTTGTTAAGATTAATTCTACTCCCTACGATATATTTGTTAATTCCGCAACATTATAGTGTACGGGTATAAGTCCCTTTCCGTTGTCGTGTGTGGATATGAACATTGCCAGGTTACAAACGATACAACCACATCAAATTAATGTAGATATAAGCAGACGAAACAGTAACTTTTGTGCTCCTGCGGCGGAGACGGGAAAATTCACATCAAACTTCAATCTACAGTCATTGTAATTTTGACCTTTGTACATTTTTACTTAATAAATAATTAAATCTGTTAACTTTCACAAGTCCGTCGTAGAAAATTCAACTGTAACGCGTGTAGATATAGTCCATGTCAAATGTGTTGTCAGTTTTACAGTAAAATGCGGACCGACCCTTTTCAAAATCCACGCAAGGAGGGTCTTTGAACTATTATGAGCTTTATGGCATGAGCAGTAAAGGCGCTATTAGGTCGCATGCGGCCCAGCCGGCCCGTGAGTACTTTTATCCCCATTCCACTGCCCCTATTTTCCATTAAATTGTAATAGACATCGATTGTTGCTTCACCACTCCTCGCCTTAAAGCACATTATTGTTTAAAGCGTGTTTTCTTGCTTGCCCGCGTAGGACTGACCGCTACGAAGTTCACAAAAGAGAAGGATGGGCATAATTTTACTGCAAAAGTGACAACACATTTGACATGGACTATATAGGCCCATATCTCACTGGATGGTACTCATTCACCTTTGGTATCACACTTGTTATACAAATTACGATGTCGATCTTCTCGTACTGTTTTGTTATTAAAACGAATAATGACTCACGTTCACGAAAATTACAGGAGCAATGATATTACTTAGCCCCCATAGTGTTTAATTTACTTCGATAAACCTGTTTATATCTTTGCATTGTTAAACAGTCACAAATAAGCAATTCTTCGATCTGCAAATAAAACACCGAAATTATACAGCACTTTTCATATCTCGCACATGAAATTGGCGATGAAGCAGCAATCATCATGCACCACGGCATCGACGCGTCACGTCAGCGCAAATAGACCTTTAAATTTCACATCACGAACAGCTCGGTCAGCCGTAGCGCCGCGGCGCACGCGTGTTTATATTAAATATCGTAATTATAAATCACTCAAAGCAGGACGGCTCACGCCTCACCACCCGGCCCATCAGACCCAGCCTGTGTGTATACTGCGCGTTTTTTGAAATCTCTGAACATAAAATGTTCGGTTATGCAACCGAAATTACTAGCGCTTGAAAATTGATAATTTCAGATATCAAAATTGTTAACAGAAAATTTATTCAACGCAAGAAAGTATTCAAATATTTAAATTCAAAAGGTATCGGGCTGGTATTGTGGGCACGGATTGTGAGAAATTTATTTTCAGTGCATTATCCTGACAGACGAATTTCATCAATCGGAACAATTTCTAATAGAATCGCAAAATTTAATAGTACATGATGCATCGCCATTGCTTATTATAAAATAACTTAAGAGATGCCACATTTTATCTGAAGAAACTATATTAAATGTATTATGTTATGCCGAAGAAGAACCAATATCTTCCGCTTCACAAATGAGTTACTATTTCGGGATTAACGGTTGATGATTGTTGATTGAACGTGATTGATGGGATTTGGTGTCTCAGTTGAAATTAGCGTGCTTCACGCCTTTGCATGAGCATTGAATTTTAGCAATGCAATTGATTCTGTCGTTTTAAAACTTTCATGGCTCATCGCTTTGGAATATATGGTTCAACTTTACATGTACGTATGTTTAGGCCATTAATGGCCACTTGCACCACAGTAAACAAGTAAGGCTTAAACACAACTTAAAATGTGAGCAAGGCTTAAGTCAGAAATTCGCTTGCACCGCATTTTATGCACGTGTCAAGTAAGGCTTAATGTAAGTGGTCAAGAGCGGCCGCTTAAACCAATCTTAAAATTTACGACGCCGAACATAACCTTATAATTATTCCGTTAACTGTCACGACATATGTTCATTTGAGAAACACTTTTGCAATATCTCTTGAAAATGTAATTAATCGTGATGATGCATGTGAGCTAATGTGGCTCATTCGAAATCAGCTCGATTTCGATAAAAGGTGGACTTGGTGGTTCTACCCCATAGCCCTTCAAATACATCGTAAATACTGTGACAAATATTTAGCAAGCATTTTACCTCCCAATCTGAGCTATAGCAGCGGATTTATTTTACCTTTTTGGAATGAACTCCGTGCAGTGCAATAATCTCAATATTCGTCTTAAGGCCTCGACTAACGAAACGAGCGGTGAGCGGCTGCGGCGATCAGCGAGCGACACAATCCGTTCTGTTTACGATTCCACCAGTGGTGGTGGACCAGATTTTAATGCAGCTTGCTGGAAAAACTTGACGCTTTGCACTTGCTGCTTACTGCTTCTCCTAGACAATTATATTCTCCGCCCGCCGCACACCGGTCACCGCTCAAATAGTGCCAGAGGCCTAATAACCTAACAATTTTGTATATACGCACTGACAGATCGACACTAAAAATCGCAATGTCACCAACATACCAAACGAATATTCTACCAGATTTCGCGACGTTGCCACACGAAGCAAGACTTGGGGCGTGCTTAGTAAAGCAATCTGCGGTGCAAGTCCCTTCCCTTTAAGCATTAGTTTAAATATAAGCCCGGCTTTGTAAAGTAAGGCTTTGCGAAAAAATGGTGCAATTGGCCATAAATCGTTCAGTGGCTTCATGTATAAGTATCAGATATGATTGTACATGCTTTATAGGTTATGTATATATAAATATTAAAAATTTCATTTCATACAGCAGTACCGTACCAAAGCATTGGCATTTGGATAATATCCTAGAGCACAGAGGATACATTATAAAAAAATTAACTAAAATGGGCGCTATATATTTTATATACTTATTACTATATAACTTTGACAGTGCCGGAATAACTAAAATATTGAATAAATGGTGACTTATGTTTCGGCGGGTTTCATTTGAAACGTATAGCAGATGTATGAGACAATTCCTGTCTAATTTTATTTAAAAGTTTTAGTTCGATAGAGCTAATCCAGTATTATATTTATTTCTTCAAAAAACATTCCTTTAGAATGTATCACGAGCCATCTCTCGTGATTTCTACTATAGCTTATGTTCGGAGATATAAAAAACGCGCGGTATATTCCCCTGGGAATATAACTCATACCTAAAATAGTGACGTCATAACAATGCGGTTTATATAGTTAAGAATGTATTAATAACTGATAATGCTGAAAATACAACGGTTGTATTTTCACGATAATAACACGAACAAATGCCGGTCACTGTTAAAATTTCGAGTCCCACACAGATCGCAGCGACGACTGTTGTGATGGTGTTATTTATCGGTTGCGCCCTCAAACAATCTAGTCGGCCTGTAATAAAAACATAACTCGAAATGTCAGTGTGTCTCAAGTACAAGTAACATAGTAAAATGTAGTAATAAATGTGGTTTGCAGTTTGAAAGATAAAGTGATCTAAATAAATATAGGTATTTAAACTGTATATTTAGCTTCTTGTTTATTCTGCTTTACAAGATGACTCAATCAATTCATTATATTCACTTCCTAAATATAATTCCTGGTGTTCTCAAAAAGTGACAATGATTTTAAAAATACAACTAATTTCAACCCTAATCTTTGGAAAATGCATTTCATGGCTCGGTGCATTTTCGGTGTTGGGGTTGACATTCGTTGTATTTATAAAATCATTATCGATAATGAGAATACCACTCGTTATATTATCCCTGGGAATACAACTCATACCTAAAGTAGTAACAGTATAACAATGCGGTTTCTATAGTTACGCATGCATTAATAAGTGATAATACTGTAAATACCACTAGTTGTATTTTTAGTAGTAATACCACATATGTATTAAAAATTATCGATAACAAATTTGCACGATTTTGACACTGAAATCGTGTTGCTTGGAAACCTTGCTTGGTTTCCTAAAGCAACACGATTGAATTGGAAGAAGAGTGCAAATTTTTAATGCTTAAGTGGTATTCGATTATATTATTTCATGAAACTATTTATGATAACATACGGCAATGAACTATTTATTTTGATAAATATTAAAGTTAAATGTACAATTGGTACAATCATTGAAAGTCGCATATTCATTTGATAAAGATGTAGTTGCAGGATTACTCTCGTTTCTTAAATTTGTTACAATTTTTATTTTATTTTGTGACTTTGACAATTGCAAATATGGCTTGGCAGCCATTCGGTATATTTAGCTTCTTGTTTATTCTGCTTTACGAGATGACTCAATCAATTCATTATATTTAGGAAGGAAAATCGAAATCCTCAAAATTAAGATGTTCTGAAAAGAATTTTTCTCACAATGAACATTTTTTTCTAGGAATAATAACTGTAAGTGATTTATCTAGAAATTATGAATAATCTACACGCTATAATATCGTAATGATTTTCATGGAAATTTGGAAATTCTGCACATGCTTATATCGATGCCGGAAGCTTTACTGTAGTCGTATTATTTTTTTATATTACCAGGGGTAATATAATAAGTGTTGTCATTATCGATAATGATTTTACTACTACTACTACAACTTACTTCGAATTTCAACCCTAACGACGAAAATTTACCGAGCCCGAAGGGAGTTTTCCAAAGATTGGGGTTGAAATGAGTAGTATTTTTTAAATAATTATAGAATTATTATTCGGTAATGAAATTTACCGACCCCTTCGGGCTAAATTTCGTCATTAGGGTTAAAATTCGACGTTTTTTTCAGCAACATCTTAATTTTGAGGATTTCGATTTTCTTGATTTAATGTTTAAATAAAATTGAAAGCTTGAAGGCGAAAGACCCTGGCCATCTAGTGTGTTTCTGAGACGAGAGATGGCGAGTCGAAAGGCCAAAATTTATATAATAAAAAAATAATAAAACCTATTTCAATTCAGAAAAAAAATGTTTATTTGATGGAACTTTGGCATATTTGAAAATTTGCTGAATGTTGCTGTACACATGTTTGTTGCTGAAACTAATCCACCGATTTTAAAAATTAATATACCTACTGTTGTATTGTAAATTAGGTAAGTTTTCAAATGAGCTATCACTCGACCCCTACTCCAATTTAAAAAAAATAGTTTACCTTCCCTGTAACCAGGGGGTTAAGCAATTGAAGATTATTTGCCTGCCAAAAGTTATCCCCCTTGAATTAAAACTTGACGTTTTTCAGCGATTTCGTGAAAAAAAAACCTGGATATTTAGGATGTTACCTTTCTCCCGGGACACCCCTGTATAGATATGTTTATTATGTAACTGTTCTTTATATATAGTAGTTTTATTAATTTGGTTGGTATACGCCGTTGTACGATACATGTATAGATTTGTGATGTATCCGCTGAAAATTTAATAAATTACAATTTATTTCTGCTGGCATCCATCGGCACTCCCAGAAAGCAGCCCAGTTTATAACTTATCATCACCCAAATGTCCCTATTGTTTAGGGGAAAAGCAGAAATTGATGCATTTCCCATCATAAGATTTTTATAACTGATAATGCGTTTTGCTCAGGAAAATGTGTAGTATGTTTTGTATACTTTGGGTTTTTGTTTTGATTTTGTCTGTATGGTCAGTGCCTTTAGCCTGAAGTAGTACGTTTTAAATTCAACTTTAACATTCTCCAGCTTATATCGTTAAATGTTATGGGCCCTACCTGTATAAGAGTGGTATAAAATAATTTATGATGGCCCTCATAGAGTACTATATCTCATCTAATACTCCATTCCAGCGTTTACCGCTGGACTGTGCAACTGTGGTCGCAATCAGTTTAGTTGGACCAGTTTAGTTGCCTGATAATAAAAAACATATTTTTTTAAATCGCACGCTATATTTTGAGTTTGCGCATCAGACCTAAAATTAGGGAGTTTTGGTGAAAATATATACATTTAAAGTTTTACAAACACTGTTGTATTAAAAATATACAAAAATATTATTTTTTTGCTAATTTGTTCTGTTAATATTCTGTTCTGTTATTAATTATGGTGTAAGGACCTAATCCATACTTAATATTAAACTCTATAATTGGATGCCGGATAATTCATGCCGTCGGCACGCGTGGATACAGATCAAGCTGCGCCCGGGCTAGGTCATATCTCGGGGCGCGTGATATTATGCTGACTACTTGTAATTTTTTTACTTCACTATACATAAGCGAGCAATATGCGTAATTCGATTACTCAAGTGAGATTCCGTCATTTTTCGGCGAAAACAGCGGTATCGGGGTGACGAGTGTAAATTAGGGGAACCTATAAATTCGCGTGCTAAAATTTATAAAATTTAGTAAGAACTTCCAGTCGAGACGCCGCAGAACGTTACTCTGCTCTACAAAGACTCACATTTTGAGCATTAATTTCTTGGGTATCTATGTATACCTCATTAACCAATTCTAAAGCCAATTAATTCCATACTAATAATGTAACCTATCTAGTGACGTTGCAGCGCCGTGTCGCTTGCGATGGAACAACATTTATAAAGGTAGAAATGAGGGTTCCTATCGCCGAATACTGCGTAGTGGATCGAATTAACTGCATTTTATACCTCGTCCTGACAATATTCTCGTACTGACCGGTGAATATTGTTAAATTCATTCCTTTTCCTTCGTCGCAAAACATTTGATAATGGTCGTTGTGTAATTATTAATTGACAACGTATTCTAGGTATAGTTGTTGTGTAATTGTTATTTGACAACGTATTCAAAGTAAATTGTCGAGTCAGGGTTAAAAGTAATTTCGGTCACATCATGGGGCTAAATCTATCACGATAAATAATTTAATGATATTTTTGGCAATTCAATTTCATAAATAATATTGTTCACCGCTGCGATATTCAAGTAACATCAGCATTAAGAATGAATCAACTAAATGTGTGCATGTGTTTAAGTAGTTAGAAAATTAGAAGTAGAATATAACTTTATCATACTAAACTATAATCAACGATTAAACGACCTTCTCGGCACAATTACAAAATTTTGGTACATGAAGTCGCTACTATCAATTTGTAATTCCCACAGTAGTATTATAATTAACTCTTAACTCAGTTTTCAAAATTAAGTAAATCATTCAAAGTCAAAGAATATAATAAAGATTCGATAATTATTAAATTAAATCTATTCCAAATTTTGAATAAATGTAATTACTTGGCTGTATGGCTGTGGTATGTTGTGTGCTTCCTCAACTTTTATAAGTTGTGGAAGTGCATAATGTGCCGCAGCTGTGGAACCAATATGTTACTTAAAATGAGAATCATTAAACCAATATAATAAAATAAAGAACATCCAATTTGAGTAACAAAACTGTCTTTTATTTACCTGTCGCTTGCATAATCTTTTGAAATGAATAAATCTCATCAAATCCATATATTTGTGTTTTACTTACTAGAAAAAATTACTAACAAACACATCACCCATAAAATGAACCAAATTAAGTTGTCACGATAATGATTTCTAAATCAAACATTACGTAAATTACTACCACTAAATCATGAGCCAAACAATATTTCAATTTATGACAATTTGTAAATGACGAGCCAAACAAATATTGCAAGTTATGAGAATTTGTACAATACCTGGGTTCGAACCGTTACAATGGTAATATCAACAACTACATGTTTTGAAATACTTGATATATTTTATTCTGAGCATACTTATTTTACAGTTATTTTATTGTATTTAAAAACGGCAAAGAATATAATAAAAAACCCAAGAAATAAAATGGAATAAAAAATGCAGATGGGGAAAATTGAACAAAAACGTGTATTACACTCGCAGGTTAAAATACACTTTTAATTCTCGGACACTAGTTAAACATTTATTATAAGCGCTCGTCAAATAAAAATAAACTATTGGCAATATGTTTTATTCATATTTACGATCTCTTGTACCAAATTGGACATAGTGTTTCGAAACTGAAAACCATTGCAAATAAAATTCAAATTAGGAAATGTTTATTTCCTTTTTTTCCATCATTATTAACATTTTCCTGTGAGGAAAATTTAGTTTGAAAAACACATTCAAAATGTCTATTATTAACATGGAAGTTCATTTATTTTCCATCAATAATTGCACGATGAAAACGCAGGAAAATAGTCTATTAAAGTGAAAAAAGAAGACCATCTTCGTTATCAATTATTTCACGCTGAGATAATTTATTCATTATCCACGTCTCTTGTGCATCCGACGCTTAGAAAACTAATTCGTAATCAATGGAAATTAAGAGCTCCCAAAGAAGCCCCGGATCCTGATTTACGTGGGGCCGGGCCGGGATCCTGGCGATAAGTTGCCTCCCGTGGGGAACGGGACGCGCTGCTGGGATGATTTCGGGAATGCAATAATAAAAGGGGGGAACTATTCGCGGCGCCGTGAAAATCCGCTGAGACATAATCCCGAAGCGGGATGGGGCCTTGAAATTCCGATAACATTTTTCATAAGATAAATTCTGTATTCCGGGCCGAAACTAAATTAAAACCGGATCGATTACCGGGAAGATGTCCCCGGCGTGATATATCGTCCCGGTTCAGGACGCGCCGCGAATTTATATCTGGCGCACAATGCGTCGGGACGGTGCCGATGGAAAGTCGGGACTCTGGCCGTGAAAGGGATAACTGGGAAATATTGACATACCGCATAAAAACAATTGAAATAAAACCTCGAACACCTCATTTTTTTTCTTTGATAAAAATACACATTTTTGCATGGCTATTTTTAACCATCATTTGTTTTTGAGTAATGACCTCATCCATTGTTTTGATGATTGCTGAGATTAAAAAAAAAATTGAAATTTTGCAAAATCTTATTTATTTTTTCCTGTTACTGAAGAGATATTAAAAAAATATAAATACATCTACATTGCCACCTTTTCTTCATTACCGCTTCATCTACAACATGGGAATTTTATATTTTGGATCAGACGTTTCGTGTGAGTGCAACCGTCATTAAGTTTAAATTTTTAAATACGGACTTGCAATTTTTATTTTATTTTGAGTTATACTCGTCTATACTGTTACAATGATGTGTAACACTTGAGGTTTTAAGAACGTTTTAAGGTGATTCCTACCGCGCGCGTAGTAATGAAAATTGTCAAGTCGTCTAGCGCGTTTATTTTTCAATAGATTTTCATAATTATTTTTTTATAATGTGGTAAAAAGTTGAAATAACGGATAAGTAAACTTATATTTCCACTAAATTAATTACAATAGTGGCAAAAAAACTTCAAATATGGGTGATAATGTAAATTTCGGTCTTTTTTGTTTACATTTTATTGTTAGTTACGATTATATATATATGACTATATAAGTTTGCACAAGTGTTATTTGAACTTTTTAGCACGTTATAAAAAAATAATTATGAAAATCTATTGAGACATAAGGGCCCACCACGAGCGGGCGATTTACGGAAAACAGAAATTTACAAAAACCCGTAAATCGCCCGCTCGTCGTGGGCCCTTATGTCTCAATAGATTTTCATAATTATTTTTTTTATAACGTGCTAAAAAGTTCAAATAACACTTGTGCAAACCTATATAGTCATATACAGGGTTCGTCATTTCAGCTCCCGTCTTCAATAGCTCATTTACTGATTGAGTTAAGATTTTGATATTTTGCCGACTTCAGTTGCTTTCTAGGGTGTATTTCAGGAAAATATTTTTGATTATACAGGGTGTCCCAAAAAAGTGTGACGTCATCATGATGTATATTTTTAGATTGCATGGTATAATTTTTGTTACTTATTTGGGTGCCTCTTATAGATGCCTACATACCTGTAACATTTGATTGAAATCGGTTTAGTGACATTAGCACAAAAAAATAAAAGCTGAAAAAAATCAGTTTTGCACCATTGGTTAAGAAAATTAATAAGGGATAAAAATAGTGCCTCGTTAATAAAACCATACAAGGTACTCATTAAATAAGGTCTGACAGTTGCGTTAACCAAGTTTTATTGATATGCATTATACAGAGTGTCCAAAATTTAGTGTCAAACTTTTCAAACTTTAAAGCACTTTATTTTTTTAATTTTTAATAGGAACCCCAGTATATTTTTATGTAATTCCATGCGGAATTAAAAGACACAGATTTTTCCTAATTACAACCCTATCTCAATTCTTAACACATTCAAAGATATTTGCAGAAAACTCGTGTTATCAACAATTCCAATGGCCATTTTAATTAATTAAAATCGAAGGTGGGTTTGAAAAACAATTTATTGACATTAAAGTTTAACAAAGTGACAAGAGCCATTGTTGACTGTAGTAATATAAAAGTTTAAAACTTTTTTAGCTAAGGTCTTTATACCCAAGATACCAAAATTACGTTTTTCATGGAAAATGTGATTTTCATAATATGACAAATATTATGACCTATATTGACAAATGTGGTTATGACTTTCATATTCGCATTTCAAAATATTACATTCAACCAGTTACGAAGAGTGGCAATGTCATGTCATACTCGTCTTCGTTTGTGCCTTCAAGAGGGCGGAAGACATATAGAACATAAGTTCTAGCAATTAATTAATTTTAGACATGCACAGTTATTTTATGTTTTTTTTAAAATTTTATTACTAAAACTATTTTTTATACACTTACTACTTTTACGATGTGTAATAGGTTTAGACAAAGATCTGTGAAACCTTTAATACTTTCGAGATATTAATTGTAACTACAAAACATGTTATGTCAATAAATTGTTTTTCAAAGTCACCTTCGAGTTTTATTCATTAAAATGGCTATTGGAATAGTTGATAAATCGAGTTTTCTGCACATAACTTTTAATGTGTTAGGAATTGCGATAGAGTTCTAATTAAGAAAAATGTTTATCTTTTAATTCCACATGGAATGACATAAAAATATACCGGGGCTCCAATTTAAAATAAGAAAAATAAAGTGCTTTAAAGTTTGAAAAGTTTGACACTAAATTTTGGACACTCTGTATAATGCATATCAATAAAACATGGTTAACGCAACTATTAGACCTTATTTAATGAGTACCTTGTATGGTTTTATTAACAAGGCATACTTTTAACTCTTATTGATTTTCTTAACCAATGGTGCAAAACTGATTTTTTCAGTTTTTATTTTTTTGTGCTAAAATCACACAACCGATTTTAATAAAATTTGATAGGTATGTAGGCATCCATAAAGGGCACCCAAATAAGCAACAAAAAATATACCATGCAATCTAAAAATACACATCATCATGACGTCAAACATTTTTGGGACACCCTGTATAATCAAAAATATTTTCCTAAAATACGCCACAGGATGCAAGTAAAGTCTGCACAATATCAAAATCCTAACTCAATTAGTATCTGAGCTACATAAGACGGAAGGTGAAATGACGAACCCTGTATATTATCCAGTGATTGGAGCCGGTAGTCCAGAAAACTACCGCGGTAGCCGTAGCGTTACTTCCCTATAAAAGTACCGCGGTACGGTATTCGGTACATTTGTGAATAAGTACCGCGGTAGCGGTAGTCGGTTACCGCGAAATCGGTAGCGGTAGTTTTGCGGTAGGTTTCATTCGATTTTTTTGTCATTTCTTTTAATTAATGTTATCTCTTAATCTATTTTATTTTAACTATATTATTGGGAAGTTTTTTTGCAACATTCGATCTTCAATGAACCAAATAATTCATAATGATTTACTGGCTAACTGTGGCGAAAAGCGGTGGAAGAATTTTATGGGAGTACACGTATCGTGACAAATCCACAAACATTTAAAATTACCCTTTATGCATTATAAAACCATTAAGTTACTACCTGTTCGACGATCTTTCGTTAGCCGGCCGACCGGAATCGACGTAAATGCTACGTATCGCCACAATGAAGTAGTAAAGTAACAAGTAACCATGACGCATTTTCCTTCAATTGGAAAAGACGGGCGTACTACAAAGGTAAAAACCTGTACGGGAACCGTACTTTTGTGAAATTACGGTGGTATTTTAGGTTAATTTACAACCCCTCTAATCCTGTTATTGAAAAATAATCCCAACCCTCATTAAGACATTTATTGCACTTTGGTCTTCTAGGTATCTATCTGCATAAGATAATCGCATTGTTTTCCTGAGAAATATCTTCGAAAACGAAAACATTTGGAAAAAACTACCGGTACGGTAGTCTGTACTTTAAAAAAAAAGTACCGCGGTACGGTAATCGGTAGTCAAAAAAGTACCGCGGTACTTCTACCGCGGTAGTTCCAATGACTGATATCGTAACTATCCATAAAATGTAAACAAAAAAGACAGAAATTTACATTATCATCCATATTTGGATTGTTTTGCCGCTATTGTAATTAATTTAGTGGCAATGTAAGTTTACTCGTCAGTTAATTCAACTTTTTAACACATTATAAAAAATAATTATGAAAATCTATTGAAAAATAAGGGCGCAGAACGACTTGGCGATTGTCGTGTTTTGCACAATTTTCATTACTACGCGCGCGGTAGGAATCACCTTAATATGAAAGTAAATCAAAATTTACAATTAGCACTAAACCGGATTTAAAAAATAAAATTATAAACTAGAGTGTCATGAAAACAGTTTAAAATCGGAAGCATTATTATAAACGTTAAATTGCATCTTATGCAACACTAAGTTTTTAACAAGAAATACATACATTTACGTTTACAAATCATTTAATACTAAATTATTACTAAATAGAATTTTACAATTGAATACGAATTTTAGGTGTTATATACTCTGACTTTTCTAAACTGGCATTCACGTCATCAAAATAATAATCATAATAATGATGACACATTTTTACAAGCTTGCCAGCTGTCCTGGGTATTTAAATATGGCTGCAATCAGCTGTTGCGCCGGTGCAATCTTGTGCGAGAGTGCGCGGTTCGTATCAAATTCGTCGACTTCTGTGCCGTTTATCGTACAGATATCAATCTTGTGGTTATGGTTTAACATCTACAATGGCAAAATATGCATTGTAATAATCGATCAAATGTAACAAGTTAGACGTCAAATAAGTTTGGTTATACACACATGTATGAGCATGTGTTAGTGAAAAAGATGTGGCATCGTCGCCGAAAAAATATCACGGCTGCCAACATAACATGATTTATTACATGATTGGCAGGCGAAAATTGTGGCCGCGGTTAATACACCGATTGCCTATTTATAACCACCGGTGATCAGTGTTATGTAACAAATTATCCTCAGATTAATTTCTGTTCTTAAACTATTGTTATGCATATTCTCGAAAACAATCACGTTGGTACGAAAAAACCTCATCGCACAGCTGTTTGATGACGTGAACGCCAGTTTAGAAAAATCAGAGTATAATAATGAATAATAATTTTATAATAAATGTTCAAATACGAGGGCGGTTTGACGGAAGAGTGACTTTAATGAAAACGTTATTTTTCTGTTAATTATATTTTATTCTTCAACATAACACCCTTTCAACTGTACACACTTAGCCAAGCGAGTTTACAGTTTATTTAAACCTTCCAAAAAGTAATCTTTCGGAAAGTCTTCAAAATATGGATTTGTCTCATTTATCACCTCTTCATTTGTCTGAAATCTTTTTCCACCAGCCATTTTCTAAAATTTAGAAATAAGAAGAAATCGCTGGGAGACAGATCTGCCGAATATGGCGGATAAGGCAGTAATTTGCAATGCAATTCAGCCAATTTAGTGGTAAGCAATTGCAGACGAATGAGAGGGCGCATTATCGTGATGCAACAACACTTTTTCTTCATCAAATGAGGTCGTTGTTTTTCTAGTTCGGCATCAAAACGTGTCAGCATAATACTGATCAGTTATCGTTTTTCCTTTTTGTAAACAATTAATAAAGATTACACCTTTTTAATCCCAAAAAACTGTGGCCATGACCTTATTGGCTGAAAAAAGTGTTTTTGCCTTCTTGGGAGCATGTTCGCATGGAGAAATCCATTCTTTAGACTGTATTTTTGTTTCTGGAGTATAATGATGTATCCAAGTTTCATCTACTGTGACATATCGACGAAAAAATTCCTTTGAATTACTTTGAAGACGGCCAAACATTCTTCTGAATTCTTAATGCGAGCGCGCATTAGATCATCATTAAGCAAATGCGGCAACCATCTCGCGGATAGCTTTTTCTTATTGAAACGTTCATGCAAGATATTGTATACCCGTTCGGTTGAGATGTTTATTTTATTAGCTATCTCACGAACTTTTTTCGACGATCGCCAATTACAAGGCCATGGAGTTTATCAACCATTTCTGGAGTAGTTACAGAAAATGGTGGTCCCGGACGATCTGCATCAACCATGCTCATATAGCCACTTTTTTTAAAAGCAGAAACCACTTACAAATCATTCCATGGTACGGAGCAGATTCTGGATAATATTTACGTAGCTTTTCCTTGGTTTCTTTAAATGTTTTTTCACGCAGAAAATAATGTTTAATCAACACTCGAAATTAGTTTTTCTTCATATTTACATAACAACGAAAACAGTTTTCTTCAAATAAGTATAAAACATAATCTATCCGTCAGATTGGTGCCAATTTTTGACAGTAGACCTCCGAAAGACCGCAGGAGCTAGCAACATAATCATTGTAGCGAAAGTGTTACCAACCTTTGAAAAGTTACTCTTCCGAAAAGTCCGTCAAACCGCCCTCGTATATTGCCCTTCTCGCTAATGCAAAAGGCTGTTCTGCGTCCAATATTATTCACTGCATTGCACATCATTGTAATACTATAGACGAGTATAACTTAAAATAAAAATAAAAATTGCAGGTCCGTATTTAAAAATTTAAACTTGATGACGGTTGCACTCACACGAAACGTCTGATCCAAAATCTAAAATCCCCATGTTGTAGATGTAGAAAAAGTGGCAATGAAGATGTATTTATATTTTTTTTATATCTCTTCAAGTAACGACAGGATAAAATAAATAAGATTTTGCAAATTTTTTTAATTATCTTTATTGAATATTGTTCCCCATATGATTACGCAACTTTGCCCCAATTTAACCGACTTCGTATCTCTTACCGTTTCCGATATCCCCATAGTAGTAATTGAAATTGAATAACCCTGTATACACAGGGTGGAAACCTTAACCGAAATAATTTCGGTATTTATGAAATGTGGATTTCCAGAAAAAAAAACCTCGGACCGGTTGATTTTTGTCTTCAATTGTGCACTTTTTTTAAAGCTTTAAAATGAAGCTTTTTAATTATTTAAAATCGCAAGGTGGGGGTGCCATTTGTATTTTTAAAGTGGTTGTGGCTAAGGAGGAGGGGGTGAGGGGGTGACACTTAAAATTTATTTGACGTTGTTTTTAAATTTGCCCCTTCAAAAATAAATCGACATGTTTTTTTGTTTTATCAAGTTAGCTTGCATTCTAAAGTTATTGAGACTGCCTTGTTTTGAAATGTACACCTGGTATATATCCGGACCGGGTTTCACGGCGCGTTTGCGTGGCATAATAACGCTTATACGGGAGCCTCGGAAATATTTTGTTTCAGACCGATGACAGTAAAACTTGTGGATAATAAAACGCTTATTCACTTATATTTTATATTTGAATGAAAACAAATACTGAAATTTAAGTTTTAAATTGAAATATTAGAGAAAAAATATTTGAAAAGCTGAAAACCCAATGTTTCAAAATTTAGCGTCTTTAGAACGTCTTTTTGCTATTGTTATGCGTATTGATGTATAATTTTGTTTACCATGGATTGCAGATGCATGAATTATGTTTTGTCTTCTTCGTACACACAGAGAATACTTTTTATTGATTTTAAAAACGAACAAAAAATAAATATACAAGGATGTGAACGCCATCATTTGAACACACTTATGTACACACACACACATATGTGGAGTATGTGTAACATCATTTAATACAAGGGTCTGCCCTTATAACAATTTTACTGAATAGAATAAATTTGTATTATTATATCCACCTCTGAGTCGTAATTACGCCTTTGCGAAAGGAGAGTACATGAACGCTGCACTTGCGATTTAGTGTTTTACACTCGATCACGGATTTTACACCGAATTTGAGCCAAATGCCCCGTGCATTAATTGCACTATTCCGCTGCATAAATTCCTGAGCTCCGTTATTCTGAAACGGCGGGAATAATTGATTCGGGTTTCCTCGAGCAGTAAATCAGTTTCATTTGGGATTAAATGAGGGCTGCATTAATCCACGTTCAAGCTACAATCGAGCGATAATTAATGTAAACGTGCGATTATAACATATCTTATTGAGAATTGGAACTGGAGCTGGCAATCATGTGTCCTGTTAGATCGAACAGAATGTGGAGCATATGAAATTCATGCAGCAAGATGTGTGTATTACTGAATATTCCTCAAATTTTCAGAAAAATGCACACACATTTATGAAAATGCAAAAGTTAATAAAAAAATGTACGGGGTGTTTGCTGAAGTTGTTTCGTACTTTTATATCCCCATAATATAAATACATGGTAAAACAAAAAAATGAAAATCTACTTACAGTACCATCTAGGCCCTTTAAAATTTGCCCAATATGGCCCATATGATTTTTTTTTTGTTTCGTTTCTATCGCTGACTCGATATCCAAATTTAAGGATCGCCTTTAGCATATATCCTGTATAATCAAACTAAAAAAAATCTAAAACACCAAATATTTTTGTATTTAGCAATATGACATAAAATATTTATTATGTTCATTTTTGATTATAATTGTACTTATTGTAAAAAAAATAATTCTGAACATATTCTAGTGTTCATTTATCTTTCAAAAAAATATGAAAAGATGAATAGTTTGAAATGAAAACAAAATTCTTTGAAAACGTTCTGGAACTTCACGAGCAGTGAAAATTAGTTGGTAAAACTGGCAACTTTTAGCTCGCATTTACGCTGTTCAAATTAAGAACTGAATGTTTTCATGTTATATAAGAATTTCTGTATATATATTTATGAGATAAAAAAATATATATAACTTTTCTGCTTGGATACGCAAAGCAGTGAAATCGCGTGGGTCAGTTACTTTTTCCTCATTACCCGGAATCATATTCGCCCGGAAGTTTCCGGCCGTTAAACTCTGGGATTTAGCCCGCGGACCGGATATGAAAGCGGGGACGGCCGTAACGTTATTTTTCCCCCCAGAACCGCCGCTTTTTCCACTGCGTGCGCCCAATTTAACCCAGATATTTGTATTGTTTGCAGCACTCGCCGCTGGCAATTAGTTCTGCTGGAAAATTGGGCGCTATTCAGAAACTTCCGGGTTATGAAAAAAGTTCCCGATATTGACACCGACTTTTTCTTTCTGCTTCCAGGTGACATCACACAGAAAGGATATGAGAAGAAGCGGACGAGACTACTCTCCCCATACGTGCCTAAACAAAACTCCAGTAAGTTTGAGACCGCCGGAAGGCGGTGTGTATTGTGCGTGTAATATTAAGTTATTATCCCCCCACTGTGCCAGGAATCTTCTTGTTAATTAATAATTATCCCCCGGGTGATTAATCGGTAGGCCCGGGATTATTCTATTTTGTGGGGGCGTTTCTTTCCAATGTCCGCCGCACTTAAATTGCCTCCTTCGCTGTTGTTTGTTTTACGCTTCTGTGTCGCGCACAAAGGACCGCAGACCCTCTTCCGGTCGCCATTATCATCCCAACCCTAGCCCTCAGGGATGTGCATTTCACTTCTTCCTTTTGTATAAATATCGGGAGGCGAGTGAGGAGCCTGCGAAATTGCCAATATATATATATATATATATATATATATATATATATAAATATATCGCAAAAAAACCCACACCCACCCACTCCCAGTATAGCCAAGCAAAGCAAACCAACCCCAGTGTATGCCGTTGCAAATATTTGATCGAACTTCTCGTCTGCTGCTATGACTTGATTAACCTTCTACTTCCGTAACTATAATAATGTCTCCTGGTTTTGGAGGAGTCGGGTTTATTTCTTCTCTTCTTCTGCTACCACTCCTAGAATAATATGTATTTTCTTGGAAGAGATTTATGTCTTCGCATTGTTAAGCAACAAAAATATATAAAACATTTCAACAGATAATGTTCTCTGCCTCAAGTCATCTTCTATTTGTTAAGGATAAAATACCAGAAGAATATAGTGTTAATATAAAGATAATACAGAGAATGGTTTGTAAACATTTTAGTCTTTAAGTTCGAAAAATATTGATTGCTTTTTTTGTCTATATTTTTTATGCAAAGTTTGTATTAAGGATTTTTATTCAACATTCATTTTTTTTAAGTATTGTTATCACACGGTACGTACGTGTAGAGCATAAGGTGTAGAACAAATTCTTCAAAATTAAAACATTTTGTTTAATTCTTCTGATTGGACTATTAAAAAAAATACTCAATTTTGTATCAATTCAATTTCCGACTATAATATGTTTTCAAGTAGTCATACACATTTTCCAATGGAAACCCATATTTTTTTTCTTAATTTTTACTGACCCTTTAATTATCAAAATTATAACTTGGAAGAATATTTTCTTGTAAAGTAAGGTACATTAAAAATTAAACATACATTTTTAATGTTAATAATGAATATTACAAAAACTTTGATGCTAGATAAATAATATTGTTATGTTGGTTAGTGGGATCTCCATCCTGATATTTAGGTGTATAGTTTGCGGGCTTACTGCACTTCCAGGTTAAATTAAACAATGTTCACTTAGAATAATTTCGGCTTGGTAGACGTCTTCATCATAAAATAGTCATAAATCTACTCGGGTCTATATTTTAAACAAATTTATTTAGTATCCTGACTTTCATGTTTGTTCCAATTAGAAGTTTAATTTTTTTAAATCGAATATTTTATTGTCTCATTCGTTTATGTTTTGCTGTGTTATATTGATATCGCGATGATTACATTTGCAATGGATTACTTATACAGGGTGTCCCAAAAGTAAGAAATAAGTTCATTATATTCGAATTGAAAAATATTAGAAAAGATTCCTCGGACAGGCCGATTTCTAATTTAAAAAATCGGGGAGAATTTTCAGGAAACAAATCGGGAGAATTGTACTTAAAATAGAAGAGTTTTAACGAATTATGATTTTTTTTTCAAAAACTATAAAATGTATTGCGTAACAAATTAGGATAATTGTATAATGTTACATCAATATTAAATATTTAAAATGAATTATGATTTAAAAAAATAATAGTTAAATCGAGGAACATTTTAGTTAAAACTTGAAGGAATTGCAAGAGAGTATTTCTAGTAATGGCACATCACTCTTGTGTGAGATTTGTTCGATTCGATCCCACATCAAGAATTGTAAGATTGTCTGTTATTAAATATGATTTTTGTAAACTTATTTATACTGTATTTTGAAAACAAAGCCGTTGACACCCTATGTTTATATGAACTTTTTTTATATTAGAATTAAATTAAGAAATATCCCCTTTAAGTTTGTTTACGTACTTAATTAGCATCCTGTATTATTAATAGTGATGGTTTGGGGGGGGGGGGGCTCAGCATCTGCCCCCCCCATGCTAATTAAGTACGTAAACAAACTTAAATGGGATATTTCTTGATCAATTCTAATAAAAAATAAATCATAAAACTTCATGTGTATGTGTATTAAAAACAGGTATGCCAAAGTCACTCTTGGTATAATTCGTGCAGGTAGGGAGTTTTACGCGCTACCATGCCGAAACTCGTCGAAGTATATATTTTTTAAATTAAGCTGAAAGGGCACAAACCCGAATTTCATACTACGTAAATAAGTTTCTTTACCTTTGGATGAAAATTTTCTTACATGCGATGTTTACATTTTTATGATGTAATTTTTGAGATCTGTCAATATCAGGAAAAACAGTCTACGATTTATTACTTAAATACAAATGATTGTCATTTTGACGATCTGTCAAAATCAAGATTAATAGTGTATAACTCATTACTTAGAAACATGTGATTGTCAGAAATTCAATGTTATGAAATTTCAGTATTTTTGACATTGAAACAATGTTAACATTGTAATAATTTCAGAAAATACTTTACTTTAGTCGCTTACTTGACCGTGTGTACGCATAGGGATGGGTGGATGCATAGGGATCTTGTAACCTGTAAGAGATGAAGGGTTTTGGAGGCAAATATGCGGTATCAAAAGTAAAAGTAATAAAACAGTTGATGGTTTACACACACCGCGAAGAAACTGATTTGCGATTTTCGTTTGTGTAAAATGGTCTATTAATGGCAAATAATTGTATTAATACCTTTATTAACAACAGAGGTTTGAAAACAAATTTTGATACCTTGACTTCATTTACGGGTATTTCTCGTAAATCGTTTTTCATCTCGCGTCGTAATTCGTTTTTCATGAAACTCTCTTTTCAGTAAAAATATGATAGATGCTTTCAGACTTTTGTTTTCTTATCATTAAATAGTATCACCTTTGATCTCATTTTTCACGAATCAAAGTTTTCAGTAAAAAATATCGATTTGATGATAATGCTGTCTCCATCTTTCAGCAAAAATACTGATATGATGTTCATTTTTCATAAAAAATAATGTGATTGGTTATAATATTCACTCCATCTTCAACAAAAGTAATGCATTTAATGGTAATACTCTCCCCATTTTTTTACAAGACGCCTGTCTTAATTACATCATTAATCATTTCTTGCCTTCATCTGTTGTAAGCTTACGACGCTTTTGTGTGTGAAATGTATGCCACCATTCTCCCCCATCTCATCTCATCCCTGTATTTATATTTTAGATTAACACCAAGGCTCGGTGTGTGTGTGTTTCTAGGCACACACGCGAGCGTCGGCGTCCCTCCCTGTAGCGCTAAAGGAGTCAATTACATTTTAACGTTCTGCCTTAATTAGTCGCCGGATCATATTACGCGTATGCACGAGAACGCACACATGCGACGTGCTCGAGCTTATGTGTGTCGCTCGTCTAAATGTTTCCGCCGCAGTGACGACTTCTGGGCTTCGTGTCTCTTCAGTCGGTGTTTAGTTTCCCGCCCTCCGTGGGTTTCCCACGCCTGGAATATTTAGATTATAATTATTAGAGCGGAATTGAAATATTATTCTAATCGTAGCTGAAAGTAATAATAATAGTAATAACAAAGGTTATTAGGTTAGGTTAGGTTAGGTTAGGTTATAATAGGAGGGAATCATATTTTCCTTGCATGACACATATACTTGCATTATACTCACACTAAATACACAGTTTTTTTACCTTTAAACTTTAAATCTTTAAAGATGACACCAATGTATCAAAGTGTATTTTTTTTAAATGTAACATACAAGTAAAATTAATTCTCTGTGAGGCAAATATTACAACTGTAATAAACTTATGAAGTGAATAATGTTAAGCTGCGGTTTACAGCATTATCCATTTGAAAAACTGATCTCTTTCTTCAGTTGTATACATTTTTCACTTCGTAAACTGTAATAGTTGCCTCTCAGAGAATGAGAGGTGATATACATTGCTGTCATTGTGATTCAACTATTGGAATGATTAACCCTATGTTGCACGACAAAGAGAACTCTCTGTATATGCAGGTAATGATACATTATGGTACAAAAATTTTATGTCCTTACATTTTTTGAAATCTCTAAAATCTCAAGACGATTTCTGTTTTCACAAAGACACTTAGGTACTCATGTTATGCTCATGTAATCATTTTTTGTTGTTTTATTTGGATTACTTATTAGTTCTTAGGTGTCCAATCACAAATGTATGCTTAATACAGTTAATACTAGTGGAATATACGTATTAAATAAGAATCCTCCTATACAGTCATTTTTTTTTCATTTTTTTTATTGAAATAGTGAAGTGAATTTTTAGGTCTTCTTTAAACGAAAAATAAGTCAATAATTGTGAGTTTTGGAGCTTTTTATTTTCATGATATTATTTATTTTCAGAAGATTTTAGAGTTCCTCCATTTTAAATTATTAATGCATAATTTACGTGCATTATAAAGACAGTCCATATTTGTTTAGTTTCTACAGATATTCAAACTATACTCGGGTCATAGACCGTTTAAATTGCATGTTAAGATACTCACATTAATGATAAATGACCGCAACAACCGCATTGGGAATAAAACTGAAGATTGGCTGTGGCTGTATAATCGTCTTACGTCAGAAATTAATAATCACAGAAGTTAGGCATAATAAGGATTTTAAAGAATTACGAGAAAGTTTCGAAATTAGTGAGAAAATTCAAATATTAATTAAAAACTGAAGCATTAGAAGAAACATACGAGATTAGTGAGACAGGCTCCTGAAATTAGTAGTGAGATAATAAGATAGTTAAAGAAGCATTTATAATGATGTTGAATAATTAGTAAGACATTTTACGACTAATAAGAAAATTCAAATTAAAAAAATTATGCAGAGTAGAGACATACTGGGTTTTTTGTTTCTTACTCTCGAAATTCAAGAAATTAAGCAATTTTTAGTAACTATATCAAATAATTATGGGCAACAAAATCCAGATACTGGTATTTAAAAATACAATCGCAATATGAAATTTTAGGGAATAGTGCTAGTATTTACATTCAAATACAGGAATTGCAATTTGTAATAAAATAAAATTACAAAATTACTAGTAAAAAATACCAAGATATAAGTAGCTACTGCTATATTTGAAGATCTAAATACAATTATTCTTCCAGAGACTGGAACAAATAATGTAATGAATTGACACTCGAGTTGGAAATTATTTCATTACAACTTACCTATTTAGTTTGCATACTGCTAAGGGTTCGTGCAAAAATACCAGTTCCTGCATAAAATCAATCACACTAGCAGTAGTTAACAGTCCATTGATATTTTCGATTGTTAGCCTCAATTAATCACCAAACATATAACATTCTATAACTGGGTTCAGAATTGATCACTAAACTAATGTTCAGTATTAACGAAAAATAATCGTGGTACCTTTTCTTCACTATATTTATTTGTGACTAACTGTACATTTCGGTCACAACTTATACTAATGATTATGGTCACGTTGTGACCGAAATGTACATTTAGTCACAAATAAATATAGTGAAGAAAAGGTACCACGATTATTTTTCATTAACAATTTCCTTCACGTGCTCAAGAAACATATATTATAATGTTCAGTATCATTAATTTCTAATCATTTATACAGGGTGTCCTAAAAATCGTGGACAAACTCATCTGCAGGACATTCAGGAATGGACACAGAGTCCTTAAAACGCACTAAAAAAAATTACAATATTTAAAAATAAATTTAAAAAACATTCAAAAAATATATGTCATAGATTTTACGCCTAAAACAGGCACTTTGAGAGTAATCAGAGAAAAAATATGGCATTTACAAAAATACTGGAAAGCTGAGTGCAGCAACGCCCACTTCCGGTTATTTCCAACAATCGAAACTATCACCATAAAAATCTTTACGTAGGATTATGTCATGGAATTTTTTACTGAACCTCTATGACGTCATACTTTCGAGAAAATGGCGTGACTGTTGTCTGAAACATTAATTTTTATTTCGTTAAGTATATCATTTACAAACAAACGTTTCTTACAAAAGTTGATTATTTTTGAAATACCTATCCAACGATGCCACACATGACCTAGGTTCCCATTTAAAATTCTAAAGTTAAGTGCAGTTACGCCGACTTCCGGTAACTTCCGAAAATCTAATCTAACTGTATTATATTCTTCAAATGGGGTTATGTTATGCTATTTTTTTCTTGAAATTCTAAGAGGATATAAACGGTTGCACGATTAAAAAAAATCTCTGCACGACCCCTAACAACTTAAAGTTCGGACGATATACATTTTTACTATTACTTACAGATTATTTTGCTGAAAGTTGCCACTTACTTATTATCTTACTTATTATATTTATGATCTCATAATAATGCATTATTAAGCACCACTTACGCCAAAAAATAAACATTATTTGTCTATATTTATCTTTTTAGGGAGGGAAAAATGAAAAACTGAACCAATTTTACTGGCAACTTAATGTTCGGTCTCCTTTTTAAATATTTTTTTGGGGTTAACACTCTTAAAATAATAGTTATTAATGTGATAAACGTCGATTTTTTATTTATTATTTATTTATTTAATTTAATTCTAATTATTGCTTTAAAAGAAAGATTAGCTCCTTTATTTTATGTGTGTTTATGAAAATGAGTCGCGGTAAAGCAACCTCGAACTAAATTCGTCCAATTGTTGTAATATAGTACCATGAGGGAAAAAGCATGAAGACAGTCGGCGATAATTTGAATTTAGCTAAGTCAACGGTAGGAGATATTATCCAGTGATATGCAGAGACAGCTAGATACAAAATTCGGGATAAAAATCCAGGTCAACCTATTAAAATGACATGCAGAAAGAGGAAGCATCTTGTGAGAATATGTAAAAGTCAGCAGAGTCACTGTAAAGGAAATAACGACCGTGTTTAACCGATGCCACACATGACCTAGGTTCCCATTTAAAATTCTAAAGTTAAGTGCAGTTACGCCGACTTCCGGTAACTTCCGAAAATCTAATCTAACTGTATTATATTCTTCAAATGGGGTTATGTTATGCTATTTTTTTCTTGAACCGCTAAAACGATAAAAACGGTTGCACGATAAAAAAAAACTCTCTGCACGACCCCTAACAACTTAAAGTTCGGACGATACACATTTTTACTATTACTTACAGATTATTTTGCTGAAAGTTGCCACTTACTTATTATCTTACTTATTATATTTATGATCTCATAATAATGCATTATTAAGCACCACTTACGCCAATAAATAAACATTATTTGTCTATATAACAACGGGAAAACGGAGGCAAATATTTCACAAGAATGTTGTAGGCAATGGATCCATAAGTGAGGGCTCAGTTTTTATAAGGTACATAATAACTAAAATATTAAATAACATTTCTTTTTTTTTAATTCACTTTATTTTATTTTATTGAAGCCTAAAGAAAATCCGCTGTTAACAACAAACAGAAGAACAATCGTATAGCTTGGGCTAAGTCTAAATTGTCTTGGAGTAGAAGACTGGTCCAAAGTCATATTTAGCGATGAATCCAAATTCGACGTCTCTGTAGGTGATTGCAGAAAAATAATTATTCGAGATAAAACGCAAGCTTTTAAAGCCGATTGTATAAAAAGGACTGTAAAGTTTCCAAAAGGGGTGTTGATTTAAGGGTGTACGAGGTGTGGCTATTAAATAACGAGACTGTTGTGATTACAGACGAACTGTGCATGTCAAAAGGTTATACGGCACACCATTCTTTAGTGTGAAACCCCCTTTATCGGCTGCCGTAAACTGCATCCCCGTAAATAGATTTGTCTGCACGTGGCATTTATTTTCATAACTTATTTTTTCTAATTTTCCTGAAAAATGTTAACTAATATTATTAAACAGAGAGAGTTATCATAAAATTCCATATGAAACTTGGACAAAAGGCTAAAGAAATTTATGAGTTATTAAATAAAGTGTATGGCAACGAATGTTTATCCCGTTCACGTGTTTTTGAGTGGTATAAACGTTTTAAAGACGGCCGAGAGGACGTTGAAGATGATGCCCGCCCAGGTCGTCCTGTCACATCAAAAACAGGGTTCCACTGGTTTCCAGAAGGTCAAAATATCAATCAGGTATACTACCTTGAAATCCTTGCTCAGCTGCGAGAAAGAATTCGTAAAAAAATACCCGAATTATGGAAAAATAAATCATGGGTGCTGCATCAAGACAATGCACCAACTCACTGCATTGTCAGTTAAATCATTTCTCGCGAAGCACAGCATCCCGGTGTTGGACCACCCGCCTTATTCACCTGACCTGGCTCCGTGTGACTTTAACCTGTTCCCCAAGATCAAATCCGCGTTAAAAGGGACACATTTCGACAGCGTTGAAGAAGTTAAAAAAAAGCGGCAAACGTGATGAAAGAGCTGACGAATGAAGACTTCCAGCACTGTTTCGATCAGTGGAAAATTCGTATGGAGAAGTGTACGGATCGTGGTGGGGTGTATATTGAAGGGGATAACTAATTTATATAAATAAATGTAAAAAAAAATATTTTACAGTGTCAGTCTCGTTATTTAATAGCCACACCTCGTATGTCTGGAAATGATTTGGGAAAAATGGAAACAATAGATGGTAAAATTAATGCTTTTAAATATCGGACAATTCTGAATAATAGACTTATTCCCAGCGTACATCAAGATGGGAAATTTCATATTCCAGCAAGATGGTGCATGAATACAATCAGCAAAGACGACAAAAAATGGTTTTCATATCACGAAATGAAAGTTCTGTCTTAGCGCTCTAACAGTTTGGACTTAAATATTATTGAGATCTTGTGCCAACATATGAAAAGTCACTTGAGGAATTGAGACAATTCTCAATGAATCGTACATGCTTTGGAGACAAAACTGTTAGAAACATGGAGATCTTTCACGCCAAATTACTGCAAGTCTTTGCTGGAAACCATGCCAGCCGAATGACCATAAAGACGAAAGGTGATGTGACACCGTATTAATAATTTAAACGATTGTCGGCCGAACATTAAGTTGTCAAGAGAATTTGTTCATTTAAAAAAATTTATATCTTTTCGTTTCTTGTTGATATAAAACAAATATTTTTTTAACAACAGGGTCCCTTAGTAAAGTTGTATTCCTAATTCTTGAACATATAATCAATTTACAGAAAAAAACAATCAGTAAATATGTATACAAATTGGTGTCGTTCGAGCATCCAAGTTGTTAGGGCTAATATATTCCCCTGGATTATGACAATTTTGTATTTTTTTTAGAATTGACAGAAATTGGTAAAAACTCGTATGAAAATTCAGTGCCAAATATATACAGAGTAAACTCATTCATACAATTCCATACATATTGTCATAATTCCTCTGAAATCTAAGATTTGTAATACGTAGCAAATTCTCGTTTATTGTGTAAATTTTGTCATTCTTTCAGAATCTATAGAATTTGGTCAGAGCTTGTTGGAAAATTTAGTGCAAGAGTTAGTCGGGAGCATGTTTCTTATATTTTCATAAACGTTGCCAAAATTTAGCTAGAATCTAAGATTTGTCATATGTACAAATAGTCCCGCCTTTGTAAATTCTCGTATATTATGTAATAATAGCCTCTTTTTTTTTAGAATTAATAGAAATTTTTCATAAGTTGTCGGGACAGTTAGGCCATATTTACACGGAGCGACTCAAATGTGACGCGACTGAGATAGAACTGAAGTCGCAAACTGAAGTTTGCAATGCATAATTGCGCGTAGCGCATACACGGAGCTACCGAAATGTGACTGAAATTAAAGTTTCTTGTCGGCTGTATTTCATATGGTACATTCAGTTATTTACTTTTGGCATAGGTACACAAAAATTTAACGAATTTAACGAAATTTACTACTTACGAACCTACAAATTTTAGCAAAATGATGCAATTTTTTTTAAATTTCCCAAATTTGAGGGCAGATATCTCGAGAACCGCTGGGGCTAGGAGGCTGAATGTGTACTCATTGGAATCGGGAGGGTCCAATTAGTCTTGGCATGTGCCTCGAAGGTCATTTGGAGCAACTCGAAAAATCGCGATATTTCGGATTTTTAGTTTTAGTACGTTTTGCCATCTGGGTGGTCTGCCTAGTGGCACATTTTCAATTTTAACATTAACCTACCAATTTAACATTTGATAATTCCTCGTTCATCCTGGAAACGTTTGAAACTGGTTGCGCGGCGACTAGCATGCGAGTTTCGTGAAACCGATTTCAAACTCGTTGTAAATTGGTTGCAAACTAGTCGCGCTGTGAACAGACCTCTATTTGAAAACATGTGCTGCGACTGTCAAGATACTAGTTTGCAATTTAAGTTGCAGTCGCGTCACATTTGAGTCTCTCCGTGTAAATATGGCCTTAGTGCAAAAGTTAATAAACTATTTCTTAGATTTTTGTAAATGTTATCATAATTCTTCTGGAATCCTCCTATATTGTATAATATTTGTGGCCATAACTTGTTGGAAAATTTAGTGCAAAGTTAATTGAGAGTAAAATTTTTCAGAAGTAATATAACTTGGTCAAAAAATTGTGAGACAAAATATTGGCCAAACATTATTCCGGACTAATATTCTCTAATTTTAAACTTATCATAATTCTTTATTGTCATAATTCCTCTGCAATTTTCCAATTCACAAAAAACTTAATTTTAATCTTCTTAAGTTTTATTTAAAAAAATGTCTTCACTAGTCGTCACTCACCACAAGATCTATAAAAGAGCTATTTGCCAGGTAATTCCGATTGTAACACATTATTGTCACGATTCCTCTGCAATTCTCCAGTTATCACAAATAAATATTTTAAGTTGTAGATTGTATTTAAAAAATGCCTTCACTAGTCTTCACAAGTCACAAAGCACCAAATAAACAGCAATTTGTCAGCGAATTATGATTGTTACTCATTTTTGTCATACTACGTCGGCAATTCTCCAGTTTTCACAAAAAAAAGGTCTAAACTTGGTAGGTAGGATCTGTTATAAAAATTGCCTTCACTAGTCCTCACGAAGCGCCAAATGCATAAAAATGCAATTTCAGTAAGCTCGAGCCGTTCCCTTTATTCTGCACCAACTGCAGGAATTTTCACGCACGTCAGGGACAAACCGCACCCTCGGTATCCCCATGGAAGGAGTGAGCGGTTACCACTCCTACCCTCGCACTATTCCGCCCGCCAGTATAACTCGGAAGAAAGTGGAAATTTCGAGGAAGCGAGCCTCGATCCCGCAGAACGTCCCCGGGATGGCTGCTGGACCTATGCAAATTTGTTATCGCGCGTTTCAATATAAAAGAGATCCGCCTGGCAGCAAAAGCCAAGCCTGGGATGAAAAACCGGTAGTTTTTATAGACGTGGGGCGCGCGTTTTTTTCGGGTTTTGCGTGGTAATTGAGATGCAGTAAAAAGGGAACGATCGGACTAGGGATGTAAGGAGCCTCTTCTGGCATAAGTATACGCTTGCCACGTGAAAGCTCAGCTAGAAATTTTTATTATAAATTTGAAGATTTTATTAATATTGTAATTGAGTAGTAATAGTAATAGTAATTGAAATTTTATTATAAATACTTTTATTTTCGCAGTACTGATTGAAATTCTAATAATTATTATTGAAATTTAACTAAGAAATAATTTTACGTAAAAATAGAACCACTTGGGCGGAAAAACCGGTTAGGTCTCGATAGACGAATAAATATCGATCTACTACTGCTAGAAACAGTTGATATACGTTTCAAATATTTGTTTTTATTTTTATTTAATTACATGTAAAATGTTTCTCTATGGTTCTCAAATGAATATTTTATAGGATTTATACAATTTTTTTTAATTTCAAATTTTGAAGGCGGATATCTCGGGTACCGCTGTACCCCGAAATGTACCCCGAAATTCACTACCAGCAACTAAGATTTTTTTTTTAATTTTTAGTGGATTGGATTGGAAAATATTTTTTTTCTGCTCAGGCTGTTTAATCAACTTAACCACATAATTAAATATTTGACAGAAATAGTTAAAATTATGTCAAAATATTTGGAAAATGATTTAAATTTTATATCTTCATAAAATAATTACCTACCTTTGACCCGACACCTAACAAGGTATAAGGGGTTAATGATTATATACAGGGTGATTTTTTTTTCATTTTAAGCAATGGGATCTCGGAAACCACAAGACATAGAGTTTCGGTTAAATGACGAAAGAGTTGTCATTTTAAGAGCTTATGCAAGATATGCTTTTGTTTTTTTTGTTTTAAAGGCCACAGCTTTTCAGTTATAGTACAGACCTTAATTTTTAAAAATGTAGAAAATGTAGATACACCTTTGAAATGTAACTTTATATTACTTACTTCAACAAATAAACAGGGTACAGGACTATCTGTATTATTTAGAGTAGCAAAAACAGAGGTTTCCAGGGAAATATATTTCTTTCCCCCTTACTACTTCTATTAATTTTTCTGTTCTAATTGTACTAAATTCTATTCAAATTATAGAACGAAAATTCCTGCATCTCATTTATTTATGAAACTAAGTATAGCAAACGTTATACCGTTATAAAGAGAAAAAATGTCCTTTTTAAAAATCTAAATGCAAACTATGACTGCCTTTTAACAAAATGAAGTTTGTATTAAATCTAAAAAGAAAAAATCATAAAACAAAACCACATCTTGCATAAGGTCTTAAAATGACAACTCTTTCCTAATTTAACTCTATGTTTTATGATTTCCGACAACCTAATGCTTGAAATGAAAAAAAACTCACCCTATATATATATAATATATATATATATATATATATATATATATATATATATATATATATATACAGGGGGTCTACGCTAAACCGTTCGTTAATAGTTTACGGGGTTGCCATTGTACTAAAAATTTCAAAAAAATCATCGTCATACGGTTGAATCAGTTTTCCTTACGTGAAATATTTTCAACTTTCTATCACTTCCGGTTCCACCGGAAGTAGCACCAACTTTCTTATTTTAATGGAACACCACATATATTATTATATTTTTTGATTCCTCGCTTACATTGGAACATATTTTGTAAGAACGTATGTACTTATGTTTAGTTTTCAAGAAAAAATGTTTTTCTAAAATTTTGACCTCTAAGGCCATATTATACGGAGAGACTCAAATGTGACGCGACAACTTAAATTGCAAACTAGTATATTGACAGTCGCAGCACATGTATTCAAATAGAGGTCTGTTCACGGGGCGATAGTTTGCAACCAATTTGCAACGAGTTTGAAATCGGTTTCACGAAACTCAACATGCTAGTCGCCGCGCAACCAGTTTCAAACGTTTCCAAGATGAACGACCAAGTATCAAATGTTAAATTCGTAGGTTCATTTTAAAATTGAAAATGTGCCACTAGGCAGACCACCCAGATAGCAAAACATAAAATCGACGATTTTCCGATCAAATCGACTAAAATAAAAATCCGAAAAATCGCGATTTTTCGAGTTGCTCCAAACGACCTTAGAGATGCCAAGACTAATTGGACCCTCCCGATTCCAATGAGCACACATGATTCGAGATATCTGCGCTCAAAGTTGGGAAATTTAACAAAAATTGCATCATTTTGCAAAAATTCGTAGGTTTGTAGGTAGTAAATTTCGCTAAATTCGTTAAAGCTTTGTGTACCTATGCCAAAAGAAAATAACTGAATGCACCATATGAAATACAGCCGACAAGAAACTTTAATTTCAGTCACTTTTGGGTAGCTCCGTGTATGCGCTGCGGAATTATGCGTTGCAAACTAGTTTGTAATTTCAGTTCTATCTCAGTCGCGTCACATTTGAGTCGCTCCGTGTAAATATGGCCTAAAAGGTAGCCTGAAATCTGTCTATAACTTCTCTTAGGAATAAGATAAAATTATGAGTTATATTTCTAATTGTACCTAGAGGATGCTTCTATGGATGATATGGGTGCCTCGTTTCCAAACGAGTGTAGGGCAGTCACTCATATTTTATTTTTTTGTGCCGAAACTGTGGCAGATATCAAAAACTATAAAGATATAAAAAATAAGATATAAAAAATATTTCAATAAGTGTTTTAGATGTTTTAAAGTAGCTATTTGTGCAATAAGAGCGCAAAGTGGTACATTGTTGCTCTCGGGGCAATTCCCCGAGAGAAAGAATGGCACTTTACGCTCGAATATCACACAAAAATGCTCCTACAATTTATTGTTTCATAATACAATCTTTAATTATGCGTATGATGGGATACAATAATTTTATTATGATTTACTTTTTAAATGACATATATTGATCGAGCGATCATTTTAAAGATATGACATTTGCGAAAATGTCCTATTTTCATTACTCGCAAACAACAAAGTGTTTTCGCGAACTTTTCGCTTGTTGTCAATAGCAATGCGCGATAAAGTCCTCGGAAAACGTAAACATTTCGCTCGAATTAGCAAGCAAAAAGAGACCTACTTAGTGGGTCAATTCTAGGAAAAATTATTACTTAAATTTTGAGGAAATTCTACTTGCAAAATTTCATATTTATAATACGTAATTAATACAATTTTCAATGCTAATTCAATTTTCACATACTAAATTTAGTTAATACGCAAAATTACTTTTACTTCTTTCTACTTTCAAAGACTTAGTACTTGCAAAGTTTGATATTTTCGATATATTTTCCTCAATTATACATAAATATTCGGCAATCAGAATAAATTGTATTGCCTATTACAGTTATAGATAGATATATTATCATCGGGGGGGGGGGTCTTCGAAGGAGGGGCGCGGCCTCGCGTTTTTGAACGCGGGGCGTTAATTACCCCCGAGATTGGCCCGGAACATAACTAGCTCAGTTTTTCCGGAGAGCGCACGGTCTACTTATCTGCTAGCGGCTGGGACGATCTGCAGGAGGAGACGGCAAGTGTGTCTTCTTCGGGAGCGGCACGTCGGCGTCGGCAACACTATGTAGCACTTTGGATTGCGGGGGATGGGGGGGGGGGGAGAATATAAAGTCGGGGTTGCACGTTCTTAGTTTAATTAATAACAAAACAAAAAAAACAAAAATGAATAAAAGAGAATGATAATGAAAAAATACAAGAGGAAATGAATGAGGTGAGGTTATAATAAGGTGCGGAGCGGATCGCGTGTGTATTGGTCTGTGGATCTGGAACTCCTGATGGTTGAGAATGGACTGTTTTGTGGATGAGACCCGACTTGTCCCGCGATCGGGAGTGTCTTTTCGGGGGATGTTTCCTCCCTCGCGCACCTTCAACTTAGAGGCAGCGCATGCGTATTTTGTGTGTTGTGTGTTGCGATGTAAGAAGGGGAGGCGGGCTAACATTTTGGATGAAGGCGCATGTCGACGGGGATTAACTTATTTTGGAAAAATAAATGAATAGACGCGAGTTTAAATGAGATTCGGATGATGTTAATTAAGTAATGGTTAACTATGTGATTAAATGCGGCGAGTGAATGAAACGATGGGTCTTATGAAGCCACAGGCATGAAATACGGTTTTCCCTGATCGTGCTAAATTGGGGGTGCCATTGTCAGCGGTACTTCGCCGACAAAGCGCATTAGGGGCCGGGTATTCCCAACGTAACAACCGGGATTACGACGAGTGCCGACGATGGGTTTTCCCTGAAAACGGCAGAAAAACCAGTGAAAGGTAATTAGGGTAGGCTATGCCGGTGACAATATTAATATACTATAATATATATGCTATAAGTATATTAAGTATATACTTTATCTTCTCCATATCTCTATCTATATCCCTCAAATAAACCATTAGGTGACATTCACAGATTACAAATATCACATTTATTAAGACAATTAATAACTTTTTAAAATTTATCAAAGTATCAAAACGCTGTCAAAATTAATCTTTCAAAGTTTGTAGTACATATAAATTAATTGTCTTAATAAATGTGATGGGCGCATTGCGTTTGAAATATATATATATATATATATATATATATATATATATATATATATATATATATATATATATATGTATATATATATATATATATATATATTGATATAAAAATAAATAGTGGAAATATCTATTTGTATTACAAGGGAGCAAAGTGCATCATTTCCTCCGACGGAAAATCTAAAGGAGGAAATGGCACTTTGCTCCCGAGTAATACATATAATTTTTTCTACGACCTTTCACAGTGTTTTGTATAAATATATTTTGCATGATAATTAAAAAACCAAATGTCAAAATATAATATTCAGAATAAGTATATTGTTAAAAATCAAAGTATACAAGGAACTTACGATTTTTTTAAATAATAATAGTACGAGGCTTATGTCGCACGTTGAATGGATTACGGCTACCGTTATGGTCAGGTTGCATAAAATACGTAATGGATTGAATACGGTTATTAAACCGGGTGCGTGGTTCGTAGGAGATTGTGTTGAACGTTTTGAGCTGATTAAAATAAATGTGAATACATACTTTGCAAAGGGTTATGTAGCTGTTCAAGATTTAGTCTTTTGGGGAATCTTTTTGTAGTTCTCGCGTCCTAAGTAAGTATATGTACCACAATTAACCCGCCTTAGCTGGACGCATTTTCACTATATTCGTTGAATACATCAGTGTCAAATTTTGATTGATGCAAAGACAGTTTGTTGTATATTAATATTTAATTTGAAGTTATTGTAATTGTTCTAGTAGTAAAAAAGTAGTATATACACCACAGTTGTGAATACTATTACAGCCTCGGGTCATGTAAGCGCTATCAGCGCTTTCAATAAAATAAAACCATACACTATTATTATTTATTACTATTAGCCTTTTAATGTTTCTGTTCTAAGTATTATTCTAGGGAGGCAAACAACTTTGCACATGAGAGAGCCACAGTTGTTTGCCTCCCATGAGAGGAAACGTAGAACTTTCCTCCCTCATATGACATCCACCCAGAATTTACAAACTGTTTATGTGTTCCGTCTGCCAAAATGTTTGGGAATGTTTGGAAACATTCTGCCGACAGGCGTCAAAGAATGCAAATTTCGAGTTTTTCGAATGGTTTTTAATATCAACTCTTTGCAAAGCACAAGAGAAGTTCCTGTATGGTAAACTTCTGTAATTTTTAAAAAGTTTGTTCAATTTTACTGCTAATTTACGTGAATGACTATTAATGCAGGAAACTTACCCGGTTTATGAGTTTTAATTAAATTACATGATCAGGCTATTCGATCAAAGTTTTATAGCATAACTATGAAAAGCCGTGTAGCATTTTTTTTTTTAATTTGTGATTGGAATAAAGCTGTGGGATATTACTTTCTGAGAGTTAAATTTTGCTTTGTAATGCCTTAATTAATTTTGTTCTTCTATTCATTTTTCCATAACAACGACTGAATGTGATTTGCCTGCTTTATTGACTGTTAATACATTTCATGAAATTTTGGGCTCAGTGGGACTTAAAAGTTTGAGGGAGGTTTTTGTTAATAGGATTTTACAATTTTGGTAATTTGTGCTATTGAAATGACTATACTTTTTTAAGCGCAATTTATAAGCGACACTACCATTATTGTTTTGCCGGCTTTGTTATTAATGTAAGGATGGCAAGAGTTTTGGGATAGATCACAATAAGTGTAATATTTTTATCCCAAAACGCCAAGTATCTTTGAAACTTAATTTTTTAATTGTTCAAGATGTAAAATAACGTGTGCCTTCATTTACCAGGTTTTGAGACCTTCAATAATTTTCGTGAATTCTATCGATTTTGTTGCTTGTCGCAACTAATATTAGTAATTTATAATTGGTGAAGATGCCTGGTTTGGATTTGGTTTTCCAAGGCTCCACATGCAAAATCAATAGGTTCCCAGTACCCCATATCCAACCGTTTCGCGATGGCGAGGATGGCTTCCGGGGGGAAAGTCCTAGGCCTAGTCAATGAAGATATTAAACGAGATTAATGGCACGGTGCTAACTGGGAGTTCATTATATCGCGCAGAACCCTTCATTTAACGAGGCAAAGTAATTAATTATTCCTCATTGAAAGTCATATTTCATGGGATATTTGGGGGGGTAAACGAGCCACTAAAAATTCCAATAATTTAAAGACGCCCTTAGGGATTCGGCACCGCCATTTGTAGAAGGACTGGCCGTAATGAAGACCGAGAGTGTAATATCTATCATCTATTAATCTCCGCTTTTTGTTATTAAATTTTGGCGTACCATTTATATTAATAAAGTTGTAGGTACAGATGCAGGGCGAATTCGGCGGAGTAATCGTTTAACGCAAAATTCGCATCCAAACCGCGGCCCTTGTTTATTTAAACACCCTTACAGGCCTTCCAAAGCAGATAAATTTCGCGGTGGAAAAATACGGGCGGAACAGTTATTGCCGTGCCTCCCTGGGGCTCTTGTAAATATAATTTTTTTTACGGCGAATAGATGTTGGCAACTTTTTTCATACATAGAAAATAAGGGTGGGCCGGTGAATATTGAAAGAAAAATGAAGGGAATTGTAAGAATGGTTCATAATTTATGCCTTCCGCTCGATAACTTTAGATCCTAAAGCGAATATAGTTGGAATTAGATTAACTTAGGCATTGCAGTTATTTGTTAGTAGGTACCTATGTAATAAAATATTTAGTTTTATTTCGCATTGCAGGCGCTCGTATTACGTTTATCGTCTTAATATACAGTTTGTCCTAAATAGAGTAGGATTGCATGGGTATCTTTCTTATTCGTAAAGCTAGAGATCTGGTCATCTGGGCAATATTATGCAGTTTTATATGCTGGTTCAGATTATGTTGGAAAATTTTCAAAAGTCCAAGCAGTTTAGAAGTTATTATAAAAAAACTAAAAAACGCGATTTTCCAAAAACTCCGATATATTCATAATTATTAAAGATCCGGAAAAAATTAAATGAAACTTGGTTCGATCGCACAAACTTGAGAATCAAATCAAAACAAAAGTCAAGATGGCGGTTTGCGAGATATTAATAGCAACTTTGTTATTTTAAATGGCCAACTTTCTTTTCCTCTTTTCAACGATGTATAAAAACCTATGTCAAAATGAAAAATATGGGAAATATTAATTATTCCAATTTTATTTTTTTTAATTTTTAAAACATATGTATAAAAAAATGAAAAAAAGTAATACAACTAAGTAGTAAAATAACAATAAATTATAAAAATGCCCAACATTCTGACAGTTATTGGCCGAAAACAATTAATAGCGTTAGTGGTTCGCTAATCCGAACAATTCAACTCGGCAAATCGAAAATCAAGTTAACGTATCTAAATCTGGATCATCAACAATTTTAAAAAAGCACAAGTTTCACCCTGATAGATTGCAGATTTCTCACACTTTACAAGCAAATTATAACATCCGTAGATTAACATTTTGCAGAAAGTTAATCAACAAATTTACGGAAAATGGTGATTTTATAAATACAATTTTATGGATACATGCATCCTACATTTCTAATAGGGTCTTCCGCGACGTTTCAAAAACCTTGAAACTGAACTCTAGACACATTAAAAACATCCTTGGCACTAATTTTAGTGTTGAGACAAATCGTTGTAATTAGCAAACACGATTTTAAAATTAACGGCGTTTGAAAAGGTCCCGAAATCCCGCCATGTTGCTGTGACGTCGCAACGCACGGTGCGCTCAGCTGTAGCATTGCTTACAATGGAGCAAGAGAAAGAAAACGTCGGTTTTACGAAAAAAGGGACGAATAAGTATTGCATTGTGCCTGGATGTGATAGCAGCAGTAAATGCGAACCAAATAAGTTGTTTATAAACGTCCCAACAGGGGATATACGGAAAAAGGGGTTACAACAAGTCCGAAGTGATTCCGCGAGTGTCACTTTGACGTCTCACTATATTTGTGAAGACCATTTTAATGTAAGTACATAATTTTCAATAAATTATCGACGAAATTCGATAAATATATATAATTAACTATCATCATTAGTAATGGGTTTTCAAGGGGATTTCCGATTATATATATATACATTAGTAATAACATAACCTCAAAATAGTTTTGTGGGTTCCATTCTAAAACAATACCTTCCATATCATTATTACTGTTTAAAAATACTGTGAGATTTTGTACAATATGTTCTTACACAAACGTTTAGTTAAAACTAAAAAAACATGTTGAAACAATATTTGTAGCAAACTGTTGATTTTAGAAATTTGATTAGATGATTAATAATTACAAATTTTGAAATCAGCATTACCAATTCGTATGAGATGTAGGCTTGAGATGTAGGTATTGCAAAGTTTATACAGTATTTTATTTGTTCTTACAGCTGAAAGAGGATTTGGAAAATTATATGCGACTCCACGCGTTTCGGATACGTTGAAAAAATCACTTTTTGAGAAAAACTCGGGAACCATTAAAACGTGAACTTCTATCAGATTATCTGGCTGTCCCTTTACTAACCCATCATAACATATTTTATGTCAGACTGGATTCTAAGTCGAATTAATCCACGATTCCTATCCCATATGCACTAGTCCCGATCGCCAACATGCGCAAAGACGTCACAGTGCCGCTCGGCCAATAACAGCGTTTCGTCGGTCACGTGACAAAATGTGTAAGTTTTACGATATTGTATGTTGTTTGTTGATAAGTTACAATGAAAACCAAACGTTTTCTCTGTGGGATGTTTAATTACAGGTTATAAACTTTACATTAAGACACAAAAAGGTTGTATTATTACGAACACTATTGGATTCGGGACAATTCACACATAGTGATTCCACAGCGAAACCAAGTGCAGTTCGGCTTTAATGTTATTTGTTGCATGTTGGGAAATGATTTACATCGTGCTATAATATTTCTAACTGCACAACGTTATTTGGAAATTCTTCAAACAACCTCATAAGATTTATTGGATGATTTACCTTTCGCACAAAATATAAAAATATAGTACCAGTAAGATGGCACCCCTCCACTCAATGCCTAGATATGATATTACTTATTTAAATGGCTGTTTTAATAACAAAGTAATAGCGACTAATACAACTGTTCGGTGGCCAGCCAAATCTGCATTCTTGACCTCTCTTGACTTAATTTGTAGGGTCTTTTACAAAACAAAATTTATGGAAGTAACTTCAATTAAAATAATGTAGATGAATTTTGTGAAACAATGACAGGCAATATTCTAAAACGCTATCAATCGTGTTTAGCTTCTTTTTGGCAATTTAGCCAATAACAGTGAGCATTTTAAGCAGTTTTTATCTTACTACTTAGTTGCATTACGTTTTTTTTATTTTTTTTTACATATGTTTTAAAAATAGTTTATAGAATAAAAATAAAAATTGGAACAATTGATATTCCATATTTTTTATTCTGATATTGGTTGTTATACATCGTTGAAAAGAGAAAAAAAAACGATTTAGACGTGTAAAATCAAATATGACGGCCATTTAACATAGGAAAGTTGGTTTTAATATCTCGGAAAACGCCATCTTGACTTTAGTTTAGACTTGATTCTTAAGTTTGTGCGTTCGAATCAAGTAACTTTTATTTTAAACTTATATCCGCACCTTCAATAATTATGGAAATATCGAAGTTTTTAAAAAATCACAATTTTTAGTTTTTTTAGAATAATCTTTAAACTGCTCGAACTATTGAAAATTTTCAACATAATCTGAATCACCATACAAAACTGCATAACATTGCTAATTTAACCAGTTCTATAGCTTTCAAATTAAGAGAGATACCCATGCAATCCTACTCTATTTATGACATCCTGTATAAATAAGGCGGAGTGACGTAGAATATTTCACCGAGTCGATACTGAGAAATAACTGCCACGTGTCAAGTAATCAATTCCCGCCGAAGTTTTCTGTAAGGTTTAAATTAGTTTCCAGAATTTCCACTTAGTTGCATTTATTTTAATTACACAACGTGCGGTTAAATTGCCAATCCGGAAAAAGCAGGGAGAAAGTTGAATTTTTTTGAAGTACAATTAAAGTTTTTTCCAATTCTATCGATTAAACTAAGACCGTATTACGTGGTACCAACAATAATTTAGGAGTAACATCAAATTAACGAAAACTTGCACAAAACCTCGAACCTACATGCTAAACTTCTTTTTAAAAGTCCCCATGCAAATGCCTCCCTTTATCGTCCTTTAAACTTCCAAAAGTAGCTAATATCGCCGAAGTAATCACCTTCCTGCCTCCCCCGCCGAGGCACTTCCAAAGCGGAGGAAACGTTAAGCAAGCGCCTGCTAGGCACACAAAAAAACTCTTTCCTGAAGATTCCCCAGCTCCTCCTCTTTAATTCCCGGCGATCCAGTGATTTATAACAGCCGGATTAAGACCAGGCGCCTGTACAAAGTGCAAATGTCAGTCTGGAGAAATTCGTAGATGTTTCATTCCAATCCTCAGAACTTTAAGGATCAATGGGGAACTTGAAGTATTAAGTGCGTTCATCAAGGTTTCGCAATTAACTTGTTATTATTATATTGCAATTTGGTAAAAGGAATGAACGTGGAATACTTAACGTCAACAATAGTTTATTTATACGGAGTGTCCTGGAAAGAAGAAGCAATGTTTACGCCTGAAAATACTAAATGACACTGTTCAAGATGCAAATCAAATACAAATGAGTTAACCAGATTTTTTCGAATGTCATCATTTGTCCATTATTTCATTGGAACGAATTTTAAAAGTTTGCACCACTTTCATGCGCGCACACTGTTTTATTTTTATTTCCATGATTAATTTTTTTTTTAAATTTGAATTTCGAATTTTTTTCTGTTTTAATCGTTAGGCGCGTTTATTTTTGGCCATTTTCAGCCACCCAAATCGGATCACTTTTGGATACTAATATTTCCATCATGCCTCCAAAACGCTAGAATTTGTGTTTTTCTTAATTTTTCATTAAGCATCCTTTTTTTGACTATGGATAGATATTTTCCGCTTGCTTCTCCACATATTTTTGGAGAAGATTTAAAAAAATATATGTTTTTACGTGTGGAATTTTAATTTAGATTAGTATTAAAAATATTTAATTATTTAATTATTTCACTATTTCAAACTCTTAAATTTCTATATGTATGTACGTGTTCATTTATATTTTGACTGTAATTTCGTAAACAAGTAAACTAAAGTCCGGAGTGCTGGCAACCCTCCGGTCTAATACATTACCTGGGGGTGCATTAATGTGCGCATTGCTCGAGCATCGTTATGATTTCGTTCGGTCCATTATAAAAAGTTGGAGGAGCTTTTAAGTTCCGCTAAGTAACGGTCCACTTAGGAAACTTCGTAAGTCTGAAAGCGGGGGTGGCATTAAAATGGGATTTATTGCGGACGAATTTATGTAATTGGCTCCTCTCTCGCTTCCCGTCCACTACGTCACCTGGTCTGTTCGTCCCCATTTGGTCATTGCATTGGTGTGTATGTCCTCTAGCGGGGAGCTCTGGGAATGACGGTGGCGGCGCAGGAAATGGAAACGGGGGCAACAGTGGCGGCGGCGGCGGCGGAGGCTGCGGTGGAGGGGGCGGCAACAAGCAGCATACCAGGCGCCGCACGCAGCGCCGCGTCACCCATAACGAGAAGAGATATCACTCAGGTTCGCACAAAACAACCCCCACATATGTCTCCCCATGTCTCAGTGTTCTTTAATTTTTGTTGAAAATTTTAATCAACCCCTGTACTCATTACGCTTTATCATCGCCTACAACACGCTTGGCAGCATGCGGCTTATAAGTGCGTTATGTGTGGACATGTATATCCCGTAGGAGGTTTTCAGGACGTACATCCCGGCGCCTCCACCAAAAGTATTTATGTGTAACATTTATTTTGAGACCTAAATTTGTTAACTGAATTATTTTCTGTTGATTAGTAACTCAATTTTAGTTAATATCAAGGTTAACCGAATGAAATGGGACCTTAAAATAATAATTTCATAATAAAAAAAAAAAATGTTATTTAATGCAATTATTTTTTATTTCACGCCTATTTAAAAGACGTGAGGTAGCAGTGATATGACACTGGTTTGTAAATACTTTACCATGTATTTGTATAAATGACAATCTATTTTTAATTCAGCCATTCGAAAAATATCTGAAACCCGAAACTTTTACACTGGGAGTACATATTTTATCAATTATAATTATTTTGAATATATATAAAAAAAATAATTAATAAAGTTTCTATCACTCTAAACATTTTTTATATATACTTAAAACGCCATTTTGCAAAGGTAAGACGCAAATGTGAAATGTCAAACTAATTTACAAGACCACTAGCAACATGTTTCTCCATAGTTAATCACATGTAATAGTTTTACTATGTCACGAACAGCATTAAAAAAAATCCCAAATCTTATGTAACAGGTGTTATATTAGATATTTTCAAATCTTTATTTGGTAATTATAATTATTTTAATATGTTTTAAATACATAAATTTGATAATACATGGTGGGGCAGAATGGAGGACCACATTATCTAAATTTTGAACAAAAATGTGCATTTTAATTCAAATGTGTGAAGTGGGTCGATTTATTTGCACCCAAGTGTAGTACCGCAACATTAGTTAATATTATTTCAATATAGGCCAATTGGTATTACTACAAAATTATTTAATATTATTACTTTTATTACTGCAATATTAGCATTATTAGCACATGTTTAGTTAATATTACTACAATATTAGTTAATATAAGTACAACGTTAGTTATTAGTAGGTACTACATTTGTAGTTCTACATATTCAGTTAATATTACTGGAATATTAGCCAGTATTACTAAAACTTTAGTTAATATTTCTACATTTGTAACTAATTTTACACCTTATGGCTTTAAAACTGGTGGTTTGTCATTGATGACGTACTTATCAGTTTATATCTCATAAGGTATGGTCAATATAAATACATTTGCAGTTAATACTACGACTGGTAAATCGTCATAAAGTTGGTACAAAATTCACTCGTGGCTAAAAGTTTAGGTCTCAAAATGGATGTCTCTATGTGCCTTCCTAGAATGCAATAGCTGTGTATACATTTTATTTGATTATAATTTTTGTTAATAAGCTCTACGTGTTGTTATTGTTGTTCTGCATGCTGAGTGTGTGTTGTTGTTTTTGCATGTATAGCTGCCGGGGGCGAGGCGAGGGGCGTCAGTCCGGCCACGAGGGCGATGCGCAGGGGGAACAGGCGGCTGACTCGCAACGAGAGCCGCTACCACTCAGGTAAGCCATCACCATCACCTTCACAAGAAAACATTCTGCACACACGTACACACGAACACGCTTTGTAGGTAACACTGAGCACCAAAAGAGGAGAGGAATAATCGCCCTCCAGTTAATCGCTTGTACTGTTCTAACCCCTTGGGAAGAGTGCTCAATTAGCGGTGACGGTTATTGCGAAAATTTTAAAACTTCCCCCCGTTGCGATAAAAGTTTTTTTTTTTTCCCCCATCGATCCGCCAGGGTTGTTTTATAACTCAGTTAGGAAGGGGCGCTGCAGTTTAACGGCGTGCCAAGTGCGCCGGATTCAATACGACATTTGAGGGATTTTTATTGCAGCGGGTGTTTAGGCTCCTGATGAAATTACTCACAATATCGTAACTTGCGGAATTAATCTCGTAACGCGTTATGGTATGGTACGCGATATGTATGGCGTCATTAAATTATTAAATTGCAGCTCAATTTTATGTTTGCAGGCATAAATTACGAATTCATTACGGCCATTATTAAACTCCATCGGAAGCAAGTCTGGATTACTCGTAAAACATCACCCATGAGTGGAACCTATCAAATAAATTCAATATGCGATAATCTTCGAACAATCATTAACGGGGTAATAATTATTGTTTATCGCCCCCGTTTGTTTTTGACAACCCAGGCGATGCCCTCGCAAATCAAAACAATCGGCACGACTATAATAATAATTGGTTTCTATACAGGGGGAGTTAGCTAACCCGTTCGTTATCGACTTCTCATTTATTTTTTTCTCTTGGCAAAAATTCTTTAAACTTTGAGTTAAGGCTGATCATACATTTCTTACGCGACGCCACGATACGCTATGACAATGCTATCGCTATGGGCATTTTCAACAGCGTTCAATTACACACATCAATTTCACATGCCATACAATTATCATGTAACATATGACACATGTTCCCACAGCATAGAAAATTGTAGTGTTTATGTCCACCAACATAATCAGGACATCAGTTGGAAATTTCTAGTAACGTCAATGACTTGACACATTGATCAATTCTACGTTCCCGCAAAGCTACTCAATGTATGTTATAGTTCGACCAGAAATAATTGAATAATCCCCTATTTGGAGGCCCGTTAACTTTAAGGGTTTACGACATTGCGGTAGTAGTTGTCATAAACATGTTATTTACCTTGGTGGCATTTTTTCCCAGGGTCGTATTTAAACTAATAAATGCCCACACAATTAAAACATTTATTTTATTTTCAACGGTCGTTAACCCAAAAATGCAAATACAATCCTGTTAATATCATGCGGAAGTTTCAGACCACTTTATGACAACATATAATAAAACCCCAAATAAATTCTCCAGCAGTCAAGATTGTCTCTTCATTTATTTTTAGTCGAACTATACCACTTCATGAAACATGGCATCGTTGTGTCCAATGCCACACTCCATCTATTACTTTAGGATTCACTAACTATGTTTTGATAGATTCAACTTTGTTAAATATTACCTGTAAACTGTTTGTATAACTGATATTAATGGACTTTCAATATGAATCTAATTACAACTCGTTTACCCAGAATGAATGAATTAATTGTTGGCACCTTATTGCCCAGATTTTATTGAAATTATATATATATGAACAATCTTTATTGGGCTACATGGGGTCTTTCCGCCGTTGGAATTTATATTTTAATGTTTTTATATTTATTCCCTGAAGAATATTATTCTTTTTATATCATTTTAAATTTAGAATCACCTTATTTTATTAAAGATGAAATTTCGATGATTTTATTTATTTAATTTTAGTTGATAATTTTATAACTTTTGGTAATTTGTGAAGAAAATTGTCAATCATATTTACTACGGTAAATACGATAGGAAAATAGTAACATTCTCCCGTCAGAACGAGAATGAAACCGGAAAGAACACTTTATTAACTTCCAGGTTCACTCATCCAAGCGTTGAAGAAAAATTAATAAGCTCTCTAAGAACTGCATATATTACAATTGGTGACGCTTTTCAGTCGGCATATAATATATTGAGAAGGGATTTATTAGTTGGTAAGGCAAATTATAAGTAATTTTCGGGGAAATGTAGTGTTTGTTAATTTGTGAAGGAATACGGTGTTAATTTTTATTAAATGTCGAAATAATTAATATACTTTTGAAAGCAGTAACTTTGAAATAAATCAAATAATACTCTTTATACTGATATTCGCGTAGACTATTGACGAAGATACAAGGTGTACCTAAATGCTTGTAATTACGTAACCATGTAAAATAATTTTGTGCCGCTCTAGTGAAAATAGTTCTATTTTTGACATAGGCAACTTTATTAGCACTCATTAGACATGAATATGGCAATAAAAGTTATCTTCATGCTATTCTAATTTTTATTGTGGAATTTCATATTTAACTGTTCAAATGCGAAATTATTATTAGTTTCAGCAATATTTGTGGCTTCCAAACACATGAAAAGACAACAATAAAGAATTATTTAAAGAGACATTTAACTCATTAATCATGAAGATGGCATTAAAACCTATCTTCATGCAATTCAAATTTCCGTTGTCAGTCGATATTTCACTACTCAAATACCGGTCATTGGAACTACCGCGGTAGAAGTACCGCGGTACTCTACCGCGGTACTTTTTTGACTACCGCTTACCGTACCGCGGTACTTTTTTAAAAAAGTACCGACTACCGTACCGCGGTACTTTTTTTCTCAAAATCTACCGCAAATGTTCGGTACGGTAGCGGTAGTTTTTTCCAAACGTTTTCGTTTTCGAAAATATTTCTCAGGAAAACAATGTGATTATCTTATGCAGATAGATACCTAGAAGACCAAAGTGCAATAAATGTCTTAATAAGGGTTGGGATTATTTTTCAATAACAGGATTAGAGGGGTCGTAAATTAACCTAAAATACCACCGTAATTACACAAATGTACTGTTCCCGTACAGGTTTTTACATTTGTAGTGCGCCCGTCTTTTCCATTTGAAGGAAAATGCGTCATGGTTATTTGTTACTTTACTACTTCATTGAGGCGATACGTAGCATTTACGTCGATTCCGGTCGGCCGGCTAACGAAAGATCGTCGAACAGGTAGTAACTTAATGGTTTTATAATGCATAAAGGGTCATTTTAAATGATTATGGATTTGTCACGATACGTGTACTCCCATAAAATTCTTCCACCGCTGTTCGCCACAGTTCGCCAGTAAATCATTATGAATTATTTGGTTCATTGCAGAATCATCTGTCAAGGCGCAGAGTGTTAGAAGATGAAAGTTGTGGCATTGAGTAGTTCTACTGTGTATATTATATTAAATTTATAATAGAGCCGAAGATCAGTGAAGAAGTATCCACCAGTTTACCATGGCCAGCATATAACCATTATTTTCAGCGGTTTAACAATAAAATAAATTTGTATTACCCCAAATTGGCATAATTTTTAATAGTTGTACATCGTTGAAAAGATAATTTACAGAGCTAAAAAATGATGTGCGTCTTGACCCATGTTCCAATTTAAAATTATAGGGATGACTCTCACCCCGACAGGATTTACTGCTATCGCAAAAATGGTCCGTCTCCAATCTAAACTCGGCGTGTTACAAGATTTTTATTATATACTAACATAAACGGAGATTTGGGGGAGGGGGGGGGCAAATTATAGCTGGGACACCCTGTATAGGTTCCTACGTATATTTATTGTGATATTTGTTATAGTAAAAACATGCCCCTTTCCAAAAAAAGAGTAAATACGAAGATCGAATGTTGCAAGAAACGTCCCAATTATATAGTTAAAATAAAATAGATTAAGAGATAACATTAATTAAAAGAAATGACAACAAAATCGAATGAAAACTACCGCGAAACTACCGCTACCGATTTCGCGGTAACCGACTACCGCTGCCGCGGTACTTATTCACAAATGTACCGAATTCCGTACCGCGGTACTTTTATAGGGAAGTAACGCTACCGCTACCGCGGTAGTTTTCTGGACTACCGCTCCAATCACTGTCAAATACTAAATTATTATTAGTTTCAGCAATATTTGTGGCTACCAAGCACATGAAAAGACTACAATGAAGAATAACTTAAGGGCCCACGAATTTAAATGTACATTATCTACATAACCTTACTTTTAAAGTCGAGGGCATTCTTAAATTGTGTGTACATAAAAACACCCAGATATGCATGAAAATGAAGTCCTCACAGGCAACATCCCCAGTGGGGCAGATTACTCTACAGCACAAACAAGCTGTAAACTGAAAATCATGCAGGAATTAATGCAATAAACGAGCTGCGACAAATCTAATAATTGCTTTAAATCTGACAATGTTACAAAATGTTTTACTATTGCAAAGTGAGGATTAGCAGACAATAATGTTTTACTATTGCAAATTGAGGAGTAGCAGACAATAAAAGAATCACATATAGTTATTAAAGTAATCAAAGTAATTTATTTAATAAACGGAAACAAAAAAGAAGTAAAGATTTACAAAACATAATTAATAAATAAAATATATAATCAAAGCAGATGTTGGAAATGTGTACATTTGCTTGTAAACACATTTGCACTCGTCTTCTTTTATTGTTACAAATGTTGATTAACATTTGAGGAGTTATGGTTTGGCAAACATTTATGATTTCTGCCATTAACTCTTGCAACGTATGCAGTCTTCTTTGAAAAACTCTTCTTTTAGATATCCAAAAATTAAGTAGTCCAATGGAGTTAGATCTGGAGAGCTAGTCCTTGACTAATTTGTCTATTATCAAAAAATTCTTGCAGATAGGCTAACGTTGCTCTGGCTGTATGAGCTGTTGCACCATCTTGTTGGAAATATCCGTTCTGCAATTCTTCATCATCTAATTGTTCTATGAAAAGCTGGATAATTTGTTGCCGATATCTCTCACCGTTTATTGTGTCATGAAAGAATATAGGTCCAATTATTCTACGGCGAGACACAGCCAACCAAATTCCAACCTTCTGAGGATGTAGTGGTGCTTCCACAAAAGATGGGGGTTTTCAGCATGCCAGCACCTATAGTTTTGTGAGTTAACATTTCCGGATAGGTGGAACCAAGCTTCATCACTGAAAAATGTTAAATCGAGCAATCGATCCTCATTTAAATTTTCCATAAACCACCGGCAATAACTCAATCGGCGTTGAGGATCTACTGGCAACAATTCTTACACCTCTGAGACCCTATAAGGGTGTAAATTCAACCTCTTTCTCACAATTTTATGGCAGGTGCTCGAGGGAATTCCAGCTTGCATAGCCAATTTACGAATTGACTTTTGAGGGCTTACTTCGAGTCGTTCACGAATATCTGCAATAACCTCTCCCGATACTGAAGATCTGCCTGAGGATTTCCCTTTCTGAACACTACCAGTTTCCCTAAAACGGTGCACTATTCGTGAAATATGTGTTGACCAAACCGAGTATTCAAATTGGTGGTCAGGGAACTTGTGTTGAAAATCCCGAGCGCACTCTGGAATTGAATTAATCCATTCTCCATTTTCAAATCGTCCATTACGAAAGTAAGCCTCAACAATAAAAGTGTTCTTCTGATCAATGTACATTTTAACAAACTACTGTACAAATACTGTTATTATGTTATCTGACAGCTGACAGGTATGATTGACAGTGACAGTTCTCAAATAGTACGGTATACATATTTGAAAGGCGGCACAATTGTATTGAAGTGATTACATAACAATAATTTAGGTACACCTTGTATTAACGGCTTGTAGCCTCTCGAATTTGGAACCAACTAACTTTTACGCATTCAAAACGATTCTACTTATCTAAAATATTGCCCACTTTGCTGTTCTGAGCATAATGCCCTTAGCATTAGTTCTCATTCACTTGACCTCAGTATTACCCAATATTTTATAAAAAATATATAAATTCTCCGCGCCGAGTAGAATTATAGGTGTTATGACTTATGATTATTGCACAGTTTAAGCCGGGCCAGCTCGCATCTATTATTGTTTATATTGTCACGTCGCGTCGCCATAATATGCACGCTTATGTGAAACTTTTTTACGTGATTCGGTAAATCTTTTTAAACATCTCAATTAATATCGGTTATTTTTCGTGATTTTATATTTAATTAATTTATACAAAATATGGATATTCCGAACCCTTATAACTGTGATGTTAGTAATGACATTTGGCGATTTGATTGGAATATGATATTTTCGTAAAATTATCTTAATAAATACCCCGCGGGAAAATACATACCCTCGTACTTTTGACTCCGCTTCGCACTATTTCAATTCTCAAAAGGCTTAACTCGTTTCTATCATCGATGATAATAATATCACTTGTTGTATTACCCCCGATTATAATTGATGATTATAATCATTCTGTGGACTGCTGACCGTGACGCATCGCTCCATATTGCCTGAATTCGACACACGTTTCTTATTTCATTTCATTCTATTGCATTTACCTTAAACCGCGTCCGCATCTACAACAAATGTTAGACAAATTTCTGTGTTTTGTCACACAACACATGTTTTACAACGAGTTATAGGTTATCGCTTTGGTAGCGGTAGAGATCAAAGAATGTCACAAAACAAGTGCAATATAAGGTTTTATAACAGGTCCATACATGATTTAACAGTGTAACTTAAAATTATAACTCAGGTTGCTGCCGCGAAAAGTGCATATTGCTCTTCCGACACCATGATATCAACTGCTAAAGTTATATGACGACTTTAAGCAGAGCAGTATAGTGTGGACAACCGAATGCCACACAACAATCACACAAAACAAAATTGTATGACAGGTTATACAACTTTGTTACAAGGTGTGGATGCGCCTTTAAGGGGAGAACACACATACGCGATCACGACCACGATCGCGATAGCGATGGCGTTGGCGATCGCGATCGTGATAAGGTACGAACACACCTACGCGATCACAACCACGATCGCGATAGCGATGGTAGTACTCAAAATAGACCAACATAGGAAAAACAGTTAAATAAGTTTAGAAATGTGTAGTTTACAAGTAGAAAAAGCTCTGCTTCTCACCCCCCCCCCCCCCATACATTGAAAAAATATTAGAAAATTTTACACGTTTAAAATCTTGGACAAGATCTACAATGTGCGAAGATAGACTAGTAGGACATTACTACATGTCCATAGACACATAGATATTAATGTAGAAAATATTATAAATAGATTTACTACTACGGGAGTCAAACGTAATTTGGAATTTATCGTCTAAAAGTTGGATATTTACTTTTTTATGTGTTTATTGTGTGATAATTATATAAAAATGTGGTTGGAAAATAATAGTTTTTTTTTCTATTTGTTCACTTTGATGACCCTGCATCTGCAATTCAAGATGTATAACATTTACTTTCGATCCAAAGTTTAAGCACCTTTCAACGTAAGCCTACCTTGAGTCTTGGAATTTAAGAACTTTTTCTCACTGGCTTACTGTTTAAGATTTTTTTAATAATAAACCACAGTTTTGACGGTTTTGGGTCCAGTTTCGTAGTTTAAAAACTTTTCGCCGCGAGCTTACGTTAGGCCTTGATCTAAAATTTGAGCACTTTTCCATGTAAGCTCAATTTGGGGCTTAGCCCGGAATTTAGGAACTTTCAGTCAGTGTCTAATGTATGAAATCTTTAGACATAAGTTTGGGTTCCTTTAGATTCAGTGTCTCTGCTTGTAAACGTTTCATCGTTGCCTCACTCAGTGTCTTGATCTTACAAACGTTTCTTGGTGATCCGTCTTACAGTCTTAACCTAGAAAACTGTGATTTGTGGCGTAATGTGTGAGATACTTTGCGAATTTTATCTCGGGACCCATTGTTTTGGGAACCTAATTAACTTCGCAAGAAATCCACCTGAATAAATCCCCCATCTCTCCGCAATTTATTCCTCTCGCGCAATACCCTCACCCCCACTCCACCCATTAATATCGCAAATGAATGGCTGCAGCAGTCTTAATTGCGAAAAAGCGTCGGCGGAGTGCAGTGAGAAACGGGCGTGCTCCCAGGAATCCATAAATTCGCAGCCCTTTAATTAATAAACGCGATTTTAATATTGAAACGCCACGGAGCTTTCCGCAAAAGTTAATTAAGTACTTCTTTCACTGTATTTAAAACTGCTGCCCTAGTCTTTCGCCATATTAAAAACTGGTGAAAATTATTTCACCATGAACTAAAAACTTCTGTAAATCACCAGCTATAAAGTCGTTTACTGTAATAAAAAAATAAGTAATTATAAGAAATTATAATTAAATATACAGGGTGTTAATACTAAGTTGTAACACCCGAAAATGGCAGTTAGAACTCATTGAAACAAACAACTTTTCTTAGTTAAAATTTTTGAATTGGAGCCCAGGTTCATAGTTATTGGCGTTCTTTTGTTTTTCGAAAAATCGTCATTACTCCCCTATTTTAAGAAATATTTAAAAAATACAAAAACGTTCAGCATGCGCTATCGGTTCTCTAAAACATTTGTATTTACAATTATTTTCTGTTTTATCAAATAACAAAATGGCGACCGAAGAAAAATTTCGAAACGTACGTTTAGGCAACCAAGCGTACGTATTGCGCTATGTTTAGTACGGTGCGTATGCTTGGTTGCATAATTTTCAGTGTTCTTGATTTTGGAGAATATTGTATTTTTTATTCAAGGTTATTGATTTATGCAAACAGAATACATTATGGACGGTTTAGTCTCTATATTGTGGAGAGTTCATGAAAAAAGTTATGCCTCAGTACCTCATTTTCCAGATTTTGTTTCAGATCTATTCTTATCTGTCTTAGCTGTGGAATCTGTCTACTTTTATTTAAACACGGAGAAATTAGTATGCTATGCTGCACATCAGATGTCATCATTCATGATCTTACATCATCATATAAAGCATTTTAATGTAATCCATTAGTCGTCCGCATGGCAGTTTCCCTGCTTCGCAAGAAACTTATTATATTTTCCGCCGTTTTTCGTCACTGCACCGGACCATAAACAACTGATGAATTTACCCGCTTCGGGGTACTTCCGTACATCCCGGACGACCTGTGCCGTATATCACCAGCTGATGCGCAGAATTCCTGGCCGAAACTGGTGCAAAAACAAAATAAGAAGCGGAAAAAACGGGCGAACCAGTGCGGCATTCGTCCGCTTGTTCCCGGCAGTTTACTGCTACACAATTTCTTATCAGCGCCGTTCGTATCCGCATAGCAAACGAAATGTACGTCCGTGCGGACAAAGTGTTTGCCAGTTTTTGTTTGCCCCCCCCAAAAACTTTCATTATTAAAAAATGTTTAGATACAAAGAGTTTGTCGTACATAAACGTTATTTCTAGATTAGTGATGATAGCACTTGGAGGCGTTTTAAAATACGAGAGCCATTCAGATATGCAAATGCAGAATAGATATTACGTTGTAAGCGGTTTTATTTCTATTAAAAATATATACATGATGTATATATTAATGTAATTAATGTAACAAATTCAAAACAAAAAAGTTTCCTACCAGTAAGTAACTACTCCGATAAATAAATAAAAAAATTCAAACAACTGATATCATTACGCCATAGGTGGAGGAGTAGTAGGGATTATTATTATTATTATTATTATCATGGATAAAAGTATTTTTTTTATATATTTATGTGTAACGAGGTTATATTTGGTCCACTAGAAACAAGGATGATGTCTGTCACTTGTTCTGGACATTTCTATGCAAAGAAAAATAGAGATATGCGATTTTTTTCCAAGCAAATGTCAATGAACCTAGTGAGCTTTGTAATTTTGGCAAGTAAGCAATTATTGTGTAAAAAGTTCATCAATTGATTTCAATATGGTTGCGTTTGCAATCGTTGAAATGGCCAACATCATTTTTTTATACGGCTTGGCCAATTGGTAATGCCTTGTGACCAAAACTTTTTTCTGTGAATTTAGCGTTGATATGTCGGTTAACCCATCTAGCGGCGCGACACTCTACAACAGTGGACAGAACAGGCATAACAGTTTGCACAGAAAAATCATCAAAACAAACTCATTGCAAACACTCGAATCAAGATTTTGATATTTTAATTATTGAGAAATTTATATAATGTTTTTGTTAATGCTACAAATCAAATGCAAAATTTTAAATTATCAAATTGCGTTAGTTCAACACGTATTGGTGAAATCTCCTTTTTATATTTATATTCATATAAATACTTCACGCCTCGCTTTGACGACACTAATGCATTTTCATTTGAAAGTATTTTACCTTAAGTTTTAGATCCAAAATTTCGACACGTTTCGTAAGTAAGTCCAAGGTCCACGTAAGCCTACTGTTGACCTTGGAATTTAATCTGTTTGGGCCATAACTATTATTTGAGATCGTCGGATCGTATACTAGAGTTTGTAGGCTTTGGATCAGTCGAACAGTTGAACAACATTTCGTTGTGGTCTCACTTTGGGTAGGCTTATATTTTGATTGATTGTAGCAATTGTTTCTCAATATAATAGCCCCTCTACTAGCGTACGAAGAATAATCAATCGTGTTGGTGTTAGTCAAATGAAAGTGTGGAGAACTACACAATTTTGGTATGTACCCATTTCATATCATTAATCATTCATTCATTCATTCATGCATTCATTAAAAAATATGCATGATATAATATATCATTAAAATATTATATAAAATATAATAGTATTAATGTTGGACCTCACTTGTTTTATACACAACCGGTTTACTGATAATAACAATATTATGTCAAAATATGAGTTATACCTACCCGTATAAAGTGTTATACCAAACAACATCCAAATCAATGTAAACGTAATCTTTTTATAAGCAATTTTTTTTTTAAATTTACTTTGAAGCTGAGTACTGGCTAAACCAAACGCATTTGTATATAGATAAGTTTTGTTAAATCGTCTCCTTTTGATCCCAGTAATCTGTGGTTAAGCCATGTCCACATAATTTAGAGACACCCTGTATATAACCATATTTTGTTGTAAAAAATAACTTTATTTAATCTTTTATTATTTGCTATAATTAACAGCTTAGTAACTAGCAAAATTATTAACTTTAACTAAATGAAGGAGCCCGTGCTGTTCAACGAAGCGCAATTTTCTGCGAATAATCAGGTTCATCAATTTTTCGCATCTTTCTGAAAATTCCACGCCTTAGTTCTTTTTTGTTTTCGGCTTGCCACACTCGTCCATACATTTTGCGAGATAAAAAGGCAAAAACATTTTCAATTGGATGGACCTGAGGAAAATTAGGGGGATTATCGATTTTTGATTCAAAAGGTATGTTGTTTTGGCGAAGCCAATATTGTGTTACCCTTGCATAATTGCAGGATGCCAAGTCGGGCCAAAATATTATGTTGTCTACAACGTGATCTTCCTGTACAAAATCAACTAATTTGGAGAGACAATTATTAATATATCCCTCACTGTCCAGATATTCGCCCATCACTCGTCCCACACAAGGTCTGGATATCCCTCTAATTAAAATCGCACACCAAACCAGAACCTTATCGTCGAATTTCGCTTTTTCTTTGTATTTTACATTATCCTGACACTCTTATACATTGTACGAATAAAAACCATCGTTTCGTTTGATATCCGAGTTGGCAAGAGTAAAATATTTTTCATCGTCCAGGATAACTCTCTTGTTCGCAAAATGTATTCGCTTAGTTGACAGCATCGTAACACACTTTCGTCGTTTTCGGTATTTTTTACTATTTCTTGCTAATTCCCTCGATATTATATCGTTTGTAGTACGATACTCATGCGCTAATTTCATTACGGATACGCCAAGTCTGTCTTTTGCTCTTCTTAACAATCTTTCTGAAAAACCGTATTGTCAAATTAAAGTCAAGAAAGTAAACAATATTTTGTTTCCAAAACCATTTTGATATTTTAACCTATTTTTGGCCCCTACATTTTGTGCCAAAACTTTTGAGACATACGTTGTTTGTTCAATATTATGCAGCGCGTCTTAACATTTGTTGTTGGTTGATCGTACACGAATATAGTTGTGGACAAATTCTGTTTACGGATGATCCATATTTACGTAAAAAAAACAATTGCTACAATCAATCAAAATATTGGCCTACGAAGATTTATTTTCTGACTAGTGAATCGATTATAATTCCTTAAATATTGAGTTTTGGAAGTTGTGGCATTTTTGACTTGAAATTGCCTAACGAATTCACTGCCAGTTTTAATATCTGTCGAGTCGCAGAACACCCTGTTAATAGTGGCTGCCAAACCAAATAGTCTGCGCTATATGTAAGAATGTTGTTATCGTTTTTTTTAATGGTTTATTTTCGTTTTTGGGGGAAAATAGTCATTATTATGACAGATATATAATAGATGGTAACCTTTTGACATTTCGACGTTTTTAGATTCTATTAGATGCTAGATTGGATTTTAAGATTAGGTTATGTTACGTTTCGAAAGTTTGGATCTTAGCAGCGGAGGTTGATTTCATCACCGATATCTTGGATATCTATTTTAATCGACAACTGTCAATTTCCGACCCCAACCTTGATTCTGAAAACCCGTAATGAGATTTTCACGATACACCTTGTATACTAATATTTCAAGAAACACCCTGTTTGCTGAAGTTTCGAAAAACACACTGCATATTTAGTCACCAGATTTTCTTACGTTGGTGCTTACGTTAGCAGCATCGTCTAAGTTTCCGATCCCCGCCTTTTGATCTGAAAAGCTGTATTGAGATTTTGAAGATCACCTTGTAGACTGAACTTTCTTGAAACATCCTGTGTACTGAAATTTCGAGAATCAACCTGTTTACTGAAATTTTGAGAAGTACTCTGTATATTTAGCCCCTAGATTTACGTTGGTCCTTAAGTTGGCAGCATCTTGGATATCTATTTTAAACACCAACAGTCAGTTTCTGACCATTGCCTTCTTGATTCTGAAAATATATACTTTAAACTGAAATTTTGAGGAGCACCTTGCAGATTTAGCCAATTGGCAGATTTACATTGATGTTTAAGCTGGCAGCACCGTCTAAGTTTCTAACTCCCGCCTTCTTGATTCTCAAAAGCCGTACCGACATTTTCAAGGTATACCTTGTCTACGGAAATTTCGAGAAACATCCCGTATATTAAACCACTGCATTCACATTGGTACTTAAGGTGGCCTCATCGTGGCCCTTGATTATTCATTTTCCAGCAGTCATTATGCAGCGGCAACGGTTGTGAAGTCACTACTGATAATTTTACATTAGCGGAAATGATGGTACAAAAATCCGATAATATTCCTTTCTTGTTAGAGCCTAGTTCATGAACTGGCGATTTGCGATTTGCGATTTTTCTGTATGCCTGTATGCATAGTACAAGTATGCACTTATCTTTTCATAGTTTGACAAAATCAAACGTCGATGCATCTCCCTCTCATTTCTTCAGATAACGTTTATCGCAGCAGCACACTTCTGTCTAGTCGATTAGTGTTAGCTGCCAGTGTTAAACGTACACGTGATTTACAATCCTAACATCGGTTGTTATATAGCAAAAAGTTTGCCGAGGCATTTATATCATATTGATACAATTTCTGTAAATAAACAGCACGGAATACCTTGTGTAAGTATAAAATGAGTAATTCTAATAAATTGCCCAACTAATAGGAGAAATACCGGTAATAATAATTGTCCTCTACCACATATAGTTAAAAAGCATCGAAATTTAACTTTTTCGCTTTTTGGCAACAATTAAAAACAGTTAAAAATAAATACGAGATACATGAATATTATACAAAGAGAAGCTCTAAATAATAGCAAACTGATCGCCGTAACTTAAACTTCACTTAAACTTGACTTTACTTTACTTAAACTAATCTCTACCTAACTTTAACTTAAGTTAAAGTAACTTTAACTTAACGTAACTTAAACTGAACTTCTACTTGAATATATCGTAACTAAAACTTAACTTATACTAAACTTGTTTTAAATTAGAAAAAAAAATCTTAGAGCCGGTTATTTCATAGAAAATTGTAGTAAAAAGCTCGGCCAAAAGACGATTGTGCACGCGAACACCATCTCTACTACAAGCTTTACTATCAAGGACCAGACATATGCGTTTCGTCCCATACAATAGAGACTTAGGCGAGACTCCCAACCAAAGATTAGATTATAATTTCGTCCGCCACCTTAAGGGTGCACAACTTCTCAACTTCTCAAATTCACTAACAAGCCGTGTTCAGGAACTTTCCCATATGCACTGAAACCTTCGTAATTAGTTAGTGTCCTCTTTGTAAGCGCCTGTGTTGTGACTAGAAATTTAGTCGTGTCCTCCAACTGCATCCTTCGCGGTTGAGCTGATTCCCAGGTTAATTTCGCGTTGAATCTATAATTGGTTTAGTAGTTTCATTCCGCAATGTTATCAGCTGATTTTATGACAATGTGGAGAATAAAGTGCCATCGTTATGATAACGACTGGTGCGAGCTTATAGTTCGTGCGGTTCACGCCCGTTCAGCAACTATGCAGGCGCATCTAAACATACGCACGAATAGCGAGGTGAATCGCGATGCGACTGGCGATGGCGAGGCGAATGTGTAATCGGTTCACTCGTCTTTCACCTCACACTTCGCCTCGCCGTTCGTAGAGCTCCCGCCAGGAGCAGTTTTTTGGGGCGAGTCAAAGGATTATAGCAACCAGGCGAACTCGGTTGAACACTCGGCGACTGTGTAAATGGTCATTTCGCATATATCCGATGAATATACTTAAGACAGAAATGACATGAGCATGTTAATCGCTAAAACTGCATAGGGGTAAATATCTATATGTACTTTCGTTCTGAATTGCCTTGAAATTAATACTACTATTTATTATCAAATTAGTAACTTGTCAAAAAAAAAATTAAGTGACAAATTACTAATTTAGTAAACCACTTTTTTTGTTTGGAGAGGGTAGAAAGAGAACAAGTGTATGCACAATTAATTTATTCGCACAGACTGCATACAATATAATAATAATACAAATTACATCTAATTACAAAAACAATAACTTAACAATGAACAAAACAATAACAATTCTTTAAAAGTAACACATGTTTCGATATTTATATCTCATCAATACGGCTTTACTTTAAAATAAATCCAAGTTGCACAATAAATTAAAGATGTAATAAAATGTAAATTTACGTACTGTACATTGAATAATTTAATACCAATATTATAGTGGGAATATACCTCATACCCAAAACAGTGACGACATAACAATGCGGTTTCTATATGTATGCATGTATTAATAACTGATAATGCTGAAAATACAACTGGTTGTATTTTCTCGATAATATCACGAACAAATGTCGGCCGCTGTCACAATTTTGAGTTCCACACAGAGATCGCAGCAGCGACGACCACATATGAAAGATTAATTATATGTCACGACGATATCCGAACCGATCGTCTTATTTATTGGTTGAATAACTTGCAAACTTGCAAACGGCACGACTCGTCCACTCACAAACAATTTCTAGTCGGCCGCTAATAAGAACATAACCCGAAATATCAATGTGGCCCTACAAGTACAAGTACGTACATAATTGTGGTTTGCTGTGTGAAAGATGAAGTGATCTAAATAAATATAGGTATTTAAACTGCATATTTAGCTTCTTGTTTTTTCTGCTTTACTAGATGACTCAATCAATTCATTATATTTCCTTCCTAAATATAATTCGTGGTGTTCTCAAAAATCGATAATGATTTTATAAATACAACTCATTTCAACCCTACTGTTTGGAAAATGATAATTTTCGTCGTTGGGGTTGATAATGAGAACAACACTTGTTATATTACCTCTGGGAATATATCTCATACGTAAAACAGTGACGTCATAACAATGCGGTTTCTATAGTTACGCATGTATTAATAACTGACAATGCTGATAATATAACGGTTGTATTTGCAGGATAATACCACGAACAAATGTCAGTCGCAGTTACAATTTTTGGTTAAACGCAAATCGCAGCGACGATCGTTCCGATGGTGTTATTTATCGGTTGCGCCCACAATCTAGTCGGCCGCTAATAAAAACATAACCCGAAATGTCAGTGTGTTTCAAGTACAAGTAAAATAGTAAAATGTGGTAATAAATGTAGCTTGTTCCTAGAAAGATGAAGTGATCTAAATAAATATAGGTATTTAAACTGTACATTTAGCTTCTTGTATATTCTGCTTTACTAGATGACTCAATCAATTCATTATATTCCCTTCCTAAATATAATTCGCGGTGTTCTCAAAATTCGATAATGATTTTAAAAATACATTAAAAATTGTATTTATAAAATCATTATCGATAATGAGAACACCACTTGTTATATTACCCCTGGCAATATGTCACTGTGCCACACAGTGTAAGATAATTAACGATTTTGACATTCATTGTCATAGCATTATAATCATATAATCATAGCTGAAGATTAAAAAAAAATCTGCATAGAGTAAGTTGCATTACAAAAAAATTACCTATTGTATAAATTTTGATATATATTTTTTTTATTAAATCGTGAGTAAATAAGAAAAATTGGCTGTTCGTTCAAGTACCAAATTAGCGTATTTATTTCGTTGGCAATACGACTTTATGGCACGGTATTCACACATTACGGCACGATATTGTCACTGTACCATATAGTGTAAGGTAATTAACAATTTTGACATTCATTATCATAGCATTATAATCCTAGTTGAAGATTTAAAAAAATCTGCATAGAGTAAGTAACATTACAAAAATATTACCTATTGTATAGATTTTGATATATATTTTTTTATTAATTCGTCGGTAAAGTAAGAAAAATCGGCTGTGAAGTATTACTTGTGTTTACTTATTAGCTGTTAGCTATTGAATGCACATATTAAAGTATTCAAGTATCTCGTAATTCATTGATTTATTGATTGACCGACTCGTTGATTTTGTAATTAATTCAACATTTTGTATTAATAAAAGTTGAGTTATTCGATTATCCGAATTGGTGTGTAAACTGCGTCAGCACGTCGATTTTTTACTTCCTGAGTGGAGATGTCGGTCCTGATGCGTAAGAAACTCTGTTGGAATTTGATTATGTAATGGCGAGAAAGTGTGGGGTGCGAGGGATTAAATTGGGTCCCTCGTTTTGCATTGCGTGACTTCGTTTGCCTGTAAAATATAGTGGCGTGTTTTTTTCCCGAGAGAAAAAATCCCGTTCTCCAAAATCGATTGGGCGTTGGGGTAGATGGAATTTTTTATATATAAACGCGACGATAAATCACTGTCGAACTCCTCCCAGCCCTACCGCTCGCTGTTGCTTCCTCGAGAATTGCCTACATTGTTTGAGTGCTAAAAAGTCAATTATGCGCATTGAGGGCACACCTTTCCATCTAATGATAAAGATGTCAATAATTTTCTGACATTTTGTGATGCCTAAAGCAGATTACAAACACATTGGTAACGAATTACACCCTAGGGAGAGCAGCAGTAGAGATTATTATTACTATTGTTACTGCGCGGGTAGCAAACCTTGTGGGTATATCAATCCAGCATATACTTTATCCGAAACTTTTTAATGAATATAAACTAGCAACCGAATCGTAAAAGACGGAATAGTAAAAAAAAACACTTCTAAAATTAATTATATTAATAAAACTTTAAAGGCAGAAAACCGAGGATGAGTAGCCTAATAAAGATTGTTCTCTCTTTAAAACTATATTTCTAGTAAGTTAGAATGATTTAAATTTGGGATGAAATTATGAACGAAATTCACTACACCATTCACTATCTATTTTCATGTCACGGCGACATTTTTCAATGAGTAATTATAATCTCAAATTAAACATAGTATGTTATTCGATATATAACAGCATTAGTGCGGTAAGTAATTAAACAATTATAGTAGCAAACTACTCCGAAATAATCTGCCGACAACCAATTCTCCATCCCTCTTCTATTTAATAATTTTCGTGCGCTTCTGATGAATTCGATTCGTCACTTTCCATAATGTTTTTTCTTGCAATATTAATTGAGAATAGTATATTACATATCGAGCGGGGAAACGGATCATTACAGCCAAGTGCTTCTTTAGAAGCCCGAGGCGCGAAGCGCCGAGGGTTGCTATAAGCACGAGGCTGGAATGATCTTTCCCGCGAGGTTTGTATACGATTTTACTCACAATCTAACATGGTTTATAAAAATTTTATAAATGATTTCATGAATAAGATCTGTGAAATTGTTGCCAAGAGAAAATAACAAATTGTCATTTTGACAGATGCAAATATTTTGTCAATCAAAAATTCTGTCGACAAACAATCGGCAATATAATTTATAGGAACAGCATGGCTTGACGTTAACAGTCAATAGCAATCATAATAGTAATGTAACCGTCAATTCATTGTCCTAAATGGTTTAATACTGTTCTTAGTTTCCTTTAAAAGTTTCGTGATTTATCAAAGTGACAGTGACACTTGCTAGCTGGAAAATGTATTCCCGGGAAGCCCTGAAATAAAATTACACAATGAGCCGCTTCCCGACCGCTTTAAAAGGCATAAATGCACATACATTCCACTAATTGTAAGTAAAGTTTATTTTTTATCGCGCAACATAGGGTTAATCATTTTTATAGTGACACACTGCTGTCACAATGACAGCCATATATCAAAGCGTATTCTTTTAAGATGCAACATGCAACAAGTAAAATTAATTCTCGGTGAGACAAATATTACAGTTTACAAAGTGAACAATGTTAAGCCGAGGTTTGCAGCATTGTCCATTTAAATGACTGAGCTCTTTCTTCAGTTGTATACATTATTCACTTCGTAAACTGTAATATTTGCCTCACAGATAATTACTTATGTATGACGCTTTGATACATTGCTGTCATTGTGACAGAAGTGTTTAACTATTGAAATGATTAACCCTATGTTCCGCGATAAAAATAACTCTCTGTATGTAAATGGGAAATTATGACAGTGACAGATAATTATCATCTTCAAAAGCTAATAAATAACTATGAGAGTTTGATAAACAGGGAAATTTGACTCATCATTTCATAATTGCATACTTGAAACTTTGCTCTATCTAAGATGACTAACATGTTTTCTAAATTTATTCCAAATTATATGGTCGATGCATCAACAAGTTTCTCAAAGAAGCATTTGCAACGGACATTATTTCATTTGTTTTGTTTTCGTCAAGGAGCGTTCGTCTACAGTTGGAAATTTGCCATATTTTGAATTTAGCATCATTACTAAGTCTAATTACAGACGCCGTTTAGCGATACATCTACCGCCCTGGAAAGTTTTTCTCTGCATTTCGCGTATTCAATTCGGCTTTTTTTATAACATGCATAATAATATCGTTTCTTAATACAAACTTTAATTAGTTTGCAATTCTACAATTGAGCCGCTCATTTTGAAAATGGGGCACGTCCTTTTTTTTATATCGAGAAAAGTCCATAAATATACAAGGGATAACACTCCTGGTCCATGATCTGGACTTAATCTCTGGAAAAAAAAACCCACTTACAAAATCAACGGGTCAATTATTGATGAGTTTAAATTCTAATTATGCCAAAAATCGCAAAATCACATATTGAAATAAAACAATATTGCACTGTATTAATCGAAATAATAAATGTATTTATCATATCGTCGGCTTGGTGTTACAATCGAAAATCGATTCTAAATATTGGGGTGTTACAAAAAGTGCCGTACCATTCCTATTCGTTTGATTTCGGTTTTGACATTTTCATAAAATTTCAGTATTAATAATCCCGATATTTCAAGCTTCCAACATTCAAAATTTTTGAGTTATAAAAAAACAAAATATTACATACAACTCTGTTATATCATTTTTGTGTTTTCGTTAGTAACATACAACTATGCAACTTTGAAAGAAAATACCAGTACGTATTGTTTACAAAATCAGATAATATATTATTTACTAACACATTTAATGGGGTCATTAACTCAATAACTCAATAACAATATTTGAAATTTGTTAAATTTACATAGTTTTTCTTCTATTCTTTCCTTTTTTGTCACCAGTTTTCGATTTCACAAGAATTGCGTTCGAATAGTCATTATCAACTGTTGGCATCCACCGGTACATTGACTTGATTGCATTAATCTTATTTTACGGTATCTTGTTAAGAGATCCGTTTCCTTGCTTGGGTACAGGGAAGTCTACCTTAGTTTGACCCGTTGACACCCGTTTTTTTTTACCAATATCACGTTTTATGCTTTCTTCGACAAATTCTTCGTCAGCATGGAAAGTTTTGTAGTAAATATCAAATACAGATCCGCAAAACTTAATTTGTTGAACCTTTGTATACGGCACTAGAGTATAGTTAAGTAAAGTCGCGCATTCTTGGAAGTTCTTAAAATCAATTGCCTGCATCTGTATTATTTTGTAAGGTTTGATCATCTGGGCATTAATTACGATCTTTTATAGGATCATCACTCTCATAGTTTTCACAAATTTTATCCATATTTAACAAGACTCTCAAAACAAAGTCGGTTAGAGTTGTACGCGTTGTACGTGTAGAGTTGTTCGACAGTAAATAAAAATGTTTAGAAAGTGCTGCAATCTATTAGAACTTTGCAAAAGATAGCTTATAATACATATAATCTTATAATACCAAATACTCAAAATCTTACAAAATGTTACATACAACCTTATAACACCAAGCCGACGATATGTAATGCCACCAATGCGTCTAATATTACCTATCATTTTTTGAGAGATTTTTTCGTTCACAATCAGCCCGAGTTGCAAACGGGGGACGATGGCAATCGCAGAAATGCATGAACAAAAATGATCTAGGGATATTAGATGATGAGTGGTATTCGGAAGAATATTGCTCCATTTTTAAAGAATACTAATACAAATTGAATTAGGCCCTTACCTATATAATAGGATCTATGTATAACGCTATGAAATGGCACCAGCCTTTTTTTTGCCGATTTTGGCCCTTTTTCTAGAGTGGGTAATTTAAATAAACGTCCAAATGATTGAAGTATTTGTGTGACAGTGACAGTGACAGTGACAGTGACATCAAAGCGAGAATTCGGGCTAGGTGCGAATTAGCGATAATTTTGCTAGTAACAAATTATCTCTAAATAGAATGCTGATTGGACGAAACTTCGAAATTCTGAAAACATCATTGGTTAACAAATGTCACGTGATAGAAAAGTGCTACATTTTGCATACAATGATATGCATACGTGGGTGGGATGATAATTGCTTAGCCTGACAATGATATACTGGTTTTGTGTTTTCAAAATCATTGTTATTTTGAACATCACCTCTTGAAGCACTCCAATGCACTTATTCTACCGATGCTCTAAAGATTTGATCCCATCGTGGAAGATCGAGTGTAGCAAACCATGTCCAAACTGACTCAGTCAATAATTAGATATTTGTGTATCCAGCAGATAACCTATAGATTCCTAGAGATTGATACGAGACCTCGAGATAGAGAAAGTGGAAAACTTGACTAATTATCGAATATTTTATACAGATATTTGTCAATTTAACAGTAATTAAGATGAATAAACATGATCAACAATCATTCAAAAAAAATAACAAAATAATTAACATTTTAATAGAAATAATTTAAAACTACCAGAATAATTGATAATTAAAATAAAGATATTGAAATTTTGATATAAATAATTGACTGTAAAATTTTGAAAGAATTATTAAATTTTTGCCAGTAATCATTGATATTTCAACAGAATAATTAATAATATGTCTATGACATTAATAATTGAAATATTGATAGAATAATTGGCAATTTGACATAAATGATTCAAATTTTGTAAGAAATAATTGATAAATTGGCGGTAATCTTTGAAATGTTGAAAGAATTATTAAAATTTTAATAGTAATCATTGATATTTTGACAGAATAATTATTAATATGATAGTAATCATTGACATTTTGACAGAAATAAGTGTGAAATTGATGTGGAAATATTGAAAATAGTGAAAATAGAGAATTGTTAACTAGAAAATAGTGTAAATAGAAAAATAGTGGAAACAGAATATTGAAAATATTGACAGTAGTAGATGACATTTTAACAAAATAATAGAAAATGTTCCTGTAATCATTGAAATATTGACAGAATAATTGTTAATTATTAATTGGCGTATTTTTTTACAAAGTCGGTCGGCCCTATTGAGGTGGCAATTTTGTTTGCCCAAATTTGGACTTCGAATTCAAATTCCTTGATCCTGAAAATGTATAAATTCTGACTCTCGCGAGTGTAACATCATATTTGACAAAGTCGGTCGGCCATTTTGTTTTCGAGAATATTTATCTCGAATTCGAATTCCTTGACTCCGAAAATACATAAATTCTGATTTTGGTGAGAGTAAAGTTATTTTTGACAAAGTCGGTCGGTCATTTTGATTTAGAGAAATTCGACCTCGAATTCGAATTTCCTAGCCCCGAAAATATATGTATAAATACCGATTTTTGAGAGTGTGGCGTCATTTTTGATAAAGTCGGTCGGCCATTTTTGTTTTCGAGGATTTCGACTTCGAATTCAAATTCCTTTTGTGCCCAAAATTCGGTTTGTGGCCAGCTTTTTCCTAGCACCTAAAACCGCTTCCGACCACTGTGCGTCATACAAACTGAGCTCGGTTCGGGACTCAGTTCGGGGCTCGGCTGGGGGCTTGACTGGGGGCTCAGTTCGACAGTCTAGACGCAACTTTAATTTTAGGACTTTATAAAACGGGCTTTATATATTTTGGAAAATTCCAATCGCTAAAAAATTCTAGGGTAGTCGCGATTCGAACCTGTGGCCCTTGGCACGAGAGGCAAGTGGGCTGCACTCTCGCGCATTTCTGAAATAAATATTAAATTCAAGAAACAACCAAACAACACATTAAGAAACGAACAAATCTTGACAATGTATGTGCCTGGGTACTCATCTGCAAGTTGCCCAAGGTTCTTCAATTAAACTGATTACTACGTAAATAAACGAACAAGGGGCAGTAGCTTACAGTTGCAGATAAGATAATTTCAATTTCGTATTGACATTTTTAATCTGTATCTATATATTTTTGGTTGACCTGTCAGCCGCATAGATACCACATGAATATCTTATCACGTTTATTGATTAGCAATATTCATATTTAGAATTTGATCTCGATCTAATCAGTAATCAATTAGAGGGATGGGCTAAAGAATCGTCGTAACATCCTCTAAGGGAGGATAGTGCAGTATCTTATTGACAACCAATGTAGTGTCATTATAAATTCTATAGTAATTAAATAGTGGCTAATTACTTGATAGTAATTAAAAATCTTCTAAACGTGCAAAAAAATACTTGAATTTTCAATTCAGTTTTGGTCAAAATCTAATATATAAAATTGTATATTAAATGTTAAAAAACACAATTTGGATTTTCTCTAATAATATTTTGTCTCAATATCGAACCAAAGTACAGTACATCTAAAATATATTTTTTATCGCCAAATTTCCATTATTTCGAAAACGTAAGTGTAGCAGTTATTATTATTGTTATTATTTATTACTTACGTTACTTTGCAAAATAGTATTTCATTTTGTAATAACTTAATGATTGTAATTATTGCTCTATGAATTAGTAGGGTAAACTTTGTGATGGTCACTCCAGATTTGTTTTAAAGTAAACTTGTTTTAAATTATCACGGACACACTAAAACATTTATGATATGTAATTCAACAAACCTACACATTTTAATACCTAAACACACTCCTGTCTTAATCACAGTTCAACAACGGCTTTGCATCTGTTGCTTATTATTATGTTTTATATTTTGTAGAAGTGCGACAGGAGGCAGTACAGCAGGCGCTGGCTCAGGCGATGCAGAACAGGCACAAACCTTCTATGCCCATGCCCTCGAAGAGGACGTCTGTGATGGCCAGGAGTCCGGACAGGGACAGACACGATTCCGGTAAGTCTTCAAAAAGTGATATTAAGAAATAAATGGTTCAAGATGTGTTTACTTTTATGAACTACAGATAGGTTTGAGTTAAAGTTTTATGAAATATGTTTCAATTACACAGTGCAACAAGAAATTTGAGCCCGAGTGGCTATAACGCCAAGTAGACCAACAAACTAACAAAACCTTCCTAATAATATAGCCATATTTCACATTGTTTTTTTTTAATAACATCCTGAAGTTGGCATGTTTTTCTGCCAATTGTTTGAACTTTTTGCGATATTTTACCATTTTGGCTAAATTTTTGCAATGTATTCAGGTGTAATTTAGTGTTTAGTAAATTTAATGATAAAACAAAAGAAAGTTAATAAAACGAAATAATTGTTTTGACTTTCTTTCCATCAAAGTAGATGCTTCTAATAGGCCGTTCTTTGATATTTTGCTCTTTTGTATAGTTTTTGCTAATATTGTCTTTTCTCTTCTAATCTTGAATATATCTACGATATATCTACGATGTGTTGCTCTTGACAATTTTTTTAAATTAGTTTTATTCTACGCTTTATGCATGCATATTTCAAATATTGTTTCGGCGCTATTGCACAGCGTCGAACCCCAAATCGGTTAAAGTGTAATCGCATTAGTCGGCCTTTATTGCAGCCGATACATTTGTAGTATTAAGATTGTAAAGACAATTTATTGGGGTGGCTATTATTTAGCCATTATGTTCACCGAGAAGTGCTTAAGTAAAGTACGGTGCGCATGAAGATCAATAGGCACATTAAGCCGTTTATTGACCAAGGATTGCCACTTCGGCAAATACAATTAGCGACCAGGAAATCCCAAATATATTTATTGGACGGCATTAGGAATCCTCAGAAATGCCAGATAGAGAAATTACCCAAGGCTTGTGATAACCAAGTTTGGCAACATGGCTTACCGAAACGAAATGCCGCACCAATCAGGAATCATCTTCAAGCCACCCCTCGCGGTGCACAATTGAAATTGCACCCCACCCCAATAACTCAAAGTTTTAATTGTAAGAATGCAGAGGAGACGAGACTTCAATTCGTTACCTTCACCGGTGTACATCGCTGTGTATTAATTATTGTTACGCATTAAATTATAGTCCACATTATTTCCAAAACGACGAGTTTTAATTACTTTATCATTTAAATTGGCGAACACCCGCCTGGTCCTTCGATTACGTAACAAATATCTAACTAACATTTGATCAGTAAAATGAGTTGCAAGTGCTAATTCGTGACGGTTGACAACCTACATTTAACCGGAAACTAAATTATTTTTCCGAAAAATCCCAAATTTTTGTGCAAAGTTTCCACCACCCATAGCATATTTTCCGCAGTAGCCGTTATCGTTAAAAAAATAGTGTATTTCGCACCACCCTAGTGTACATGCATAAATAAGTCATCCATCATATATTATTGTTATTGCTATAGAAACCACCCGAACTGTCGAAGAGACGGGCTCATCGTTATAGTCGGTACTAGATTAACGTGGGTGCGACTTATCACGGTAATTTGTAAGTATCGATGTAGTCAAATATTTTTTCTGCGACCATATCATAATTTGATGATAATAATTCCTCAACCCGTTGCATTATGACTATTATAGTGAAATTCATTTGCATAATGCAACTAGACGTTTGACCTATCAGAATACGACTTTTCATCATACAATAATTAATATAGAATATTTCCATGAGCATTCGACAGAACTAAAAGGTATCAATTTTGACAGTTCACAGTTCCAGTTAACCATGTTGGTATGTACAGTCTTAGTAAGATAAATGTAGTACAACCTCAATTTTCTTTTCAAAATTTTAAAATTTTATTGTTGTAAAACGAACTTAAGGAACTTATTATTTTTTGTTAATAAAACCAAATGTTAGATCAGGACATATTACTTTTCCTGTTGTTTGTCAACCCACTGAATTATGAAATATAATATAAGGTATATAATATTAAAAGTCAAAGGTAAAAAAGTCTGTGAATGAATAAAAAAGTCTATTTGATGTTTAGTAAATTAATAAATGAACAGCTGATTTTGACATTGAAAGGTAAAACTACAACATAAATATTTATTGAAAAAAGTATGTACTACATTTATCTGACCAGACTAGTGCTTATTATTCATAATTATGACTGGTAGTAGAAAAAATAGCGTATGCAACTCACATGTAATGGCTATTAAGACACTCGTAAGATAAACGAGCTATCATTAAATTCGCGTTACATAATATACTATTATTCAACTTCCACTGCAAATGCTCGAATTATGTTTCATCTTCTTCACTGACTCTTCGTAAATAACTTGGAGCAAAATAAATAATTTATTATCGTTATTAACAAATAACTGCGTTTAGTCACACCCAAGTTGGTCTTGGCTATATTTGCTCATACATTTGTATGTCAAATTATTGACAGACAATATTCAAATGTGTCGTTACTCGTTAGTTGCACATAAAACTCGATTTGTTGAATTATCGTCAAAGTAATAAAACGAACACCCTGGACCACACAAAGTTCGATTTGTAAATTTGATTGAGCAGAGGATTGGAACTAATTACATGAGGGGCGCCTGTAATCAGAGTCGCCCGGGGTCTGCTCGAGTCTTTTGTGCTCCAGTTTTGTTAGGTGGTAGGTGGGTTGTTGGCAATTGACTTGCCCTAAAAGGAAGGCATTAGCATAATGCTGTGTACGTTGAGTGGCGTACGAGTTTTACACTTGCAAAACCCATCATCGGCGGGTTTTAGTTGAACTCGCTCGATGTTTGTGTTTAACTGTACATTTGTGCTTTGCAAATTGTTGTTCGAGACCTTGTGTATCTACACTCTGCAGACGCAAGTGACATTATTCAGTGTAGTGTGTTTAGTACATCCTTTAGCAAACAGAACGCTTGCATTTCCGAAGCGATGAAATGCTTCCAAGAATAAATTATTCATGTCTGGTACATCTTATTTATATGCATACATATAAATATATATGCAGGAACAACATAATCTCCAAAAACCTAAGAGGCAAGAGAAAAAGCTGAAGACAGCACGTCGGAGTATGCATCTGAAAGAAGTTGACAAAAATCCATATAATAATAAATCACAGAATCAAACCTCAACACCAAGATTACAATGAGGCAAAGGTAAAGACAGAAATAAGATAAACATAAAGGCAGATACACATATGGACAGATATTCGTAATTTCTGGTGGAAGCTGAAATCTAATCTTGAAACTTGAAAGCTTTAAGTTGGACAATTAACATGTATAATATGATATGCAATGAATATAAATTTGACGGCAATCACAAGAAAGAGGGCTGAACATTCCAGTCTTGAATTATTTCGTACCCGAGAGAAATATTCTTTGTAAATTTGTCGGGCATTCGATGCAATTTTATTTATAAATTTTCAGTGTCCCAAAAACGTACAACTTATGGGTTCCGTGAATCATCCTGGGTATGTGATAAAAATAATGCGAACTTCAGATTTTATAACAGGCCGTTATAAATTTATAACGGGCTTTTGACATGGATACCATGACAACATATATTATTTGAACCGTCTGTCTATCTTGAAACATCTAAACATAATCGACATCAAAATATCTGTCCGATTTTCAAAGTCTACCGTGATTGAATATTTTAGTTATTGCACACTACTGCAATGTATTTTATTAAATATAAATACAGTCTGTTCTATAATAAGCGCCCGAAACTATAGCGACTTCAATTGTTATGTAACCATCAACAAACATATACCGCGCGTTTTTTTTTTATCGCAGAACATAGGCTATGTTCAATTTTATAAAGACAGTATCAAATTCATTGCAAAAATTCAATGGTAATGCAACCAAAATTACAGGCCGCGTTACAAGAACTCGGTCATTTTAAATGTCAAAAATGAAAATGTATTCAAACCAAGAAAGTGTTTAAATAGGGGAATGATACTGAGCTGGCTGGTATACGGATTGTGCGAGATAAATTTCTGTGCATTATCATTATCCTGCAATACATATCCCGTCAATCCCATTCAATCAACAATCATCAACCGTTAATCCCGAAATAGTAACTCATTTGCCAAAAGGAAGATATTGGTTCTTATTTGGCATAACATAATAAATTTAATTTAATTTCTTCAGTTGAAATATGGCATCTCCTAGTTCTTTTATGATGACCTATAGCGACGCATCATGTAGCTACTAATAAATTGTGCGATTGTATTAGATATTTTTTCGATTGATTGGATTCGTCAGTCAGGATAATGCACTCTAAATAAATCTCTCAAAATCCGTATACTATTGCCAGCTCAGTACCATTTCAATTTGAATATTTGAGTACTTTCTTGCGTTGAATAAATTGTCTCAAAACAGTGTTGATATTTGAAATGATTCATTTACACGCGCTAGTAATTTTGGTTGCATAACCGTTGCATTTTAGAAATGCATTTGGCACTGTCGTTTAAAAACTGAACATAGCCTATGTTCAGAGATAAAAAACCGTGCTATATTAGTAAATGGGGCAGTTGTATTACAGTTTTAATACGACACGATACAACCGTGATTAGACTAAATTGTTGTTTGCATTAAGTTAATTTATTTTCGGAAGAGTGCAGATTCCTCCTAAATAAGAATGATCGCCGTGTTCTTGTACTTACGCCCACCAGGTGAGCGATTTGCACTATGTATCATTCGAGAATTGGACAATGGTTTGGGATGAGATACAATTTAATGGTCGAATAGAATTTGTTTTGATACGAAATGGGTCGCTAGCAACAAGAAGATATTGAAACGAGATTATTGTACCCCATATTCCACAATTTGCCAAGAATTTCGGCAATGGATAAACGCATAAAAAAACCTCATACAGCTAACACTGTCAGCTTAACATCAATTGTTTATTCCACAAAATTTCGGATTTAACAGCCTACTACCTCAAATCAGCTTTTTACATTTTTTTGCAAAAATTTCATTGTATAACCCTACTAAAAACTAAAAATCTGGATCGATGATAAGTACCTAAAATGCTCTACAAAAATATAGCAAAACACCGCGTCTTGGGTGCTTTTTATAGACCAGACTGTATATTGCGATTAAAATGCCCATAATACATTGTACCTACAATGCTCTACAGTTACCTGAAATTTAGAAGCTCACACAGATGACAGGCTCGTTGGGCTCGCCTGTAAATGTGTGTACAATTTTAATAGACGCTTGTCTAGAATCGGACCAATGACTATTTATTATTCGTAGCCTTAACTTGCTGCACCGCATGGCTGTGCCCAAATGTGATTACAGTCGTAACGACTGCACTGATTAGTATCGGTTTAAAAGTGGTTGGATGTTTAGGCGACAGTTAATTTAAAATGCTAATCCTGGTCTGCATTAATAAAACATTTAGCCAGGGAAGATTAAAGTAGCACGCCCGGCCCTTAGTTCCCCGTGCTACTTAATTCTGCCAGCAGTATGGCCCTGAGTAAATAAACATCGCGGGTTATCCCACGGAATTTCCAATACACAAGATTACGATAGCCGCTTATCAAAGCCGCAGAAAACTCGATGGCAATTTTCAATTTAAAAGCAATCCCAACCACATTCTGTTAATATTCCGCTTATAATATTACCGTTCAGTCTTCGCACTAGAAAACCTCTTTAATATTTTTACAAAATTATGGACAATGTATGATAATAAGTAGGTATTGCATATACCAAATTGGGCAATATTCAGGTTCATCTAATATAGCAAATTTTGCCTTTGTGGATTTCGCTTCATCCACATTAAGATGGAGAAAAGCATGTGCTGCCCAGCCTATCATATTTTATAATAATAATTTTTAATTTGTTTTGGAATTTGAAATTTTTCCCAGAAGAATCTTAATCAACCATCAAAACCACATAAGACGCAATTAACCGATTCTCTATCTTTATTAATAAGAAATATTCTTTGGGACACCATGTATGATGGAAAAATGGCGCCCACGTGTAAACCTTCTTCTTCCGACAGTGAATTAAATATTTAAAGTTATGAAATTAAGAATCGATATGTGCTGTAAGTGACTTAAGCAGCACAGCACACTGTGTCAAGTGGCGGATTTGCAGTGTCATAAACACTGTGCCAGTTCAGAAGAGAAATTCGAATATGTGTATCTTGCAGATATTAATTGGTGTCAGATGCAAAACTAAAGCAAAGCCAAGCAAGTTATGTAAGTAAATTATTTTTTAAAAAACATCAGAAAATAGCAAATAAAAAACAAAGTGATTGCACCCTGTACAGTCATTTGCACTGTTTTTAGTACATAAATAGTTCGGAAGTGCAAAACATATCATGGGACTCTTTTAATCCTTCGGGAGATTTATTTAATTTAATTAAATTTAGATTTAAATGGTGTTTAAATGATGATTATAGAATTCTTTGATTATAGAATATATTTGCTAGTATGTAGTACTAATTTTAAAAAACGATCGAAAGATGTGACGTTTCTCTAAATTAGTACTAACCTGAATTATACCAATATTAAAAACGGCACTTATTTAAAATTTTAATATAATTTTAAATATGAAAGATGTTCAATAATTGCGATCAATAATTAATCAATATCTCAAATACCCCCAAATTGTTTTTTTCTTCTGTTTAATATCTGTTTGCCTTGCAAAATTAAGATACATCCGTATAAAAAAATCATGATTAGATAAATACAGGCTGTGGCACAATGGAGTAACCACATTTCAAAATATCACTGAAGGGTCACCTGACCAGGTAGAAGGACGCGGTTAGTCCCGTTAGGTCAGGTGAACAATGCCGTTTTCTGTCGCCACCATGTGATCGGGTGTACATCGTGATTTTGTTGTTAAGGCTTTTTTTACAAACAGCTAGTCCGCGATAAAGGTGACTTCTGAGCATTTTCGGAGCAGACGTGCCGCTTCTATTGGCACATCCGTATCAACGATACGGAGAATATTGCCCACGACGTTAAATTATTCCCTGGTGACTTAGTCCAGAGTAATGGAACTGACCAGAGTAATGGAAAACTTACACAAATGACTCAATTTGTGCATCGCCCGTTAAGACCCCCATTTGGACGGCCATTTTTAAAACCTAAAACAAATAAAAAAACTGCATTTATATGTATGTTTAATAAATAAACTGTTTTTTTCACTGAATTTACTGAATTTGGAAAAAAATTTTTTTTTAAATATATTAAATTTGACCCCTCGTGCCATTTAAAAACAAATAGTTAGCCTTGAAACTCCAAAACAAATGACATTCGAAATTTCAAAAACATCTCAGACAATAGAATTTAAATATTTTGAAGAGTGTACCAAATTGCAACAATTTTTGATAAACCGTTTTCAAATATTTAACTGTATCCAACCTTTTTAGCGACCCTGTATGTATCAATCTATTATGTATTTATATGAGTATGTGGGATTGTATGACATAAATCTAATCTAATCTAGCAGCTACTATGAAAACATCTTATTATCTTGCTTATCACTGATTAGTGTTTTGTTTAAAGTAGCCCACTGGAAATGGGAGTTTACTTTTGTCTATTTTCGTATAATAATTTCAAAAATAGAACTTGAAGAGATAATTGAAAACTGTATACTTTCGGTCTTAAAATAACTCTTGAGATGAGCATTTGCATCATTGCAGACATGCATGCCAAAGCTATGAAATTTCAAAATTTGTCAGAAATCTTCTTCATTTTGACGAAGGTACATTTTCAATTTTACAGGAATTCATCAAATTTAGTACGAATCGCAAATTTTCAAATATGAACATCAATATTTAACGTGATTTGTACTGATAAATTTCAGTATTAATCTTCGTACATTTAAATAAATTGCATTACAAAATTCAGCATTGGATAAATCAACAAGTTTTGTGATTCGTGCTAGTCCTCGTTAATTATTGTTAAATTGCCTAAACATTTGAGAGGACTATCTTCAACATTGCAAATATACCGGGTGTTGAATTGGTTTGGTATTCCTAGGAATTTAATATGCAAAACAACATTTGTGCATTTTCCTACTTAACTGATAATTTTAGAGAAAAGGTACACAAATGTTCAGAAACATGAAATCTACCAAACTACATTTAAAGGGTGGGCCAGATACAAGTTTCTTTTTAAAAATGCAATAAAATGAACAAATTTTTTTTTCCATGTATTATGGCTTCATTAGTAAGAGCAAACATTCCCATTAATTATGGAACACAACTTCGTTCAAGTGGCTGCCTCGGTTGACTTCGCAGTAGCGCATTCTGTCACTCCAATTTTCCAAGACCCTATTGATGGTTTCGGGCTGTAGCTCACGGATTGCTTGGATGATATTGGCCTGAAGTGCATGAATCGTTTCTGGATTGTAGGCATAACATTGGTCATTCACGGTTTCCCACAAAAAAAAAAAAAACAAATGGGTCAAATCGGAGCCCCGAGCCGGCCAATTGACATCGCTAAGACGGCTGATAACACGATTTGGGAATTTGGTGCGAAAATGATCGATTGTTGCATGGGCTGTGTGGCATGGCGCGCCATCCTGCATGAACCAGAGGTCGTGCAATTCCATGTCTTCAATTTCAGTCAAAAAAAGTTGGATAAGATGGCTCTGTAACGCTCACCGTTGACCGAAACGTTATTCCCAGCCTCATTTTCAAAGAAAAATGGTCCAATGATGCTCTGTGGATGCATTGGCTTCTCGACAATAACGTGCGGGTTTTTCGAGCAGCAGATGCGGCAATTTTGTTTGTTAACGTAGCCGCAAAGATGAATATGCGTCTCGTCAGAAAAGATTATTTTTCGACCAAAATCGTTGTCCAATTCAAGCTGCTCTAAGGCCCAAACTGCGAAGCGATAACGAAGCGAATGGTCGTGCGCCTTCAATTGCTGAGTCAATTGGACCTTGTAAGCGAATAATCCGAGATCTTTGTGCAGAATTCTCCTCAGGCTAGTGCGTGAAATGTTTGGCTGTTGAGATCGACGCGAGTTGATGTTCGTGGATTGAGTCTCACACTCTCGGCTACAGCAGCCACATTCTCGTCTTTGCGCACTTTTACGAGAACGAGGACCATGAGTGTTGTCCACTAGCATGCCAGTCTCACGAACTTTTTGCACAAACTTGTGTACAGCAGGCGCGATAGGTGATTCATTTCGGCCAAAATTTATTTTTAACAAACGCACTGTTTGGGCTACACAGCACTCACTTTGGAAATAAATTTGCAATATTTCCCAACGTTGTTCAATCGTAAAGCGACTCATTTCGTACCGCGGAGGTATGATACTGACTTTCTGTTAAGATTTCGAGCGGGAAAAAGCTGCCAGTGTCAAAATAACCTATGATTTAAAAAGAAACCAATAAATGGCCCACCCTTTACATCTACGATCAATATGCTTCCGGAGACGGGAAAATGTGAAAATCAAATGGTGATAAGTTGTACATGTAAAGCTGATCGCCTTAATAAAATACTAAAAACTGATTTTTGTCACTAATTCTGCAATGATAGTAGTATATTGTGTATCAAGGGCGGAAAATAGGCTTTAGAAAATAGAGCGAAGGTGCCAATAAACGAAGGGCTGCTGAAGCCTTTCTGCCTGCGGGACACACGCTATTTTTCCGCCTACCTATAATATATTCCCTACGGCTGCACTTTGATGAGTTTTTTATGTCAGTATTTTGTTTTATTTTACGAATCGACTTCAACATTGAATGTTCAACCACAATGCAGCACTATTTCTTTCTTGCTGCTAAATACGCCAGTAATGTATTTTCTGTAATGTTTTTTGACCTTTTGACCGTTTTCCAACTACAAAAATTATTATATTGGAGTACATACCGAGTCTAGATTTGATTGTTTAATTAGGTATCTAGTTAATATCCTAAATCACAAAACACATACACACATAACACGTACACACATAACACATACACACATAACACAAAAATATGTTTAACTGGGAGTTATTGCGAGAGAGAGAGAGATATGTCTGATTGACTTTAAAACAATTTACCACTTAAATATTTTGACATTCATATTTAAATACATTTCCTGCGTTTAAACTTGATTCTTTCAAAGTGTTAGCACAATTTGTTTCCTTGTGTTTCATCCGATTGTTCGTTAAACCTCGTTTTCACCTACAAACATGACCAGGGATTTGGCACATTTGTCACGCTTCATTCGCCGTTTTGTGCCTCTCCCTTTGTTCACTTACCCTCTTACGTGGGGGCTTTGAACAGCAAAGAGGAAGGGGCCGGTACACGCGGGCACGCATTCTACCAGATACCGGCTTGCGAGGAAACAGTGTTTTGAATCACACTTTGGTGAACTCTCTCGCCGGCGATAGCGAGCCGGACAGTTCGATACGTTTGTTAATGCTAATCATGACTCACGGCTGTATTATTTATATGCGTGATGCTCCGTCTCCTCGTCGGGCTCGTTTAGTCGTGCGGTGGACGGGTCCAGGCCTGTTCCGGTGGCTTTTCGAAGGAAATCGCTGCTCCTCCGGTGGAATATTTGCCTCTTTGTGATGTGGAAGGTTTTGGTGAACGGTGCGGTTGTAAACTTGTGTGAAAGTCTGGTGTGAGTCACGTTTTTTTGACGGTTTTTCAGTTGATTGCGCTTTAATGGCGAAATTAGGAGTTAATTAATTGGATTGGTAATTACAAAGTATGTGAGGTGAGTTATATTATTATGTAATAATATTTAAATTGGTATAAGTAAATGTTTATTTTCGACATGAGTTTGAAGCGGATAGCCAAGAATTGCAGATTTTTAAATAAATACCACATAAAAAAGTTCGCTTCAGTTATTTTGATTTTTGTTTGCAATTGATATAATTTGAAAGATCTTATTTAATGAATTAATCGTTTATTAATATAGATCCTTAAATTTTCGAAATTACCATATTGACTATTCAAATAACCAATAATACAACGATGGATAGTTAAAATAATGCATTTTTTGTGCTGTTTTGCATCGCTCCCAAAATCGTTATTGAACAAGTATTAAATTATTTTTATTACTATTTTAGTCATTTGATGGTATTGCAAATGACTCGTTGCAAAATGTGGCACATTGGCCGTTGCAGTTACGTTCCTGGCCTTGTTAAAATGATACATTTTGTCGAAAGATCGCTATAAAATTCAGTACTTCATTGTTCATTATACTAACGTGCATAAAGCACGTTGGTATAATGAACAATTATGTTTAGTTTGCCAGTAGACCCGGATCTGGTCGAACAAGAATTCCTCTTCCCGGGTCAGGGGCGGATGGGACTAGTAAAACCGGCGCTAGAAATACAGGGTGTCCTAAATAGAGTAGGATTGCATCTTTGTTATTTTGAAAGCTAGAGGTCTTGTTAAATGGGTAGTGCCATGCAGTTTTGTATACTGGTTCAGATTACGTTGAAAAATTTCAAATATGGCGGCCATTTAAAATAAGAAAGTTGATATTAGTATCTTGGAAACCGCCATCTTCACTTCTGTTTTGACTTGATTCTCAAGTTTGTGCGATCGAACCAAGTAACTTTCATTTTAAACTTTTTTTCGCATCTTTAATAATTATGAATATATCGGAGTTTTTAGAAAATCGTGATTTTTATTTTTTTTAGAGTAACTTCTAAATTGCTCTGACTTTTGAAAATTTTTCATCATAATCTGAACCAGCATATAAAACTGCTCAATATTGCCTATCTCTAGCTTTAAGAATAAGAAAGATGCCCATGCAATCCCACTCTATTTAGGACACCCTGTATAGTCACCGGGCGCCATACATAAAATGTGGACAAAAGTTGAAAGAATCGGAAAGAACAGTTTTATGTTAATTTGAACAGGTTATAATGAAAAGAAATAAAAGCGTCTGCAAATTTATTCCACAATTAGAAAACCAAATGTATTGCAGAAGTAAATAAATGTTAAAACTTAAATAAGCAAAAAAAATGTTTTTACTTGAAATCAATAACGTTTTTGATAAAAGGGAACGGGATTTTCCTAACTAAGTTATTATTTCTTTATTTTTTACTTTGTTAAAATTCTCTTCGTCCAACTCACGACCATAAAAGTCTCAAGGCGAGTGTCGGATATCATCGATCTTAATCTATTTTTTATATATTTTAGCTGTAAGAAAGATCTTTCGCAGGAAACTTGAGATATCAGAAGAGTTAAAAATACTTATAAGCTATAGTATAAGTATTGGGTATAAGGTGGGGTACACTTCTCGAACTAACATGTATTTACAAATAACGTAAAACGTAACGTAGGAACAATTACTAGCACAGTTTTGCAACTTCTACATGTTCATATTTCTTCATTTGTTTTCAACACTTACTTGCTTCAGCCTTTTATATGTTCTTCCATAAAGTGCATCTCAGTTGAAGATCTTGGTCTACTGTTAATCCATCACAAATATGTTGTTCTAATAAGTCACAATTTTCAAATCAAACGTTAATCTATTTCTTTGAATATTTGCTTTAACTTCGTCAACATTTTGTGAATCTAATACAGATCTTTACATATATTAAGGTTATTTTGGAATCGTTTTATCATAGACTCTATTACGGTGTCCATTATTACATTGAATGTTTCAAATGTGTATTTGTCATGTACAGTCATGGACTCTAAGAATGTCACTGTCGCTGGGACCCGGCGGTTCGCCGTCCTTCTCTGGTCGAGCGCGGAGGGGACGGGGTTGCATTCGGAGCGGTTCGGCGTTCGGCGTTCAGCGTTTACCTGGAGGGGCTCTGGGTCCGCTATTATGTATGCATCCCATAAAAGAAAAATATGTTTGGTCTACATCATTGATTTATATACAGTGTCCGCCAGAAAGTTGGACACATGGAAAAATATTTTATTATTAACTTTTCAGAAAATGTTATTATTCCTAACAGTTTCTGCATTATTTCAAACTCAGTAGGCAATCGTTGAAGTAAATTATCTGTATGCATGTTTTGAAATGCTTAATATCTTCTTTATACAATCACTAAATAAAATAAGCTTTTTTGCAAGACACTGACAACGAAAAGTTGACATTTTTACGTAGTTGATGTTAGTTCACGTAATTGGGACAGTTCAGTTATTATGCGATAAATCGGATCATCTTAACGAAAACATTGAAGAAGATGAAGATGATGAAATTGAAGCTGACGAAAAAGTAATTGTTCGTGATGACCTTATGACAACAGTTCATGAAATTTTCGGCAATGATGAAAATTTGTTTAAATTCGACAACAATGATGACAATTTGGTAACTTCCATACATTGCAACTGTCTATTTATGACGGAGTAAATGACAAACGAATTGAAAAATATATATGAGGCGTTGAAAATCGAAGTAGGTACCCTAGTCTATTTTTTTTTTTAATTGAGAAAAGTCTAGAAATATACAAGGGACAACATTTCTACTACTAAAATAATTCAGATCTTGAAAGAAATAATATAATAGAAATTTTGTGAAACATAATTGATAATTTGACACGAAGTATTTAGATGTTAAAATGAATTGCAATTTTGTCAGGAATCATTGATATAACAAAAATAATAAAAATCCCACCATATCAATTGACATCTTAATATAAATTATTAATTAAAATTTTAGTACAATTAATTGATATTTGGACAGACATAATTGAGGAGCTGGGTGCAAGAACAGCGTAAGTCGATTTATGTGGTTTTTGACCAAATTTGTTTATTAAAATATTTGTACCCTTATTTATAAGTCTGTTAAAAAATATATAGCTACTGTTACAAATTGCAAAAAAAAAATCGATGTCTAATTGCTATATTACGACTTTTATTAAGTTTTGAATCTCTCGACGCGTTTTTCTCGAAACTCATTTTTTCGACTTACTCTATTCTTGTACCCATGTCCACAATTACAAACTTGACAGAAATAATTAGATATTGACCAAAATAAATGAAAATTTGACAGGAATTAGTTAGTTTGAACTATCTTCAAATGCATTACGTATCGAATAAACCCACTGCCAATCAATTTTTCTACCATTTCTGAAATACATTTCCAACTGCAGCGTTTTTGGTGGTCGCTGAAAGCCATAGCGTTGAAATCAACAAGATTTCACATGCACAAATTCGAACTCTGACAAATCTGTCAACTGTATGCTAACAACAACTGTATGCTAAGACATAACTTTTATATCTATCCTTTTTTCAATGCCAATTTTGATGAAAAATTTTTTGAATCACCTGACAATTGATAGAAATTTTGACTGATATAATTAAATATTTGCCAGAAATTTAAATCACGACGGATTATTTGAAAAATAGTTAAAATCCTGTATAGGGAGAGTTTTTAATGTTATCTACCTAGATATGAAAGCAAGAAGTTAGAGGATATACAAAATTTTATCATTTCATCTGAAGATTAAGTGGTCAAATTCGCCTCGCAAGTTTGTTCATTTAAACACACGCTTCTGTATGTTGCAAATCATTCATTTTCGCCTCTTTAAACTGACATAAACATGATAAATCTTACGTGATTGGACCAAACTTGGAGATGGCACCATAAAATGGCATAGAAATGTGACATAAGAAAATTGTGGCGATAGCATATTGTTTTCATGGCTGGGTGTATGACATAAGGGAACTCCTCTCGTATTATTATGTTTTCTTAAAAGGTAACATTCTAATTTAACATTCTTAATTTTTATTCACTTTTGTGGGTTTCATGCTTTCGTGAAGTTTTTGAATTTTATTACAATATTTATTCTCGCTCTGAGAACGGTCAACCACGGGGTTATTAAACAAAATATTAAAAAAATATTTCTGCCGAAATGAAATGTTTATTTTATACTTGGCGCAATTTATAAAATTAATTTCTTGAAAACTAATCGACAGATTTTAAAAGTTAATGTACCGTTGTATTGCAAATTAGATAAGCTTTCAAATGAGCTACCACTCGACTTCTAGTCCAACCAAAGTTGACGTGTTTGAACGATTTCGCGAATAAAACATTATTTTTAGGAACGTAATTTGCACACCGCATTTAAAAACCCTATATAATTATTAAGCGATTTGTCAAAATTCTACCTGAGTAGGACGGCACTGAACGCCGAATTGCTCCGAGTGCGGCTTCGTCTCTGTCGTGCTCGACGAGACAGGGATGGCGAACCGCTGGCTCTTACCGACGGTGACATTCTTAGAGACAATGACTGTACATCGTCTAGTGTTTCATCTCCACATTTATCTCCAGGTATACACATTACTGTTTTCTTCGCAGTTGGGACAATATTGTCTCAACTCTCGTTTCAGAATTATGTTGTTCTAATTTTCCTTCAGCCCCTACTTCAAATTAATCTGCAATATATTTTACTGAGTCGAAATTATTTCAAACTTTTATAATTGCAATTTTACTTTGCGCCATGCTTGTAGTTTTAAAATATGTAGTCATGGTGTTTGTAAATATTTTAATCGCGGAATATTTTTGAAAGTGCCATTTCTTCACCAACGACATTCTCCTCTCTTGTTTCTCCTATGGAGATTAACCTTTCTTTTGTTTAGTATTGAAGAACATATTTAATAGTTAACGAGCATTGGTCTGTTGTAGACACGTCTTGAGTGGTATATACTGCTATTGAATAAATTCTATTCTAATTCTCTAGATATTTTTTGTTACTATTTTTTTAACTTTGTCAATAATAAGATTTCCTGATAATTTAATTAACTGTAGTATTGACAGAAGTGAAACAAATGCCCCAGATCTATTTTAAATATTTAAACTAAGTAATCGTTTACTTTCAGAAATAGCTTTAGGTAAATGGTCTTTCAACATTAGATCGTATTTAGCAAGTAAACGAACAATTTCTAAACAGTTGCTGTTGTCCAAATTTTCGTCATCTAGATTTCTAGTAGAACGATTCAAACTCTGCCCGTATAAATTTACGCCTCGTGTTTCAAAAAGTTTAATAATATTTATTTTTCTATCAATGATTTATTATAACATTTTTCTATTTGAGTTTTAACTGTTCAGACCACAATATTATACACATTATAATTTATTAATACTATCGTTAGTTGGAATCAAATATAATACAAATTTGCTGTCGCGTTTGTGTAAATCGCCTATAGCAGTAGGCAGTAGTAGTGACAAGTCCGAAACAGAAAAAAAACCCCGGAAATTATGTGGATATAACAACGTAATTGTCTTCAAGGGATGTTTTATACATTAGTGTTTTTACAATTGATGTGTTGCAACAAAATTTGCAGAAAATCTCAATTTTTTTTTGTACTAATCTTTGAAACTAGAAACTCTTTGAAAAAGTATATGTTATATATTCAAACAAATTACAAGGATCTAGATCGCATGATTCATAAATAAATATAGAATATTCTAATTAAACATATTATCTGAATTTCCAAATGTGGTGACTATTCTGCGCATATTTCATGTAAACGACTCAAACATTTCAAAAATGTGAAACATTCGAATATAAATAAAAGTCATGTGTTTATTTTACAAATTTGCGATTTGTAAAAATAAAATAAAATGCTCTCTAGTAACACCGACGCTACGCGGGGCGGTATTGCCGGGTGTATACTCTCGTCTGGGGCGAATATCTTCGTAAATCGATTTTGATCGAGACGTACTCAGTGGATGATTACTAAATACAAAAATACTTAGGTCACACAGAACCCCACAAATGAATACAAATAGGCGGGTACTTCGCAAGACGATGCACCAATTACAAATCAGTAACTCAAGGCTAAACTAATCTCTCAAATAAACTTCGATGCAATTATAGCACTCCGACACAAGTCGTTATGAATCTCAAACACGAGGAAAAACTGCTAATTGACGATATTAATCGGCACACGGAGAGCTGAATAAGAGCAAAGAGGCATTTGCAGTTCTTTCTCCCATTTTATACGAAAATCCTATTCTTCTAGATGAATCTCATGTAGCCAGATATCTAAAATAATGTACATTGTTTAAAAATAAAATAATTGCTACTGTTTTATTTAAGTATGCGATTTGTATTTTTAGGTAAAACGGTAAGAGATTTGGCGAAAATTACGAGACTGTCAGCGCGATGCTTTCGGCGCCAAAAAAAAGGGTCAGAAGTGGAGAGAAAGCTAAAAAAATAAAGGTTTGGGTATACCAGAAACAAATGGAATTTCTAATCCCATACTTGGCTAAAAGGACTATGACAGGAAAGGTAGAAAGTAGCCAACAAATTGAGACTGACCGACATCTGACCAACATCTTACCGATAATGACTTTATTCCTTCCCCTTCTCCCGAAACCCCTGAAGGCAAAAATAGTGAAGAAGAGACAAAACAACAGGAAGGACAACAGTTACCTCAACATCGCAAATTGCTGTACCCTTAACATTAAAAACTGTAGGTACAAAAAAAAATCTAGATGATTTATTAAAAGAAACGAAATCCGTAGAAGGCAACGAGATGAGGAATGAAAACGAGAGGTTTACTACAGTTTTTTCTTTCAATATATCATGATACTAAACAATTGTCAAAAACATCACAATTGCGGATAAAGAGAATATTGTTTAAAGCAGTACAAGTTGAGGAAGATATATTGTTATCCTCAGAATCCGATACATTACAACAAAGTAATTTATCACCGGCAACTATTCTTGAACTAAATAGTCGTGCATCTAGCAGTTGTTCAACGTGCGACACTATGAACTACCATCAAAGACCCATAGAAAATCAGAGCAATCCTTCGATATTCAGTCAACATATCCAACAACATCGCATCAGTCTGGTTACTACACCGCCATCACAATCACAAGATTCCGCGATCTATCTTTAAAACATTTTTTTCATTAGTTTTCAGTTCTGCATTACAACCACGTCCTGTTATATCTTGAAATATAATTCTATGTACTTCATGAAAGTCTTCTTTATTTAAACGAGAATATATTTTTATTTAACCATCATTTAGTTCTTTTAAAATGTTGAATTCTCCATGGCTACTTCTTTTCTTTATATAATCATGTTTCCATAAAGAACTTTTACGTTGTTTAGTCATACTGTATAGCAGTGCTCCGCAACCTTTTATCACTCGCGTCACACCAAAGTTCTTCCGAGAATTCCGTGGCACACCATGAGAGTACAAGGCATAAGCGCCGAGTGATAAATCTGACGCAGGGCTTTTTTTTTCAAAAACTGGCGCGACTTCAGAATACACTTTTTAAGAGGAATTTTTTAAACATTAATTAAGAAACATAAATGTAGCGTTTAGTAAAACGTTTTTTTTTTATGTTTGTTAACTTTGAAAAATTTTCTTCAAAGGTATAAATATAAAAAACACAAATTGTACTTTTTTTTTTTAATTTGATAAATATACCTACATATAAAACAAATATTTGTTAATTAATGTGATACCTGAGCTTGTTTCATTGAACATAAAAAATTTATATTCGGCTCGATATTTGAAAGTGCAACCCGAAGTTCTCGATCAAGACCTTTTAAGCACGATCGTTTATCACTTTTAATTAACACTAGAGTTGAAAAACTTTGCTCGCATGAATATGTCGTCGAAAATGGGAGTAGAATTGCAATGGCGTTGTCTGAAATCTGAGGATATTCTCTCTTAACAGAAATCAAGAAAATATCCAATGGAACTTCGGCGAACTGAGGTTTTAGCGTCCCGTCGTTACTCAATTCAACAAATTCCTCCTGAATCTGCAGGGAAAGTGCTTCTGTAGAGTTTATAGCGTTCGTTGCAAAAGGATTTCGAATCCAATCGTAATGTTCCGTATTAATTGCATAAAAATAATTATCAAATTTATTCTGCATCATAGTTAAATGTTGTTGAGCCAGATCTACAATTAATTGTTTGTTTTCAACCGTGGCATGGTTAGTCCTTTGGAACATTTCTAGAGATCCTTTTCTTAACTCCTTCTGCCAAAGTATGAGTTTTATTTTGAACCCCTGTAATTTGTCGGAGCACGTCAATATGTGTTCAGTCCTAACGGTCCTACCTTGCATTTTGTTATTGAGTTCATTCAGATGCTCGAATATATCAGCCATGTATGCAAGTCTCCCCATCCAGTTATTGTCTTCGAGGAGCTGGTATAATTCGGGCATATTTTGTTCCAAAAGAAACTTACGAACCTCGTAACGAAGGTCACACAATCTAGCTAAAACTTTACCTCTGGATAGCCAACGTTGATGTTTATTATTTTGATGCATTCATTCATCGTTTGCAATAGTTCCTCTGGTAAATTTTTGACCATTAGTGCTTCGCGATGTATGCAACAGTGTGTAATTTGTACTATAGGATTATGGGTTTTTACACACGAGACAAAACCTTTCTTAATGCCCATCATTGCCGCAGCGACGTCCGTGCAAACACTAGTACAATTACTCCATTGAATTCCATGCGTTTTGAAGAAATCATCTGTTACTCGGAAAATTTCTTCGCCGGTAGTTCCCTCTGGTACCTGCTTACAAAATAAATAATGCTCTTTTATGGAGTCCTCGTCAACGAAACTAACAATCGCTATCAGTTGTGCTTGATTTTTAATATCTGTCGATTCGTCCACTTGAAGTGCAAATTTTTCAGCCGTTATCAATTTTGAAATAAGCGTTCGCAAAATATCGCTCGACATGTCGTCAATACGTCTTTTAATAGTATCAGCTGACATCGAAACCTTACTCACTTCATTAACTTCATTAGGCCCAAAAATAAGCCGAACAACTTCCATACATGCGGGTTTAATAAGTGTTTCACCAATAGTATGTGGTTTTTGCTGACGTGCAATTAATTTTGCAATCTGGTAACTAGCTTCTAAGGCTTTTTCAGAAACAGTAACGGTCGATTTCATAAATTGTATTTGTTTTCGATTTTCAAGTGAAAGCCTTTGAAAATATTGTTTATCTTTTTTGGCGCAATTGGGATGGTTTGAAGTTAGATGTCGATTCAGTTTACTAGGTACCATTGCTTCGTTTGTTAGCTGTTCTCTACAAATGATGCATTGTGGTTTTGGAGCCGTTTCTTCGCCACACCATGAAAATCCATATCGTATGTAGTCTTCGTTATACTTCCTATTAACAACCTTATTTTTTTTAACATCACTGCGGTTGCTGTGTTTGTTATCATCCATCTTGAAATTCGCATGTTTTCTAAATAAAAACTTATGCATCTTTAACGGGTAGTAAAACTAAATATAAATCCAGCAAGGCAACCGAAGACCGTGTCAACTACTGACCGAATGACGAGCGCTACCGAATGCTAGGCTGACGCGACTGAGGAGAAAAGCGGTATGTGCGTACTTTTACTGTGCGAAATATTTGTTATTTTGTCGCGGCACACCCAGCATCGCTGACGGCACACCAGTGTGCCGCGGCACACCGGTTGCGGAGCACTGCTGTATAGTAATACTACATGTCAATTTCCGAATCTGATTCTGATTCATATTGTAATCAAAGTTCGTTAGCAGTAGCGTAGCAGCAAAAATACTAAATGAACGTGGATACTATAGAAAATACAGAATTAACTAAAATCACTGCGTTCAATATGCGCACACTAACAGAGGCAGAGTTCAGGAATAGTTTTCTTCGGCTGCCCTACGCTAGGCTGTGCTGTGCTGCGCTCTATGTGCGGCTGCCAAAGACTGTATTCGTTTTATCGTTCACTTAATCGCGGACATACTGTATAAAGCATTTTACATTAAATTGCCAATATAATATAATTTGTTAATAAATTGCTGTCATTGTCATTTTTATTTACAATTTCTATATACCTGCACCTGCAACTAGCACCTGCACATCTTGAAATTCTTCTCCCTTTCTCAGAGTCTTCCTCAGATGAAGACAGCGTCGTGAACGAGGAGACGAGCACCCCCGAACGGGAGAAGACCAGGGGCACACCGCAGATGCTTCCGCCACCCCCCATGTCGGATACCAGCAGCACCGGCTCGCCACCGCCCCCGCACCATAGACAGTGGCTGCCTGCGCCGCCCCCCTCATGGGACCACCGGTCGCCTCGCAATACAGACATCACAGACATTTCACACGAGCTGCTCAACCTCAGACCATGTAAGATACATACTAAAAACCCTTCGGAGATTGATTATTTATTTCAAAAATAATAGTTGCATTGAAACTTCTTTATAGCTATTGTAGTAATCATTAAAATATTTTGCACTCACCAATTTTCCTGGTGGAATTTTCGTGAATTCTTGCAATTTTCAAAACAGTTGTATAATACGGTCGATTTCACATAATAGGGTCGGCCAATCGAGACAGCCGCCTATTTGGGTCATATCTCGAGGAACGGAAACCAAACTAACACTAACACTAAATTACATCGTTTAATTGGAACAACATTCCGCTTAATTGGGACAGTAGAAAATATATCTGACTATATATGGGCAAATATGTCTGAACACCTACTTTCTGACATTTTTTTGTTGTTATTCTTAAAAGAAATGTTTCCAGTTTTCTTTTTTTATCTATTCAGTGACGTACTTAGATTTCCAATACCTATACAGTCTGATCGCTGGATCTTTGGGTGCACGTCATCAATTATCGCTTTAATAAATAACAAATCTGATGAAATTAATCAAATGCGTAAGAAAAAGATAGCACTATAGAAGGAACGTCTTCTAAGTATAGACATACTGACAATTTTGCAGGGCTCTAGAGTTAAAAGTATGAGAAAGACGAATTACATTTATACGAAAACTGATTTGAACATGAAGCAGGCACTGCACTGAAGCCTTGTCATGGTTGAAACGAAAAACGACGTAGTGCATATTTCAGAAGACTGATCTTCAGCAGAATGATCACTTCGCGGCTCAAGCGGCTACTTAGAAATTTTACGACCTAGAGTTGTATATTCGTCGGAAGAACTTTAACATGGACAATAATAATAATGATAGAATTTTTATATTATATACTTTTTACAATGCAGTTAGTCTATTGTTTTCAGGAATAATTGATAATAATACTAATAATATAATGGTAATACTACGGTATTACCATCCAAGGTTAAAAATATCAAAGACAATACCATTATTTTCAATGATTTTAATTATTTTAAAAGCTTTCTACGCATCTTAAGACATTGTTTGGACGAGGATTGCTTTATACCATAAGAAGCGCAAGAAAATTATCTATTTGAAGGCGCTGTTCATTTTAATATAGTTTGAATATGGCACCAGAAAACTAAGGAAAACCAGGTTCCTATGTTATGTCCCTATGTTCTGCGGCAAATCGATCACCCGGTATATAGTATTCGCTTAATTGGAGTAGCCGCTCAATTGGACCAAAATATCCTAGTTCCAATGTATCCCAATTAATGGGAATCGACTGTATTACTAATATAATTTGTGTTCTGTAATTAAAATCAACATAATTTCTGTGCTAAAAATTGTGCCAGAAATGAGTATGTGTACACTGACTTTTTTCTTCGAATTTGCAAAAATATTCAAATGATAAGATAATACTAAATTTTTTGGCTTATTAATTATTTCAATGTTTCTAGATACCCAACCACCTGATGTGACCAACAACACAGCTCAAGGCGGCAGGAGGAACGCCGGGGCCGACAGAGTCAACCACTATGCTACCTCCACCTCCGGAGACACCATAGGCACCGGTACCGGAAAGTGGAAGGTGTCTGCAAAGATCCAGCAGCTGCTGAATACGCTCAAAAGGCCCAAGCGCCGGCCACTTCCAGAGTTCTACGAGGATGATGATATCGAGCTGGAGATTGCTGCCAATCCCAAGGATCCCAACGCACCAAAACCTGAAGGTATATCCACTGCTTTATGTTTTGTGGTTCAGTAATCATTCTTGATGCCATTATTGTTAAGGACAATAATTTGCCAAAAGAATATCATAGGTCCACTGCAGTCATTAAACTGTAGGTGCCTTGCATTAGTGCAATAATAGGCAACACACCCAACGCTAATGCATGGAGGGAAGTCTTCAACAACTTGAACAATAATTACTTGAAGAATTTTTTATTGTGTTACGTCATCAGGCAGTAACAACTCTGCAATATATTTATTTTAATTTTATTTTTATATATTTTTGCTAAGAAATTTATTATGTATATTATTAGAGACATTTTATTATATTATATTTTCTTTGTCCTTCAGGCAGCTCTATGACTCCTGCGGTTGGCGAGCAGCTGGTGGTGCCCTCCGGACTTCCACGCAACTTGGAAGCTGCGATCTCGCGCTACGGCTCAGCCTCCTTCAAAGCCGCAGTGGCCACCGTCCTGGACCCCAACGGCAAGCTAACAACCACCCTAACCTATGGCAAGCTTCTGAGCCGCTCGTGCAAGATAGCCTACGCCCTCCTGACCAAGGCGTTTGGGCGCATCGGCGACACCAGCCTGAAGAGTGGGGACCGCATTGCCCTGGTCTACCCAAATAACGACCCCATCAACTTCCTGTGCGCCTTCTACGGATGCCTGCAGGCTGGCATCGTGCCAGTTCCCATCGAGGTGCCCATCACGAGGCGTGACGCCGGCTCCTTGCAGATCGGCTTCCTCCTGGGCAGCTGCGGTGTCCAGGTGGCCCTGACGTCCGAGGCCTGCCTGAAGGGCCTCCCGAAGACCACGTCGGGCGAGGTGGCGCAGTTCAAGGGGTGGCCGAAGCTCCACTGGTTTGTCACCGAGCACCTCGCAAAGACCCCCAAGGACTGGATGCCTGCGCCTAGGCTGACCGATGAAACGCCGGCTTACATCGAGTACAGCACCGACAGGGACGGCTCTGTGATGGGCGTTACCATCACCAGAGCTGCGATGCTCTCGCACTGCCGAACACTGACAATGGCATGCAATTACACCGAGGGCGAAAACATGGTCTGCGTTTTGGATTTCAAACGTGAAGTCGGTTTGTGGCACTCCGTTTTGACGAGCGTCTTGAATGGCATGCATGTCATCTACATTCCCTATGCCTTAATGAAAGTCAACCCTGCGAGCTGGATGCAGATGATCACAAAGTACCGGGCCAGCGTTGCCGTCGTTAAGTCCAGGGATCTTCACTGGGGCTTGTTGGCCACCAAAGACCACAAGGACATTAACTTGGGCTCGCTGAGGATGCTACTAGTCGCTGATGGTGCCAACCCCTGGTCGTTAAGCTCTTGTGATCAGTTCCTTACTGTGTTTCAAGTTAAGGGGTTGAAACCGGACGCCATCTGTCCATGTGCAAGCTCCAGTGAGGTCTTGACTGTGTCAGTGAGGAGACCAGGACGTGGTGGTGTTAACGCTACCGGAAGAGGAGTTCTATCAATGCAAGGCAAGTAAAAACATTATCTGATATCTGTCATTGAAAACATCACTATAGTAATTAACAGCAAGTTTTATTGCTATTGGATTGACTGCCGAAAATTTATTTAATTTGTAATTGAAAATGCATTCTATCTGTGAAATTAATTCAAATTTAACTTTAAATTTACAGTTTAATCATTGAGTGCAAATAGTAGGTCTTGTTACATACACATTAAGTTTTACGCTATTGAGGTAGCTATTTATTCATTGCCATGCCAATGATTGAATTATTGAATATTGCAGTGACATTTAAGCATTAAGTCATTCTAACGTTTGAGATTATTTGCTCACTAACAAACAAGAGTACATTATTTAACAAGCATATAATGTTGGCTATAATTCACGAGGATGAGCTGAAGGCGAGTGTATAATCATGCAAGTGAATTATAGCCATTATATATGAAGTATGAGTCAAATATGACGTTTTATCTATGACTTTTTAAATAAAACCATTCTTATTAACCAATTTTTGTCAATAAGAAAGCATTTGTTAGCAACCAAATGTTTATAGAGCTTACATGGACCGAATTTATTTATCGTATGGCATACACGATATTAATATGAATAGCTCTTATTAGAAGGCAATGGTCTTCGTATTCTTCATCAAGACCATCGATATCATGTTCATGTCTATGTGATCAGGAGATTAACTATTGTTTGACCGCCAGTCACCCTAGGCACTTTAGCATTACCCTTGGTGCACTACTAGAATGCGAGCTAGGATTGCACTTGTCACTCTCACTATGTTATTTTTGTTATCCTATGAGATATCCACTCCAAACAAGAATTCATTGTGGTTTCGAACGAAACTAAAGAGTGTTGCACATCATACACATGCGAACAGGTCCTTGGGTTAGGTAGGATAACAATAATTAATATTCTTCTTTTCACATTGAGCTACAAGTAGTGGCTACCGACACTGTAAAATTTATTGTAAACATGACAGTTGCACTGACAACTTTCATGGGATGAATGAAAGATAACAATGACATAGGGAAGCGAAAAATAAAGAGATGTGCGTTACATATAGTTTAATTGGAGAGGTGCACTATGTCGTATTATGAATGGAGTTAATAACAATGTATATGAAGGGGTTGTAATATAACCCCTGTTGTATAATGAAGTACATTATATTACCATAAGTATGTACATAATGAATGTATTATTTATGAGTCATAGATAAATATTATATTACACTCAAGTATTAATCTTGGAACTCAGTTGAGCAGTGAGTATATTTCTGGACTTATCTGAATTTATAATTAAAAAAAACGACTTACATCACTCTGGTTTTCAACTGTTCAGGTATCCGGTTGCAACAAACCTTTCTTGGTTCAGGTGGTTTAAAATGTCAACTGAGCCCGGTCAGTTGATTCTTTAGGTTTTTAAATGTTTTTCACATGGTTTGAACATATACACGATCAACTGCATCCAATGTTTGTTTGTTTCAATGTTTTCTCACGTTTATTTTTGAATACCTAACCTCATGGTTAAATCTATTAAGTATGAATGTTATTATTTTTTCTGTTCAGGTTTGAGTTTTGGTGTGGTCCGCGTCGACCAAGAGAACAGCCTCACATCGTTGACGCTCCAAGACTGCGGGCAGGTGATGCCTGGCTGTGTGATCGTTGTGGTGAAGATGGAGGGTCCCACGTATCTTTGCAAAACCGACGAGGTCGGTGAGATCTGCGTCAACTCGGGCTGCACAGGTACGCAGTACTGGGGCCTGCAGGGCTTGAGCAACAATACCTTCAAAGTGCAGCCGCTGGGGGTCGATGGGATGGCAATGTCGGACGCCGAGTACACCCGCTCGGGTCTCTTGGGCTTTCTGGGCCCCGGGGGGCTTGTGTTCATCTGTGGCTCGAGGGACGGGCTGATGACGGTCACCGGGAGGAAGCACAACGCTGATGATATTATAGCGACGGTGTTGGCCGTGGAGCCGATGAAGTTTATTTATAGGGGGCGCATCGCCGTATTTAGTCATCGGGTGCTGCGCGACGAGAGGATTTGTGTGATCGCTGAACAACGACCTGATTGTAGTGAGGAGGAAGTAAGTTTTGGTGTGGTGGATAATTATACGGGGCTAATTGTCTAATTTTAGTCGTTCCAATGGATGTCACGGGTGTTGCAAGCTGTCGACTCGATTCATCAAGTTGGTATATACTGTTTGGCACTTGTGCCCCCAAATTTTCTCCCGAAGACACCATTGGGCGGAATACACTTATCGGAAACCAAAAGGCGTTTTTTGGAGGGCACTTTGCATCCGGCTAACGTGCTTTTGTGCCCTCACACATGCGTCACGAATTTACCGAAGCCACGAGAAGTTCACTCAGGTAAGAAGTACACCGATTTTGATCATCTGGTTGACCCGTACATCTTCATCCCTACTAAAATGCAGTGGACTTACTTGTTGGGAGTTGTGTATATATTGTGCATTTCAATTGTAATGTAAATACCACGTAATCATAAGTCCTGTTTCTTTCAAACCTTTCGTTAGGAGTTATTATTTTTATTGAGGAAAATGTACAACCCATGGTATTAGTTTGAGTAGATTAATATGTATTTTAATATTACACTTCTAGGATTCCTGTACATTTTTCAAGTGGACCATTTGTTGTGTTATTTTTTGTCCATTTAACACATAACATGCATTACTTACTTCATCATCTTATGTGTGGCAAGCCGTGCACTGTTGCTAACACTTAATAGCGGCAATTCCGATAACACAACAATTCTTGCAGTCCCGTTCACATAACTTCCACTCGCACTTTAATCAATGGTTGCGGTTGCACCGCGAGAGTTATCTGAATCCGGCTGCACGTGTCGCACCCCCCGGCGCCGCCTCACCGTGGTGTGCGACCGAGTAGTACAGTCCCCCTGTATCCATCGTTTATTATTTACTTACTCTCTCAATTATTCACTTCACCATACACCACCCCCGCCCCCCTCATACTAACTGTGACTATCAAAGCTTGTGCTTGAGTGATGCTATAGCATGTTGTTCCTCTGCCTTTCAGCAACGGACTGTGTTTCAGACGTTGGACCTGCGTCTGTGATTGTTGGCAACCTGGTGCAAGGTAACAGACTGGCTAGTGCTCAAGGAAGAGATATGGGTCTAGATGATGAAAATGATTCCAAAAAGGTAACACCCATTATTATGATTACTCTTAGAACAGTGACCCAAAATTCCACCAAATTATAGCCAAAATTTGGAACACCCATTATTTCAATATAATTATTTATTATTATACTTACAATTTTGTAAAGAATTTATAAATCCGAATGAGAAACAATTTCTTCAGATTATAAGGCACGAAATGGAATAAAAGTTTATTGAACACATACAAAATATGCTTATGCAAAAAATAGTTATTTGTTATATCTCAAAATACACTTATTGTACTTATGTTTCCTCAATTATAATAATATCTATCAGCAGTGATTAATGACTTATAATGATTAATAATCATTATTCACTAGTGAAATGTCATTCGGACTTGTATTTTAAAAGTATTAAAATTTCGCATTACGTTATTTAAATCAGGGACTCGAGCAATATATCACAGACAGTCCGCCGGTTTAGCGGGCTACGCCACCATGACATTTTAAATTTTAACGAGTAGTCCGCAATGTGTCATCAATAAAATTCAAACATTGGAACATCAACATCGTTTACATTTCCATTAAGAGTATTTTTAAGTGCTATAAAATATTGTCGTGGACAAAGTATAGTATACTACTCGCGTGTAATGGCTATCAATCACTCAAACGATTTACTCCACTCACGCTCCGTAAACATCGTTCTCGTGATTAATAGCTATCATTATACCCCCTTTGTATAATATACTATTATCAACGACTGAATTAATTTCACGAGCCAATAATTATTATTTATAGTCATATTTAACACAATATTTTTGTCTGTAGCAAATTTTAAGAAGTAGTTATTAGTGGCAGTATCATTTTAAAATGTCAGTTGTATGGGTTGCTTGGGAATATATTTAATTTAAATAATAATTTGAGTAAAGGTCTGTCGTTGTTACCTACACGTTTAGCATTTTGACGAAAAATACTTTTTTATCCGCAAAATACTCATTTGTCCTGTCAATGTGCTGTTTGTTTGTTTCCTTTGTTATAAGTATTAAAAGAGCAACACATATAATTCAGGGGGAAAATTATTAGTGAAGTTGCACATTTTTCAAATTGTCATTCGTCGGTCGCAGGTTAGGAACTTGCAAAGGGCTTCCCCATTCAATGAGATCATATGCGACCTTTCCTAGAAATATTAGCACTGACCAGCTAAGCTGGAAAAACCCTGCAGTGTGAGGCAAGAAATAACAGTTATACAGTTCGTATCAATAACCTTACCTTTTACACAAAAATCACATTCAAACAGCATAGGGTGTTCAGGAAGAAAGGAAACACCCTAAATATCTACGAATATAATTATTTTTCACGAAATCTCTGTATTATCTCAAGTCTTAATTAAAGGGGGACAACTTTTGGCTGGTAAATGACCATTAACTGTTTAACCTGTCATCTATAATCGTAGATATTTAGGGTGTTTCTTTTCTCCCGGGACACCCTATATATTCTTCAGGTTGACAGTATTTGTTACCACTTGTGAAATTGAAGAATTTCTCTAAGCATATACTGAGGAACTTATAGGTCGACGGAAAACTTTAATATGCACCTCGAACAAAAGTGTTTTTTCAGGCCTTACCTGTTTGATTGCCTCTAAATTTAACTTTGACAAGTGTGCTAAAGTTTTCTGACAAGCGAGCAATACTTCTCACAACTTTAACTCAACTTTAACTCATTTGTGGATTATAAACCACTTTATTGATAAAAAATCATCATAGTTATAACGTCATTATTGACAGGTGTTAGGTAATTTACTATTGTCTACCCTTGCTGTTAAAGTACTACTTTATCTACTCGTACGTCTAATCTACTTATTAGAGATGGGTGGAATCGTTACTTTTGGATACTTGTTATGAATCGTTACTTTCGGAACGAATACCCGTTACTCAGTATTCGTTACTCGGTATTTGGTAAGAAACCGGATATAGTTAGTAAGTAACAATGTGCGATATTGTACCGAGGTGCGCAGTGTGCGGCCCTGCGGGCATCTATGAGAATTTGATACAATCAACGAACAGGCGAGATTTAATTTAAGAGGGCCATACGTCGGAGTATTGGAATCGTTGATCGAGAAAAACGTGCTGTGTACTATGTATTAGTATAACTCTAAAAGAAGGAACAAAAGTTTGATTAATATTTGGCTCGCAAATCGGAGCCAATCGTATAGTAACGAGTATTAATTTGTATTTTGTGTTAATCAGAAGTTTTCAGTTGCATGACTGTGCGGCTGAGCCGGTAACTCGTGACCAATCGAATAGTAACGAGTACAAGTATTTATATATTCTGGTAATCAATACTTCGAATACTTGAATATATAAAGAACTTATGTAACAAATAGTTACCATTCGCCCATCACTACTACTTATCTACTATTTTGATTAATATTTTGAGTTGAACACAGCACACTTTAATATCTGATATACAAAAAATTTTGTTTGCATAAACTTCTATTCTATTCCATTAAGATTTTTGAAATGTAACAAAACAATTTATAACCCACACCTAACTTCCACTCTCTTCTTGTAACAGTTACATTTCATATCTGAAATACTTCGATGGAGAGCCCAGAGCACCTCGGACCACATCATATTCTCGCTGCTCAACAGCAAGGGGGGTGTGGCCAAGGTTCTCTCCTGTTCGGAGCTGCATAAGCGGGCGGAGCGCATCGGCAACCTGCTGACAGAAAAGGGCCGCATCAACACCGGCGACCACGTGGCACTCATCTTCCCGCCGGGCCTCGACCTGATCTGCGCCTTCTACGGGTGCCTATACGTGGGCGCCGTGCCCGTGACCATTCGCCCGCCGCACCCCCAGAACCTGCAGACGACCCTGCCCACTGTCAGGATGATCGTCGACGTCTCCCAGTCGGTCATAATCCTCTCATCCCAGGCTGTGATCAAGTTGCTGAAGTCGCGGGAGGCCAGCAACGTGGTGGACGTGAAGTCCTGGCCCCCGATCCTGGACACCGACGATATGCCTAAGAAGAAGAACCCGCTAGCTTACAGGGCCCCGACAGCTGAGATGCTGGCCTATCTGGATTTCAGTGTTTCGACCACGGGGATGCTGGCAGGAATTAAAATGTCTCATGCTGCTGTTACTAACCTTTGTAGGAGCATGAAGCTGGCTTGCGAGCTATACCCCAGCAGGCACATAGCTTTGTGTTTGGATCCTTATTGTGGACTCGGGTTTGCATTATGGTATGTACTACTCTCATTGTAATTTTTGACTACAAGATACCAGCAATTTTATTGAAACCTAACCTAATAACAGAAATTTAGGGCTAGATGGGGATTTTCAGAAATGAGATTTTTCATCAAATTGGGGATTTTGTTGCATTAAAGGCGAGTTTTCACATGTATTTCAATCATGTCTTTCAATTAGTTTCATCTATCCAAGAAAATACCTATTTGAAGACTTGAAATTTCTCATCGTCTGTCATCGATAATGGTAGACGCATTAAATTTATTGTCTGTTAGTAGAATAGCACATCCCCCAAAACTTGCATTTTTCTGACTGTTGGAAGAATCGTTGCTTCCCAATTGTATTGCTGGATTGGGGTTAGACATAACAAATCAGAGGATAATCCCCACCTAGGCGTAATTTGTCTATCAATTAACGGTCCGGCGTGAAAAGGGCTATAAGTCATTTTTGAAAGTTGTAAGTTTTGCAATACATATTACTCATTTAAGTAACATAAACGGACGTATATCATATATTTGAATAATCTAACTCAAAGCTGAGTGTTACAACATCCACTTATCTTACTTAAATGCCTAATGTGTATTGCAAAACTTTTTACTTTTAACTTTTAAAAACGACTTATACCCCTTTTCCTGCCGGATCGCCAATTGTTTGGTTATTCGGTACGATTTCAATATAATTGTTGACCTCTTGTGCTCAGAGATAATCCAATAAATTTTTCACTCATTTAAATTTCGACAATTATTGCAAAGCTATAAATACTTCGAAATTTAAAATGGCATTATTTTTCAATCTTGTATTAATACCAACAAACTCAATTGGTGTAAAACTTGGCATGCGACGTAAGTTTATGAAGCAGACCTGAAAAGTGTGAAGATGCAATCATAACTTTTCTGATCTATTATAACCAAACCATCGAACTAACCTAATGCATTAAATTACAGGTGCCTCAGCAGCATCTATTCGGGTCATCACTCAATCCTGATCCCCCCGTCTGAGGTGGAGGTGAACCCTTCGCTGTGGCTGTGCGCCGTTAGTCAGTACAAGGTCCGTGACACATTTTGCTCATACGGTGTGATGGAGTTGTGCACGAAAGGCCTAGGATCGTCCGTGAATCAGTTAAAGACACGCGCCGTCAACCTGGCCTGTGTGAGAACTTGTGTGGTTGTGGCCGAGGAGCGGCCAAGGATAAACTTGACCACCAGCTTCTCGAAGCTGTTCAGTGCTTTGGGGCTGAGTCCGCGTGCGGTGTCGACGTCCTTTGGTTGCAGGGTGAACGTTGCCATCTGCCTGCAAGGTGCGTCGAGCCCAGAGCCGTCGAGTGTGTTCGTCGACCTGCGCGCCCTCCGCAATGACAGGGTCACCCTCGTCGAAAGGGGCAGCCCCAACAGTTTGTGTGTCATGGAATCGGGAAAGCTCCTGCCAGGCGTGAAGGTTATCATAGCCAATCCAGAGAGTAAGGGGCAGTGCGGGGACTCGCACCTAGGGGAGATATGGGTGCAGAGCGGGCACAACGCCAGCGGGTACTTTACCATCTACGGGGATGAGAGCGACTATGCGGACCATTTCAATGCTCGGCTGGTCACAGGCAGCACGGGGGAGGTGTATGCACGCACCGGGTATTTAGGGTTCTTAAGGCGCACGGAGGGCATTGAAGTGGGGATTGGAGAGGACACTGTTATCGGAGGCAGCGATACAGAATCGTTGGGATCCCAACAACACATCACAACCGATGCACCTGAGCTCCATGATGCTGTGTTCGTCGTCGGGGCGTTGGATGAGACGATCATGCTGCGAGGTATGAGGTATCACCCCATCGATATCGAGAATAGTGTTTTAAGGTGCCATAAGAAGATTGCCGAGTGGTAAGTTTCACCACCATAAAATATATCTTCATATTTTAATAGATCATTTTAACAATGTGATATCTAGTCGCTAAATTCAATGCTGTGCGCAGAGCTCATCTTAACTCGGGATGCCTCAGAGAACCCATCCGAGGGTGCCTTTATAGTCTATTCTCATTCAAAAGTACTCATACAAATTCTAGGTTATGTAATTTTATTGTGAGCAACAGCAGATGAAATTTAAATCGGTAGTTATCCTCCGTGCATAACATGCAATTTGACTTAGTTAGAAAGTCTAATGTAATATAAGGTAGATACGTCACTGTAACTACGATACAGACACTCATACACTGACGTATGCGGGGAAATCGCCTACGCTCGAGGGATCGAGTACGGCACTCCGAGAAGAAGAAGCCATTTTCTATTTCATGTAATATGTAAGAATCCTATGTAAGAATGATCTAAGTAGAAAAGTTATACAGAGAGTTGCAACATAGGGTTAATCATTTTTATACTTACCTATACCTATACATAACCTATATAACCTATACATAAAATTAATTCCCTGTGAGGCAAATATTACAGTTTACGAAGTGAATAATATTAAGCTAAGGTTTCTAGCATTATCCATTTCTATAACTGAGCTCTCTCTTTACTTGTACACATTGTTAATTCGTAAACTGTAATATTTGCCTCACAAAGAATGACTTGTATGTTGTACTTGTGTAACTGTTGAAATGATTAACCCCATGTTGCATGATAATAAAAACTCTCTGTATATCTCGAAAGTGAAATGTCAGATAGACACTTTTGCTAAGGACGGCAGTTATGTCCCATGACGTCATCTTTCTTTTGTTTTAGCGCTGTGTTTACATGGACCAACCTGTTGGTGGTGGTGGTTGAATTGGATGGTAACGAAAACGAAGCGCTGGACCTCGTGCCACTAGTCACGAACACGGTGCTCGAGGAGCACCAACTGATAGTGGGAGTCGTGGTGGTCGTCGACCCGGGAGTTGTGCCAATAAATAGCCGCGGGGAGAAGCAGCGCATGCACTTGCGAGACGGCTTTTTAGCTGACCAACTAGACCCCATTTATGTAGCCTACAATATGTAAAGTGAAGGCTTAAGGTCCGTCTCAACCTCACTGCTCCCTCTGCGCAGTGAGAAACCTGCTGATCGGGTAGCGGGGTGGTGACGGACCTTTATAGTGTAATACTTGCAATAACCGATGGGATATAAAACAATTTATGAATATTTTTATCTAGGCTCAAAAAAAAAATTATGACCAGTTAGACTTTAGAAATTTTGTATCTGTAGAGAGGGACGTAATGTGTTTCGGTTATTGAAAGTTTGCCATTGATTTCGTGATTTTTATACTTAGTGCTACTGCTCGAGGTTTTAGTGGTATTAATTAAAACTTTTCGATTAATTAATATTCATGAAAACTTGATGGTATTAGTTTTTACATTTAGTATTATCCTAGGACGAAAAATTTTGAGAGTGTTCACTTTTGGCTCAAATTTTTAATGTCTCAAGTTACGCCGATGTGTAAGTGTAAATACTAATGGCTCTAGTTAGTGTATAGTTTTATATCGTTAGTTTGTACAGAACATTTGTAAAACTCTGTCCCTTTCCTCTTGTGCAATACTATTTACGTTTCCTTTCTACATTTATTTTTATTTTCTTAACTAAATGTGATTTATTATTGTTAAGCTTTTCCGTAATGTCAGGATTCCTTTTCTGTACGTTATTTTATAATACTGTCCATTAGGTTTTTATTACTCTAGTCTAATTTTATTCCAATTCGGCTGCTTGGTTATAAACAAAATTATTAAGGTTGTGTCTAAAGCACATGTACGACTATTAATTTAGTATATTATTATTATTATTATATATATATTATATTACTTAAATTGTTTCATAATAATTTTACTTTGTACGAGACTTTTTTTGTTATTTTTATTTTGTGGACGTCAATATGCGCTCCCCTCATCATTAACCATTGTAGCACACATCGTTCTATCGTTACGAACACGTAATTTTGACAATAGGAGCCACCAAAGTTGGATGTGGCAACGTTTTCCGTTAGCATTCTACCTTTTATTGTACTATTATACTTAAAACTGTCTTCTATTAATTTTAAGATTTTACAAAATAATATAATATAATAATAGTCCCATTTAAAAAAATTGCAAAAATAGCAAAATCAATAAATGTACATTTATAAAATAACCAATTTTATTAATCTATTCATTTTTAATTCCAGAAATATCAATCAATTTTCTGCAGTAGATTAACCCCCACAAAACCAACAGATTACACGATCCCAAGAATGTTTACTCAAACTCCTTAACATCTAATCTGGTACTCTTTTAAGATGAATTATACCTGGTGTTCAGTGTACTGTTAAATTAATTGATGAAGATCGGAGGATCACTCTCGATGATCATTTTTGTTCCGGAGGTAAGTAGAACAGTGCAAACTTTGCACCTGACGGTAGCGGCAAGCTGTGCTCCATCATGAGCGACTGCCGACCCAAAACTAAGCGTTCGCACAGGCAATCCCCTGCTTGAGAGTGGGAACAGCTGAGCCAAAAATTTCTCTCGCTGGGTGCAAGGGACACTCTCGGTTGACTCCTGGTAACACTGAGTTCGATTACATACGTATTACATGTAACAACTATAAAGCAATAAATACTAAATGTGGTTATTCCTAGTGTTTCATTCACCATATAAGTTAACATTGTTTTGTTTAAAATTACCAAATATGCATTTTTGTCTATAGTGACAATAATTAAATTGTTTTTCTTAATTTTGTTTTTATGTTGTTTTAAGAATTGATGTTTCTTTATTATTTGGAATTGGGTTTTATTATTGATTTGATTCTGTTCTTCTTGTTGAATTATTTTTAAGTATTCTGCTTTAATTTTTTCTTTTGTGAGTGATATTTTATTGCTACGTCTAGTTCTATTCTTAGTAGAGGAAGGTTAATATTTATTGGTGTTAATTCGTATTTGTGTCCTTTATTAAGTAATTTTAGTTATTCATTATTAAATGTGATATTAGAGAGGTTTGTAATTTTTTTTGTTATGTTGGCATGAATTGTTTATTAGTATTTGTATTAATATTTCGCTACTATCGCTACTAAGTAGTGATCGCTGCCAATTTCACTTCCTCTTTTAAGCTTATATTATTGATATACCGGGCTTTTTTTTCGTTTTTACACATATGATTGACAATGTATAACTGGTTGCCTGCATCTACCCGTAAGGAATTTCCTATGTGTATTTCTAAAAAAAAAAATAATCAACTCATTAACGGCGTCGGTGCAAGCAACCTGTCAATTTTGGCATATGTTACACAGAGAGGTTAAGTTTTTATTCAAGGCAATACATGACGGGGTCTTTGAAGATACGCAGAGTATTCCTGATGTATTGTGGATTTATGCCATTACATGCAGTACGTATACGGTCTTTCAATTCATCTATGTTTTGTATTTGTACGTCATTGAAAATTTTCATTTTCAGGTAACCCCAAAGAAAATAATCATTTGTTGACAAATCAGCTGATCTTGATACATTAGGAATACTCTGTATTGTTTTGAATAAAAACCTAACCTCTCTGTGTAACATATGCCAAAATTGACAGGTTGCTTGCACCGACGCCGCTAATGAGTCGATTTTTTTTTTTTTAGAATTACACATAGGACATTTCTTACGGGTACATGCAGGCAACCAGTTATACATTGTCAATCATATGTGTAAAAACGAAAAAAAAGCCCGGTATATTTATATCCAGCTATATGGTTTATTCATGCGTTTTAATTTGAAGTTACTTTTCCATTTGTATTTATAAAATGTATGTTATCATAGCTAATATGAAAATATGAATTATATGACATACGTAATTTTAAATGTAAATAGATTTAACTTACGTAACCTACGTAACAAACGTATTTATCTATGCATATTTAAATCATATCAGGTTTCATAATAGGTTTTTAAAATCATAAGTTTGGTCGCTTGCCGATTATATACCAAATCTTATGCCACTCAGTTAAGTAGGCTTATTGGAGCAGTCGCTAAGCAGTTGCTCTTCATTAGCGTTGCGCCGACTCGAATTAATGTATTCGCTCAACTCGAGTTGTCCATGTATTAGAATAACTCGAGTTATTAATAGCGGTAACTCAAGTTGGCCAAGTGTGCTCGCGTACTTCTTTATCGCGTGCGGGTTGGCGATTTGATGAACTTGATGCATTCGATGCATGTTTTTTTGTTTAACTATAAAACGGGTGTATATACCGCATCGTTGCTTTTAAAAGAAGTATAATACCACTTTTAGAGAAGTCAAATTCAAAAAGTTCAATAATTCGTTACCCCGAGTATTCTCGAATAACATGTACGAGGTGCGACTTTGAAATCGAGTAAACAAACCTGCTGACAGCAGAGGCAAGAAACGAACAGCAGCTGTTCGCTTCTCGCCTCTCGCACCCTTGAGTCGACCAACTCAAATAATCGAATGATTATTTGAGTAACTTTATTTAGTATAACTCGAATGAGTTGGAATATTTACGAGGTAAGAGTTCTCGAGTCATAGTATTATTCAACTCGGCACAACGCTATCTTCATAGGCCGTGCGACGAGACCGTCCGCGTTCAAATCTCGTCAAGCCGAAACATTTTTATCTGTTTACTATGGGTTATTAAAATTTTGAAAGAATAATTAATCTTTTTTGGCAGTTATCATTGATATTTCAATAGAATAATTATTAATATGTTTATGACAGAAATCATTGAAATATTGATAGAATAATTGGTAATTTGACATAAATGATTCAAATTTTGTAAGAAATAATTGATAAATTGATGGTAATATTTGAAATTTTGAAAGAATTATTAAAATTTTGATAGAAATCATTGATATTTTGACAGAATAATTGATAATATGATAGTAACCACTGAAATTTTGACAGAAATAAGTGTAAAATAAAAGTGTAAAAAAGTGTAAACATTGAAAATAGTGAAATAAAATAGTGTAAATAGTGAAAATAGAGAATTGTGAAATAGAAAATAGTGAAAATAGAAAAATTGTGGAAACAGAATAGTGAAAATATTGACAGTAATCGTTGACATTTTATCAAAATAATCGAAAATGTTACTGTAATCATTGAAATATTGGCAGAATAATTGATAATTTAATAGTTTATATATACAGGGTGAGTCAATAGGATGGGCAGGCTCGATTACACCTACAAATTTAATGATATCGAAATGAACCAAACGGAACTGCAAACTAGAGGCCAAAGTACAGTTTGTAAAATTATTTTGCCATATACAGAGTATTCCATTTTTGCTTGGCAGCGTTGGACCTAGTTTTTTTAAATAGCACCCCCTGTATAAATTTACATATTTAAATTTTTCCTTTTTTGGGCTTTATAAATCCGTTTAGTTTTTGCAATTCGCTGTAACGGTTCAGAAGTTGTTTATGTTTTTTCTAAAATTTAATGCATTTCCAGGCACTTATTAAAAAAATCGCAGGGCATTTGTTTTCTAAGATATCGGGTCTGGGGTATATTTCGGTGGCAAGATTGTCGATTTGCATTGTGGCATCACCTTGCTAAGGCACATTAATTTTGGTAAACTTTGAAGGGCCCTAACTTAATTTTTTTTAAATGGCACACTATATTATTTCATTACTTAGTCGTATTCAGCATCTCATTTTACATCTGTTTTGCGCCTTATATTTTTTCTTAAAAGTTCATAGTTTGAGAAATAAATTGGATTTTCTGAAAAATGAACCCAGATCTCATCGATATAAACTTAACGTGCATTGAATATCAATTGTTTCTGACATGTCAACGTCAACGTGACATTTGTTCATGATTGGGTGTTCGAAGTAGAAGTTACTACCAGCGAAAATATGCAGGAAAGAATTAGAATATGCAGGAAAGATGTGGCATTGATCATGCCACATTAGAAACAGTGAATGATTAATATTTACAAAGAATTACGAATGTATTGCACAAGAGGGCCGTCATTTTGAACACTTTTTATAATATTATAATTATTGAAAAGTTAAATGTTATTTTTGTTATGTTGTAATGTTAGTTATAGTTTAATTCAAATGTTTTTGCTATTGATTTGTTATGCCTCAATAGATTCTGGTCACCAGCAACGGTTTGCGCTGTCACCGTGTACATAAACCATATCCACCATTTCAGTATGAGAAAAATTCATTATGAAAATGCGCTAAGAAAAATAAAACGTGTCGTACAATAAATGCCACTTTGACGTTGGCATGACAAAATTAAGTGATTTTCATGGCACGCTCAAGCATGCTCAAGTATATATCGATGAGATCTGTGGAAATTTTTAAGAAAATCGGAATTATCTCTCAACCATCAACTTTTAAGAAAAAATATAAGGGATAGAAAAGATGTAAACTGAGACCCTGAATAGGACTAAGTACTGAAATGTAGGGTGTGCCATTTAAAAAAATCAAGTTGTGGCACTTCAAAGTTTACCGAAATGAATGTGTCTCAGCAAGGTGATGCCACAATGCAGATAGGCGGTCTTGCCGTCGAAGATACCTCAGTCAGTTGTTTAGGCTCAGGCAAAGTCCCAACTTGATATCCCAGAAACCAAGTACCCTGCTATTTTTTTTTTTAATAAGTGCCTGCAAACGCATTTAAAATTTTAGAAAAACGTGAACAACTTCTGAACAGTTAAAGCGAATTGCAGAAACTAAACGGATTTATAAAGCTCAAAAAGAGGCAAATTCAAATATGTAAATTTATACGGGGGATTTATATCGTTTATCTTGTATTTTATTTTGTCTTTTATCTTTATCTTTTATCTTTGTTTCTTTACTTATTTCTTTTTTGTTTATGATTGTGTCTTTGATTGCCTGATATAGTTTTTGAGTTTTTCTTATTCTGCTGTTTATTTCCGTCTCTTCATTTCCGTCTGAATTTAGTTCTATTCCCAGGTATTTATATGTCTCTTCTTGTTCAACTTTTTGTATTTGTATCTGCTCCTGTTTCCCTACTGCCAGTACTTTTGTTTTGCTTATGTTCAGCTGCATTCCTTTCGTCTTTAGTTCTGTGTTCCATAAGTTTACTCTTTCTTGCAGCTGTTGTGTTCTTGTTATTATTATTACATCATCTGCAAATGCTCCTTCCGATATTCCTATTTTTTCCATGTTTTTGTAGCCTCCTACTCATTTCTTGTTGCTCTCTGGTGTGCATTTCTTTATTATGTCGTCCATGTAGGTAATGAATAGTGTAGGACTTAGACTCCCTCCCTGTCTTAGCCCATTTTTTATTTGAAATGTTTCCGCTTGTGTGATGTTGCATATTACTGTGTTGGTGTTGTTTTCGTATATATTTTTTTCTTCAAACGTCATAAAAGTGACACCTTTAGTGACTCGATTCACAATCTTAAAGTTTTACTTCGTCTCCTAGTCAGTAAAAGTTTCACTTTTACTGACTAGGCAGTAAAAGTAAATTTGACAACATGATTGGATAATTTGTAATAAGAACGCCCTACGAGGGCGGGTTTAATATTGCACATACATATGGTGCGCATACATGATGAACAAAACAAAAAATTCAAACAAAACACAAATTTATTTATTGTTAAAATGTAAATTAAAGGTACAATTTGATATTTTAGCCCCTTGAAAACTGATTGCGCTGGCAGCAACAGCAGCACTTACAGCACCGCTGTCGCCAACCATTTTGCTGCTACCACAGATATTTTCTACTTTTGATGTCTTACTATCTGGTATTTTTACGTGTAGCAAAGATCCCAAGTCTTGAATATCTGTCGTGTTCATTTTTACGAGTTCATCGCAACGGCATGCCCCTGATATGCCAAATATAAAAATAATCTGAAAATACGATTTAGGGTTTAATTTTGTATTTGTTTATTATTCTAAGAACTCACCTTTGTCGCCAAGTATTTCTCGTTAGGAGCATCGGATAAGAACTTGTCGAACTGTTCCTTTGTCAGCACTCTTGCCTTTTTGGGTGTATAACCGTCATTTTGTTTTTTTAAATATGCACGTAGTTTTAAATATTTGGTAATATCTACACCATTTCTAATATTTAATAACGATTTTACCATGGAATACTGAGACCACATAGTGGAACTTTTTACTTTCTTCTTAGCCATTTCCGAAAAATATGCGAGTAAAACATTTTCACTATAATTGCTTACATTTTTCTCGGCGCACCACTTAATAAATTTTTTGTAGGCCACTTCATAGATGGTACTGGACTTAGTGGGCAATAATTTCTCTGTTGCAGCCCTTGCCGATTCTAAAATATCTGGCGGTGTACATTGAAACATGTCTTCGTCCATTTTATACACTTTAATATCAAATAATGAATTAAACAAAACCATAGCAACGCTCTGCATAGCATGCTTCTTTGGGAATTAAAACTATACGTATTCGGACAATTAAAAATATTAATTCCAATATCTTTTTAACTATTTTCGACGTTTGAAGAAAAAATTACATGTTTTATTCGGAGTAGAAGTAACTTTTTGTGGCTCGTCAGTAGTTGCCTGCCTCGCTCCGCTCGGCAGCCAATACCTACAGACTCGCCACAAAAAGTGTCACTTCTACTCCTAATAAAACAATATACTATTTATTATCCTTATCATTTTGTCGTTTACCTACCTTTCAGTGTTTGCCATAGTTTTGCTCTTGGTACCTTATCGAATGCTTTCTCTAGGTCTAGAAACGCTATGTATATTTTTTGTGTCTGCATCTCGTTTTTCGTATGTTTGTTTGAGAGTGAATATGTGGTCCTATACGCTTCTTCCGCTTCTTAATCCGCTCTGTTGGTCTTGTAGTGTCTTCCCTATTACTTTCCCGATTACTTGCTTCTCTCCTATTTGTCTCTTTGTTCTCTTCCTCTTCATCTTCTGTGGTTTCCGATAGTTCTTCAAAGTGTTCCTTCCATCTTTCTGCTATTTCTTTTTCTTCTCTTAGTACTTCTCCGTTTTTGCTTTTTATGGCTTTCTCTGTTGCTTCTTTGTCTTATCTGTTCCTTTTGATTACACTGTAGAATAGTTTTTGGTTTTCTGTCCTGTTTCTTTCGAGTTTGTCTCCAAATTCTTCCCATTTCTTCTGTTTGTTCTTGAGTATTATCTGCTTTACTTTGTTTCTTGCATTTTTATATTCTTCGTATTTCTCCCTTGTTTTGTTGTTCAGGTATTTTATCCATGGCTGTTTCTTTGTTTTCTGTTTTCGTTGCTTTTTGTGTTGTATTTTTTTGTAGTTCTCTCTCTCCATTTCTTCTTTGTATTCTGTTTGCGTGTCTTCATTATTCAGCTTATAGTCTTTTATTTTGGTGCATACTCTCGTTCTCTTTCTTTGCTGTTCTGTTTTTGTTACGTTGTTGTTGTTTTCTCTTATTTGTGTCATCACTAGGTAGTGGTCGCCCCTATTTCAGGCCCCCTTCTTACTCTTGTGTCCATTATTTGTTTTTTGTTTGTCTCTTCCGTTATTATATAGTCTATTATCGATTTTCTGTCTCTCGCGTGTTCTGTTCTGGTGAATGTGTGTATGTTTTTGTGTCTGAAGAATGTGTTCGTGGATATTAGGTTGTGTACTATGCAGAAGTTTAGCAGTATTCTTCCGTTGTCGTTTCTGGTGTTTTCTCCTTACTTCCCTATTGCGGCTTTGTATGTTAGGTCTTGTTTTCCAACTCTGCTACTTAGGTCGCCTCCTATATATGTTTCCTTCTGCTGCCTCTACTTCTTCTTCTAGTTGTGTCCAGAATTCTTCTTTCTTGGCGGTGGTGTCATCATCGTTAGGCCCATATGCCCTTATAATTGTATTCGTTTTCTTCGTTGTTTTGTTGGTTAATTTCACTGTTAGTAGTCTCTCGTTTATCTGTTCCCATTTTTCTATATCTCCATTTCTCTCTTTCTGTGTATAAGGCATGCGCTCCTTTTGCCGCTCTCGTTTCGTCTTCCACTCCACTGTATATTAGTGTGTGTCTGTTTCCAGTTTTTATTATTCCTTTTCCTTTCTTCTTTGTTTCCGTTATTGTCAGTATGTCTAGTTTTGTTTCTTCAAATTCTTCCTCTAGTACTTGTTCTTTTCTTTTTATACTTCTTATGTTCCATGTTCCAATTCTCCATGTTTCGTTTTTTATTCACTCGGTCGTTTCCCCCATTTCCATTTAGATTGTTTATGCCCATGTCCTGTTTTCTTGCTGTGTGTTTTCTGTTTCTGGCACCTTCTTCTCCATTCTCCGTTATTATTTTTTTTGTATTTGTTCCCTTTCCTCATTCCATTGCCATGTTATTCCATTTATGATCATGTTGCTGTATTTAGTTACGACCGTTTTTCCATTTTATTTTTCCTCCCTTGCGAGTATCCTTATTTTTGCTTGTACCTCTCTTTCTTCCTTCGTGGAGTCGTTTTCTATGTATATCTTTGTATCTTTGAGTTTGTTCTTGTTCTTCATTACCTCCATTTTCTCTTCGAAAGTCTCTAATCTAGCTACGATTATCGGTGTTTGGTCCCTGTTCACTACGTATGTTTCCTTTACTCTTGCTTTCACTTTTAGCTCTTTTTCTAGTTCCTCCCTGTTCTTATGTTTGCACCTGATCTGCAATGTTGGTTGTATTTTCTACTTTTATTCCTTTGATAATTATGTTATTCTTTTTTCCCCGTTTTTCTATGTTTTGCATCTTGTATTTAATTTCGTTTACTTCCTTTCGTAGCTTCTTGTTTTTCTCTTTTACTTCTTTTATTTCTTCTCTGTATTGTTTTTGTTCTTCTCTCATTAGTTTTATTTCTGTCATCATCCTTGACATCATCTCTTTTAATTCCTCCATTTCTTTGCTCGTTCTGTTGCTTTCGTTTCCTTTTTCCTTTTCCTTATTATTCTTTTTGTGTTTATGTTATGTGTTGGGCTGTTTTCACTTATTTCCCTTTTATTTGCCACTTCTGTTTCTTCGTTCTGTTGCATTCGTTTAGTATTTGTTCGCCTTTACGGGCGCTTTGTGTTGCCTAGTTCTTCGTATTAGCTCTTGCTTCTCGGGACTGTGTGTTGCCTATGTTACCGCGTGGGTTTCCCTGCGCTCTCTCTTTCTTTTTTCGAAAACTTGGACCTCGAATTCGAATTCCTTGATCCCTAAAATGTATAAATACTGATTTTCGCAAGAGTCGCGAGACAAAGTCGGTCGGCCATTTTGTTTCAGAGAATTTTGACCTCGAATTCGAATTCCTTAACCCCGAAAATATATAAATACTGATTTTCCTGAGATTGGCGTCATTTTTGACAAAGTCGGTAGGCCATTTTGTTTTCGAGAATATTGATCTAGAATTTGAATTTGTTGACTCCGAAATATATAAATTCTGATTTTGGTGAGAGTAAAGTGAGAGTTTGACAAAGTTGGTTGGAGATTATGAGTCGACCATTTTGGTTTAGAGAATTTCCACCTCATTTTTCGACCTTCGGCGCCCTTTCTTTGTTTGATGTCTTATCAAGGCGCAACCTAAAGAAGAAAGGGCGCAGGACACAATGTTGATGGGCTATGTTAAGATAGATTCGTTTGGGTTTGGTTAGGTTAGGTTAGGTTGGGTGCGCGCATGAGAAAGATGAGGGCATGAGGACGCCGTAGGCGCCCTTTCACTTCAATATTCCGAATTTCTATTGTTATATAGGGTTCAAAGTCAGGTATACTTTTAGCTAACGGATAATATAAAAGCACCGAAGTTTCAGGTTCTTAAAGCTTAAAGCTTAAATTGAGTTAAGTAAGATTGAGCTCTGTTTGATTATATAAATTCATTGATATCGTTCTCATTTTCATGCCTTGTCTTCTCTGCCATTTCACAGATTTCTACGAAATGAATCACTTGAATAGGGTCTTCCTGAAAAAAAATAATATAACCTTTTTGTGTCTTAATGTAAAGTTTATAACCTGTAATTAAACATCCCACAGAGAAAACGTTTGGTTTTCATTGTAACTTATCAACAAACAACATACAATATCGTAAAACTTACACATTTTGTCACGTGACCGACGAAACGCTGTTATTGGCCGAGCGGCACTGTGACGTCTTTGCGCATGTTGGCGATCGGGACTAGTGCATATGGGATAGGAATCGTGGATTAATTCGACTTAGAATCCAGTCTGACATAAAATATGTTATGATGGGTTAGTAAAGGGACAGCCAGATAATCTGATAGAAGTTCACGTGTTAATGGTTCCCGACTTTTTCTCAAAAAGTGAATTTTTCAACGTAGCCGAATCACGTGGAGTCGCATATAATTTTCCAAATCCTCTTTCAGTTGTAAGAACAAATAAAATACTGTATAAACTTTGCAATACCTACATCTCAAGCCTACATCTCATACGAATTGGTAATGCTGATTTCAAAATTTGTAATTATTAATCATCTAATCAAATTTCTAAAATCAACAGTTTGCTACAAATATTGTTTCAACATGTTTTTTTTAGTTTTAACTAAACGTTTGTGTAAGAACATATTGTACAAAATCTCACAGTACTTTTAAACAGTAATAATGATATGGAAGGTATTGTTTTAGAATGGAACCCACAAAACTATTTTGAGGTTATGTTATTACTAATGTATATATATAATCGGAAATCCCCTTGAATACCCATTACTAATGATGACAGTTAATTATATATATTTATCGAATTTCGTCGATAATTTATTGAAAATTATGTATTTACATTAAAATGGTCTTCACAAAAATAGTGAGACGTCAAAGTGACACTCGCGGAATCACTTCGGACTTGTTGTAACCCCTTTTTCCGTATATCCCCTGTTGGGACGTTTATAAACAACTTATTTGGTTCGCATTTACTGCTGCTATCACATCCAGGCACAATGCAATACTTATTCGTCCCTTTTTTCGTAAAACCGACGTTTTCTTTCTCTTGCTCCATTGTAAGCAATGCTACAGCTGAGCGCACCGTGCGTTGTGACGTCACAGCAACATGGCGGGATTTCGGGACCTTTTCAAACGCCGTTTATTTTAAAATCGTGTTTGCTAATTACAACGATTTGTCTCAACACTAAAATTAGTGCCAAGGATGTTTTTAATGTGTCTAGAGTTCAGTTTCAAGGTTTTTGAAACGTCGCGGAAGACCCTATTGGAATTTAAATAGTGCCTTCTCTATATTTTTAATAAAAAATACAGAGAAAAAAATTAACTGCCCCATGCTTAGTCAATCAATAATATTTCAAAATTATTAACTATTATTACAATTTATTGAAATCTATACTAACCATTCTTATTTCTTATTCAGTCATATATGTATTGCAATGTTTATATGAAATCAAAAATATTTACAACTTAATTTTATCATTTACAATAATACACTTCCATAAAATTGTCACTATCTGTCTTCCAATAATTTTCAATGCTCACTGCAGGCAGGCGCGGTCATATGCATTTCATAAGGGGGGGCAATAAATAGAAAAAAAACTATTATTTTCCAACAATATTTTAATCTCAATAATTATCACACAATAAACACATAAAAGAGTAAATATGCAACTTTTAGACAATAAATTCCAAATTACGTTTGACTCCCGTAGTAGCAAATCTATTTATAATATTTTCTACATTAATATCTATGTCTCTATGGACATGTAGTAATGCCAGTCCTACTAGTCTATCTTCGCACATTGTAGATCTTGTCCAAGATTTTAAACGTCGCAAAGCCGAAAAACTTCTCTCCGATGAAGCAACAGAAATGGGTAAGGTGACCAAAATTCGTAAAAATTTATTGATGTAAATATATATATCGCATGGACAATGTTCAAGAGCAATTAGTGCAGTCGATGGAATTTCCCTGCTATCCTCACGTTCCCACTTCTTCTTCCAAATTTCTAATTCTGACACAAATTGCTGCTTGCTTATATTTTCATTAATTTGCCCTATGATTGCAAAATATTTATCGATTAAAATATCAGCAGAAGTATTTATATCTTTTTTATTCAATCTAATAATTTCAGATGGAATAATATTATTAAGATAGAATATATTCAGAGTATCTGATGAAAATCTTTCTTGCAAATCAGATATAATGTGATCTAAAATTGGAATATAAATTGAAATTTTATAATAGTCGGAAGGAGAATATACTATAGGGTTCGATCGTTTCGTCATATGTTTGACAATCCTTGGTGTTCAAATTCAACGTTCAGTTCTTCAAGACAGGTTAAAATCGGACTTATTTGAACTCTATATCGACATTGATTCTCTTTTCTCTAAGTAATAATAGCGTATTTAAGACGATACCATTGGCGTGCACCATTGCTATATCGACATTTTTAGTCTGAAGCAATGCACTTAGTGGTAAAGTCACACCTAATATACTATTTAGACAATGCAAGGTTGCAATAAATTCACAACTTGTTATAGAAAATATTAAGAGTTTTAGCTTTGCTTGAAGATTCTGATTCTTTCCAATTGCTTATACATTGAAGAGCAGAAATAATATGGTTTAAATATTCTCTAAACTCTAATACAGCATTATGCCTCTCAATCCATCTAGTTTCACATAAATGAGTTAACTTTCCTTCTAATTTTTTCTTTAATACAAAACTTCTTTTGGAAGATGATGAGAAAAATGCTATGGTTTGTTTCATTATAGCCATGGCATTACGAACTTGCATCACATTAGAAGCTTTAGATATGCTCAAATTTAGAGCATGGTTATAACATGTAATTCTTGTAGCAATTTTTGTTTTTTTTAAATTGTTTTGCTGCACCTCTTTGCTCAGAAGTCATTACAGAACATCCATCGGTGAAAACTCCAATACAATTTATTTGTGATAAATTGATATCATTTAAATAATTAGTGATTGTGTCCCCAATAACCGTTCCACTTAAGATTGGCTCTAAACTGTCCGAATCGACTTTGTAGTTATCTTCGTGACAATCCACAAAACCAATAAAATCCTCCCCGATGCTCGAATCTTTATCAATATAGCGTAATATGTTTGACATTTGGGAAATGTTGGAGACATCTGTAGTTTCATCAAATATAATACTGTAGTAGTTCGCAAATTTAATACTTTTCAAAATATTTTTCATTATTTCATCTTTGCAGCATGATATAATCTCATTTTGTGTTCTTTTACTTATATATGTGGCACGTGAGGAAGTGTTCAACAGATGTGATTTCAAATTGTTATCTCCCGATTTAACCCTGAATCTTAATAGTTCACGAAAGTTCCCTTCGTTATTATTAGAGACTTGCCCTTCTGCTAATAGTGGACCATCATCTTTATGTCCTCTCAATGCTATATTTTGTCTTCCTAAAAAGATTATACTTTCTATAATCGGTTTCAGTCTATCTCGATTTTCTTGTATTTGTTTCAAACGTTGCTCATCTATTATATTTCTAATATCACGGCTTGGATTTTCAAAAGTACCGATGAAGTTATCTGCAAAATGAGTTGCATCCTTGTGGTACTGATGAAAATTGTGTTTGTCAACCACGCCATCCTTTCCAAATAATTTAGAAAATTTGGTAACTGGTTGGGATACTAAACTCGGTAAAAGTGTAGATTTATTTTTCCCTCCTTGGGTAATAAATATAACACAAAATTTGCAATAGATGCCTTTTGATACAGCTGAATAAGCGACCCAGTTATATTTAGTTATGTGTTGATGATTGAGATATCTTCTAACAGTTTTATTACTTTTCAAATGTTCGGAGTATGGAAAGGATAATTTTTATCTGGTGTCCATGTATTAATTAAAAAAATATATATTTCAATATCTGATAAATCCCGACGACTTACTGCATGATAAATGTCATAGGTGTTGCTTATTGCAATTAATGGTGTTGGTAACGAATCGTTCCTCATTGACGCTTGCTCATTCTTCTGCCTGCTATATACGGATCAAAATTCAATTGTTCAACAACATGTATATTAATTAATCGTAAAACGTACCTTTAATTTATATATGTCGGAAGTTTACAGGTTGCAGGTCTTTTTAAATTTGTAGGCCGATTACTGGACGATGTTGTTATCAAATCTAACGCATCTAACCTAATGCCCCCCCCCCCCCCCCCAGTATGATCGCACCTGACTGCAGGTGAGGTTTGTAATATACTTGCGATTTTCCCAAGAATTGTGATGAATCACATGTAAACAAACCTTATAAAATCAGTACATGAACTTGTGTGTTGATAACTTAACAGATGTTAAATGAGACGTGGCCACATAGGCTTTCGACATTCATGTTCTACAGTGAATTTGAAAGCCGGGAACGCGCCACTCTCGCTGCTCCTGTCGAATCGCCAGACCCTTTTCACATTCACTTCGACAATGAATTTTAATCCCACCATTGAAATGTGAATTTCGAATTCGATGAAGGGCCGTTCGAAGTAAATTTTTGCAAGTTAAAAGTATGCTTCTGACATCTGTACGTTGGTAGTCCGGCCTCTGCCAACTTCGCGTGTATGTTTATCTATCATTTCAATGCACTTATCACTCCATTCTCGTAAACGTGATAAATCTCGCGCGATAACGGTCCCGTATCCTGCCGACGGCTTAAACAGGCCCCACCACCCATTTTGGACCGGCGGGGCTCCAGGGGCGCCCCCATCAGCTGTCAACCGCCATTTGCGGAGTAAAAGAAACACCTTGTCAAAACAAGTAACATTTGTACGATCCGCGACGCAATTAATTAATCGCAATGTAAATATTTAGGAAGACAAGCAGCATTCCAGTCTCGTCCTCGGAGGCCGCGAGTGTGCACACTCACCGACCGAACGTTTCATGAATATTTAACGCGCCCTGGGAGTGACTAGTGCTGTGGGTGTTCAATTTGTGCCTGTGTTCCATGTTTCCTCAGATTCCTCTGGAAATTACTTAATTTTCGCTCCGGGAAGCATGGATACTAATAAGTTAAGTCCAATGATGGCCCTCCCGGGGGGCACAGGTACGTACGCAGCCTGCCCCACATGCTCGACGCATCATTTCAAAAACCTGCGGCGCCCACATATTTTCTCCTCGCATACATTAAGCTACCCAAATTAAGCTCACCTTGTACCAACGCTCCTATCTCAATCTCAGCAACACCCAAAATTACGATCTTCACCGTTGTGTTATCTTGATAAGAATCTTATCTCCCTTATCTCCCTTGTTATTTAAAGTTTATACGAAATTTCACCCATGTACAGCAGTGCAGTTATGCTTGTTAATTTTGGGCACATATTAGAATAATGGAAATCATTTGCATCGCCTGTTTCACCGGCTGTAATAAGCAGCAACATAACGTTATAACACTAATTGCCTCATAATTGTAATCGTTACTGACTCTTGCAGCTGTTGTCTACGGGGCCGACACTGAGGAGCCATATCCAAGTCTCTCCGACTACCACGACTACGAGCCTAACCTAGAGTTCGACGACACGGAACTCCACCAAACACCAGATGCCATCGCGGATGCGGCCTTACCAAGTAATTACTGAACACATTCAACATTTGAAATTCCCTTTACCATAATTTAAATGAAACTAGTATTTCAAATCGGTTGCTAAAATTTGATTATATAAATCGAAAACAAAACTCCAACCGTTCCTATCTCACTAACAACTCATTCATTGGAATTTTTAATTAGAATTAGAAATTTGTCATATTTTGTTAAAGGCAGCATTAATTACTAAAGCAAGGGCTTTAAAATAATAAAACAATTTTGTACCTACGTTATCTCTTAATTAAATGATAACATGCATAATATATTTTTGTTATTTCGTAAATTGGGAATTTATAAATTAGTAATTGGTGCCATTTTAAATAGTATTTACTCGTATCTGTTGGTATTTACCAAGTAGAGAGAGAATGAATGCACAAAAATTAATTTCTAGTTGAACGAGCCATATGGTTACGTTTAATTTACACTACTGATAAATGTACACAATTTCAACGTTCGTTATATTATTTAAAATGCTTTATCTTCCTGGTTCGGTTATCCGACTGTGACTAATGTTTCCAGTAAAACGTTATTGAAGTTCTAATCTCGCATAAGTTATAAGTAGTCGTGTATTTATAAGCCGCAAAAATAGTCTTAATTGTTAAAAACTGCAACGATTTGATTCAATTTGTTTCTAAATTGATTTACATTTTGATGGACAGAAAGACGACTAATGATCTAATTAAATCGTGTGGGAAATTGAATTCTTGGATATGAATGTTACAAACAATTTAAGCCACAAAATAGATCCGTAAATTAGTACATTTAGGTTCTAATTGTTTTCCAGTTGAGTTACTACAAGAAATAGAACCGAACGGCATGGGTTCCCCTGTGTCTGACTTCACCGATGAGAACTTCGAAGAGGAGTTGGCCGAGCAGTGTGAGCTCAACTTTGACAGCCTGGTCAGCTCATACCCGGAGGTCGGCGATGCGACAGAGAAATTTGCCGAGATTGCCAAGAATGGCATCGTCGATGTCAAGGGGGACGACAGTCTCGGTCGGAAGATCATAGTCGTCTATGCCTGCAAGCTGCCGCACGTTGACAAAATCAACCACGAACATTTTCTTGAGTGAGTTCCCACATTTTCACTTCGACTATTTTTGTCTGTATCTGAATTATCATCTTCAATTTGTCGACCGGATTACATGTATAAATAATTCATTTTTGGTGCAAAATTCACACATAAACAATTGTTACGATGTTTCTTCCTCACAGTAGACTGTGATATTTTTTATATAAGTTGCATGCGTTAATTTTAGAGACGTTAGAATTTTACTTTCAGCTTACGCTTGTTGCAAATTTTACGTCATTAAGCTGTATCCTGGTTATTGGGTTTTTCTTTACTTAAATGTTGGGAGGTAGATATGGGGATGTAAAAAAAAAATACGTGTATGCTACTAGTGCAAAAAACATTAATTCAACTTTTGTGAATAATGTACAAGGAACAAATCAAAAAATTAAAAAAATCAATTGAATGTTTTTCATCGACTATTTGTCAAGATCAGTACCCTCATCCTCACAACTATCGCAGGCCACCTCAACTGCAGAATTGTTCTTGCACGTATATAATTGCCAACTTCAAAGCTTCATTGATACTGAAGATATTTTCTTCTCCAGAGACACACCACGTTTTGTAAGGCTTCCTTCTTCTTTTCTCTAATCGATAGGCAAGCTCCTCTTCTTCAGATTGCTCTGAAGAGTTCTCTTTTCGTTAGCACTGTTCAGTTTGTTGCACTATTTCTTCATCCAAAAACTTGCTGTCACTTGAGGTTAAGTAAGTGTCGTTCTCTTTCTTTGGCTCATCAAATACATCTTTGGCAATATCTTTCAGGTCTTTTTGAGTAAGCGACCTGAAAACAGAACCACAATGAGCTATGAAGGGAACGATATAAATTTGAGAGAAATCACAGAAAATAGTATGTGTAATATACTTCACAGAAAGTCGCTTGTTGTAACATTTATGCTCAACTGAAATTTCACAAAATATCTATTGATACAAACACTTCTGTGCACATCCGTCCGCCTTTGTTATTATTTTTTTTGTTATTTGGTTCGGTGCCCATGGATCTGTTATTATTGACTTTAGAGAAAATGTGCAAAGGAAAAAGTTGTACGTAATAGGGTCTTCCTAAAAAAAAAATATATAACCTTGTTGTGTCTTAACGTAAAGTTTATAACCTGTAATTAAACATCCCACAGAGAAAACGTTTGGTTTTCATTGTAACTTATCAACAAACAACATACAATATCGTAAAACTTACACATTTTGTCACGTGTCCGACGAAACGCTGTTATTGGCCGAGCGGCACTGTGACGTCTTTGCGCATCTTGGCGATTGGGAGTCAGTGCATAAGGGATAGGAATCATGGATTAATTCGACTTAGAATCCAGTCTGACATAAAATAAGTTCTGATGGGTTAGTAAAGGGACAGCCAGATAATGTGAAACGCGTGGAGTCGCATATAATTTTTCAAATCCTCTTCCAACTGTAAGAACAAATAAAATACTGTATAAACTTTGCAATATATCCTATATCTCATACGAATTGGTAATGCTGATTTTAAAATTTGTAATTATTAATCATCTAATCTAATTTCTAAAATCAACAGTTGTTACAAATATTGTTTCAACATGTTTTTTTAGTTTTAACTAAACGTTCGTGTAAGAACATATTGTAAAAATCTCACAGTACTTTTAAAAAGTAATAACGATATGGAAGGTATTGTTTTAGAATGGAACCCACAAAACTATTTTGAGGTTATGTGTTGAGTGGAATAATTAAGTCAGACTCAAATTACAACTTAACAAGATTTATTCACTTATGTTACATTTGCGGAGGAGTGACGCGATGTGTTGCCTTCGGCTGGCCAAGTGAATCTGCCCTTCCTCTCGATGGTAATTGTTGGCGGGATGACAGGGTGAAGTTCCGAGAATTCAAGGCCGGGGTGCAGCTTGACCGATTCTAGGTGTCTAATACTATAACAATGCATCCAGGAAAACCCAGACGTGACGGTCCTCCTAATTATCCTGGGCCATCCCTGATTATGGCCATAAACCTTTTATGACGCGAATGGCGTCAACATCCTCCCCCGCCTTGAAAGCGTTGGGTTTCAATAATTGTGAATATATATACAGATACCTATTACTATTGCATATTCCTAACTAAATTTTACATATTTATATACACTAATTGGTGGCCGTATTGGCGTTCGGTACTAATGTACCCACTTCCGGGAACGCACACAGTTTCACGGTTGGTTTTTTTTTGGTCTCCCTCAGGGTGCGGACCGTTGCTACGCGCACGTGACCATCTTCTCCAGGATGCACCTGTTCGATTCGTCCTGTCCTCCATTTTCCGGGGGGTATGTTATCTTCTTTGATGAGAACTAATTGACCTGGCTTTAGATTTTGTCCCAGTTCCTGTCTCTATCGTCCACGGGTTTGCAGTTCCTGTAGGTACTCTCTCTGCCAGCGCCGCCAAATATGTTGTTGCATTTGTTGGACATGCTGCCATCTAGGACAGAGGTATGTCCTCCACACTCGGTTCGGGAAACGCCTTCAGAGAGTCTCCAATAAGGAAGTGGCCCGGGGTAAGGAAGGAAAAATCGTTCGGGTCATTTGTTAAAGGGGAAATAGGGCGAGAATTCATAATAGCTTCGATCTGCGCAAGTAAGGTCATCATTTCTTCCCCTGTTACGCATACGTTATTTACAACTCTCCGCAGATGATGTTTTACTCGCTTAATTGCTGCTTCCCATAATCCGCCGAAGTGAGGTGCTCGCGGTGGAATAAAATGCCACGCAATTCGGTCAATCGCCAACTCCCTGACAAGTTCGGTTTCATTATTACTTAAAAAATTATAGAACCTTTCGAGTTCGCGACTGGCCCCAACAAAATTTATTGCGTTATCGCTGTATATATCTGTAATGATACCACGCCGCACTATAAACCGCCGCCATGCAGCCAAGAATGTATCGGTAGTTATATCGCTCACTAGTTCAAGATGAACTGCCTTAGTTGACATGCATATAAACAGTGCTACGTAGGCCTTCGTCGCTTTGCTGTTTTTTCTCCTACTTTCCTCACTTCCGGTGAAGTTGATAGCGGAAAGTTTAGACTCGTTTGTAAACTTCCGTTTGTCGTAACGTGTAGCATACTCAGGTGTGTGGAAAAGGAACGGGTTTTGATTGTCACATGGTAATCGCATGATTGGTAGACGCATATTAGAATAATTGATTTTTGATTTAGATTTAAAGGATTGCTCAAGATATAAATTTGATCCGCTCTGTAATTGCATTCTATCAAATATTGGTAATTTGGGATTTGTTCTATTGAAAGGCTCTCCGCAGGTAGCGGGTACATCCGTGATCGCCGCGTTTGTATTGCTAGGCCGGCCAAGGGTAAACTTCCCTAGCGGCGTTGCACTTATTGGGCATTGGTTTTCTGGACCAGACAATAGGGTTTCAAGGGTGACGCACTGGTTGGGTTTTCCGAGTACGAGTACATCCAGATGCGAAATGTTGGCCCGGGTACCTGACTCGTCACGGATATCTGAAGAAGCGCTCTTCGGTGGCGCGTTTGTGGTATTTGAAAATCGTAACTCCACTGATAACAATGGATCTTGGGTACTTGAAGTGACCTCGCTGGGCTTGTCCGCTTGCCCGCTCGGGTCCGCAGAAGACACCGCTGTGCCTGAGACCCCATCTGGTAAAATGTTATTTACCGCGGGTGTTGATAACAACAGAGGGTGTTCTATAAACGAAAGCCACTCGCGGTAACTACCATCGAACGTGGGAATGGCAATTGACGGTAATTTCGCTTGAGCACTATGTATTGAACTACAATCCGAATGATGAGTTGATATTTTGCGTGGTATCAACTTCTTTAATTCAAAATAATTGATACTTAATGGGTTAATATCGCCGAGTTCCGCTTCGTATTCGGGATCATACACCGGTTCCTCATACTCCGCGTACTCGTCGAGGTGGCGTTTAATGTAGCCTAAATCGCTAGTAATTTTTTCTATGTTCTCCTCGATATTTGCGCATGCTACGATAAACGATTCTAATGAGTTTAATTGTCGTGCAATAAATGACCGTTTTCGCGTTAGTTTTTGCACAATTGACTGAACTTCCGCTGATAATTCGGAAGCCATTATGAATTCGTTGATTGTTAGTTGATGTTTAGGGAAATTGGACTTACTCTCTACCTCTGTAGAATGTGCGGTCCGCGGTTCTCGTCGCCTGCAAGACCGTGTCCGATTCTGATGTGATGTCTTCGGGCAGGACTACACTCGTTCGGTAGTTGTGCTGTCTCGAACGCGGTGCTCGTTGACTGCAGAGCTTGTGGTGGTGCGGAGATCCCAAATCTCGTTCGATAGGTATTTCCGGCAATGAACCCTTGAGTTTTTGTTGCTCGCGCTCGGCAACAACAAACTGATTCTAGTTCAAAAAACTCTTGAACCCGGTTTCGAAGGACCAAAATGTTGAATCCGGTTTCGAAGGACCAAAATGTTGAATGGGTTCGAAGGACCAAAATGTTGAGTGGAATAATTAAGTCAGACTCAAATTACAACTTAACAAGATTTATTCACTTATGTTACATTTGCGGAGGAGTGACGCGATGTGTTGCCTTCGGCTGGCCAAGTGAATCTGCCCTTCCTCTCGATGGTAATTGTTGGCGGGATGACAGGGTGAAGTTCCGAGAATTCAAGGCCGGGGTGCAGCTTGACCGATTCTAGGTGTCTAATACTATAACAATGCATCCAGGAAAACCCAGACGTGACGGTCCTCCTAATTATTCTGGGCCATCCCTGATTATGGCCATAAACCTTTTATGACGCGAATGGCGTCAACATTATGTTATTACTAATGTATATATATAATCGGAAATCCCCTTGAATACACATTACTAATGATGATATTAATTATATATATTTATCGAATTTCGTCGATAATTTATTGAAAATTATGTACTTACATTAAAATGGTCTTCACAAAAGTAGTGAGACGTCAAAGTGACACTCGCGGAATCACTTCGGACTTGTTGTAATCCCTTTTTCCGTATATCCCCTGTTGGGACGTTTATAAACAACTTATTTGGTTCGCATTTACTGCTGTTATCACATCCAGGCACAATGCAATACTTATTCATCCCTTTTTTCGTAAAACCGACGTTTTCTTTCTGTCGCTCCATTGTAAGCAATGCTACAGCTGAGCGCCACGTGCGTTGTGACGTCACAGCAGCATGGCGGGCTTTTGGGACCTTTTCAAACGCCGTTAATTTTAAAATCGTGGTTGCTAATTACAACGATTTGTCTGAACACAAAAATTAGTGCCAAGGATGTTTTTAATGTGTCTAGAGTTCAGTTTCAAGGTTTTTGAAAAGTCGCGGAAGACCCAATTATGTGCTTAATAATACAATCTAACCGATTATTTTATTAAAGTTATAATTTTTGAGTTATGAGACAAAGTTGAGTTTTTTCTAATGGAAACCATAGTTGGCCATGACTTTATAAAACAGGCGCTTTTTCAACTATTCTAATGATATACCACTTGATATGGTTATTTTTATAAATAATTAAATTATCGTTATATTTTACTTTTCATTTTCGAACTATTCAAGAAGTAGGCTATGGAAACAATTGATAGATGCGCAACGCGTTAAATAATAAAATTCAAGTTAGTTATTAAAATTTTTCTTTTCATTTCGAAATTATAAACATTATTATTTTGGTGTAAAATGTTTATTTCGTTTGAGTTACAATTTTATATAAAAATTATTTCTGATAAAACAAAGTACAAAACTACTAAACAGGGAATGACAGACGATAAATTGAGAAACAATACAAGCATATTAGAACGTAACTAAAGTAGTACCAAATCAACGTAATTAAAGTTAGGAAAGTATTTAAGACTAAATATGTTCAAAAGGTTCACCATTATGATTAATGCACACCTTTTTAAAACAGAATTTGCTTCTAACGGAGCGTCCATCAATATTAGCAAAAACTTGTAACTTGTAAGTACAGCTTCTCTAAGGTCATCTACTGTGACGTACGATGTTTGATACACTATATCTTTTACTATACCCCATAAATAAAAATCTAAGATAGAGAGATCGGGAGATCGGCCACCTCTATAATTGTCGTTTGTATCTATCAATTGTTTCTATAGCGTACTACTTCGAAAAGTTCTAAAGTGGAAAAAAAAAATTCCCATAATTTAATTATTTATAAAAATAATAATATATCATTAGAATCGTTGAAAAGAGGCTTAATTTATAAAGTTATGGCCGACTATGGTGTCAATTAGAAAAAACACAAGTTTGTGGCATAACTCAAAAATTATAGCATAAATAAAATAATCGGTTAGACTGTGACTGTGAGCACATAATTTCCTATAACTTTTTCCTTTACACATTTTTTCTAAAGTCAATAATAACAGAGCAATATGCTTCGAACAAAATAACAAAAAATATATTTTTTCGAGATATCTAGTTAGCCATGCAATTTTTCCAAAAAACAAAAAGCTCATGAAATTGAACTCTTAAAACTGCAATTCTTTCCAGATTTAATCGTCCCTCTATCTCCGCTAGTTTCCGAGATCCCCATACTAAACATCCGAAAAAACTCACCCTTTATATATGTTACAGTTTAAATAGTTACTTATAAAGTAGTTTTAGTAGAAAATATATATACCATCAACAAACTGCTGAATTTGTTTAGTTTATGTACTATCCAGCTAGTTCATAAACTAACCCCCAATCATGGTTAAAGTATGAAACACAAGTTTAGTAAATAAAGTAATCAGCCTTCTAAGCTAGTTTATAAACTAACTAAATTTATTTCGATAATGTGCGTTTTAGATTTCCAGTATTACAGAATACCTAGTTTGTTGGTTTGTATATAAACTAGCTAATATTGAATTATCAATTAATTTATATAGCGTTTACATTACATAGTTGCTGGAGAACGTAGGGGTACGTTCCAAAACAAAGGTATTAAGTAAATTTTTACCCAAAACCGTTTCTAAACTCAAGGTAAACTATTACCCAACGTATTACCTCACGTTTAGGAACGCATTTAATAATATCCAGAGTTTCCCCATTTCACCATCGTCCCCAGCTAGACAAGTGCGGGAAGAAATTCTCTGACATGCGCAGTTTTTTTTTTTTTTTTTTTTGTTGTTGTCGAAAAGTGTGTACTTAACCCAATGTAATCACGTACCTTGATGAATTTGTACTCATATTTTCTCAAATAAACACCTGTTTCTCACCAACACCTATTTCAAATGTTCCCACGACTAATTTATGTGTAAAATATTAACCGTACTGCGCATGCGCTTTGATTTCCCTAAATCCTGTATATAAATTATAGGCAAAACCTGCCACATGCAAAAATAGGTTTAACAGGTTCAACTAATATGTATGCAGACTTACATTGTGCATGGCCAACATTGTCAGATAATGAAAACTGATTCACTTCCGCTTGTGTTGATGATTCAAGCACTGAAGTATTGAAGTAATTGCATTTCGATTTAATTTTAGACGCTCGGGTGTGCAGTACTGCGAACTTTCAAAATGAGCATCACATACACGATAATTTTGTATTGTGGATGTACATTTCACCATAAATTCACGTTGGCCGAGTAAATTTAGCCATTTCTTCTGACGTTCTACTTCTTTCAGAATATTATGGAGCCTAACCGAAAGGTCCTTAAAAATATCCCTTCCACACCCAGGCACATCACACAGGAATCTGGTACAAGGCATTTATATAAGACACAAGAATAATTAGACTCTAAATTCATTTAAATGCTTATCGTACTTACTATTTTAGAGGTTAAACTATTCACTGGGCGTGTTAAAAAAGATGAGAAATTAAATTTCTCAATAGGTTTATATTCTTTGCACAAAGCAACGAACAAATATATTATACTACCGGGGAAATCATAAATGCACTATGGCAACTTGGTAGAAAGAACATGGTAAATTTGAAAAATGAACATAAGTGCCTGTGATTGCGTTCTTCCGCACTATAACTCGTCTCCTTTTTCCCCGTAAGCGTCTACTTTGCGAAGGAAATATCGTAAACGATGTATATTCATGCGTGTCGCATATCATTAAAATAATCAGGGTTTCAAAAAGCCAGTTATATATTTTTAAGAAGGCGGAAAGACCCTATGGGGTCGATAGCCTAATAAAGATTGTTTATATATATATATTTTTAAGTATACTTATGTAACGTACATAGGTGCCAAAAGAATTACGTACTTTATTTATGATGTTACGCATGTAAACTCTTAGTAGTTATTTTGTTTCTATTGCTATACAACCAAATTTCGTGGCATATTTGTAATGAATTTTTTTTTGTTTAGGTACCTTACTTACACACTAGATAAGTACGTGGAGCAAGACTATAGTTTAGTGTATTTTCATTATGGACTGAATAGTAAAAACAAGCCGTCTATACGGTGGCTGTGGCAAGCATACAAAGCGTTTGATAGGAAATACAAAAAGAACCTGAAGGCTCTGTACATGGTGCACCCAACCAACTTTGTGAAAATCGTCTCACAGATGTTCCGGCCCGTGATCAGTGTCAAGTTCGGCAAGAAGCTGAACTACATCAACAACCTGAACGAGCTCAGCGAGCACATAACGCTCGATCAGCTCGCCATCCCGCCAGAAGTCTGGGAGTAAGTCAGCCAGCCTTAATTTTTAAAACAGCATAACCTATTGCGATTTTGCTTGATCATCTTTTGGTGCAACTTAGCTTTACCATATCGCCAAAAATTACCAAAGTGCAAATATGCTTTGAATCATTGAACACTAGAGCATTAGCACTAATGCTGCATTAGAAAAAAATATAATTTTATAAACTTTAAAATGGGGAATGCTCAAATATGAACTATAAAATAGACTCTTCTCCTTCTCGTTTTTTTCTCAAATAATAAATCAGAAAATATTAAAGTAGGGTTAGGAAGGGTGCAAAAGAAAATTGAAAAAATTCGGGAATCGTATTTGTATGAATTGGAACTGGTTTAGTGGTACATAACTTCAATTTTTGCAAAAAACCTATATTAAGGATCACCCCCAACCAGTTTCGCGTTATCTTATGGGCAAATTGGGCATTTGCCAATTTCTATTACTTTTTAATATTGTTTATTTATTAATAAAATTAAAAAAAATAAAAATGAACACTACATGGGGGGCCCAAAAACTGAAATTTGTTTTTCTGAAAACGGCCCCATGAAGCTGTAACGTGCCGCTGACCCCAATGTATATCGATGGAACAAATGTTCTAAGTGCTAAATTAAACTTTCTTTTTTTGTATGTAATTTACGCATTTGTGCATATAGTAGAAAACACGAGAAGTGGCTCATGATTCTTCACTTTGGAAGCTATGGTTTCAATTTTCATGTACGTATGTTTATGTCATTAAAAAGCTCAGTGGCTTCTTGTATAAATGTCAGATATTATTGTTATTATTATATGATTGTACATGCTTTATAGGTTATGTGTATATGAATATTAAAAATTTCATACTTCAGCAGTACCATACCAAAGCATTGGCATTTGGATAATTTCCAAGAGCACAGAGGCTACTTTACAAAAAATTTGACAAAAATGGGCGCTATATATTTTAGATCCTTTCCAAGGGCTTTCCAAGGTAAACATTAATAATAATAATAATAATAATATTTATTTGCAAGTTAGAAAAAAACTTTGCATTTTTTTTACATATGTCAGGTTTACAGAATAAGGCAGTTTTGCTACATGTATAATAACAGTCAGTATAGGTTACCTATATAACTTTGACACTGACAGAATAACTAAAATATTGAATAAATGAGACATACGTTTTGACGGGTTTCATTTGAAACGTATAGCAGATGTATGAGACATTTACTGTCTCATTGTATTTTAGCGTTTTAGTGCCATAGAGCTAATCCGGCATTGCATTTATTCTTCGAAAAACATTCCTTTAGAATGAACCATGAGCCACCTCTCGTGATTTCTACTATAGTATTAAAGATTACAATACAATTAAATGTGGTTATTACTGGAAATATATTTTGTTTTTAAAGAAAATAATTGAATTTATTTTATTTGTTTATCAATTAAAACATTTTTACGCATTTAACACAATTTTGTCCCAAAGGATACTTACGAATTGTGCACTACACCATCAATTATTGTTTCTGTTTTTATTTTAAAAGAATTCCAAACATATGAAAGCAGTCCGACATAAAGCTTTGTATGCAATGCGTACAACATTGGACTTTATGCATTTGCCTTAGGCTCATCCTTAAGTCCTAAATTTTATACTTATTACATAAATAATATCTATAATATATCTAAATATCTATTAAGACTTTCTTTTTTGTTTTACTACTAGAATGATTATTACCTGGCTATCATATGAGTACTTATACAAGGTGGGGCAAAAGTATGTCTCATAATGTGAATTGGCTGCCATTTTGTTAGAAATGAAAAATATTGGGCTCTGTTTTCACGGAACGTTTATTTGAAAGTGACATTAAGTTGAAAAAAAATGATATCGAAGAAGCACAAATCAAATTTGGAGCAACAATGCAAAATGCCTTAAAACGAGCACAAATGTGCGTCAATTCAGGAGGTGGTCATTTGACCGATATCATTTTTTTTCCTTTTGAAAACTTCCCTTGTTCCTTTTAATCCTTTCATTCCTTTTAAAAAAGAATGTGTCGCTATATTTTCTGTATATTTGCTTAAAATTTATCATCACAGCCGGCTTAGAGCAGCACAAATCAGTAGATTCAATCCCAAAATTTGATGTCAGTGTCAGTATAATCCATTTCATTCACCTGCCCATATTATTTTCAAAATTAAACCATGTGCCTATATTGCTTCAGGCACGACAGGAGAGACTCGAGAAACATCGATAGCCAATGCGTGTACCCGGACACGTCCAGCCCGAGGAGTCTACCCCCGACAAAGCAGTTCGGAGTAACTCTGGGCCGCATAAAATTGCACTACAAAGTGGTCATTCCGCCAGTTGTCAAGCAGTGCATCCAGTACCTGGACAACCCGGATGGTAATACTAGACAACTGAGGGTGTATTATATTACTCGTACTATTTGCTTTGCCGTAATATTATTTAATACGAAAGGGACAGTTCCTCAGTAGACCTTCGTACTGGTCTTTACTGGTTAGGTTATAGTCAAAGAGCTTGCAGAATAAGCTTGTATTTCTACCCCTTATCGAACATTTGATGTTGACAACAGGAGGAAACCAGGAATGGTTTACAATGCTGTTTTTCATCTAGTTTTTGTGCAGGAAGGGTGGTAAAAATCTTATAGAATAAGTTACAGGCTCTTATTTTGTACTAATTTTAGTACTAAAGTAGCTACATATTAAAAGTAAAACGGTCCATTCACTATGCAACCTACTGTACGACAAGTTGTACAATCCAAGTAGTTTCGACTGTCGAAACGATAATTGCATAGTATGTGATCGTTCAACAAATCGGACGACACAGTTGGATCGTAAGCAAGTTAGGCCGGTAAGAAATATGTTGTACAACCCTGTTTGATGTACGACAGATTGGATACTGCGTGTGTTCGTCCACACAATTTGAAAATAAAATCGCCGATCAGGTTGGTTTACTGATAAGCATTTTTGTCGCAAATTCATGTGAGTGTATACGGAGAGTGTGTGATAAGGGGCGAACATAGGAATTATTATTAATTAATTATAGAGATTTTAATTAATATTAATTTTAGAGAAAAATCGTAAAGGAATATTTTTTTAAATGATGACAAATAATTTTAAATTCATGCTTGTCTGGGATAAATCATAATAATAACACGTAATTAGTGGAAGAAAGATAATTTATTCATTATCAAAACATTTTACAGTGGCGTCAGTTTACTCAGAGTTTGTGACTTATTTTCGGACCAATTCCATCTGTATCAACAATTAGCAAGTTTGTGAAAAAGTTTAGATAGCAAGATGATCCAAACAGTATTTTTGTACTCCAATTTCAACAAATATTATTTCAAAGACACTAACAGAAGAAGCAACGATGTATCATAAGAAAGAGTTTTGGGTTTGATAAATGCTGAACCAACAACTAGTTGGTTGTTGGAGCAAGTACTCAAAAAGTTCTCCGTTCTGGTGTAAACAATAACTCAATCTGTTATAAAATGCCATCTCTTCATTGGAATAATTGGAATACCTGACTAACAAAATGATTTTCACTATAATATGACATTTGTCAAACTCATGGCAAGGGTTTTTATTTACATTGTTCAATTTATTTTTATTACTTCTGAGGTAGATTCTGCCACAAACATAAATTAAATGGATGATACATTTACAGTTTTTAATACTCAAAAAAATATTCCTTTGCGATTTTTCTCTAAAATTAATAGGGGAGCTAATAATTACACATATTTAATTTTACATGTTAAATTCCTATGTTCGCCCCTTATTGCAGACCCTCGGTATATGCCGCTGCAATAACCCCTTTTGCACCTTTTTCTTATTTACTTTTCCTTCATCATCCAACGTAACACCATATACCGGGTGTTGAATTGGTTTGGTATACATTGGAATTTAACATGTAAACCCACATTCATGTATTTTCCTGCTTCCCAGATTATTTTAGAGAAAAATCATAAGAGTAAACAAATGTTAAGAAAACAAAAATTAACCTAATTACATGTACAGTAAAAATACGATAAATGAGTATAACTCATGTAAATACAACATTCTCTATTAGCAACTCTCTATAAGAGCAACTATTTTTGATTCATTTTTTCCATAACTTATGTCATTTGACAGATCTAATCTTAACTGGTTGTAATTGTGTTGTTTCTTGTTTGCGTTCTACCCTTTGTTTAAATTCAAATGAACCTAATAAAAAATATGTAGCACGTTTGGCCTTACTTTCTATATGTATTATAGTCTGTCCAATTTTAAGACGAAGCTAATATAAAAATGTTCACGTGATCGACGACAATTTACGGGGCGGATTCTACACAACACAAGTTCAATACGAGTGTAGCGATCACAGTAAGAAAATAACCTTAGTCCGGGTAGAGGGAGACTGCAGCACGACCAATTGTATGCTTGTGATAAAGTGTTCACGCGGGGAACACGTATTTAAGATTTTTTATATAAGCTTCGTCTTGAAATTAGACGGACTATAGCATCGGTAAATTCTACTTTGAGTAAAAATTTTATAATCAATTCAATAATAGCAATACTCGTTAAAAGTTTTTTTGACAAATAGAATCAGGCCTGTTGCATTTATCGAATTTAACTGTATATCTATTATTTATGTGCTACCGGAGAGGAGAAAATGTGAGAATTAAATTGTGATAAATACATGTAAAAATGGCCGTACCCATGACAGTGATCAACTGAAACTTGTAATTACTGTCAGTTTTGAAGTTTCATCGAACATACGTTGTGGCTGCAGTTACAAATAACCCCAGTCTTAGGGCAAGGTCTATATTCGAAGCCATAATAAAGGTTTTAAAACGGAATTTTTGTTGCTAATTGTGTAAGGGTAATCCATTTTCAACACGCATTCATTAAAGAAACTTCAAAAGTGACAGTAAAATTACAAGTTTCAGAATGTTCAGTGTCTACGGTAATTGTTACATGTATTTATCAGCATTTAATTTTTACATTTTCTTCTCACCGGTAGCACATCAATAGTAGATATAAATGTAATTAGGTAGATTTTTGGTTTCTAAACATTTGTTTCCTCTTGTACTTCAAAACAATCGGGGAAGCAGGAAAATTCACAAATGTAGTCTTACATGTTACATTCCTATGTATACCTAACCCAGTATATCATCCAACATTTTTTTTTCTTCAAAATAATCAGTGCCATGACACAAATTGCAATGACTGATTGATGTTCAGATCATCTCTGTCTGTGGGTGAAATATGTACTAACTTTTTGTACAGATTGTTACAGATTGACGTATAACAGATGCACAGTGTATGGGCCGTTTTATATAGAATAAGCCTCGGGCTTGTCTTCAGTCTACCTAGCATAGTTTTTGTGCTAAATAGGCATTCAAAAATCTTGCCCCTGGGTCGCCTTTTATGCCCTTAGGTTACTTTTTGTTTTAGCCCTGGAGACTGAGGGTCTGTTCAGGAGATCCCCGAGCATGCCGAAGCTCAAAGATTTGAAAGCGGCCGCTGACAGGGGCGATCCTCTTCATTTCGATGACGTTCACGAGGCAACCGTGCTGCTGAAGACCTTCCTGCGGGAGCTGAGGGAGCCTTTGTTGACATACGATTTGTACGACGAAGTGATTAATTTTCAGAGTAAGTTGTAACAATAATATTGCTATTATCGCTATTATGATACCTTCACCTTAGCAACAAAAGTGGTTTTCTGTCGATTAACTGAACCATAAACAAATAATTTTGTGGTTAAGATTATTGTTTTCAATTGGGTTAATCGTTTATTTTGTCCTATTTCTGGTGCTATAGCTAATTACCATCACCAAATTGCGATTCTCAGATTTTTCAGTTTTTCTTTCTAATTGTGTGTAAAACTATTTCTTTAAATAACTACAGAATCTAAGGCACTTAAGCCTGATTCATAGATTTATTTGCTGTTATACATTTTTACCACATATTGAAAATCCCCATAGCAATAGCATTGTAACAGTGTTACAATGAATGAGCATTTTGGCCAATTATTTTTTAATGACTAATTACGGAATACTAACCTTTATCAGATGCTTTTATTTAGATATTAGAAACTTTACCTTTGAACAATTATTGTTTTATGAAGGAGATGGAGGTGATTTATATAATAATCATTGTTTCAGAAATTAATAAAGACCAACAACTACGAACTGCTTCCATACTGGTTATGGAGAAACTTCCAGAAGACAATTACAAAATCCTTAAGTACATTATAAGTTTTCTGTCCCGGGTAAGCAATTCACTACTCAAATAATGTTCCACTCAATGCAAACTATTAGAAACTTGCAAAAAAAGTTGTTACAACTGGGTTAGAGTAAACGTTTTTAAGTTTCCTCGCTGAAAACAAACCAACGATACAACATGTATGAATGAATCTTGCAAAAACAGATAATCAAGGTTACTTACTGCACAATGTTACATCTGATGCTATTTGCTATATCTGTGATGGGTGGAAACAGTATAAGTCAAGAATTAGCATTTTAAGGAAGCGTCGACGTATACCTTTTTTCCGTCCAATAATCGTAGCATTTAAAGTTGTACTAAAACTGCCAACCTATTTAAAAACCTTAACTGAATAATGTGACATATACTATTTCAAACACAATGTACAGCATCACTTTCTAAAATATAATTTGACTTAAACTCATTTTCCCAAATTTTCGACTTATACTGTTTTTCCCACCCATCACAGATATAAAAAGACCAGATAATTGTAAACCTTTTGCTCACATCATTATTTATTTTTTCACGTTTTTTCTTAGGTGATGGAGCGAGCGGATTTAAATAAGATGAATGCATCGAACCTGGCCGTGGTGTTCGGGCCAAACCTGATATGGGCGGAAAACAAGAGCATGTCGCTGATGTCTATCGGCCCGATAAACATGTTTGTACAATTCCTGCTGCAGCATAACCGGGACATCTTTATGATATGAGCGACCTGCTACTTGTACACATTTATATTATAATTTTTTATTTCATCCGCAGAGAAAATATAAAAGACTAAAATCGATATAAAACGGTGTTTCCATGTTAAGTAGCGTGCGATGTTACCCGCACACAGCCGCGAGACGTATTTAAGAGGATTTGTGTAGTTATGCCAAAGATATATTGGTTGTAAAATTTTATAATCTTTATTGCATTTTTATATATGAAAGTCTGTTATGTTAATTTATATATGAGAAATATGATTGTTAGACTGGAAAAAAATTAGCGAAAAAGTATCGATGAGAAGAAGGTGAAACTCTGTTATTTGTTGAAGATTATTTAGATCATATATTTATCAATGTGCATTAGTTATCTGTCTATATATTATCCGAGACTACTTTTGTTCTACCTCTGTTAATTTATTAACCATTCCATTAACACTATGTATATGATGAGATATATTTTTATAGATAATTTTTCGTGCGCCGTTATCTTCGCACCCTTCCCTTACAAATTCCTTTATTTTATATTTCGTTTTGTATAATCGTTGTTACTAACAAACAACAAACAGCATTTGTGTTGTAAAACAGAAGGTATTTTGTATATAACTTTTCATTTTGAGATATACTTAACAAAATAAAGTATATTAACTTTAAGCAGGCAAAATTATTACCACCTTATTAACGTTTCTCCTATAAAACTTACAAATACATTACTCTTTGTTTCTAGCAAGTTCAATGTAAATCGTAATTTATATTTCATTTAAACCATTACATCAAAACTCTTCTTGTTGAATTTTGTATGTATTGAATAGAGATTATTACTTTTTATTTTTTGAAGTATAACAATGTAACCAATATTCAGCACTAAACAATATAATCTAAAATATTTATAATAATCATTACATGTAAATTATTGGCATAAAGACAAAATTAAAAAATTCCATATTCGGTATTACTGGTAATGAAATGATTAATAAATCTAATTAGTAAGTTATTTTTGTGTTTAATGGCTTCTACAGTCAACTTAAGGTAAGATGAAAGCCGATTATTCAGAGCACCGGGCTGCTTCTATTCATGAGTTTACAGGCAATAATTGCACAGAAAACATTTGTACAGTTTAATAACTTTATCTACGATCATTCAAAAAGTGATTACTTTTTACCCTATTTTCAGTGTCTTTATCCCTTTAATTTACCTTCAAACTTTTAAAGATCTAGTGCACTATAGTTATTTTTGTTACAAGTACCTAAATTAAGTTTCTTCGGACGAATAGTGGATGTTTCCGGACGAGGCGTCGCGATTCTGGAATAGTAAACAAACAACATTTTTTGTCTATGCTCCCAAAACCACATTCAAACCTTTTATTATGTATGATTCTTGTGATCAGATTTTTTTAACCATGGCAACTTTTTGGGATTGAGTCTAGAAAAGGCTCATTTTAGGGACTTAAATGAGCCCATACAATAGCTTTTTTGGGAGCTTGTACAAAAATAGTTATTTTTGTTACAAGTACCTAAACTGAAGTTTTTTGGATGAATCCGAAGAAACTTAATTTCGGTACAAACAACATTTTTATGTATATGCTCCCAAAAACACATTCAAATCTTTTATTATGACATTAATCAATGTAGCAAATATTTCCCAAATATTTATTTATATAACATTCACAACCTTTTTGCAACTGAGTTGGCTGGCTGTTGTCATGTTGGACAAACTGATTCAGTGATGCAACGGAAGTTAATAATTTTTTTGTGTCGATGTCTATTAGACATTTGCTTCGTACCACATTGTCAGATTTATAATTTTTTTCACTACTAGCTTTTAAAGATATCATTATTTATTTTTTTACTGCATATTCAAACCCAAATCCAGTCAAAACATTGAATGTTTTTCAATGCATTATTTTTCATTTTCATCTCTAATAATTTAAACTTTACATCTGGCAACAATGTTATTTAAAAAATATAACCCCAAATTGAAAACAACTTTACCTAAAAAAAATTAACAAGTTCCATTGGGGAATTGTTATTTCCGAAACACTACAAACAAAATTACCAGATTTTCATAGACTCCCCTGAAGCAAATACATGGTGAATGGAGAGTAGTAAGCTTCGGATTTAAATTCCATGCCGCCATAGTAACCACATTGTTTAACCAAGGCACCTTTTTGGATTGAATCGTGAAACGACTCGTTTTAGGGAGGATTGTGAGTAAAATAGCTATCTATGACATAAATAATACATTCATTATGTACGTAACTATGGTAACATAATGTATGTTACTATGTATAGGTGACATTATATTAGTTACTATTTAGGTGACTATTACATTTCATTATTCATCAGGGGTTGTATTATGACTTCATAATACAACCTCGGTGGGGTCCTCCTCAAACTAGGTGTAACTTTTTTCACTCTTTATTTTTTGCTTCTCTGTACACCCTGTCTTGTTGTCTTTATTGTTATCTTTCATCCAGCCCATGTAAGCTCATTAACATATGTACATTTGGCTGTTCACAATTGGTTTCTAATTGACAAAAATTTGTTAATAAGAATTGTTCTATTAAAAAGTCATAGATAAAATGTCGTATTTGAGTCACACATAATGGCTATAATTCATGAACATGAATTTTACACAAGAGCCAAAGGCAAGTGTATAATTATCCGAGTTTACATTATGTGTTCGTTAAATAATATACTATTAGAGAACGCTAATGTAATTGAATCATATCATTGTCATTAATGTCAAGACGTCTTCAATTTTATTCCTTTAGGTTATATCAAAACGGAAATGCATCGGGACCAAACCACGTGAAAATCAATGCAATCAGCTGATATTTGTAGTAGTTTGTAGTATTTGTATTGTTATGTTTTATTTTACAAAGCCCCATGTTCGGTACCTTGTGGAAATAATTTTTGTTTTATTATAATTTTAATGATGTTTTACTATTTTCTCGTTTGATTTCTCAGGATTCAGGAGTTGGGTTCGGTTCAAGCTATTGAATAGTAAAAACAATAAATAAAGTTTTGTTTGGTCATTTCGTTTAATACAACAAATTAAATAACTAAATACTTTCGTTGATCATCAATACCTTTATACATACATTTTTAACTAATAACATATAAACCTAATGAAAACCAAATATAATAAACTAACTAATTGAACAAATAATCTATAATCTATCCATGTAAACGAGGTTAAAACTACGGTTCAATACGTAGTGATTTTTGTTTTGATCAACATAAAGCTACACGTGGCCGGTCTTTAAAAAAAAACAGACCCTATATCGCAACCATAATGGCAGAAGGTCGTATGTGGATGTTTAATTCATATGAGATAATGAGGTAATGAGATAATTTACCATGTTAAAAGTGTTTCAGTTATTCACATACTTATTAAAATATTAGTTCAAACTCGATAATGTTACAAGAATATTAGTAGGTCATTCATCCTGTGGCAGAACAACCCTCTGTGGGTCTTGACCTGCTCCACCGGCCTCGTCAAGGACAGAATGTCCTGGTTGTCAAGGACAGAGTGTCCTGGAAAACCTCCGTCGCAACTTCTGACCTTCATTCATTATGCGAAGGTCATTCATAACATCTCTCCATATCTTCTTGGGTCTCCCTCTGTTACGTGCTCCCACAGGTATCCAGTCTGAGAGCTGTCGGCATAGCCTCGACTTTTCTATCCTCATCATATGCCCAAACCACCTCAACCGTTGGGCTTTTATGAAGCGTACTATATTCGCACCCCTGATTAGGAGGTCTGATTCATGATTCATATTAACTCTCCATTCATTGTTTTCTTGTATGAGGCCGAAGATCATACGTAGCACCTTCCTCTATGTGATCATCAGCCGTTCTTTGTCTGCTTGTTTTGAGTCCAGGTCACGCATGCATACGTTAGTACTGATCATATAATTGTGTTGTATATTTGCAACTTAGAATTTCTGGAGACCACCTTTGATGTGAGCATCTTTTTATATGCATATGTAGTTCGCTTTTCCCGCGTTAATTCTATTTTGAATTTCGTTGCTCATCTGGTTACTGTGGTTGATTTCAGACCCAAGGTTCGTAATTCTTCGAACTTCCTCGTAGCTGTTCTGGTTAACTTGTAGATGGCTTACTGGATCATTTGCATTTTTTTAGTGTTTCATATACTTCATCTTGTGTTTATTAATTTTCGGTCCCATTCTGTTAGCTTCCTTTTCAATTTCATTACCCGCATCCCTTAGACTTGAAGTGTTTCGTGCTGTTATGACGATATAGTCTGCATAAGCTAGTAATTGTTTGCTCTTTATGTTAATTTTTCCTAATCCTTTAACACTTCTTATAGCGGCTTCAAGAACGAGATTAAAGAGAAGTGTGGATAGTGCATCCCCTTGTCGCATAACACACTCAATGACGAAGGTTTCTGACATCTTGTCTTATATTTTTACAAGAAATTTGCTTTCATGTAGAGTGAGTTGCTCTAGATTTAACAGTTTTTGCTGTATCCCCATTAGTTTTAGTTGTTGGAACATGGTTTTTCTATTGACCTTATCTATATACAAGTTATACCGGGCTTTTTTTTCGTTTTTACACATATGATTGACAATGTATAACTGGTTGCCTGCATCTACCCGTAAGGAATTTCCTATGTGTAATTCTAAAAAAAAAATAATCAACTCATTAGCGGCGTCGGTGCAAGCAACCTGTCAATTTTGGCATATGTTACACAGAGAGGTTAGGTTTTTATTCAAGACAATACAAGAGAGTATTCCTAATGTATCAAGATCAGCTGATTTGTCAACAAATGATTATTTTCTTTGGGGTTACCTGAAAATGAAAATGTTTAATGACGTACAAATACATAACGTAGATGAATTGAAAGGCCGTATACGTACTGCATGTAATGGCATAAATCCACAATACATTAGGAATACTCTGCGTATCTTCAAAGACCCCGTCATGTATTGCCTTGAATAAAAACATTACCTCTCTGTGTAACATATGCCAAAATTGACAGGTTGCTTGCACCGACGCCGTTAATGAGTTGTTTTTTTTTTTTTTTTTTAGAATTACACATAAGAAAAATTCCTTACGGGTAGATGCAGGCAACCAGTTATACATTGTCAATCATATGTGTAAAAACGAAAAAAAAGCCCGGTATATGTTTATAGTGTTAATAATAATAGTAATATTGCTAAATATAAATAATTAATTAAATAATTAAATAGGTTTAAAATTAAAAACAAGTTAAAAAAAAATAATAAAAAAAAAATTCAATCATACAACCTTCTGCCATTATGGTAGCGATATTATAATGTAGTGTTTAGCTGCTCCAACACATAGTCCGCCTGTAAAAAATAAAATATCGTTAAAGACCAATAAGCCCAACAGTGTTGTAGTGAATAATTGTGGTTTATATTTTTTCATCAAGATGAACCCAAGAAATTTAAAAGATGTGAAAGAAGATGTGCAAGACAAAATGTGCCTTGAAATTAATTGTGACACTGTAGGAAGCCGCAGCCAGAGAGTCCTGAAATCTTGGTAGGCTTTCGGCTTTCTGTGCCAAAAGTAATACCGCGTTTTTTTAATGTTTTACTTACTTTTTCGAAGAAAAAATACTGTACACTTATAAACTAACATTCCAGGAGTCGTTTCATGACAATTTCGCTGTCAAATATAAGGTACAAATCAAATTATTAAATGATTTCTTACACGTCCATATTGCAGGTAAAGTTCGACTCCATGCTGGTGTTTTTTGGGTTGCATACTTCGTGGCGCATCCTCAATAGGGTCTTCCGCGACGTTTCAAAAACCTTGAAACTGAACTCTAGACACATTAAAAACATCCTTGGCACTAATTTTAGTGTTGAGACAAATCGTTGTAATTAGCAAACCCGATTTTAAAATAAACGGCGTTTGAAAAGGTCCCGAAATCCCGCCATGTTGCTGTGACGTCACAACGCACGGTGCGCTCAGCTGTAGCATTGCTTACAATGGAGCAAGAGAAAGAAAACGTCGGTTTTACGAAAAAAGGGACGAATAAGTATTGCATTGTGCCTGGATGTGATAGCAGCAGTAAATGCGAACCAAATAGGTTGTTTATAAACGTCCCAAGAGGGGATATACGGAAAAAGGGGTTACAACAAGTCCGAAGTGATTCCGCGAGTGTCACTTTGACGTCTCACTATTTTTGTGAAGACAATTTTAATGTAAGTACATAATTTTCAATAAATTATCGACGAAATTCGATAAATATATATAATTAACTATCATCATTAGTAATGGGTATTCAAGGGGATTTCCGATTATATATATACATTAGTAATAACATAACCTCAAAATAGTTTTGTGGGTTCCATTCTAAAACAATACCTTCCATATCATTATTACTGTTTAAAAGTACTGTGAGATTTTGTACAATATGTTCTTACACAAACGTTTAGTTAAAACTAAAAAAAACATGTTGAAACAATATTTGTAGCAAACTGTTGATTTTAGAAATTTGATTAGATGATTAATAATTACAAATTTTGAAATCAGCATTACCAATTCGTATGAGATGTAGGCTTGAGATGTAGGTATTGCAAAGTTTATACAGTATTTTATTTGTTCTTACAGCTGAAAGAGGATTTGGAAAATTATATGGGACTCCACGTGATTCGGCTACGTTGAAAAATTCACTTTTTGAGAAAAAGTCGGGAACCATTAACACGTGAACTTCTATCGATTATCTGGCTGTCCCTTTACTAACCCATCATAACATATTTTATGTCAGACTGGATTCTAAGTCGAATTAATCCACGATTCCTATCCCATATGCACTAGTCCCGATCGCCAACATGCGCAAAGACGTCACAGTGCCGCTCGGCCAATAACAGCGTTTCGTCGGTCACGTGACAAAATGTGTAAGTTTTACGATATTGTATTTTGTTTGTTGATAAGTTACAATGAAAACCAAACGTTTTCTCTGTGGGATGTTTAATTACAGGTTATAAACTTTACATTAAGACACAAAAAGGTTGTATTATTTTTTTTTTCAGGAAGACCCTATTGAATGTGTCTTCCGATTCAACTTCTCGCGGCTGACATTTAAAAACAGAATATAAAATATGTGCATAATTTCATCCCTGCAATGTGTATCAACGACTGATTCACATTGTATACAGCATAAATCGATTTCTACCAATGGTCATATTTTCCTAAAGGTATATTTCCCACCTATATGAATTCGCATTTTTTTGAACTCGACAAATAAACTATTTGCCTTGAAAAAAAAATCTCCCGCTGTACGATTTCGGCTTCCTGGGCCAAATTAAATTAGGGGGTTCGGGATGATTCATAGCAATAACATGCACATTTTTGGAATCTGATTTTTTTGCAATTTTATGAACTCAAGAAAAAAATTATTTACCTTGAAAAAACTTCCCTCTGCACGATTTCGGCTTCCTGGGCCAAAATTAATTAGGGGTTTCGGGATGATTGATGGCAATAACATACACATCTTTGGAATCTGTGATTTTCAGGAAGCCGAAATCATACAGCGCGAGTTTTTTTTTCAAGGCAAATAGTTTTTTTGTTGAGTTCAAAAAATTGCAAAAAATCACAGATTCCAAAGATGTGTTTGTTATTGCCATGAATCATCCCGAACCCCCTAATTTAATTTGGCCCAGGAAGCCGAAGTCGTGCAGGGGGAAGTTTTTTTCAAGGTTAATAATTTTTTTCTTGAGTTCATAAAATTGCAAAAAAATCACAGATTCCAAAGATGTGCATGTTATTGCCATGAATCATCCTGAACCCCCTAATTTAATTTGGCCCAGGAAGCCGAAGTCGTGCAGGGGGAAGTTTTTTTTCAAGGTAAATAATTTTTTTCTTGAATTCATAAAATTGCAAAAAAATCACAGATTCCAAAGATATGCATGTTATTGCCATGAATCATCCCGAACCCCCTAATTTAATTTGGCCCAGGAAGCCGAAGTCGTGCAGGGGGAAGTTTTTTTCTACCTGCAATATGGACGTGTTAGAAATCATTTAATTATTTGGTTTGTACCTTATATTTGACAGCGAAATTGTCATGGACGGCTCCTGGAATGTTAGTTTATAAGTGTACAGTATTTTTTCTTCGAAAAACATTATAAAAATGCGGTATTACTTTTGGCCCAGAAAGCCGAAAGCCTACCCTTTCACTAGCACTACTACTGGTCATTCACAATAGCGTTAATTTTGCGTGCTAATTTAGAAATTTAGAAACCATCTCCTGGTGCTTTCACATTTAAAGTAAGGTACCCAAGTAACTACCCAACGCCAGTGCAATTTTTTCCAATTTTCTGTTTGGTGTACACTTTTTGTTCAGCCCATTTTATTTCTTTGTCTCTGTTGTATCTCAAAGCTAGGTTATTCCTTCCAAATTTGTTATTTGTTCACAATTGAATAGAACACCTGATTTCACACATAAGCATTTATTTTAGTTTGCAGCGAAAATTAACGCGAGACTTTGGACCTTGCAAGCTTCCAATGTTGCGTTAAGTACTAATTTAACCATTGTGAACAATTTTGTGTATTTCCTTATACTGGGCATAGAGTGTGTATTGGTAGCACCGAGTATGTTTATTACTAATTGCAGCGTTAATTACTAATTGAGTGGTTGTGAATGTAGCTTAATATTTAAAAAAAAATATACTGTTAAACAGAATGAAAATAATTCGCGAAATCAATAATGAAAAATATAAGTTGTGATATAAAAAAAAAATCGATGTCATAACTAATTAAAATAGCTATAGCCCTTCGAGATTTTTTTCAGAAAAAAATTTAATGAAGTTATTGAATTGATGCGTTACTTTCTTTTCAGACTGTATATTTAGGTCAGAATGAAGTATTGGCGATTTACCCAAGGATTTTATAACGAATCCCCTTGGCGGCGCTGCGATCGCCCGCTGAGACTACAGAAATATACGTATCTATACCCGAGTCTGAAAATTGTAGAAGTGATTTATCGGTAGTATCGGTACACAGTCTTTATGAGCCAGGCAGGAAGATAAATCCGGGTCCTGTTGATTTGAAATGCAAAAATGATTTGCCGTTTCAGATACGGCATTGTAACTATTACTACTTATTACTTAGTACATGCGGAGACTGCACCCCCGAGTCGAACCGATTGTTAACCTGCCTTACCGCCTGAAAATACCCGATGCGTTATATTCTTCGTCCCCACCCGCTCATCACCGCAAATTTGCGTCCCCACCAGCTCAGCTCCCGCCGCGGCCCAGCCTTACGATATGAGTCACTGCTACATTTGTCAGATCAGAGTATAGAAGAGGCATAGTACCACTGCGCATGCATTTTCGCGGGACTGCCAAAATGTGTTCTACTCAAAGTGTAGCACGGGATTAAACATAGACTTACGTGCTTGCAAAGCAAAATTGTGTATGACCAAGATGGCGAGCAAATTCATAAGTGGTTTGTTGTTATATGCTTCATACGATAGTGTTTACAAACAAACTTGTTATTATGATTGCAATGATTTCAAAATGTTCAGGACTAAAACTATTAAAAATAAATTATAGGAGTAATTATTAGTTTTTATACTAAATATCCAGTCAAACAGGATATTTATTTTATGTCCTCTTTCGGTGTTAGTTACCGAGTTGGTCGGAAGATCTTTCGATCTTCCTTTTTATCGGGAAAGGGTGGAGTTTGTAACGTTCAAATTTCGCGCCGCGAGGCCGGATATGCTCCTTTCGTCTTCCTCATACGCTGCCCTCCGGTAAGACGTTAACCAGCCATAATATCGTTCAGTCTGGTTCAGTCAGTAATAGCGTTCCGAAACGAATATTATGTCTCAAGTCTCAAAGTGTTGAAACCGCGTGGTTTGTTAAGTCGATGATCTACGTGAGGTAATATTAAATCCGAGCGCTATTTAGGTGGTGTAGTGCAAGTTCACCATCTCCCCTGTCCGATCAGACAGGATTAAATTTCTGAGCGACCCAACCGCCATATTAACCAGCAGGTAACGTTTCTTAGTCTCTTTGAAATCATGTGTCCACGTTCTGTGTTTCTGTATTTCTGCATTCCTGGCTTCCTGTACTCCTGGCGTTCTGCGTTCTGTGTCTTTGGCGTATCCATCGTACACGCGGCTGGTATACACGCCCACCGTCGTCGCTCCATTACGCACCCGTTCTACGCGCAAGCTAGAGCTGCCAACCGACCATCGTGGGAGCCCGAGCGTTGTAGGAATTTATCTCCGTGGGAGCCACACACGCTTGAAAACGGGCGATGAATCGTCAATCGTACGATGCGCAATCCGTGAGGGAGACACACTCGGCCTTAGTACGATTTCCGGCAATGCATCAGCGAGCGACCGAAAACAGTTTTTTTTTATGAATCTGCCATGGTGTGGGGATCCAGCACCGAAACTCGATACGTGACATGGAGGGTCAAGTACCTCCGTTCGCCGTAAACCGTAAAAAAAAATATGTTAGGGGACAGATTATGCGAAATCCTTCACAAAATTAACAAATATGCTTAAGAGCATACCCCTGTCTTGCAATAAAGATTCACCAACGTCGCAATTTGTTTCGAAAGTATAATACTTATGATACGAATTGCGACGCTGGTGGATCTTGAAAACGACGGGCTGTATGTAGATTGTTGTTTAAAATAAAATAATTGTTTATATAAAAAAAAAACAGTTTCCTGAAAAACATAATTGCTACCCATTAACAATCGCTTAACATGGATATCCTTATTATTATATTAAAATATGGAATAAATGTATAATTATGATAAGGTGATCAGATTCTAACAATAGAAAAGCGTGACACGGGGGGGGGGGGGGGAGGTGTTGAATTTTATATTAATTAACAAAAAACACAAACCTCAAAATATATAATATTATATTACAATTTTTTTTAACAACATGAAAAGATAATGTAAAATTTACAAATATAATAAATACGAGGCAAAGTAAAGTTAGATAATAGTACAGATAAGAGCATCATCCTTTCTGATTAGTTGGATCAATTTTTGTAAGGCATGCTTAGTGACTTTGGATCATTCACTAAAATTACGAAACTTCAAAATTTTGATGACAAGTCTAAATAAATGTGGTGTCAACATGACAGTATGTAGTGCAGCTAGTTGTAAAAATTGTTCAGAGAATGGTTAGTTTTATAAATCTATCCCGAAAAATGTCCATCAACGATCAATTTGTTTGAAAAAGATAAATCGAAAAAAATTAAATGGTGGAAAAGTTCATTTTACAGTTGATCAATAGCAAGTTTGCCGAGGAATTAAGTTGAAACTAAATGCAATACCCACCGTACTTGAAAAAGCTACTATTCGCGTACAAAATACATGTGAAAATACTGCTGCAGTGAGTAGCCAAAATAGCGATGAAATTCTTCCAAATTACTCAATAAAAAATGAAAGAATTGAAAAATTGCTGAATAAAAATTAAAAAAAAAAATAACCTATTAATGAACATTTTCAGGAAAAAGTAATTAAGTGTTTCTATATTCGAAGGTTTTAAGTAATATGTAATATATTATTGCAATTAAAATTAATTAACTTTAAATATTTTTGTTTGTATGGTTTCAATATTTTCTAAAAGCTATGTCTGTAGATTTTTTTTTTATGAAGGATTGCCATGAATAAAAACAATTGTTTGGATCACAAATATTTGATATTTAAGCACCTATAACTTCAAAATAAACAATGAAAGATCACCCCGAAAAAAAAACCAAATCTTTTTAAAAAGTCGGGACTTTTTTGAAACGTCGCGGGACGCGGGACAAATTTCAAATAATCGCGATTGTCCCGCCAAAATCAGAACGTCTGGTCACCTTAAATTATGACAACATTTTTTTAAACTCTACAATTCTTTCAAGCTCCTGATTATACGAGAGCGAGAGAGTAGTGTGAAAGGAGAATATATCATCGTCAAGTTACCCATCGTCCATGGAAAACGGCGAGGCGAGGAACGGGCAAAAAATCTTATCTGTTTTGGATAAACATGGTTGTAAATCAGATAACGGGCGAGCCCTTATTTTTCGCAGCTCGTCATTCTATGCACGATAGAGTGAAATGATCGAACATTGACCGAGCGAGAAGTGTTCACATAATTTATTGTTTTCCGAGTAAGCATTCGCATGGGAGACTAGACGATGAACCTTCGCAACATAAAAAAACGCGATAATCCCATCGCGATGTAGACGATGTGTGAAGGAGCCCCATTAGACATTTACTCTTTTATTAGTGCGGGACCGCGCGCGCTAGAGCGACATTGACCGGGGCCTCCTTTGTAATTAGCGCACGCAATGTTTTACAAACAAATATAGCGTTCATCAGAGAGCGCCCTCCGCAGTATAGTCGCATGTTATAGTTTACTGAGAATAAACCATTTGTCTAGCGAGGCTGACGGGACATCATTGAAGTTTTCATATTTTTTCTTTAGTATTGTTTCGTTTCCAACCTTGTATGCCGTCCGTCCCGCGCCACGTAAAATAAAAATGTGTGGAGCCCGTTTGCCAACTTGACCAGCGACAGAAGAACCCACTCCTTTCTTTAGTCGCAGAAAACCCCTTATTGCCCTACAATAAGTAGCGTATATATCGGGTGTCCCAACAAGAGCGCCGGATTTTGATTTGCCGCCATTTTGTTAATACGAGTTGTACGGTGATTTTTTTTTGACAGTTGTCACGTACAGACCACGCGATTTAAGAATATGGAGAAGTATTCAAACCAACAATGTTTAATTATTGTAAAAACACATTACAAAAATGGTGAAAGTTTTGCGAAAATAGTTCGCCAATTACGTCAAGTTTTCGGTCGCAATAATGCTCCAAATGAATCGACAGTGAGGCGTTTAATTACAAAATTAGACACCAAATTTACGCTGATGGATCAGAAGATCATTGTTCGTCGTCATCCTTGTCGGTCACTCGAAAATATAGCCACAGTAAGAAAATCTGTGGCCGAGAATCCAGGAACTTCCATTCGGCATCGTGGTCAAGAATTAAACATTTCCAGAAGCACTCTGCAACGAATTTTGGTAAAGGATCTGCATTTGCACGCTTACAAGGTTCAATTAGTGCAAAAAACAAGCTAAGGGACCATGTGCAGCGCCGTGAATTTGCTGATTGGGTGTTGGAACAACATCAAATTAATGCGGATTTTTCGAACAAAATCAGTTTTTCAGATGAGGCACATTTTCTGCATCGGTTCTGAACACCGATTGACTTTTTTCTTTGGGGCTATGTGAAAGAAAATGTGTATGCGAATAAGCCTGAAACACTTGAACATCTTAGAGAAGAAATATGGCGCGTTATTGGAGAATACAGCAACATTTATGCGAAAACTGTTAAGATGTATATGAGGCTGCATACCACAGAAACCCAATTGTGGGCTTCGCTGCGTTATTTGCTCCCACCACAAATGAGCGGGAGAAGAGTGCAGTGTGCAAAGGCAGTCGAGAGTTCGCCAAAAGCAAGCAATGTGCTAACATGTGCCTGCAATTATTACAAAACAAATATACAGTCCACATACAGAATACACAGCGTTTTATTTTAAACCTGTTACAACAAACAAAACAACAATAATCAAGGTACATACATGGCCCCACAAAAACGTTATTCAAAATTTCAACAAAAGAATAACCCTGTGCCAGAGGTTTCGTGGTGGCCATTTGCCTGATTTGTATTTCACGTTTAATCGGAACTATTTTTCTCTAAGTTGAAATAAAAATGTTTGCCTAATTCAAAAATAAATGTGTTTTTCTTTAAAATTAAATCCGGCGCTCTTGTTGGGACACCCTTTATAATCTGTGCTACATAATTCGCCTGCCACTTGGCAACGGTTCATTGATCGTGCGATTTGGAACCGTACGTATTTGTCTCTATGTATTTGTTTGTTTTGAGGATCACACGCGAATTTTGAGTGAGGTTCTTTCTCGGTCAGGCAGGTCTCGCCCTGAATCGCGAAAAGTGTTTATTTTGCCGGCCGGAACTCAAGTTTCTCGGCTATGTCGTCAACCGGAATATCTTGCAGGTCGACCAGGAGAAAGTTGCAGCTATTCTGAACATCCCTGAGCCCAAACGCGTACCGGAAGTCCGACGTATAATTGGCATGGCGTCGTGGTATCGCCGCTTTGTGGGGACGTACGAAAACCTATACTCTATTGGTATATAAATTTAGTGAGGAAACGGTATTCAAGTGTTTTATTGTGTTAAAATTTTAGTATTTAAGTCACTACATTGTTTTTTAAAATTATTATTTAAAGTAAATTATTAATGTGAAAAAATTAAAATTAAATCATATTTGTTAATGAAAGTCGTATGTCATTTGTTTCGTGATTTTAATTGGTTTGATGATTGGTTTTTTGGATGAAGCACAAGCTTTTATCCACACCAAACATTTAATTATTACGTATATTTAAAATAAATTTAATATATTGTTGGGTACGACCGTTGAGTGAAGGAGGAAGTCCTTCATAGGACGCACGGTCTTAGCATCGGGCCTCTGTCACCAGATCATAAATTATGGTGGCCAGCAATAAATTTTCGCCTTTTGTGCTATTTATCAGTACAGCCATTACAAGTATAATGCCCACAATGCGACAATAGACCCAAGGCTCAGGTCAAAAATATAGGTTTTGGTATAGTCGCGTTCAAGACGACCTGTTGGTCATCACAGGTCATCTTGCAAACTCAACCAAACCAACGAGTAGTGGTTGGTCACGAAAACCGCGACTATACCAAAACCTATATTTTTGACCTGAGCCTTGGGTCTATTGTCGCATTGTGGGCATTATACTTGTAATGGCTGTACTGATAAATAGCACAAAAGGCCCAAATTTATTGCTGGCCACCATAATTTATGATCTGGTGACAGAGGCCCGATGCTGCCCGATGCTAAGACCGTGCGTCCTATGAAGGACTTCCTCCTTCACTCAACGGTCGTACCCAACAATATATTAAATTTATTTTAAATATACGCAATAATTAAATATTTGGTGTGGATAAAAGCTTGTGCTTCATCCAAAAAATCAATCATCAAACCAATTAAAATCACGAAACAAATGACATTCGACTTTCATTAACAAATATGATTTAATTTTAATTTTTTCACATTAATAATTTACTTTAAATAATAATTTTAAAAAACAATGTAGTGACTTAAATACTAAAATTTTAACACAATAAAACACTTGAATACCGTTTCCTCACTTAATTTATTATTATCTAAATGTACATTTCGATTTTTCGATTTTTTCATGAGAATGGCCTCGAACATATTGAGAGTTTTGGAGCTGGATCTAAATAATCTTAATAATCTAAATAAATTTACATCTAAATAATCTTACAAATCTAAATAATTTTACATTAACCAGGGGAAAATGATATCCGGTCGAGATGGCGTGTCCTGCTACTGCGGATTTGTCGCTGTTTAAATATCGATCTTAAATGGAGAACATCGTTTTAAATCACTATCAAACAGAGAAGTTACATATTTTATCGAATTTCCGCTCGCTTAAATCTACAGAGCTTCCCATAACTACAAAGCTTCCCATAAGTAATAAAGAACTTTATTGCATTCACGTGGGGAAATTAATATGATTCTGGAAACACTCGTATTGGTAACAATATAATTACTGTTACACTTATAATTGTGTTTTAGGATAATACTAAAATATATACAGTGCGTCTTAGTGACTACCAGACATAGCAAAATTAACATAGGGAAATTGTATATGGATCAACTATTGCCATGAGCTAAATATTCTTTGTGAGTGGCCGAAACAAAATATTTAAAACAAACAGAAATTTACTTCTGTCAAATAATTTTCATATTAAATGGTGATAGTTATATTGAGTCAACAAATTCTAAAAATATTAGCATTCTGACAGTAATGTAAATTTAATTAATTCTTCTAATTACTACTTACTACCCGCTGTTTCATTTGTGTCAATCACATTTTTAGATATAGGCACAGCAATAGCCGATCCTTACTTAATTCACCAATGTTAATTTTGTTATGTCGGGTTGTCACTGAGACACATTGTATTTTTTAAATCTTAATCCCTCTTAAGATATTATCCACCTCGTCTCCGCTCCTATTTTGACATGTCCTGATTTTACGGTACCATTCACCGTGCAGGCAGACACTTCCCAGTAGGGTGTTGGTGCAGTGTTGACGCAAGCGCAGTCGGACGGCGAGCAGGTACCTTAGTCGGTCGTTAACGCACGCGGAGCAAAATTATAGCACCATCAAGCGCGAATGTTTAGCCGTACCCGTGTGGGCCATTACTTGGAAGGTTTTCGTGGGGACGTACGAAAACCTATACTCTATTGGGACCCGAATTTCCTTTGTGGATTTTACGGGGCCACTAATCTGTGGTCTGCATTGTCAAAATAAGGTTCTTCCGAGCAATTTATGGGTAGGCGACACGCGCCCCCGTATCCGACAGTGACCGATCGTTCGTTCTCCCATCTCCCCAAACAGAACTTACACTTTTTTTTATATGCACCGTGTATCTGGATTCGGGTGTCATATACAGGTTTGAAAAAAACCGTGCGGGTGTACCTACAAAGAAAGTAGCGCATAAATTCGACAACACCGTTAATATTAATTTTCTTACAAAACAACTTGAAGAGGTGTGGCGATTGTAATTAAATGTCGTTATATTACCATTAGCATTACCATTTTCATCTTGTGGTGTCATTTATTTTTAAAGTTATGACGTCAAGAATATTATTTTTAAGGGCAACCTATTTTTTTAATTATTTATTTCGATAGTCATTTTTATTCTGTTTTACACGGTACAATATTTGCAATATTACATTACAAAATCTTTAAATTTGCAGAACGCATCTAGTTACCGTACGAAACAAAGTTGCATTTGGTAACAATTGACCCAGTAGACCAAGAGTGGTGTAGATATAATTTATTATAGATATTAGTTTTCTAAAATTTTCAATATGCGATTTGTAATATTTTGAAATTTATGAGTAAATTAAGTTGATATATTCATTTAAAAAAAAAAAAACATTAGTGCCCCAGTCTCGAACCAACAATTTATGGAATTTGGACGTGTGTGTGAAGCTGGCGTCGCACTTCGCGGAAACTCAAGATCTATTAAGAGTTCTCGCTTCCTTTTGAAGAGTTCTAGAGTTCCTTATAGTTTAAATTAAGAGTTCCGGCCGTTTAGGCCGGAAAATTTAATTTTAAAAAAGTGAGACGCTAACTTCACGCAGCGTCTCACTTTCAAAGAAACGAGTTCTTAGACACATATCTTATAGGATTTTGCAATAGGAAGAGTTCTATAACAGTTTTGTAAAGAGTTCTGCAATAGAAATTCAAAACAAAGCAAGTTTAATAACAAATGTGATGACGCGCCATAGTAAGAGGACTGGGAATAAGGAGTTCTGGCGAACCTAAATGAGTTTTCTTATAGTATTTAACGTAAACAATTATAGTCTGAAGAGTTCCGGGTGGTGGCATTACCGTGGAATGTTTAAATAAATAAATTCAGTCGAAAAACAATTTTGCAAGATGGAAAGGTATGAGACGCTGTCTGATAACGAGGAGTTCTGGCTAACTTAAATGCGTTTTCTTGTAGTATTTAACATAAACAATTCTAATCCTAAGAGTTCCGGGCGGTGACATTACTGTGGAATGTTTAAATTAATAAATTCCGTCGAAAAACAATTTTGCATGATGGAAACGTATGAGACGTTGTCTGATAACGAGGAGTTCTGACAAACCTATTTGCGTTTTCTTGTAGTATTTAACATAAACAATTATAATCCGAAGAGTTCCGGGCGGTGACATTACCGTGGAATGTTTAAATAAATAAATTCCGTAGAAATACTATTTTGCAAGATGGAAACGTATGAGACGCTGTCTGATAACGAGGAGTTCTGGCTAACTTAAATGCGTTTTCTTGTAGTAACGGCAGAGAAGTCGACGAATTTGATACGAACCGCGCACTGTCACACAAGATTGCACGGGCGGAACAGCTGATTGCATCCATTTTTAAATACCCAGGACAGCTGGCAACCTTGTAAAATTGTGCCATCATTATTATGATTATTATTTTGATGACGTGCACGCCAGTTTAGAAAAATCAGAGTATATCTATTGTTATATTTGATGGGCTGCAATTTATGTACATACAGTTCCAAATATTTAATATTTTTGGTTTCATATAATTTGTTTTAATTTTTAATCGCCTGTAATATACAATGTGCCTTCGGATAGATGTTATAAGATTTTTTTATAGATACATTAACCAAAACAAAATTAAGCCCTGATCCTTGGTTAAAAAAAAAATTGAACCCACATTTTGGATTTTGAGTCAATAGGCAATTGATAGTTCAGGAAAGTTTTTTTTTCTAAGCGGTAAAATATATTAATTATGACATACATACGGCAAAATATTATTATTAAATTATAAATTACATGCAAAATATGTATACGAAATTTGAAAATTGCTTTTACAATTCTCTAACGTACTTTTTTTTGTAGAGCCGCAGATTTTATATTTGTATTCAAATACACGGGTACACGGGTCACATGTACACGTGTACTTGCGGCATAATTACACGTGTAATTAGTTACACATATAATTACACGTGTAATTGTGTACACGTATAATTACACGTGTAACAGCGAAGCGTTGTTCACTGCTTCCAGAAAACTTCGATATGTTAATATTTTTGAACCAGAATCGTTCTTTATTGTAAGAATAAATCGTTATTTTGATCGCCGCGCGAATTTAGCGTTGTTTTTCTACTGCGGGTAATTTAGTTACTTAGTAACTTATTTAGTTACATCAGAATCTGACCATATCCTAAGTTCATGTACATATTTATTTTCCAAAGTATAAAATAAATTACTGAATGAAAAAACCGAGAGTATTATAATTACACATGTAATTTAATAATTACAAGTGTAAAATAAATACACGTTTAATTATATTTACACGTGTAAAATAAATACACGTTTAATTATATTTACACGTGTAGAATAAATACACGTATAATTATAATTACACGTGTAAAATAAATACACGTGTAATTACTTCTATCCTGGGACACTCTGCATATTGGGCTATATAGACCCAAATAGTGTTTGATGCTGCGCGCAAGAAATTTTAACTAACTTAAAATTTTTAATTTTGTTTTTATATTGGTTGGTTCTGCGCTAACAACTTCTTGTTATTATTTTTCTTGTTTTATTTTTAAGATATGTCGGAATCAAAGAAAAAATGTAGACAATACAATGTCGAATATTTAAAATATGGTATTATTCAGTCACCCACAAACAAGACATTGCCAATGTGCCTGATTTGCCAGAAAGTTTTCTCAAATGAAGCCATGAAACCTTCACGATTACAATAATTTGTAATTTGAACATTTGAGCAAAATACATCCGGCCATAAACGATTAAAAAATATCTTATTTTCAAATGCTCAAAAATCAACATTCGAGACGTCCAACTTTAGCCGATATGTTTTCAGCACCATCAAAACAAGACAATGATGGGTTACGTGCATTTTACAATTCATTGCTTCATTGCTTCATTGCTCGCTGCAGTACGTAATTACAGGGGTTAATAGAATTGGAAGCAATTCTCTTAACGATAAATTGTTTAGAAATTATGTCATCACAGCTTTGTGATGAAAACGACCAGGACTTTAATCGTTTACTGTTGCACACAGAAGTTCGATGGTTGTCAAAGGGTACTTGTCTGCAAAGATTTTATGAACTATTTGACTCAGTTATAACGTTTCTCGAAAATAAAGATGATTCCTTAAATGAAAATTTATTAAAATTTAAAAATGATATAGCGTATTTAACAGATTTATTTAATAAATTTAACGAAACCAATCTGCAGCTACAAGGAGATTATTTGAATTTAATTAAAGCTAAGGCAATAATTTCGGTATTCGTGTCAAAACTTGCATTATACAAATTAAATTTGGGTCGGAGACAATTCCATCACTTTCAAAATCTTTCCTCGGTGAAAACAAGTGATGATGACATTTTGGTTCATTGCCAACATTTAGAAACCCTCAAAGAAGATTTTTTTAATAGATTTCAAGATATCCTCAATATGATAATTCCGGACTGGGTCTTCGAACCTTGCACAAACATTGAAACAGCAGAAGTATTTTTACAGAAGCAGCTCATAGAATTGTCAACAAACGAAGAATTAAAACTAAAATTGAAACATGGCAACCAAGCATTTTGGCTTCAAAGACAAATTCCAATTTTATATCCGACCTTATGGGGTGCAGTATAGAAGTTTTTTCTAGCATTTCCATCATCGTATTTAGCCGAAAGAGGATTTAGTGTAGTATCCAATCTACTAACAAAAAAACGGAGCCGATTGTCAATAGTAGATCGCGGTGACTTAGGTTGCTCATGACAAAACTAGCACCCAATATAGACAAATTAGTGTCATTACATCAAGCTCAGCCCTCTCACTAGTGCTATTTTTTTATGTATATAGGTATGTGTATTTTTTAGTTAAGACCTAATAAAATATTTTTAAAAATGCGTCCTTGTTTTTAAATATATACGTAGTATAATATAGTTCACCAAGAGGGTTTAAAATAAAGTTATGTTACGATAGTATAATTTATTAGATATTGACAGGCGTAATCAATTTAATTTATACTCGGTTGATTAATAAAATAACAAATCGCCAACACTGTAATTTACACATGGCAACACTAAAAATCATTTGGTTGAAAACTAATGTAAAACGATTTTGAGGTTATGTTACGGCAAATGTCAATCAAAAGTCGGAACATACCGTCGTGTGTTTATGGTTACTCAATACTCATTTGTGTTTTGATCAGGTGCTGCGTTTGTGGAATCTGTTATCGAATTTTTCGCTCTTTATATATTTTTATTTTTTTTTTAAAAGGGTTGATTTGATTGTGTTGTGCTTAATTTAAAATAAGAGATATTTAGCATGTGATAACAATACCAGAGTTCAATAAATAGTTAACTACTTGTATAATTTGCAGAGTATGTTGTAACCGCTTACAAACTTATCAATAGAAATTAGACGATGTTTAATCAATCGGTATTTATTTGTTATCAGCACGTTAGCACGCCTCCATTTTTATGTTGGTAAGATTGTTTGTATATTTATGTTGGTAAAAGGGACGGTGTTGTTGGGTGTTTAAAATTCATTTCTCTCGCTTGGAGTGGCGTACGCCCTGATGCTGACGACTGTCGAGGCTGTTCTGTGCTCAATTCCATTCTTATATTTTCGTTTCTAATCATGCCTCTTCTTGTTATCCCTTTCACCTTGCCGCGATCTCCAGGGCTTTACTTTTTTATCTTTGGTTGAATATCCGTGTCTCACATCAATATGTCAGAGTGAGCCGATATATGATTTTATATATCTTGATTTTTTGTTTCTATTGACACCTCCTTTCCCCCAAGTGTATTGCGTGATGTAGGTTGCCTGCCTTCTCCTTTCTGTGGTTTATGTTTATTTCCTATCTTCCTTATTCTTCAAAAGTTGGTCCTAAATAATGAAAGTATTAAATCTGTTCTATATTTGCTCTTTCTATGTATATTTTTATCATTTCTTCTTCATTTGATATGCCCACAATTTTGGTTTTTGCTTGTTCATTTTTATGCCTGCTTCGTGCATCATTTCATTCCATATTTTTAAATTCTCAAGTAAATATTTTTTCACTCTTTTCTACTTATCACAAATACTAGTGGTTTTGTTTTTCTCTCTGCTTTTCTTATTATTTTATCCATAACAGTAGATAATGTAATTGGGAGATGTTCCGCTCAGTGATGAGCCCATAGGCGTTCATTTTATAGAAGTTGTTGTTGAATACACAAAAAAAAGTTTCATTCTAAAGTTAATTTAATTAGGTTGAATATGCGTGGGTATTGTTGTTTTTGTGTATAAATTTTTTAATTCAGTTGGCAAGTAGGTGATTCTGTTATATTGTTATATTTGTATATGCATGTATTATGTCAAAAGAAGCTAGAGAGTAATATGTTGATAATTTTCATTGCTTATGTGGCTTATAAGTCCTGTTCTTTCTTTATTATTTGGAATTGGGTTTTGGTTATTGATTTTATTCTGTACTTTTCCTATTCTCCTTTCATATTTTTTTTGCCTTATTAAGTAATTTTAATTCTTCAGTATTAAACGATTATTTGAGAGCGGTTTTAATAACTGGAAGCTTGGTGCATTTGGTAACATTCTTGTCTATCACGCGGGTGGCCCGGGTTCGATTCTTGGCTGTCGTGTAAATTTTTATTAGGTAAAAATGCTTTGGTTAATAATAATAACAATAATAATAATTAATAAATAAAACTCGCGCGCCTCCATATTCAAATAAATTCATTCGCGCCGGCTCGTTCATTTTGAATTACGCGCCAAAAATCAGACGGACCAATCAGAAGCGCGGTGACCTCGATCAAAATCGCGGTGGAATGGGTAAAAAGTGAATTTAGACCCCTGTGTAAATCCTTATGGGAAATGGTCACAGAACTGGTGTTGTTTAACTACTTCCACGAGTCGAGCGACCTGGAGGACGAAGTCGACACGACACAGCCGAAGAGCGACTATGAGCACATTGAGCCGGAAACAGACAATACGGAAGGAAGTGACGAAGAGGAAACCACGAGTGCTACGCGAAGTGAATACGCGAAAGAGTGCGAGCCAGTCAGACCAAGTGCGGTTACGGTTCCCACAGAGCGAGTGCGTAGGCGTAAGGTGATTCCGAAGAGACTACACGACTTTGAATTGTAAAGCGGAAATTGTATATGTATAGAGTTAAGAGAAAATTGTTAATTTAGTTAGGAATTGTTATGCTTTAGTTAGATTGCTTTATTCAGGGGAATAAATACTGTCAGGATGGACGAATGATAGCGCCAGCATGGATGGCAAATAGGTTGGCAGCAGTGGAGACGCAGAAAGAGGAGGGGGAAGCAGAAAACGTAGTGTGGAGAGGGGAGGACGTGACGGGATGTGTGGTAGATAGGTTGTAAAGTATTGTAAAGAATTGTGAAATAGTTGTAAAGGAATAAAGAAACGCTATCTTGACAAACCAGTGGTTGACTTGGGAGAAGTGACCGCTAACAGATTGGGCATACAATATGAGAAACCTCTTGAAACCAAATATTAACCTCCAAAGCGATAAGTGTCTGACAGCAACTATCACTATAAGTGGATTCTAACTGGCCAACCATTGGTCCGTCTGTGTGAAGTTTCATATGTAAATGTGACAAGTACAATAGTCAGTAAAACATCCCTGTCGAATATTGAATTCGTGGTTATCCCATACCTCATTCAAATTGGTTCAAACAGTTTCAATGTTTAAACAGGATGGAGCAACGAGCCATATAGCCAGACTCACCTGATCTGATGCTTCCTGATGCAAATATTTGGGGCATGATAAAAGAGTCAGCATTTCGGTCAGAAGATCCGCTTGCGAATATTGGAGCACTACGACAAAAGATATTAACCTATTTTCAGTGACTACACCTACCACTCTTTAAAAATATCTTCAACGATTTGCAAAATTGTTAAGAAGCTTGTTTACACCGCAATCGTAAACATTTTAACACGTAAATTATAAAAATTAAAAAGGAAATACAAAATTTCACGTTTGTACCGTTTATATTGGCACATACCAGTTATAACCTATTATTTCACTTACCTGGTGCAGCGAAATCTTGTTTTAAAAAGTGTATGGAGCACACTTGCATATATTTCCATACACGTTCCTTTTTAATACGAATATTTATAATCCAAACCTTTCTCCTATGCACTTTTTCGTTAACACCGAACTTATTTAGAATGTAAACAAACGAACTTTGGCTCAGGAAAATAGTGTAAAGTTAATGCAGGGCTGTTTTGAGTGACATCAGGACACACAGCAATTACTATTGTACTTTGAGAGTTTTTGCTTCATAGTTTTCATAAGTTGTTTACTCATATTTGCACGGTGCGCAATGGTAGGCGATGCTTTGAGTACCGGTTTAACTATTTCATCTAAATGCCACCAGAGGGTGTACCAATTGAATTAAATTGCCAATTTAGTTCTGAACTAAAAATATCAACATTTGTGATAGTTGTGAGTTCCGAATTTGTCTGTACATGTTTCGAATCAACCATCTTTCATAAATTACCGTAACGAACCACCAAGTGGTTGGATCAAATTCCTCTCTAGAGATGAAATTCATATCCGCAACCGCAGAAATCACATGAAGATGCAGATGCGATACGGTAATAAATGGGGGCCAGTGGAACCCCATCAGAACATCATTTATGTCAGCCCCATTTTGCTCCAACGCTGTCATTCCCTTGGCAATCAGTTTCTCCACTAAAAACATAAGGTACATAAGGTAAGGTGTGGTACATAATTAAATCACTAAAATATAATAATCTTATCTTATTTCTGTACCACAAGTAGTTAAATTCGAGCACCAATGCCTAGTTGGTGACATACAGGGTGTGCCATACGAGGGGCATAAAATAGCGAAAAATGATCGAAATTTCTTGAGTAGAAAAATAATTTTATTCCTAATTACATTCTTTGAATACAGCCCATTTCGCTCTAAAAATTCTTCTAACTAAAGACCAATATTGTTCATCACATTCATAACAAATCTAGTGGGATCTGTTCGATTTCTTCTCTAATCATTTGTTTTAATTGGGCGATATCTTGAGGGTGATGAGCATACACACTATTATTATTATTTTTTATTTTTGGTATTGACTGCTTGTTAGATAATTATTATTATAATTATAATACATTACACATTACATAATTCTAAATGTTGCCTTATCATTTCCATCTCCTTTATCCCCTGGCCCGTTTCGTCCACGAGCCCCATATTTTCATATTTGGTAAGCTCTCACATTCCTGCATCCAGTGCTCTAGGGATTCTTCTTCCTTCTCACATAGCCTGCATTCGAGCCAATATTTGCTTCCTTTCTCCATATTCCCACATCTAAACCTAGCGACTGTACTTATATCTATCCCCATTAGTTTGTAAATATTGTGGTGTTTCTCTGATTGTTTTCGTGTGCTTATATCTTTTATTGTATTTTGATTGTTTATTCTGTTGTATCTTATTTGTCTACCTATATCTGCTGTTCTGTTAAATATTTGCATTTCCGCTTCTTCCCCATGGTTTTTTTGTCTTCTTATTTCTTGGTTTACGTCTTAGTTTTGCCGGCTTTAATTTCTTTCGTCCTCCCATCTGTTTCTCTGTTCTTCCCTATCCCCTATTATTTTCTTATACATATATTTCTCTCAGTATCGTGTTTTCTTCTAGGTTATGTATTCTTATTTCAATTTAGTGCTTTCTTCATATTTCTCCACGCCATTTTTTCTCTTCCAGTTTCTTCTAGGAAATATATCGTATACTATATACGAGTACGATGGTGTTTCTTTGTCTAGTTTTAATGTCCATTTTCCATTTTATGTATTTTGTTTGTAGCTTTTCTATGTCTTCCTTTTCTTTCCAGTCCCATATGTCCGCACCACATGTCGCTATGCTTGCTGCGATTGAATCGAATAGCTTCATTTGTATTCAAAAATTATTACTGAATTTCCTTTTTCATATTCCCCACAGCTGTTTCAGTGCTATATTTGCCTTTTGCGTTATATATTTTATGTTTGATTTGCAATTATTCCTGTCGTTTATTCTATACCCCAAGTATCTACACCATATCTATTTTTGTCCCTCCAACTTCAAAACACTCTTCTTTCTTTCTTACTGCTTTTCTGCATATCATTGTTTTATTTTGGTTTATTGTTAGCCCTCTATTCCTGATGTATTTTTCTGGTCTTCTTATCATTCCCTGCATTTCCAATGCTGTTGCCATTACCACTATATCAACTGCGTCCGTTAGAGTAAATTTTTTTTCTCCACTACGATTCCTCCGTTTTGCCTGTTTTTTATTACACTTTCCAGGCCATAAGTTGAAGAGGGCCGGGCTGAGAGGCCATCCTTGCCTTATTCCGATATCACTCCAAATTTTCTTTGAATCTTCCCCTTTTGTTTTGATTCTGTACCACGTCCCCTGATATATTTCTTTAATGGCTTCCCTTAGGTGTATCTCTCTTTCTACTACTTTTATTAAAGCAATGATTAAAGTCACTCTGTTCACTTTGTCAAAAGCCGTTTTTATCCACAAATAACACGTACGCCTACCTGTTTTTTTTGTTTCATCGCCTCTTCTATTGCATAATTGAGTGTGTAAATATTGTATATCACCCCTCTGTTTGATCTAAAGCCTGCCGGGTTATCCGCAAATACCCCTTTTTCTCACATGCACCCTCGATCCTTCTTTTTAGTATGGCTGCATATGTCCTGTATCCTGTATCAGTCAGGGTTATCCCTCTATAAATTCTTCACTTTATTTTTGTTCCCTCCTTTACTTATTGGTGTTATTAAGCCCCCGTTCCATTCCTCTTGAAACCCTTCTCCTATCGATTTTTTTTTTATTATGTTGCTTAAGTTTTCTGTTATTATTTCTAGAGCATTTATCCATGCTTCATTTTGTATTCCATCCATTGGAGACATTAGAAAATTTTTGGATAAAACACTTTCTCCTTAATCCAAAAGTTACCGTTCTTGCTTTGCAAATAATGCTGCCACTTTTCCTTTTCCTCGACTTACTTATGTGAAACCGGATTTTCAGAATCTGTGCAAATTAAGCTAAGCAACGAAATCGTCTTGCTGTCGATAACGATTTGATGATGGCTCCGTCAAAAACTGAACCTGATATCCACCAACTGTACAGAAGATGCAGGCGCAAACATCGCATTAATAAAATAATAATAATTATAATTATTTTAGATTTTAGTTACTAAGTAACACCCAAGATGTGAATTTTCGTGAGACATAAATGTCTTGAAAATAAATTGTGTTTATGAAAAAAAATACAGGGTTGCATGAAAATATAATTTATAATCCGGGCGGGGGTGGGGGGCGCCAGACAAAAAAGGTTGGGAAACCCTGATCTAGGGGATGTCCCATAGAGGCCATTCAATGTGCTTTTGTAAACACCCAAAATTCACACTACCATTATGAAACAACTCTCATTCTCAACACCTTATTTTTCAGATTTATCGAAAAATGTGCGTCAAAACTACAATCTTAAATGTTTAATGTTATAACGCAAAGACAAATGGAGATCACTAATTGCAACTTTGTAACATGTAGAAAAAAGTGTAATTCCCCTTGTAATGTTTTTTACTTCAAGTGCTGGTGTCTGGTTAGTAATGTGGCGTATCACACTTGACAGGCCTATTACAGAATGCAAGACGGGGAAGTCCCGATGATCGTGAAATTATACACGCATATTCGACGCATTCGGTTTAGTGTGGCACTGTGGAATATATTTTTTGTTGGTGATTAGTGATTTCATTGTGATTGCTCCCGTAGTGAGTTGTCGAAACTATGAGCGAAAAAGAGTGTACTGCAGTGGTGCTATTAAAAGAAAAATTAACAGAATAAAGATGACACTTCTAAAAACATGCCAAAAATTTCGTAATTTTTTCAACAGTCAAGTAGTGTCACTGGTGTGAATATTAGTATTGGTAAGTATTTACAAACCTACATGCATATTATTTCAATTAAAATTTGTGGTAAACTATAAGGTTATTGGAAAATAATCTAGCTATTTACATTGCTCAATTCATCAATAATTGGGTGAGGTTTGGTTCATTACGAGATTTTTGATTATGCTATTTTTCAGTTACAACAAATTAAAATTATAATATTTTTTGTAATACATCAGTGTTATTGACATTTATCAGTACTGTCTGCTTGATCGATATGACAGGCGTAAAGGCCTTGGCCGTTATAATAACGGCCGTTGACGTTATTTAAATGACAACGCAAATTTATGAGCAATAAAGTCTTCATATTCTTTCTCATACCTGCTGCTGCTTTTTTGGGGAAGTAAATCGATTGTGGCAGCATATGCTTCATTTAGTACATCTTCGGGGATAGCACAAAACGAAGAACTTTGCACATCTGACATTATTTTTCTAATTTCACTTTGATTTGTTTGTTTGTATTTGAACCGTTGATGTTGCTATGGTATCAAATTGCGCCTGGATAACTAGTTTATTCATTTTGAAATTTAATATTGATAAATTGACCAGTTTTTGTAATTTAGGTATTACAAAAAGTATCGAACAACATACGGCCGATATGCAAATAACAGGCTTGGTTGAATATAAAACTCGGCTGCACTCCGCTCCGCTTCGCTTCGCCTCGGTTTACAAACTTCAACCCGCACCTGTTATTTGCTACATATCGGCCTAATGGCGTTATACAGGGTGGAAACTTTAACTGGAATAAAATTCATAACTTCGATATAGGCGATTTTTGCAAAAAATCCCGAAACACGCTAAGTATTGTTTTTTTTTGCCCTCATTTCTATGTATATGCTGCTTGTTTATCTGTTCCCGGAAGAGCCCAGCCACCTCCGACTTTTTTTTTTTCAAATGGAAAGGTATGTCAAGTGACACCTCGTTTGAAAGGTCTCTTCGCAAGTAATACAACACACTATTTATTTCTTGAATATTTACAAATCCCACGTGATAAAAAAAAAACACTTTTATAACTTGAATACTATTTAATGCAACAAATGTTCAAAATGAGCACCGTTTCTTTCATGGCAAAGTGCAAATCGATGATAACATGCATCTCTAATGTTTTGTAACATTTCTGGTGTGCCCATTTTGAACATTTGTTGCATTAAATAGTATTCAAGTTATAAAAGTGTTTTTTTTTTTATCACGTGGGATTTGTAAATATTCAAGAAATAAATAGTGTGTTGTATTACTTGCGCAGAGACCTTTCAAACGAGGTGTCACTTGACATACCTTTCCATTTGAAAAAAAAAAAGTCGGAGGTGGCTGGGCTCTTCCGGGAACAGATAAACAAGCAGCATATACATAGAAATGAGGGCAAGAAAAAACAATACTTAGCGTGTTTCGGGATTTTTTGCAAAAATCGCCTATATCGAAGTTATGAATTTTATTCCAGTTAAAGTTTCCACCCTGTATACTATTTCCGCCTACCTGCTCTGAAAGTTCATTTTTCGGTCCAAAATATCTGGCGGAAAGTGAGGTTTAGAGGCTCTAGGGCCTCTAAAATATTTCAGAAATTTTCCTATAGATGGCAGCATACTTTTCATAAACAAATATATACAGTGACAGATATATTGTAACCACTCTCCAATTAAAAAGTTTATTAAGTGCAATGGATGTTAGCAGCGATGAAAACTTGGTTTACACCACTCGATATAAGGGAAGTTGCAGCTGCCGTTACCGCTAACCTAATTAACCAATAAAATCTTAGACTCGGTATGTGCTCCAATATAATAAGTTTTGTACTTCGAAACGGCCAAAAAGTCAAAAAACATTACAGAAAATACAGTACTGGCGTATATAGCAGAAAGATGGAAATAGTGCCACATTGTAGTTGAACATTCAATGTTGAAGGCGGTTCTTAAAATAAAACAAAATATTGACACAAGAAAACTCATCAAAGTGCAGCCGTACTTGAAACGAAATTCGGTTGATTATAGAGCAAAAAAGTCGGATATTGTAGGTAGGCGGAAAAATAGCGTGTGTCCCGCAGGTCGAAAGGCTTTAGCAGCCCTTCGTTTCTTGGCGCCCTCGCTCGCTCCGCTCGCTCATGCGCCAAGCACCGCGGGCTGCTAAAGCCTATTTTCCGCCCTTGATGCACAATATACTATTGATTTTATGCATGATATTATTATTGTGTATGAGGCTTTAAATAGTATATTGTGCATCAAGGGCGGAAAATAGGTTTTAGCAGCCCGCAGTTCTAGAAGAAACGAAGGGCTGCTAAAGCCTTTCCGCCTGCGGGACACATGCTATTTTTCCGCCTACCTACAATATTTTACTTTTTGCTTTATAATCAACCGAATTTCGTTTCAGGTACGGTTGCACTTTGATGAGTTGTTTTATGTCAATATTTTGTTTTATTTTAAGAACCGACTTCAACATTGAATGTTCAGACCACAATGAAACACTGTGTGTTTCTTTCTGCTATATACGCTGTATTTTCTGTAATGGTTTTTGACTTTTTGGCCGTTTTCCAACTACAAAACTTACTATATTGGAGTACATACCGAGCCTAAGATTTAATTGGTTAATTAAGTTAGCGGAAGCAGCTGCGGCAACTTCCCTTATATCGAGTGGTGTAAGCCAAGCCTTCATCGCTGCTAACATCCATTGCACTTAATACACTTTTTAATTAGAGAGAGGTACAATATATCTGTCACCGTATCAGTCAAAATGACACTTGTCTATGAAAAGTATGCTGCCATCTGTGGGAAAATTTCTGAAAGATTTTAGAGGCCCTAGAGATTCTAAATCTCTTTTTTAAACTGCGGGATTTTTAAAATCCCTCAGTTTAGGACCGAAAAATGAACTTTCAGAGCAGGTAGGTGGAAAACAATATTACATAAATACTTATTTTTGACAAGAAATATTTTCTGTTATAGATTCTCTTGGAGTATCTGAACCAGGTGTATCTAATTTTCCAAGCACAATAGAATTTGGACAATCCAGTATATTTGTTTCTCCTAATCCTGAAAGTGTAAATCTTGGTAAGTGTTAGCTAAAGGATTAATTCTGCTAAATTGCAAAAATTTGAATGATATTGTGCAAATTGGCTGATTTCGTATTGATTTATAGGATTGCTCACTGTATTCGTTAAATATTTCTATTTCTTTTGATACTGTGACATTGGGCCTCAATGTTTAATTTAATTGGATTTGTATTTTATAGATCCTTCTGAAGTACATGGTGTATCATAGCCTCCACGAATAGAAGAAATTCAAAAGGAAGTTGATAAGAAATGCGAAGAATCTAATAATATATTTTCTTCAGATACAGGAAATTTTGGCGACAACCTTACAAAATACGAAAGAAACATCATTTTCAAATTGGGGCCATTTCAACCTCTAGGAGCATTTTCAAAGGTTCCCAAAACCAAGCGATATTTTTCAAAGTTTCATTACTCATACTCATATGTTATTCCATTATTTTAAACAAAGCATATTGCCACTTTTGTTGGTTGTTAGTAGATTATCAAAGCAAATCGTATTCCTCCGCATGGGTTAATGGTGTTTCCGTTAGAAGCAATATTACACAAAATATAATAGACCATGAAAAATCTCAGCAGACCTCTAAGAGGCCATGATTCCAAATCTGAAAATTTCATGTCAATTTTACACTTATTATATAATTATGATCCTGTCCTCAAAGAACTTCTTTTAAAGCCAAAGAGAAGCCAAAAAGAAGGCCAGAATGAGATTATACATTTACTTGGAACCATAGTTGGAAAAAATATTGTTTTGGAAATTAATACAGCTCCTTTTTTGTCGATTATTTTGGATATAACACAAGACCTCTCAAAAGTTGACCAACTTTCAGTAGTTTTTAGATATATTTCGATAATCGAACATAATGATGTACCTATAAAAATCAAAATCTGCAAGTCCTTTTTGGGGTTTAGATCTGTAGCTTATTGTACTGCAGTAGGACTTCAAACTGAAATTTTAAATACAATTGAAAAATATAACATTGATTTGTCTAAATGTAGGGGGCAGGGTTACAATAGTGCCAATATAATGTCAGGTGTATATGGAGGGGTATGGACCCTTATAAAAAACATGCAATATATATCTTTTTTTTTCTCAATAGCATAAAACAATAGCAAAAATATAAAATTACTCTTAAACGAGTATGCCCTACTAGATGGTCGTCAAGAAATTATGCTTTATAAGGTACAAACAAAATTATCTAGTACTTATCAAAGCTTTATATCAACTAAATTTAATTTCAGCAAAAAAAAGACGAACATGACGAATGTCAAAACATAACAGATATATTAGAGAGTTACAATTTTATATTGTTTGACATCTTTTTTTCTCAGCTATTTGAAACCATCAACCCTATTTCTAAAGCTTTCCAGCACAAACATTTTGATTTACAAAAAGCCAGTATTTAAAAAATAAATTATGGACAGACTGGTAGAAAAAAGAACACAAAATTCATTCAACGGTTTGCTAGGTGACTCCAGAGATCTAGCAAAAGGGTGGAATATAACACCAATTTTCAAAAATAAAAGACATAAAGTAGCACTTTTTTGACTACGAAATTTTACAACCGGATAAACTACTTTCCTTTTCAAACGAACTCATAAAAATTGGAGCAACAAAACTGGCTTCAAAATATAAAAATGACTTCAAAGATGATAATCTCTATGATTAACTAATTACTTTAAAAAACTGCTTGAGATCAGAAATTCAAATAGTTAATACCATTAAGGAACTCGCAGAACTGTTATTCATGAATTTCAATAGCCTCGCCTCCAGTTTTGCGAAGGATATAACAGGATGCTTATTATTTTTGACCTTCCAGTTACGACCGCGACAGCTGGAAAAAGCTTTTCCAAACTTATACTAATACAAAACCATCTTGGAACATCTATGGGGCAAGAAAGGTTATCAGGCTTATCAGTATTGTCTATAGAAAAATAAGAACCTATGGAATTTAAATCTTCTTCAGCTATGGCGAATATTATAAATACGTTATACAGGGTCCTGCAACAGTGCGTCGGGCTTTCCTAGCGCGTTTCCCGTCAAAGATAGAAACAAATGTTTCGTACAAAAAGTTATTGGTTTAAAAATCTTTATGCCGTAAAATTATTTTCAAATATACAGGGTGTCTCAATTTTGCGGAATAACAAAAACAAACATTTTTTTTAAATGTTCAAGTTTTCTGATGACATTTTTCAACCTCTACATTGTTGTCTATTTAGTATTGGATTATGTTACAGTGTTACCAATTTATAATTTTTTTCTCCTAAAATCATGCATAAGCAAACTCAACTTTAAAAAATCGTAGCGACCTCGTTTTTTAAAGGTAAGAATAAGTTTTAGCAACATTCTCAGTGTGGTTAATAAGCAACATGTTGGTAATGAGCCATTTGAATTTAGTAATACAGGGTGTTCAGAAAAAAATGTCAAACTTTACAAATTTCAAAGCGGTATAACCCATTTTTTTTTAAATGGAATGCCCCCTATTTTATGTCATTAGTTGATAGGTATTTTTCTGCTCTTCAATTTGATGGTGCATATCTTATGTCTGAACCCCATAGTTGTTGAGATATTCAATATTTTTCACAAAAGTCACCATTTAATTACATTTCTATTCACTGAAATAGGTCATGCTGGGACAAAATAACTGTCAAAATGTAAGTAAGAATCTATGTGGGATGAACGAAAATTGTAAAATAGTAAATAGTACTTCTGCAATACGATTAATTATTTTATTCCAAAACCATGAGAGATAACAAAATTATTAATACAAAAGAGAAATGATCCTACAGCAATGTTCAAAATGTTTTTGTTCATCTCACATTGACAGACAACCCAATAAATTGATTTTTTCAAGATTAAAACAAAAACCCTTCAATGAAGCATTGAAAAGCATAGACACAATATTTAAATTACAATAAATGTTGAAATTGATGTCCATTATTCAAAATGCATATGTTGCATCTTTTAATAACACTTCTGTAATCATTATGAATGTGAACATTTAAAATTGAATTTATACAATCAATAAAATGTTGTCGTAAATTATTAATATTATCATTTCTCATTTTATACAATTTGCTGTTCTATATCTTGGTTGTTCAAATGGTGTCTTTTTCGAATAATGTATGGTATAAATTTATATTGCTTCAAAATTCTAAGTGCTCTATTCCCCGAAATTCCGGATTCATCGTCAATATACCGGCTGGAAATTGCTGGATTCACTATTAGAGCTGAAATTACATTAGTAGCAGTTTCTTTAGAGTCTACAATATTGTAAGACCTTGATCTTGGCTACTTGAAAGATCCGTGGTTGATAAGATTTTCTTTTAGTCTTTGAAATATTAATTTATCCGGGTGTTTTCTTTCCGGATAGCGATTAAAATATATTTCTAAATCAATTAGTGATTTGTTATTGCTTTTGATAAAGCATCTAACATATCAAATATTTCATAATTTTCGTCAAAATCACAAAATCGATCACGTCAAATGTGATAGCTTGACAATCAAACAATTTAAACAAAACAAGCCTACTACGCCCAATAAGAGAACATATGACGTTTTGATAGAATTTTAATAGATTTCAACAAAAATGCAATTATAACATCCACATGTGATACATCATCGAAAAGAAAAAAAAAATAACCTATTTATTAAGACCAAAGCCAACTTAGACTTCTATTTAAAAAAACTAAACTTTGTATTGTATCTTGGTTATTGACAAAGATAGCAAAATTCTGTGAAACTCATTCAATTCACCGTAAAAAAGTGCCTAAAAAAGTGTAGAACAACTCGTATCTCAATAAAATGATAAATAAATGAAAATAAATACAAATAAATGAATGATAAAAATCGAAAATATAATGAGGTTTTGGCCATAACTTCAAAACAAAAGACGATAGCCAATTTTTAATTTCACCGTTGAGTTTGTCTTGAAAAAAGAGATCGAGGATACGCCATCCGATTTTCTCTATCTCTTTTAGTTACCGAGATCCCCCATAGAAATATCCAAATTGGGCCACCCTGTACATACACTGTGGAAATTAAATAGCGGATAAATTCGGTAACTCCGTTGATGTGTATGAGAGAGACAAAATCTAAAAGCAAGATAGCGATATAAATTAATGCGCATATGAAAATATGTTTTTCAGATTAAAAAAAAAAAATTAAAGTTATGACGTCATTATATTTGGTTTTTTTTAAATGACAACCTACATTTTTTATTTTTTATTTCGGTAGAACTTTTTAATCTGTTTTCAACCATACAACATTTTGAATAGGTTACATAAGAAAAAAATCAAAACAAATAGTGTTAAAGTTAAAAAAAGATTAATGAAATTAACAGACTAATCCTAGTTATCGGGGTTTAAAACAAACAAAAAAATATTAAGGCTTCGACAATTGCTGTAAATGTTCAAACTGATGACCCTGCACCATCTGGCAATACCCAAACGGTAATAAAATGCATTCACCACGTTTTGAAGTATTCGTAATTAACCTGCACTGATGCAGAATTCTTTCTTTAAGGTCCTCTATACCATGTTTTTCAAGTGACCCCATAGAAAAAAGTCTAATGGCGTTACATCAGAGGACCTAGTCGGCCATTCCACTGGACCCCTTCTTCCTATCCATCTTTACTATTTCAACTTCAAGCCCGTTTAAAAAAAAATAAATTCTAATGTAACCTATTCAAAATGCTGTATGGTTGAAAACAGATTAAAAGCTCTACAAAAAAAAAAATGTAGGTTGTCATTAAAAAAAAAAACGTCATAACTTTTAAAATTTTGTTTTTTTAAATAGGAAAAAAAATATTTTCATATGCGCAGTAATTTATATCGCTATCTCCCTTTTAGATTATTTCTCTCATACATATTAACGGAGTTACCGAATTTATCGGCTACTTAATTTCCACACTGTATATAACATTTTTTTGCAATTTGTAGTAAATATTAAAATTCTCACTCGCCATATTAATTCTGACATTTTAATTTTTACAATTTAGATATCACATTCGTAATTAGCATCCCCAAAAACATTGGTATTCCAATTTTCATGTAACTTAGGGTAAATGTTAATATCCTCACCCGCCATATTGAATCCGCCCTTTTGATTTTTATAATTTTGATGCCTGATTAGTATTTAACGACCCCAAAATCATATATGTATATCAATTTTCAAGCTAATCGAGATAAATTCAATAGTTTATCGCCACTGTGCGCTGATTAAATAATATATCCAGAAGATGCTTACGTACATAATTGTGTTTGGTCTGGTTTTAAGTCTTCGACGGTGTCAATGTGCTGCTTGGGAATCGCAAGGTAATGAAATCTGGTGGATGGTTTTATATCTTTGAAGATCAGGACATCGTCATCCTCATACAGCAGGTCAGCAGGAGCCTCCTTTCTACAAATTTTGCAGAAAATGCAGTCAGCATCGGCTGAGGACATCTACAAATTTGAAACGAGTAATATAACATTCTAAATGTGTTCAACCTTAAGCCATACCGCTGTAGTTGCTAAATTGGTAAAGCACAAATTAAAAGTTGTAAAGTTCACTATTAACATATAAAAATTAATGAATGAATATTGCAAATGTTTATCACTTTATTTAAGTACAGTAGTGATAAGGAAAACAATCATGATTACCCTTGATAAAAATAGATACAACCTGTAACATGCTATACGACTCATGAAATGAATAAAATTCAGGATTAAGGGAAGAAAGTTTCACCATTTCTTGATTTACAGTTACAGATAAAACACCTACGATTAGTTATACCACAGGCTTAAACAGTTTTTAATGTTTGTTCATGTAGTTACATATCTATTTTACACGTTTTTTTAGCTGATAGAGCGGGAAAATTTAAATAAGATGAATGCATCGAACCTGACAGTGGTGTTGAGGCCAAACCTGATATGCTCGGAAAACAAGAGCAAGTCGATAATGTCCATTGGGCCGATAAACCTGTTTGTACAATTCCTGCTGTAGTATAACCATCTATTATAAGTTTTTATTTACCTCGCTATAGAACTTCAAATACATTTCTTAAGATTCTCTTCTACCCTGAGCTTGCAAATCGTACTATTGATGCATCAGAACCCATAATGGCACTTCTCAAATACAGGAGTGCTCGGTTCCACAATTTGCCGTGATAGGAATAGTGCAGACTTTCTTGAACCAACAAACACTAGTGTTTTCAGGCAATCATTGTAAAGAGAACTTACATTACAAATATTTGTACTTTTAATGATTTCAAAGTTTGTTACATGTCAGTAGTATATATTATAATTTATTGTTTAGGTGCTCCAGTACGTAGTCCGCCTGTGAAAAATAAAATATCGTTAGAGATAATTGACCAATAATTGCAGCGCCGTTGAGAAGTTGAGATTAGCAATCACAACGATTATATTTAATTTAGAAGTTGTGTTATTTTCACTTAAGTAATCAGGACGTTATACAAGGTATTCCAGAACAAAATATTTAGTTAAGAATGGAGTATTTAATCCCACACTAGCAACAGTTCTGCATTCTGAATTCAAATATACAGGGCCTGCCAAAAAAAGGAAACAGTTTTAAACTATAATAACTCCGACGTTTATTAACACAAAACAAAACAAATTAGCTTATAATATATGTTGTTGAGCACGTGAAGGAAATTGTTAATGAAAATAATAATTGTGGTACCTTGTTCGCGAACCGTTCGTTGAAATTATGTTCGCAACGAACTTCCCGCGATCCATGGGATTCTACGAACGAGCAGTGAACCACTATACTCTGATTTTTCTAAACTGGCGTGCACGTCATCAAACAGCTGTGCGATGAGGTTTTTTCGTACCAACGTGATTGTTTTCGAGAATATGCATAACAATAGTTTAAGAATCGAAATTAATCTGAAGATTATTTGTTACATAACACTGATCACCGGTGGTTATAAATAGGTAATCGGTGTATTAACCGCGGACACAATTTTCGCCTGCCAATCATGTAATAAATCATCTTATGTTGGCATCGGCGATATTTTCTCGGCTACGATGCCACATCTTTTTCACTAATGCTTCAAACTTCTTTGACGTCTAACTTGTTACATTTGATCGATTATTACAATGCATATTTTGTCATTGTAGATGGTAAACCATAACCACAAGGTTGATATCTGTACGATAAACGGTAGAGAAGTCGATGAATTTGATACGAACCGCGCACTGTCGCACAAGATTGCACGGGCGCAACAGCTGATTGCAGCCATTTTTAAATACCCAGGACAGCTGGCAACTTTGTAAAATTGTCTCGTCATTATTATGATTATTATTTTGATGACGTGCACGCCAGTTTAGAAAAATCAGAGTATAGTAGTTGTCTGTATAAGTTGTCTGTGACTAGTAGCCACCCCGGTGCGTGCCTGTATGTATGTAAATAATGTCTTCCCGCGAGGAAAATTGCGCAATTTTCGTCATGCGTCTTGGATTCCATAATAATTCTTTTTCTTTGTAGCTTATAATTAACTTTAATACGCTTTCGTCTGGCCACTCCATAATTTACCAGAAAATACAGGCATAAAATAAACGCTGGGGCTGATGGTTCGCGAGCAGACACACCTGCACACAACGCTGTCCAAATCTGAAGGGCGGACGCTTTTGTATTCGCCAGAAAAATTAACAGGATGCGGTTCGCGAACAGTTCGTGCGACGCAGTGGGAGACAGTGTGCTTTCAGGTGGACAAAAGTCTGAAATGGTATATGCACTTGGGACCCAAGATATTTAAAAATGACCACACAAGTGTATACAGGGTCAGGCAAAAGACAGGGTCAGCGTCACAAACTTTTTATTATTAAGATATAAAAAAAATTAAGATACCATATTTATTAAATTGAAACTATGTGTGGATACTACTTGGTGAAACATTATGATTAGGTTAAATCAAACACTTGGTTAAAGTTTCACTGTATTACTCAATACAGTGAAACTTTAACCAAGTGTTTGATTTAACCTATACCATATTTGCTTAAAATTTTACTAAACACACAATGGTGGCTTTATAAAGTCAGATAAAACCTTTGTTGACAAGATACTCACATACTTGTTTTTTGACACACCCTGTATATATATATTTTTTTCATTGTAATGATATTCTTTACAAAAATGTCTTTGTGCCTCTTATTACTTACACTTATTACTTGATTTTTGCAACTAACATTTTGCGCGTTTGTTTACTTTGTTAAAAACTGAAAAGTGAATCATGGAAAAAACACCATAATGGTATTTTTCGCAACTATAAACATATTGCCTGAGCTCTAGTCAAAATTTTAAATCTTTCCATCATATTTTTATTTAAACGGGTAAAAATTATGATTTGATAACGTGGCCAAAAAAATATATATTTCAAAAAGCTGCATTTTCCCGCAAAAAAAAAAAAGTATCGCATATGCTCTGCATACTTGGCAAGCTAAACGACGCTGTGCAGTGCTGCGAACTCCGTCCAAATCATGCGAACAAACAGTTCGCGAACGGTTTGGCTCGCACATCTCTACGCACCTTTATGTAATAAAATAATAATGGTGTGGTAAACATTGGGGAAAGAATTACCTACAGTACAGTACAGTTGCATGGAAACATTAATGAGCAAAATTCTCCGTGTACACCATTAATCGGAGGATTAGAGATTACAGGCAGACGCCCGGTAAGGTGCTAGTTATTGGAAAAAATTATTCAGTCCGCATCCTGTTTACATTTTTAGACACTGGGGATTTGGTTTATCCACCATGGTAATGAGTTCTAGTAAAGTGTTATTCAATGGCCCTAGGTCTAGTTCATTAACCTTGGTTTAAATTTTTTCATATATGGTTTCGAATATATTTAAATTATGACTGTTGGAGGCTTTTACTAATTTTACGTTACACGGGGGGAATTTATGTCCGGTTGATAACATTTTCTTTGTTTGGTTCGTAAAATTTTTTTGTCTGAATTTTTAAAGCCTAATTTTTTGCCAAATTGAAGATATAGTCTAGCTAGTAATTAGCTTATATTAATGAGCAATATACGCAATTTTATGTACTAACTTATTCTAGTAGAGATAATAGTCTAGCAGGGATAACTCGTGCAAATAAGGAATCGGGGTCTGGTTAGCACCAACGACTTGGTTTCCATCCAAAATTCAAGAATTTTACTACTAAAGGGTGGGCCATTTAGTGGTTTCTTTTTAAATCATAGGTTATTTTGACACTGGCAGCTTTTTCCCGCTCGAAATCTTAACAGAAAGTCAGTATCATACCTCCGCGGTACGAAATGAGTCGCTTTACGATTGAACAACGTAGGTAAATATTGCAAATTTATTTTCAAAGTGAGCGCTGTGTAGCCCAAACAGTGCGTTTGTTGAAAATAAGTTTTGGCCGAAATAAATCACCCATCGCGCTTGCTGTGCGCAAGTTTGTGCATAAAGTTCGTGAGACTGGCATGCTAGTGGACAACACTCATGGTCCTCATTCTCGTACGGTGCGCACAGATGAGAATGTGGCTGCTGTAGCCGAGACTGTGAGACTCAATCCACGAACATCTCATCTGTCGATCTCAACAGCCAAACATTTCACGCACTAGCCTGAGGAGAATTCTGCACAAAGATCTCGGATTATTCGCTTACAAGGTCCAATTGAATCAGCAATTGAAGGCGCACGACCATCCGCTTCGTTATAGCATTGCAGTTTGGGCCTTAGAGCAGCTTGAATTGGACAACGATTTTGGGCGAAAAAACATCTTTTCTGACGAGACGCATTTTCATCTTTGCGGCCACGTTAACAAACAAAATTGCCGCATCTGCTGCTCGGAAAACCCTCACGTTATTGTCGAGAAGCCAATGCATCCACAAAGCATCATTGGACCATTTTTCTTCTCAAATGAGGCTGGGAATAACGTTTTGGTCAACGGTGAGCGTTACAGAGCCATCTTATCTGACTTTTTTTTACTGCAATTGAAGACATGGTTCTGCACGACCTCTGGTTCATGCAGGATGGCGCGCCATGCCACACAGCCCATGCCAAAATCGATCATTTTCGCACCAAATTCCCAAATCGTATTATCAGCCGTCTTGGCGATGTCAATTGGCCGCCTTGGAGCTGCGATTTGACCCCTTTGGATTTTTTTTTTGTGGGAAACCGTGAATGACCAATGTTATGCCTACAATCCAGAAGCGATTCAAGCACTTCAGGCCAATATCATCCAAGCAATCCGTGCGCTACAGCCCAAAACTATCAATATCGTCTTGGAAAATTGGAGTGACAGAATGCGCTACTGCGAAGCCAGCCGAGGTAGCCACTTGAACGAAGTTGTGTTCCATAATTAATGGGAATGTTTGCTCTTACTAATGAAGCCATAATACATGGAAAAAAATAATTTTGTTTATTTTATTGAATTTTTAAAAAGAAACTTGTATTTGGCCCACCCTTTATATGGTGATTCCTAAGGCCCTATAAATTGAAGTATTTATCTATCAATTCGTAACATCCACACGACGAAATATCAAATAAAAACAAAATAACAGCCACCTAAAACTGTTTCCTTTTTTTGGCGGGCCTTGTATAAAAACAATCATCTGTCATATATTACCGTAACAAACCACCAAGTGTTTGGTTTAAATATCTGTCTGGAGATAAAATTCATCTCCGCAACCGGAGAAATCACATGAAGATGAAGATGCGATATGGAATTAAACGGGGGCCAGTGGAACCCCATACGAACATCGTTCACATCGGCCCCATTTTGTTCCAAGGCTGCCATTCCCTTGGCAACCAGGTTCTCCACTAAAACGGTTCATAATTAAATCACTAAAATATAATAAAATTATATTTCTGTGTTTAAAGACCCCAAAATTTTCATCTGACGAAATCAGGACGAGGTATTAATTTTTATAAAAACATAAAACCAAAAGTTTCTTATTCAAGAAAACGGCAGTGAAGGAAGAGGTTGGAGTGGAGAAAACAAAACGGGAGTTGAAAGGCCTTAAGTTGCAACCGAATTAGCTGGATTGTGGAGACCTCATGCCCCACTGCGGCTTAAATAATATATTCCTAAGGTGCTTACGTACACACATGTTTTTGGTCTAGTTTCAGGTCTTTGGCGGTCTTGATGTGCTGCTTCGGAATTGCAAGGTAATGAAATTTGGTGGAGGGCTTTATATCTTTGAAGATCAGCACATCCTCATCCTCATACACCAGGTCGGCAGGAGCCTCCTTTTTACAAATTTTGCAGAAAATGCAATCATCTTTGGTTGTGGACATCTAAAAATTCCCACGAGTAATAAAACATTACATAAAACGGATATCGAAATGCGTTCAACCTTAAGCCACACCACTGTATGTGCCAAATTAATAAACGAATTAGAAGATCTAGTTACGAATTGAATGATCAAAGGTAGCAAATGGATATCAGCTTATTAAGTAGCTTATTAAGTAGGTGATAAGGCGAACAATGTATGATTGACACCCATGATTAACATACAAGCCTGTGATACAAGCTGTGTCCGCACTAAACAAATCCAATTCAAGATTAAGTGAAGACAGTTGTATTATTTGTTGACTAACAGTTATTGACAAAATACCTATGACTAGATTTACCACCTGCTTAACTTGGTTTATAATTACCTTCTGTGGTGATAAATGTATGAGTTGCGACCTTTGAAGTTTAGTGCAGCTCATAAATTCCAATAAATTGGGAATTAATGAGGGCACTAATAGTCGCGTCACCATTACATAACTGTTGTCCAGGAAAATAGGTGGCGCAGGATGATGAAAAATAAGTTATAGCATGCTTGATAGGTTAGCAGCACATTTTGGAAGCCAGTGTTTATGTTGGTTGATGGTGAACAGCAAAGTGAACTGGTTTTTCTATTAATATATAAACGATGCAAAATATCAGCTGTTGTCCGTTGTCACATGAGCAGCATAGATATAGGCAATCATATTAACAGGTTGAGAAATCTTCATTCCATATTTAAACCCTTGTATTTTTAAATGTGTTTAACTTACATAATAATTTGTAGGAATTGAATGTAAAACAAGGCATTATTATATAGATTAGTCATCAATGAATCAGTTTTATGCTTGTACTTATGTAAAGAAGGATAGGTTAGTTGCCTAATCTGTTAAAATGTGTACTGAGATGCCATTACTGTATTGTTGGTGGCATATATTAGTGATTTTGGTGGGGATGGAAATCATCAGCTGATTTCCATGTTTTGTGTCCAAATAACAATAAAATGCTTTTAATAAATTAATCTGTAAATACAAAAGCTGCAAACATGTCCACAGATCCGTACCTGGAGTTGTCCGCAAACCCCATTAGATTCGAAGCCGTGAATCAAGTTACGAATGTTTTCTTCGATGACTCTAACAAACAGGCGAGTTTCAATCAATATTAACTATTAGTACTCGCAGTAATAAATATTATCGATGAAAGATATTGTAGTAAGGTGGGCTTTGCTGTAATGCAACACAGAAATCTTGTTTTAAACTGTCCCAACGATCGATAAGCTTTATCAGAATTTGATTTTATTTTCTAATTAGATTTAAATTAAATACAAGTTTTCTTTACAATTGTTTGTGTGTTGCAGGTTTTTGCTGTGCGTTCTGGTGGTGTGATGGGTGTCGTGGTCAAAGGCCCCCTCGAAGGCAATAAGCCGAAGAATTTCCGAATGGAGGATCACGGCCCTGTAATATCCATAAAATTTTCATTGGACAGAAAAATTCTGGCTGTACAGCGAACTACGACGTCTGTGGAGTTCATGAATTATAATGGGATGACTCTTGAGAGCGAGTACAGCCAGCAGTGCAAGAAGAACTCGACGATCGTCGGCTTCGTCTGGTCTCAGAACAATGAGGTCGCCTTCATGACCGACCACGGCATAGAGCTTTACCTAGTTATAACTGAGAAGAAGACCCTCAAGCATCTAAAGACTGTATCGGCGACAATCCAATGGTTCGTGTGGTGCCCCCTGAATAAAATAGCTCTGCTGGCTTCTGCTCATGGATCGCATATGCAGCCGGCAGTTTTTAAACAAGGGGCGATTAGTAAATTATTAAAAGTTGAAAGTAGGTATTTACTATATATTAAATCAAAGTTATGATTATTGCTATTAATAATTACTAAGTCGTACAATATCTTAAAATTATAAATTATTTCTTAATCCTGAAAGTACGACTTGCTTGCCAGACGTCCCTGATTCTAGCCCGGATTAAGGCCTACACCAAATATTTCCTTAACACTTTCACTGCCCATTAAATACTTGGGCATTACGCTGTGCCACCTTTTCGTTTTTATTTTTCTAAATATTATTTACCAGAAATTGTTTGGAAGGCTCATAATTGACATGTAAAAATTTAAAAAAAGTAATAAAATAAGAAATTTTGGCAAAAACGCGTTGGGGGCACACGGCACAAAGATATGTCATATGCGCGCAATGCACCCCGCGCGATTTTGTTTTACTTGCTATATTTCAATGTCTTATTGTGGTAAAAATGTTATTTATATATAAACAATTATAAATGTAAAAATATGAAAAAAAAAATAATAACAAATAACAAAAACAATAAATAATCAAAAATTATTTTTTTATTATAAAGTAATGTAGTTCTTCTAAAATGAAATTATAAGGTGAAAATAATTTATATTGTTCGTTATTTTGCATTTTATGGGGGTAGCAAGCCGAGAATAGTACAGCTCGTCCTAATCATAAAATAAACATCTGCAGTTAGGGACAGTAATAAACTTACGGAATTTTGCATGAATTTATTATCCAAAACATCTGTATTTGTGAGAGCAAATGCGTTTTGATGAGGGTATAATAAAATTCAAATGCAAAGTACCCTTGAGTTGCAATAATGTATAAATACACTGATTTGTAAAATTAGTTATACAATTTATTATTGTTCAAAATATACTGTGATTACAGTAATATTTGCCATAATAATACTTTTGGGCTGTAAATGCCCTTATATTTAAAAAAAAAATGTCGAGCCTGAAACCGACACTAATTTCTATTCCTATAATATATACTTCTTGTGCCCACCTAAATATAATAGCGTATCCGATAGATCCGACGAAATAAAACACTCGACGTAGAGAGACGTCAACGTGCGTGGCACGTTGCTGGCAGTGAATGTGTTAATAAAAACATCAGGACTTGATGAAGTTGCTGAATCAATGATTAAATGTTTTATTTTAGCTGAACCAGGGCGTATGGCTTTAGAACGGGATGTAACCTTGGCCACTTTATATGGGACGCCAGCAGTTTTGATACTCCGGCACCAAAGCGGGCCGCACACGGCCGAAGTGCACATTCACACTTTAAACGGACCAGGGCAGGCCCCCGTTAAAAGCCAAATTCTACGGTTAGGTCTGTCCGGGAGGTTCGCCATCAATATTGTCGACAATCTCGTCCTCATCCACCACCAGGTTATTAAATTGAATTACCAGTGCAGAAGTGGGTTTAACAATAAATTTAGGCTTCCAGATGCTCTCTAGTATATGATATTGCTTTGCCTGGCGAGAGTGCCGGGAGTGTGACGTACCATGGGGTCGTGGTTTCGCCGAGATCGTTGAAGCCAACAAGCTTAGCCCTTCCGGGACTCGTAGAGCCACAGACGCATATTTGTGAATTATGTATCCTTTACCAGACATCTTACTGTAGACCTGCTAAAGCCGATGTCTTATGAATTGTATATCTCGTCCTTAACACAAATTCAGATTCACCAAATTGGGTTGTTTTCCAACCTAACATTGTGATTGACGCCAAACTCGGCTGTTTTTGGCACATAACTTTATGCTTGAGAGAACTGTGCTTGCAAATTGTCGACTTCGGAGTGTGTACACAGTTGGCTTTAAAGCGTATTGGCGGAAAGGAAATGTTGTTAGAGGTAATAACTGCAACAAAACATAAACGTTTTATTTAAAATCAGACGAGGCGTAACGTTAGCCACAAAAGGACATTTATTTGTCACATGTTTACAATCAATTACATCCTCCGATTTGTAATTAACTTGTAATAAATACTCTTCAATATCTAGTGTTATCAAAGTTGGCAGGCATGAAAAAGAAAGACTAGGACTATTCTTCAGAAAATTCTACACTCCCTACGTCATAAAATTGTCACAATTATTTCCTAGTTCCATTTTTATGTCTATTAAAATTCAACTTACTTTAAATAATTATAAATTGAACTAACACATTAAAATTTTCATATGAATAACACCTGTTACATAAGTTTTGGGAATTTTTTTGAATGCTTTTCGTGACATAGTAAAACTATTACGTCTGGTCAACTATGGAGAAACATGTTGCAAATGACGTTTTAAGTAGATATTCGAAAGTCCATCTACAACTTAATTGGACAGCTGCCGAAACGAGATATAGTGAACATTTTTTGTAGGCAAAATATTTAAAAAAACTGTATATCGGACAATTCAGGAATGTGAAGAGGGAATTCCATGTGTAAACCTACCAAAAACAGGCCGTCTGCGGAAGTTAACGGAACTTCGATTCAATTGACTAGCCGTGCAATCCAAAATCACCATTATTATGTTCACATGTAAACTTGCCCGTCAGTTCCATGTTTCGATTGCTATAATTTGTCGATATATCGCAAGAACAGACTAAAATATAGAAAATGAACGAAATGTCCCAAATATACTGCCGCACAATTGGCCAGAATTCCTGCCGGGCTTCAAGACGTCGACACATGGTGTTTTTGGATTGCACGGTTAGTCTATTGACCTGAAGTTCTATTAACTTCCGAGGATAGTTTATTTTAGGTAGGTTTAGACATGAAATTCCCTCTTCACTTTCCCGAATTGTCCGATATACAGTATTTTTTTATATATTTTGCCCACAAAAAATTTGTTCACTATATCTCGTTTCGACAGTTGTCCAACTAAGTTGAAGATTAACTTTCAAATACCTACTTTATACGCCATTACGCAGAGGTCAGTCAAAAATGTGAAATGTCAAACAAATTAACAAGACCCCTAGCAATATGTTTCTCCATAGTTGATGAGTTGACCAGATGTAATAGTTTTACAATGTCACCTAAAGTATTAAAAAAAATCCCAAAACTTATGTAACAGGTGTTATAACTTTTTGGTCATCACAGTTCTATTAAATGCAATCCATATTTTAGTTATTATTGGAGAACATCAGACAGCCAGAGCCGAATCTGGGCAAGATCCAGGAAAGCTTCAATCACATTAACAATGTCTACCGGGTCTGGGCAGAGAATGAGGTCCAGACACAGACAGCGTCCCCAGCTGGGGCCCCGATTACCACCAGAACCACAACAACGCCGCCCGTACTGATCGATCAAATGGACGTCTACACCAACGTGTTACAAAAACTCGATACTGAGGACCAGTTCGGGAAGCTGGAATGGGTGCTGATTGCGTACATGACTTCGTTGTGTGAATACGACATACCTGCACAGCACAATTTAAACGAGATGCTTGTGACGACATTGGTGAGTTAAATGTGGGAGTTGTATAGACCAGTCAATTTTGTCGGAAGTCACATACCTCAATACAGTTATGCATAAGTTCCATAAAATAATAGAACGATTTTCAGGAACGACTTCTTTCTATATTGTTAACCACATCCATAAAGAAATTGATTCAGGACACTAAACAACATTCACGCTAAATTCTCGCCAAACTTAACTGTGGTAGGGTGATTTTTTTGTAATCGATGCATGCACGAAACATAAGAGATATAAAGGTAGTTCTTTATAAAAGTTTACATACGGATTATATCATCTATGTATACTTTTATAAAAAAACGCATCAATCGCATGGGTATGCCTGTAATATAGGCAACTAAATATACACTTATTTTAGAAACAAATGTCTGACACACAGTAACCTAATTATTTAATGTCATCATTACGATGGCTAATGGTATTAGTTTAAGATTGGCAAGACTTATTTTCTACAAAATATCGAGAAAGGCCAATTTCTTGGTGATACGTACCATTCACATGTTCGTCTTAAAGTTTTGCCACTGACCTCCAGGGACCTGCTCAATGACTTCAGTCCGATAGGTATCACAAATGAAATGCTATAAAATGTAGCCCGTTGTAATGTTGGTTACCTTTATTGCAGGCATCGCCATGCGATTGTTATGGTTTTTATAGAAGTATACATAGGCGATATAACCCGTATGTATACATTTATAAAAAAACTCCAAGTATAATATAATACATACATAGACGAGAAACAAAAAGATATGTTACTCTTAATTTGGGGTTATAATTATTGATAGTCAGGAAAGTGTGTGATGATAGTCTATCTATCACGAACGGCTTGATTATGAAGTGACAAAAGTCCCCTTTTATGGCCTGCACATTAATAAACATTTAGCTTACCCTGAATGGCACTGCCTACCCACGAGCGTGAATTTCGAATTAGAATAAACTGCGATTATCGTAACTATGACTTGGACTAGGACTAGGACAATATGGGGTGAGGAAATCAATATCGATATTCCAGTATACTTTATTTTCAAAACGGGATATTGGTATTAATACCAGTATTCCTAGAAATCATATTCTGATAACTTTCTTGTGTGACATTAACACATAATCATGGAAATTGTAGCGATAAATGGCATTTTTTCGGTGAATTGAATTACATGGAACTTGAAAAAAATGCGCAGGCTGTATATATTGACTTTTTTCACATAATCAAGCAGGTTTTGCTACAGTCGGATATTTTTAATGTGAGTAACCATTGAGTAACCAGTATTTCATAAGTGCGATTGGTACTGACTAGTTTATTTTGTTTTGACCTAACTGGGGGATTGGTAATACAGATTTAAAATAGAAATTTATTCCCTGCAAAATATCAATTTTCCAATCTTTCTGGCAAACAGGTCAAACATTTTAAAATTGTATAAAAAATATTCAAAAAATCTGGAAGAGAACAAAAATCTGAAATTAGATGAATTTTCTTCATGTTGTGAAATGGTTTTAATTAAAAATGTCACTGTGTCATAACCAAAGGTTATATATACAGGGTCCTGCAACAGTGTGTCGGGCTTTCCTAGGGTTTCCGGGTTTTTGTTATTCCGCAAAATTGGGACACCCTGTATATTTGAAAATAATTTTACGGCATAAAGGTTTTTTAACCAATAATTTTTTGTACGAAACATTTTTTTCTCTCACGGGAAACGCGCTAGGAAAACCCGACGCACTGTTGCAGGACCCTGTATACAACCCAGGTTCTACAATTGTAATGCAGTTTGGCGTAAGTGGGTACAATGTGACTCAATAAAACATGCAGATGGTAATGGTAAAACAATTGAATTGTATAGACTATAGACGTTATACAGAAATTAGAACGACAAATATTGACAGATTGTAGAGAATATTAAAACACACTTTTTTTTATATATACAATGGAGTAATTTGGCATACAAATATGGTAATAATGCGGCACACATGTTTCAGAAGTACAGGTTTCAAATTGAGCCAACCAAATCGAGCTTGTATTTTTTGACTTCGTTATGCCTTTCGATAGCTTAGCCATTGCTTGGACTTGGACCCTTGTACATTGACATAATGTAGAGAATATCAAAACAAACATTTTTTTTACATACAATTGAGTAATTTGGCATACAAATATGGTAATAATGCGGTATCCATTTTTCAGAAATACAGGTTTCAAAGTGAACCAACCAAATCGAGCTTGTATTTTTTGACTTCGTTAAGACTTTCGATAGCTTAGCCATTGCTTGGAACCTTGTACATTGACATAATGCAGAGAATATCAAAACAAACTTTTTTTATATATACAATTGAGTAATTTGGCATACAAATATGGTAAAAATGCGGCATACATTTTTCAGAAATACAGGTTTCAAATTAGACCAAACAAATCGAGCTTGTATTTTTTGACTTCATTATGACTTTCGATTATTAGTAGCTTAGCCATTGCTTGGACCCTTGTACATTGACATAATGCAGAGAATATCAAAACAAACTTTTTTTTATATACAATTGAGTAATTTGGCATACAAATATGGTAGTAATGCGGCATACATTTTTCAGAAATACAGGTTTCAAATTAAAATAACCAAATCAAGCTTGTATTTTTTGACTTCGTTATGACTTTCGATTATTCGTAGCTTAGCCATTGCTTGGACCCTTGTACATTGACATAATGCAGAGAATATCAAAACAATCTTTTTATTTTATACACAATTGAGTAATTTGGCATACAAATATGGTAAAAATGCGGCATCCATTTTTCAAAAATACAGGTTTCGAAGTGAACCATCCAAATCGAGCTTGTATTTTTTGACTTCATTATTGACTTTCGATTCTTCAGCAATAAATTATGGTTTCTTAGGTCTTTGTCTTTACTGTGTCAATTATTTTAAAATTGCTAGTAAAATTGCCACATAGTAGGGGCCCCTCAATTCTAGTTGCACCTGGGTCCCGTCTTGGAGAAGGCGGCCCTGGATTTATGCTTAAGTAAACCAACTATATTTTATATTATAATTTGACTTATTTGCTTTTGTAAAATAAAAAAAAAGCAAATAAATTCTGTACTCAATAGGTACTCAATTTGGTGGCAACATTGCCCACTGTCATAAAATATAACGTCTTTTTTTTTAAATATAGCCCATTTTTTTCAAGTCTTGTGACTTTTTACATTGGCCAACAATACTGTCACCCTAACAGAGCCATCTTAGTTAAAAATAAAAATATACAGGGGGTAGAGTATATACAGGGTGGCCCACCTATCCTCGCTGGGACCATTGCTGCTACACTAATGAAAATTGAGGAAATTATCTGATTGGAAGTTATTGGACACTTGATGTGCTATTTTTTTAAATTATTTTCGGTACACTCAAAATACAAAATACATAAATCCGGGACACCAAATTTGGTCTCTTTTAAATGAATGACCCTGTATATTCTTTCATTTTTAGAATCTGCTCTATGTGGGCTTCACAAATCATTTTTATTTTTAGGGATCAGAAGCAACGTTGACAAATTATTCACATTTTAAATCTTAAATTTAACGAAAAATCATGGACATGGAAAAAAATTCAACAAAACCTTATTATAAGAGATCAATGTAAGAACCTGGGTATGCAAGTACCCAAGCAATGTGCCAAAACATACACAATATTTTGAGTCACTAGAATACACAGGGTGTTGTGAAACAATGATCGAATTTTGCTATTTTCAAATGGCTTTCAAAAGCAGATTCCAAAAATGAAAGAATATACAGGGTGTTCAATTTAAAAATGAGACCGAATCTACACTCTGTACATTCAAAAATAATTTCTGAAAGTAGCACATGAAGTGTCCAATAACTTTCAATCAGAATTTTTCCTCAATTTTCATTAATCTAGCAGCAATGTATGTATAATTTTAATTCGTTACAGAATTTGGTAATATTTTGGTAATTCGTTACAAAGTGTCATAAAATTATTGGAAGTCACACTTTTGACATCTATTAAAATTCATGCATGACAAAAAAATTTGACAACAAAATTTGCAACCAATTTCGGCAAGAATAGATCATGACCGGTATTTATGTTGTATGTCGTTATTTTATCTTTGATATGGCCTTCGATATAGTTATAGCATTGATTAACTAAATACATATTACTAAATTTCTATACTAAATTTCTATACTCACTGGTTATAGTTAATATATGATTTACGGAAAACTGAAACAGGCGCAGCTAATTTGTAAAAATTTGCTCAGCTCAGTGTTGCCTCTAGACTCAAATTCACGCAGTTATTGTAGGCAATCGCTTACAGTTTCTATCTGTAAGTTTCTATAGTGTGAAGTCAGTCATGATTTTGATCAATAGCAAGCAAGGAATTGGATCCTTGCGAATTCACACACTGCCAGCTGGCATGGAATGTAGATAAATATTTCTTATTTGCCACGAAGTTGTGACATCAGCATTAATTATGTTAGTGAAAAGTAAATAAAATTATGATGATAAAATCTTATTCTTGCAGGTACGTAGGAACAAATTTACTGCTTTACAGCAATTGCTTCAATATGGTGTTATCTGTGATTCGAAACCATTGGCTTGTCTCTTGTTGTCTCTCGGGAATATGCATCCTGCTGCGTCTCAATTTGCGCTGGACATGCTCACAAGATTAAGTAAGTTCTGCAATTTTTGCTGTATTAACCTATATAACCTGTCATGTTCAACTAGAGTTGCCAACTCTACATTAAAAAAATACCGAACAATACCTACACATTCAGTTACTGGCGAGGAAGAGGATTTATTATATTTAACCATCACTTCGTATACAGGGTGTCAATTTGAAGAAGTGCCATCAATTTTTGTTATAGAATATATGGTTATTTTTAAAATTACTCACAACCATTTGGGTGGTTCGAAGGGGGAACCAAAATGGCGTAAGTAGCGTCGACCCCCTACCCACCCTTTATGCCACAGCCACCTCCACCTAAAGAATTTAAATGGTACGCCCTACTTGTGATATATCGGAAAGCTCTTAAAAAATGCTTCCCAGTCATTATTAATACAATATGATTTAGTGAACTACTTTCGGAACTAACTACAAGTAAAGTGCAGTGTTCAATTATTATATTCAAATAACATATTAAAGTAAATGTTGAAAACGGTTTCCATTGTTTTTCAAACAAAAATATAGCCTGCTTTCAAACTCCTCGCGAACTTTCTGAAAGGTTTGTCTAGTATTGGCTTGACATTATTGTAGTATTCTTTCTCGTAATTGTTCAATAGTATCTTATTCCTTATTTATTTATGTTTTATAAACTACAGATTTGAAGTGACCCCATAAAAAAAATCGCCGTTCAAATTTTCATTAATTTATGCTAATTTGCTGGAGGATCCCATTGAGCCTCTCATACTTCAGTAGGTTGAAAAAAAAACAGATGAACATGGAAATTGTACACTTACCGAAATTACATTACATATTCAACAAGATGGCGCACCTCCTCACTATGTACTTCCAGTTAGAGCATGGTTAGAGTGTCACTATCCAAATCAGTGGATAGGAAGAAGAGGCCCTATCGAATGGCCTAATAGATGATCAGATCTAACAGATCTAGAATTTTTTTGATGGGGTCTCTTGAAATCTGTACTTTATAAAACGCAATCGAATACTATTGAATAATTATGAGAAAGAATAGCACAATAATATCGAGCTATTACTAGACAAACCTTTTAGAAAGTTCGCGAGGAGTTTGAAAGCATGCTATATTTTTTTTTAGAAAACAATGGAAACCATTTCCAACACTTACTTTAACATGTTATTTGAATTTATTTAATTGACCACTTCTGCACTTTATTTGCACTTAATTCCAAAACTAGTTCACCAAATTATATTGTATTAATAACGACTATAAAGCATTTTTCAAGAGCTTTCCCACGATGTATCACAAGTAGGGGGGTGTCATTTAATTTTTTTAGATGGATGTCGCTGTTGGCTAAATGGTGGGTAGCGGGTCAACTCTAACTATGCCATTTTGGTTCCCCCTTCATACCACCCAAACGGTTTTGAGTAATTTTTAAAATAATCATGTGTTCTATGAAAAAAGTCTATGGTAACTTTTCAAATTGACAGCTTGTATAATTAAGTTATCTATTTCTTAAAATCACGTTTCATAGAATTTTTAAGTGCACTTATGATTTAAGCTGTAGCTTTTACCATATTCACGTTTAACTTGTTTCTGTTTTCAATGCACAAATTATTCATTAAACTGAAAATTCTCTCACATATGCATTACTGCATGGCATAGCCATAACTATAGTAAGTTTTTTTTTTTTGTTCTGAAAACCTCTTTTTACCTCCATTGGGTGTCGAGGATTTATTCAAAGTTTTTATAAAATGTTTTCCACTCTTTTCAATCTATTGCACACAGTGTTGCCTGCTTCCAGGTTTTCCCTTTTCTTGGCAGAAGTTTCACGATCGTGCTGTCCCAGGTTTCCTGCATTCTTCCCCTTGATTTCTTGCCAGTAGGTTTTGCCTCCCACACCCACCTCACTTGTCTTGAATTGCTCATCCTGCGTGTATGGCCGTACCACTAATTTTCCCTCCTATATTTTCTGCTGTAGAGGTGTCACTCCAAGCATTTTTCTTATGTGTTCATTTCTTATTCGATCCTTCTTGGAGACTTCTTCCACTCTTCTAAGATACTTAATTTCCATAGCTTGTATCTTTGAATTTGTCTTTTATTCATTATCCAAGTTTCATTCCCGTAAGTGAATATCGGTGTGTAAACTAGTTTAAATACCGTTAGTTTTGTTTGCTTTTCTATTTCTCTGTTGTTTTCAAAAGTTGGTCTTAGCACGCTGTATAGTCTGCCAGTCATCTTAACTCTATTTGCTATATCAATGTCGTACGTCCCTTGTCCATTAATAACTGTACCCAAGTATTTGAATTAATGTACTTGCTCCAATATCTCTCCTCCTAATTTTATATATTTTTTTTATTTTTCCTTTCCCACCACCATGACCTTCGTTTTTTGCTTGTTTATTTTTAACTTTCGCTTGCTTGGAGCCTCCGTCCATATTTGTAAGTTTGCAGTAAGATCCTTCTCGGATTATCCAAAAATCACCAAGTCGTCCGCGAACACTCACGTCTTTATTTAAACCTTCTTCATAATTCTGTGCCCTACTGTGACACCGCTTGTTCTCTTCTCTGCTTCCTTTATTACGTCGTCAAGGACCGTTATGAATAAAAGAGGGCTAACTATTCCTCCTTGTCTGACCCCCTGTATCGTTCGAAATTGGCCCGACTCTTTGCCGGCAATTTTGATATAATTCCTAGTGTTACTGTGGATGACTTTTATTGCTTCAACTAGTTCATTTTCTACTCCCTTCCGTCTTATACTCCTCTATAAATCTCCCCTGTTGATACTGTCACTTGATCAACAGGGGAGATACTGTCGAAGGCTTTTTCCAGATCAATGAAGCACATATATACTTCCCTATTGTATTGTCTTGTTTTCTCTGTTATTTGTTTTAGTGTAAAAAATTGATCCTGAACACTGTGCCCGGACCTGAATCCATTTTGGGTGTCAACTAATTGGTTTTCAATTTTCCTCCGTACCCTCATCTCCAGTATTCGTTCGTATATTTTGCCTGGCATACTCATTAGTGATATGCCCCGGTAATTTTGGCACTCCATGCTATCTCGTTTCTTAAGTATTATCGTAATCAATGCTAGTTCCCAGTCTTTTGCTATTTTGTTCCGCCTCCACACACTATTGCACACATCCAAGAGCATTTCCTGCCCTTGCATTGCCCTATGTTTCACATCCTCAGGCGTAATGCCATCATGCCCTGCCACTTTTCCCATGTTTATTTCCCTCTAGTTTTCTCGTTGTCTGCACCTCCTCATTGTCTTCGGATAATTCCTCCCCTCGTAGCATCTGACTAAAATGTTCTCTCCATCCACTATTATTTCTTCCTCATTTGATAGAAGGTCGTTCCTCTTATTCCTCAGTTGCTTTAGCTTACTTGTTTTTTCAGCTCTCATATTTTTGAGTACCTTAAAGTACAGCTTGTTGTTGCTTTGACTGTCCTCCTCCATCTTCGCTCCGAATTCTTTCCATTATATCGCCTTTGCTTTTTGTATACTTTTTTGGTTCTTTTTCTTTGTTTACTGTACTCTTCATACGCCTGTTCCGTCCCTTTGCCTAGATAATGTTTCCAGAGCTTCATCTTTCTTGCTTCTTCCTCCCCCAAAAGCTCCAAAAATATTTTGTAGGTTCCTACACCTCTTATACAGAGTAAATAAAAACTTTTGTAAACTTAACTTTCGCGGAAGTAATTCGGATCATCTACATCATTATCGTCGCTAATGCATTTAGAATAGAATAGAATTTAGTCGTTTATGCTACTAACTTTATTTGAAATCGCTCGGTTTTGCATCTGTGTCTTATATTTAGAGAATATAAAGAGAATATATGCAATATAGAGAATTAAATTCGCTTTAAGATGGCGCACTGTTTATTGCATCAAAAATGGATTTTTTTGCATCTTTACATGTGTAAAGATCCTTTGAAATGGATATAGCCGGTTTTGAATCTAGGCGACTCAGGTTTTGGTGAAACTTTTTATTGTTTCACACATGTGTCATACAAAACGTAACTTGATTTACTTATTTCATAAATTCCACAACTGACTACATTTTATTGAAACCTGATTGCAACCCTTTTAAAGAGTATAATATATGTGCTAAAATGATTTTATTTTGTTCGATCGGTTGCTCCATTCGCTTCGCTCATGTCGCAATCTTCCCCACTCACAAAGTAAAATTCTACTTTCATCACTTATATCACATATAAATATCATCATGTACTAATGGCAATAAATATCTTTACGCGTTTTTAGATGCAATCGAGGAAATTCAAGAGGTGCTTCTAAGCCAAGGACAAATTCTGTCAGCACTGAAGCTCGCCAATGAGAACGTCAGTCCTCGTAAATTCCTAGATGCTGCTAAGAACTCAGGTGATCCGGCACTGTTCCATAGTACTTTGTACTACTTTAATTCGAATCCACAGTTCGCTAATGCTATTGCCAAAGGTGCGTATGCATTGATTATTTTTTGTATATATTAACACTACCAATGAATATGTTTCAGACGAACGACTGGGCGAATATATCAAAAGCTATAAGGAGCTGTTTCCTTCGTAGCTTTACTCCTTAAGGCCGAAATTATTTGTAAAAATCTATGCAGTAAATGTTTTATTAAGAAATTGAGACTAAAGACTATGTGCCTTATTTAACCTTATGATTTTAGATAATATCGATGGCAAGGGCAAGTTTGGTAAATAGAAAGTATACCCTGTTCATTAATCAAAAAGCACCAACAGTACAATTTACACACAAAATAGAGCCGGCAACAACACTGTAAGAACATCATTTGGTGGAAAACTAGTGCAAAATGAAATTATGCTTACGTTACTTGTAAAAAAATTGTATAAGGCATTTTCGACTAAAAATTGCCCAAGAAATATGCTCTTAAGCTATGCGAATCATGTCACGGGACACCCTGTATATTATTAAATGGAATAGTCTTACCTACAAGTTGGTGAAAGGAAATCTTTTTAAAAACCTCATTTTTTATATAATTTTTTTAAATTCCTGGGTATCACCAATTGTTTTTTCCAGAGAATTTCGGATTTAACAGCCTACTAGCTCAAATCAGTTTTACATATTTTTTGCAAAAAATTCATGGTATATGAAAAATGTAGACCGGTGAAAAGTACTTAAAATGCTCTACAAGAATACACCAAATAAATTATACTGAGCCATTTAAAAAAATTGTCGGTAAAATTACAACAAATAAATTACGGTGTTTAGAAAATAATTTTTTTCGTCAACTTATTGCTAAGTCTGTCCCATTTAATAATATACCGGGCTTATTTTTGTTTATGTAACATAACATTGTTTGATTTCTTACTAGTGCCAATGTATAACTGGTTGCCTGCACCTGGCAGCAAGGAATGTTCCTATGTGCAACTCTATAAACAAATTGTCAACCCGTATGCATAGGTGCAGGCAACCAGTTGTACCTAGATTTCTCGGTGTAACATAAACTACAGAGCGGTTATCAAATCGCAAATATTCAGTTTTAATGAAAAAATTCTAACTGTATGATATTTCAAACAGTCTGGCTACATCTGAAAGCGATTTTATGGGTCTTTCTTGTACACAAGATAGGATATTCAGTTTCATCTCTTCTGTTTAAACACGGTTGGTTTTATCCTGTAAAATTTATAATAACGTGCAAATATGTCACTTGCGTGAACTGAAAAGCCGTATACGTACTGCATAAGCCTACAATTCATTACAAATTCTCTGCGTTGCTTCCAAGACCCTGCCTTGGGTATTGTCTTGAAATACACGGAGGGCATTTTGAAAACTTGCTGGGAAAGGATTCAAACACACTTAACCTTTTATGTTGTTTTGTTTACCGTTGGAATTGTTTTAATAAATTAATGTCTTCATTTAAAACTGATTTTTCGTGATTCCTTTATTGTTAAAAACAACCTATCTGTATGTATAACTGGTTGCCTACACCTACGCCGCTATATGCGTTGACTATTTGTTTTAAGTTACACAGGTAGAAATGGTATGTGTAATATTGAAAAAGAGCCCGGTATATGATTTGTTGATTATTAAATAACAAATGAAGTCGCCATAGTCTTGGGCGCTTTTTATCGAACAGACTGTATACCATTCACGTGCCACATTTTAGTCGGCTTATCCCAACACAAGCTAGTTTCTTGCATTTGAATGTTACAAACAGTAGTGTTCCCATGGAATATATCCATATAAGCCGTATCCTCTCAGGATTTTCTGGTCCAATAGCGTCCAATAACTCATTCAATGTGCATACCAAGAACGACTAATGTTAAACCGAATACTATTAAACATTTCAAACTCATTTTATGTAATTGCAAGTAATAGGAAATATGACAATCGGGATTAGGAAATGTCAGGTACGCAATGGATTACCGGTAGTATACCTTCGAAAAAAATGATGGGAACATCATTGGATACAAACATGTAATATATGATCTACGTTCGTTTATGTACTTGAATGCCCATTATGTATTGTAAAACTTTCAACTTTCAAAAACGACTTATACCCCTTTTCCCGCCGGACCGCCAATTTTGCCTATAAGTTTAAATTTCGCGCCGGTGTTCATGGCCAAGTTTTTACATTTGCTCCTGCTGCAGATTTAGATTTTGTAGCTATGTGAACCTGCATTATTCTCTGCAGGAAAAATCCATCCAAATCGGCATTTAAATATATCGAGTGAGCAACAATGATTGCCAGATTGTGGTTTGATAGGTACGCAGCCAATTCGCATGTTGGTACAACTGAAAATATGAAGAAAAAAACCTCTAGATTTTGATAGGACACTACAATGTTAAATCTAGTTACATTATACTTGAATAAACTTAAAGTGCAGAAATTATCCAGATTTTTCGGCGGGAAATTTGACACTGACCACAAATATTGTTGCTCACTCTGTACATGGTTACTTAAGTACAATGATATTTGAACACCCTATATAATTGTGTTTTGCAGAATGGAATAGAATTGGCGGTCCGGCGGGAAATGTACGGATAGAAATTTCGTGTATTACTGGTTCCCCAAACATATTTTAAGTGAAAAGAGATATAAAATTAAAGAAACCGCATATATGAATCTGCCAATTCAAAATCATGTATTATTTATACCACAGCCTCTTATCTGTTATCAAAGTTTGTATTTTGTATTGTATTGTATTTGAAATTTGTATTAATTTCACATGAACATTGTCAACTGTCAACTCAACAGGTGTCATTAGTTTCGTCGTTGCTAGGAGACATGCGTTGTACACAGATCGCTTTTTCTGGAAAAATGTGACCTACAAATTTCAGAAAAGCCTTAATTTCCCCCACAATGAGATCCGTTCCTACGTGGGTCGACAAGGTCCAGGACTCCGAGAAGCAGGAGCAATGGTGAGTCTTTGCAAAAATGTTCCTACTCGGTCCCTTTAAATAGCCGTTGTTTATAGTCATTCCCCACATATCTGTGTCGATTTTGGATTAATTATTGACTTATCCGGACATTTTTAAGCAAAAGATCCGCTTTTAAACACCAAGCAGGGGCAAGTAAACCAACCTACATTCTATAATACACGTAAATTTAGTCCTAAGCCTTCAATATAAATCCCCCAAGCTGTGGTAATACAATCTAACGTTGCTAGTAGTAGGTGCATTAATTTCCAAACCTAGTATGTGCTATGATCAAATATGTTTGATCGTTCTTATTTTTATCAATTTTCCCAATTTTTTCTTGGCAAGAACCTATATTGGTAGTCGTTACTTTGCAATATATCATTCTTTTCAGTTATTCAAAAATGTTGGAACTTCAGTAGGGTCATGTTGAAAAGTGATTATCAAACAAAGTGTACCGTAACAGAGTTTCTAACAGCACCAGTCTATCGCTAGCGCCATTAACTGATTCCAAGTCTTTTTGCAAACTAATAACATATTGTTATTTTAGTGTTTACGACCTATGTTTCAACCCGGATGGCACGCAGCTAATAGTGGCGAGCGGCAACCGTGTGCTGGTCTACAGCACAACCGACGGTGAACTGATCCAGGCGCTGAAGGGGCACAAGGACATCGTGTACTGCGTTTGCTACGCCAAGAACGGACAGAAGTTTGCCAGCGGTAGTGCAGACAAGACAGTTATCCTGTGGTCCAACAAGCTCGAGGGATTGCTCAAGTATAGCCACAATGATGCTGTGCAGTGTGTCTCGTTCAACCCGCTGTCTCACCAGCTCGCATCCTGCGCCCTCTCCGATTTTGCCTTTTGGAGCTCCGAGCAGAAATCCGTACAGAAGCATAAGATCAACGCAAGAATTAATTCATGCTCGTGGACTAACGATGGCCAGTACTTGGCACTCGCTCTCGGAAACGGTTTCATCTCAATTAGGAACAAAGTATGTGTTACAAGATTTGTTTTTATATCAACCTAATAATAATTTTAATTCATTCTTGAATGGGGATTAATACTCGAAAAAAAATACAGAAATAATTGAAGATTTTGCAGAAAATGTTGAAATTTTACTAATAGCTGAAAATTTGTTAGAAATAATTGCTATTTTTATTATATTTTTACATTAGACAGTGGCATTTGGCAGTAATAATTGATATTTAGATAGAAATCTTTGAAATTGTAAAAGTACGTGTTGAATTTTAGACAGAATAATTTGAAATTTTAGAGAATAGCAATTTTGACAGAAATAACTCATATGCCTGCTTCATGCATGCTTTACACTGTCAAAGAAATTAATCAATTTTGTAACCTTGAAGTTATTGTTGCGTGTAATACACAAAATTGTCGTGAATAAATTGACGACAATAAATTCATAAATAAATTGTCACAACAGAACCTGCTCTAAGTTTTCGGCAATTATTTGGGGAATTCTAGTTACATTTCGGTTTGTAAATTAATACCAACCACTGGAATGTGCACATGTGCACATGATGTAATCATGGTGTAATACATATGCAGCTAGTGCTACCGCATATAGGCAGCACAATGTTTTTTTGTTACTTTTCCTACTTTCATTTTTAACACACAAATAGAGACAAGATGAGAAGAAAGTGACACTGAAGGTTGGCAACCCATTGACAGTGCAGAATTTCCAAATTTACAGTTGGCAAAAATTTGACTGTGTAATACGCCTTCACATTTTCAATTTATTCACGAAGTTATCCATGAATAAATTCATCGATTTCTTCATCAATTTCTTTGACCATGTAAAACCCGCTTTACTTCTGTAATAACAGTTGAAATAATGAAATTTCTAATTTCTCTAAATTTTGCAGAAATATTTGAAATTTTGACAGAACTAATTCAATCTCTGAGATTTTTATATTGGTCATTTTAGCTATGATATTTTTATATATTTGAAATTTTTGCTTGTACTTTCTACCGGAAGTGATAGAAATATGTATGTATTTTAATTTGGGAGATCACAAATTTTAATTGCATCAGGAACCCCATAAACTTTCAACCAACAATTAGCGGTGGACACCCTGTATATTTATGTGTATATTTTTTAGTTGGGTGAAGAGAAGGGCCGTTTTGAGCGCCCAGGCAACACATCCATATGGGGGATATCATGGAGCTCGTCCCCCGACGAGCAAGATACTCTCTGCGTTACAGATTGGAACAAGACGCTTTCTTTTTACACTTTGGGGGGCAAACTGATTGGAAAGGAGAGGGTGATTGGGTATGAGGCTCTGAGGGTGAAGTACTTTCCGCAGGGTGAGTACTTACTAGTAGCGGGCAGCAATAAAGCCTGCGCCATGTACACGAAGGAAGGGATCAGATTGGGGGTGGTCGGTGACGTGCAGAACTCTTGGATCTGGAGCTGCGCTATACATCCGGACGGAAAATTTGTGGTAACTTATACTATTCGTGTATGTTTGGTCATTATAGATTAATTGTTATAGACAAAAATAAATATTTTTTAGCAGGTTTTTACAAAATTTGCATACAAACTTCTCGCCAAAGTGTATTACGGCTACATTTTTGTTTTTGCTACATTGATTTTGTCCAAGTCACATTTTGAAATGTATTAAAATTCATACATGCAACACCCCCTACACCGTAGAATACGGTAGAAGGGTAACCGATATATGTATATATACAGGGTGTATCAGCCAAATGGAATAAATTCAATAATAAATAAATGGGGGCGTGTTCGAAAAAACGCTCGGACACGTCGATTGTTATTTTTAGTTGCGCATTTTTTTCAACAAAAACTTTTTATACAGGGTGTGTCATGTGACCGGGGCCAATACCAACTTTCTTATTTTAAATGCAACACCTGGTATATTATTCAATTTTTGGATTCTTCAGAAAATTCTAGACATATTTCATGTACAATGTCCTATACCTATCTTCAACTGTTTCGGAAATATTAAGTTAGACTTAGGTGACTTAAGAAGACGAATAATGCTTGCGATTAGATCGGTCACGCCTGAGATGTTGAGTAACGTTAGAAGAAATTTCTATTTAAGATTAGGATGTTGCCAAGACGTTCACGGCGAGCATTTTGAACATCTCCTCCATTGAAATTTATTGTTTTTTTTTGTTTTTTTACATTATCAAGAAATAAACAGTATTACTTATTAGTTTTTGAGTGTGTTGTAACGAATTTCTGTAATCAAATAATTTTCTTTTTTTAATGTTAATTTTTGCAATAAATCTGAAAACACTTAATATTTCCGAAACAGTTGAAGATAGGTATAGGACATTGTACATGAAATATGTCTAGAATTTTCTGAAGAATCCAAAAATTGAATAATATACCAAGTGTTGCATTTAAAATAAGAAAGTTGGTATTGGCCACGGTCACATGACAAACCCTGTATAAAAAAAATTTGTTGAAAAAAAATGCGCAACTAAAAATAACAATCGACGTGTCCGAGCGTTTTTTCGAATATGCCTCCATTTATTTATTATCGAATTTATTCCATTTGGCTGATACACAGTGTATATATATATATATATATATATATATATATATATATATATATATATATATATATATATATATATATATATATATATATATATATATATATATATATATATATATATATATATATATATATATATATATATATATATATATATATATATATACATGCAACACTGGCAGTACAAATGGCACAATAATATGACGTTTTGTTCAAAGTCTGTCAGTACAACTGTAACTGTAATAAAATCGTCACAATTTCTTCTTTTAATTTTTTCGTTTTGAACTCAATTGTTTAGAGATAATTAGTGGCTGAATTAGTGAGCGTGTACGGTTTACCCCACACTATAAAATATTGTTGCAAGTTTAATTTTAGGCGTTAGGTTGTCAAGATGGAACTATAGCTTATTACCAGCTCGTCTTTAACACCGTCCATGGGCTGTACAAGGAACGCTACGCCTTTCGGGAGAATATGACTGATGTCATCATCCAGCACCTGCTTACTGAACAGAAAGTGCGGATCAAGTGCCGCGACCTAATTAAGAAGATTGCCATATTTAAACATCGACTTGCGGTAATTAAATTGGTTGTCACCTAATTTAAGAGATTATTGGTTTTTATATTTCAGGTGCAATTGCCGGAAAGAGTGGTGATATACGAGCTCTACTCAAACGACGCCAACGACATGCACTACAGGGTGAAGGAGAAGATCACCCAGAAGCTGGATTGCAGCCTTTTGGTAATTTGCAGCGAACATCTGGTCGTCTGCCAGGAACGCAGGCTGCAGAGCATGTCATTTGCCGGCGTGCAGGAACGCGAGTGGGTGCTGGAAAGCCCCATTAGATACATTAAGATTATTGGGGGTCCGCCTAGGCAGGAGGGGCTAATTTTAGGCCTTAAAAATGGCGAAGTAAGTAATACACAAAAGTGAATGACTAAAAAATGTTGTTACAAAAGATCATTCTAACCATGTAATTCTTGATACGTGATTGGTACAAAACTTACTGCATATGTCAAATGTCACTTTTGAAAACATGGTTGTGGAAGCATATGCAAATGTCTTAACTTTGACTTTTGTTTGTAGGTGTGGGAAGTTCATTTGGATAACTCATTTCCACTCTTGAAAGTTACTGTGGGCGGCTCAGTCCGTTGCTTGGATTTAAGCCAGAGAAAGCAGAAACTGGCGGTGGTTGATGATAATGGGCTCTGCCAGGTTTTCAATTTGAAAACGGGCGAATTGCTCTATCAGGTTAGTACTACCACAGATGACTTATACAGATAGTTCATGCAATGTAATTATTAGAAGTTCTGAGGGCTGCCTACGATACGGTTAATTTTTATGAGAATTGGTCTATCAGCGCGTGAAGGCGGACGCACTTCGCACTGTCGTGTGGCCTCGGTACTTGTCGTGTATAAGCGATTTCTCCCACCATGAATTTACAAGCGACGATTTTGAACGTGGGTCATCGATCAGCAGATTTGCTAAATTGCATTTATTGGATGAAATCAGTTTGTAACTCGAACGATAAATTAAATATACAAGAAAGTGAAAACAGTACAATTTTTAATGGAGCCTTACTAGACACTGTTTGAGTATAATAATCACTTTGTTTTTTTTTTCAATTTCATACAGGGAGATTTTATTTACTTCTTCTTTTCTTCAGTAAAAAACGCATACTGTAATATTTATTTAAAATTCAAGTGTAAATAAAGCTGATAATACATTAATAATAAATGTAACAATTTTTAACAAAATAGTGTATAAGAAATTCTAAACTCTAAATTAAGAACATGAATTATAAGATAATAATCCATATTCCGCGTGTCCTTTTTCAAACGCGAACATAGCGATTTTACATTATTTTTAGAATTTTCGGCAATTCCTGCTCGCCGGATTAACCTACAGAAAATGTTTTGGTATCAATGAAATGAAAAATTGATTACAGATATAATGATATTAACTATTCAATATTTTTTTATTGAAACATATTAATTCTGCATTGAGCTGCCTGAGCTTCTTTGATATTTGTTAAAACAATCATGGAAATTTATATTTAAAAACAGTTTTTTTTTAAATGATTATGTTTCGTTCAAATAATTCACTATTTAATATTATTAGATCCGTAATCATTTTGTCGTTTCATTGATACCAAAATATTTTCTACAGGTTGAACCGGGGAGCAAGAATTGCCAAAAATGTTAAAAACAATGATAACATGTTAAACAATTCTTATGTTCGCGTTTGAAAACGGACACACGGTATATAACAGAAATGTAAATAGTAAAACTACGGATGACCGTCATCTGTGGTAAAACCAAAATTACAAATAATATTATAATATGAATTAAGAATTTTGTAATATTTTTAATCTTGCTCCATTTAGACTCTTTATATAATTTGACATTGAGCAGATGGTCTAAAAAGTATTCGCCGTGTTCTTTATCAGAACAAAATATATTAATTTTGCATTTTTCTAAAATTCGTGTTTTCATGGTTGATTTTATATTAGTAATGGACTTATCTTTATCAAAAATTTGATGAACATATTTTAAGATATTTATAACATAATTGACAATCATTTTAGTCGGTGTTCTCGGCCCGTTAGAAAATTGTTGCTTATTCGCATACATTTTTTGCAAAATTAAAATTTCGTCTTTTTCTTCCAAGGTTGACTCTTTATTTTCGCATTTACTGCACTGATATATTTTTATTAGTTTGTGGCATATACAGGGTGAGTCGGTAGGAACGGACCAAACTCCAGGAGTGTATTGTACACGTGAAAATAATTTAAAAAAAATCATATGTTGTTATCCGATCTTCATTTGTTTTCAAGTTATAGTTTCAAATCTTGAATATGCAAATGTGGTGTTTGTCTACGATTTTTGTAATGGCAGCGCTACAGCTGCTGTTGAAAGATATCGTCAACGGTTTCCACATCAGAAAACTCTGGATAAAAATGTATTTATCCGACTTTTCAACAAACTGTTCGAAACTATCACTTGAAAACAAATGAAAATTGGATAACAACATTTGAGTTTTTTTAAATCATTTTTACGTGTACAATACACTCCTGGAGTTTGGTCCGTTCGTCCCGACTCACCCTGTATAACCTGCAAGGAAAACTACTGCACAGTACTCAAACTGCTGCAATTCGTTTTGACCATCACCATCTTCACTACTTGAATTTTGAGAAACAATTTTATCAAATTGGTTAGGAGATGAACCACCTGTAATTGATGAAGAACTCGGTAATTCTGGGTTATTATTTTCTATTGGCAAATCTAAATATAGGTCCTCATCTTCTTCAGAATTTGCATTTTCAGATGGCTTCATCAAATCATTGATAACTTTGAGTCGAAATTATGTTCTAAATGTACGTGCAGTGGGGTTACGGTTAAACCCACATCTTGAACGAACAATAGAAAAAAAAATTAAAGGACGTCGGGAATGACGAGAATATCGCCGAGAATGGGAATCAAAACTACATTTAAAAGGATGGCTAGTAGCTGCAGAAAGTACTAGTTTTTATTTTTAATATCCTTTGGTTTTCCTTGGTAGATGTTCGGAAGATTATATTGTTTCTCTATTAAAAATGAATAAATTCAATTTAATTATTGAGTCGACGGATATTGTCTCCTTAAAAACTGGATGTGTTTGTGTAACACAATGTTTGGAAAATATAATTCCGTTTCTAGTAGATTTAGAACTTATGTCCCAAATATTGCGATACAAAAATTCATAACGTATGGTCCTAAAGTTTTTGGAAAAATTTTAAATGATAATAACGTTTTCCAAACTCATTTAATTAGAAAAACAAATGTTACAACAATTAACGACACTAATAACAAAATATAATTACTAATTACATCATGGATAGTGGCCCACTATCCTCAATAAGTCAATCTTCTTTTGGACAAGTTCAGGTCATATTTCTCTAATCTTTTGGAAGATGGAACGCCGCAATTGATCTTCATTTGTAGTTTCCCATCCTTTCGTAGATCCTCCTCTATTACATCGTACACTTTCCTCGATAGTATTGACCAGAATTCTTCTATTGCTCTAGCCTGAGGTACATTAGGAGGATTGTCCAACTTAGGTGCAAAGTCTATGTTATTTCCATTTAACCACTGTCTGGTAACTCCAGCATAAGGCATGAAGCTAGATCAGGTCAAAACATTATATTATCGTTGGCATGATGTGTATTTAAAAAAATAAGTAATTTAGTAAGGCATCTTTGAATATAACGGTCTGCGTTTAAGGCTTCTCCCCGAATACGACCAACATACGGCTGTGAGATAAATCGTGTTTCAAAAAGGCACCCCACATTAAAATGTTATCCTAAAATTTCGAATTACCTTTAAATTTAACATTGTCTGGTGTATTTTCTAAGTTGTCGGTGTAAAACCCATCGTTTCCTTTAATCTCTGAATGGGATAAAGCAAAATATTTTTCATCATCTATTACAATCAATTTATTATCAAAGTGTATGCGCCTTAATGCGCGACAACAACTCGGAATTCTTTCTAACTGGGCTGTGGTGTATTTTGATGCCTCTTTTCTCTTTCTAAACACTAAGTTTGTGCGATCAATTGTTCTTAACACAGTGGTTTTCGAAATACCAAATCTCCAGGCTAATTTTCTCTGAGAAACTCAAACTTTGTCTTTCGTTGCTTCCATCAGTCTTCTTTCTCTTGTTTCACTCAAAATTCTTCGTCTACCGCTTTTGGGTAAATTAATGTATGGTATACCCTCTTTAGAATTCTTTATAGTGTTGTTGTAAATGGTAGACTTCCCTACATTTTGCTCACGGTAGATTGCAATAATATCACGCTTAGGTATTTGTCCAACTAGATTGTAAATACCTTTACGGATATCTAATTTGGAATATATTTTGCTACGATCGATTCGAAAAATTAAACTGTCATAATCAAACTTGATTACTTGTGACGTTTTAGTTTCCATGGCAACTTGATTAAACGCCATTAGGTATAAAAACGAATCATTTAACATTTTTCCAAAAACTTTAGGACCATACGTTACGCCATTCATTGCATTTGTGTGCAAGTGAAGCTTGCAAATGCTTACCACGAAGATGTGAAGATTTGGCAAAAAATCGTTTTTTTTAACAGCGATGAACAACTAGCCATGCTGAGAAAATTTCAAGACTTTTGTAATGTAGAACCACATTTAATTTTGCGACCTGCACAAACTAGGTGGTTATCACTGTTATCCGTTGTTAGGCGAATTTTGAATCAATGACAGCCCTTGAAATGATTTTTTTCGGCAAATTATGTGGAATATCATCTACTTCCGAGCGAAGAAATTTACAATGCTCTCCATAATACAGAAATAAGATTTTTAGATTGGGTCTTACCAAAATTTGTAAATTAAATAAATATTTTCAAAGCGTGAAAGTAGTTTATTAAATTTGCACAACAGAATGGTGACTACTTTGAAAGAACTATTACTTGGTTACATGAACCCAAACTACATAAGGCAGGCAGATTAAAATAAAATTGATCCTAAAAATATTTCACAATTTGTATCACAATATCAATTTGTAATGTACCTTGGGATTGGTGTTTCCCAAAACATAAATTGTTTGGAGAACATGGATATTAAAAAAGATTTTTATGAAAGATGCAGACGATTTTTAATTACATCCTGTGTAGAAATTATATAAAGTTACAATCATAACGAACTAATCTTGAGTAAAGTAGACATTTTACAAAAAAATCATGACTTTTTTAGACTCAATAGAGAGCAATTTGATTTTATTTTGAATCTCATTCATGTAAATTTCATGAAGCAATCTACAAATACTTCGCAAATTTGGCAATCCTCAAAGTCCTTACTTTCATGTTCATATAAATACGGGAATTCATGAACTTGATAAAATAACAATTCATTAAAATCATTGCCATTGATAAAGCATTGTCGAAAGCTGGACGACGCGATGTCCAGCGTTCGCAACCAACGCAACTCGCAACAAAATCCCACATTAAACGATACGCTCTACGCAGCGTTTTCCTTACAACTGACGAGAGCGCCACGGCTTGCATCGAAATCGTTTCCACACTAAATGAATTTCGTTTCCATTTCAAGCGTATCGCGACAACACATTCGCGCATAAGCATTAGCATCTGTATAAGTCATCTGTGGTACTACTTATTTGACTGTAGATATTACAATGTAGGTACAACAACAAGAATACTAACAAGATGCTTGTCACCGAGAAACTGATTTGGGTTGCAGCACTGTTGAAGAAGAAAAATATTTAAATGGTTAACATGTACAAACGTATATTTTTAGGAACCAAACACCAATAGTACCTCGTGGAACACCCACTATGAGGATATGCTGGCTTTCAGCGGGCCTAACCTGCTGTCAATTAAGGTGGAGGACTTTCCCTCTCACCGCCAGAAGTTAAATGGTTTCGTCGTCGGACTGACGGGATCTAAAGTATTTTGTTTAAACGGATCTGTTATGACCACCCTGGAGTTACCTTTAAGTGCACCTATGTATCAGTATATTGAGAAGAAGATGTTCGTTCAGGCTCATAAAGTTGCTTGTTTAGGTAAGATTGTTATGTAGATTCAACACCTATTAGCTGATTACCTTTTTCACAACAAATATTTATTATGTAACTATACTATCATATAATCTAATGGTTGAAAAAATTCCGATTAAAAAATATTGAGCGAAAGCTGAGAAAAAGGATCATGAAAGTGGGTAGTTTCTAATGGAAATTTGCCACTGCTTCCTCTCCCTTTACTTGTTATATATTGTAACGTTTTTGCATTGCCCTACTTTCGGGACTACAAAATGTTACGTTTTTATTTATTTACTCTTATCTCAGGTTCAATAGTAGGTTCAATCATAACTAAATAGAGTTTTGTTCAAATACTTTAATGAATTGAAAATAACCAAATATTAAAACGTCTAATATAAACTGAACTAAACAAACAAATGAAAAACAATAGAAAACAAAATTATTAAATACATCATAAACTATAACCAACATTAACAAATTAAATCCTAGATACACAAGCCAACTTATGTGATAATATGACTCTTGCACTTTACGCAAACTTTCTACTTGCAGTTATCTTCTTGTGGTTTCTTGATTACGTCGTCCTGTTGTCCCTGCTTTCCCGTCTGATCCGTTGTTGATTTCCACAAAAGTAAACATCTACTTTTGTGTGCGAAGTTGAGCGGCTTGAAGTCCTGATTTTTGAATATCTCCGTCACGGCTCCTATCTTGTTGCACTCCTCTCCTGGTTGACTGTCTTCTCCCACCAATATGTCCAATCGTTGAAACCCCGTTAATATTTTGTAATGTATTCGTATTAGAATCGCAACATCTCCACCCGCGATCCACACGCGTCTCTCCCCTCGTCCAACTCGTTGTTGATTAATTTCGACTTTCCATTATTTAATTCCCCAAGCGTCTATGCACGAAGTCACCTGTCACCCGTGGTAACCATTCAACAACCTTCATCCGCGGATTGCTTTGTATATTTGTGCATACTTGGTCATATTCACATTTACAATATTTACAATAAATTTTGTTGGCTTGTGCCCTGAAGATTATAATTCTATCTAAAACTTATATAATAATAACAATAAATCTATTCTAATTAATCTAAATAAATACTACAAATACCATCACAGATTCCCAAAATAAAATTAGAAAACATGGCAATTCAATTGTCCATTTTACTGATTTGATTTTTATCCCTGTTAGAGTCGTTACTAATCTATTATTATCAATTTCAGTGTCCATTTTTACTCACAATAAGGATATAACGTCTGTATATTATACTTTCCTCGTAAGATTTCCCCTCTTAAAGTTTCTAACACATAGGTTGAGTCTCCTATGACCTTATTTACAATAAACGGTCCTTCGTAAGGCAAACTCAGTTTCTTGCATTGATACCTGTCTCTATAGCCAGTTCTCAGGCGTCTCTTTATAACTTTGTCTCCAACATCGAATTTTCGTCTCTTCTTTCTCTTCTTCTCTTCACGTTGTAGATACTTTCTTGCCACTTTTGCAAGTTTTCTTCTACACTCTTCCTTGACGATGTCTTCATTGCGGTGGTTTTCTTGTTCCCATGGTCTTTCGGCGTTTCTATTGTATGTAATGGAATTCGGTGCTAGTTCTGTGACAATGTTTGGCGTTTCATTAATCACGTCTTCCACCAGTTGTAGCCTTTCAACCCATAAGTTTTGTTGTTGATGAGTTAAAATTCGCATATATTTAATTATTTCCTTGATGTATCGTTCACATGGGTTACCCTGTGGATGTCTGATACTTGTGTATGATACCTCAATACTTCTTTTCTTCATTTCCCTTTTTATCTTGTCATTGTTGAAATACGTCGCATTATCCAAAAGAATTCTTCGTGGCTTGCCTACCTCCTTTACATATTGATCAATCTTGTTAATCACCATCTCTGTGTTGCAGGATTTGGTCGAGTATGCTTTCACTTGTTTGGTAAACACATCTACTAATACCAGAATGTGTTTGTGACCATATTTACCCTTTATCAGATTGGAGATATAATCTACGGCTATTAATTCATGTATATTATTGACTTGAATACTCCTAGGTGTTGAGAAATTCACATAGTTCTTATCTTTTGACAACATACACACATGACATGTGCGTATAACGTTTTTCACCAATGTATAATCGTTCTTAGTGTAATATCTCTCCCTGAATATTAACCACGTTTTCCGACCTCCAATATGTATAAATTTTTCATGTATGTCCTGGATCACCTTCTCTGCTCGTCCTTTGTCTAATACAATTAGTGTTTTGCTGTTTATGATTTTATAAGCAATGCCATCAATTATTTTGTACTCATCTCGCCGAGCTTCTTGCTTAATTTCGACCATTTCTTTACTGTGTTGAATATTTTCAATGTAATTTTGTTGATGTATGCCCTCGGTATCTTCCAGTCCTATTGCAGATATATTAATCTCCTGATTTCTTCTATCAACCTCATACATCCTACTAAATGCATCAGCTGTTAAGTTGTCCTTGCCTGGTATATGCTTGATTTCGAAATCATATTCTTGTAGTAGAAGACTCCATCGGTAAATCCTGTTGTTGGCAAATCGGTTTTTTAATAAATGAGTAAGTGCGATGTTATCTGTTTGTAGCCAAAATTTTCTTCCACTTAAATAATACTTGAATTTCTGGATAGTGTGTATGATTGCGAGCATCTCCTTCTCTCCGATTGTGTAATTTAATTCGCTGTTTCGTAGTATTCGGGATGTATAATGAATAGGTTCTAAATTGTCCTCATTTCCTTGGAGCAACACTCCTGATATCGCCTTATCTGAAGCGTCCGTTTGGATAATGAAATTTTTCTCATAGTCAGGATAGTCTCGTATAGTCCTGTTTTAATATCTTCAAACGCCTCTTCCTTTTCCGTGCTCCATCTCCATTTTTCCCCTTTTTTCAGCATATTGTATAAAATCCAGGATCTGTCAGCATATCTTGGAATGAACTTCTTGTGGTAATTCATCATTCCCAAAAACCTTCGAAGTTGTCTCAAATTAGTTGGTCGATGATACTGCTTAATCTCCTCCAGACGTGCCTCATCTATTCGTACTCCAGTTTGTGTTATTATGTGTCCCAGGAATGTCACCTGTTCCATGAAGAACTTGCATTATTCAATATTTAACTTCAAACCATTCTTTCTAAGTTCCTCCAGTATAATCTCCAAATGTTGGATGTGATCGTCATGTGATTTACTGAATATTATAACATCATCAATATAATGATTACAGTACCCTTCATTTTTCTCAAGTACTTTTTGCATTGTCCTTACTAATGCTGCACTTGAACTTGATAGGCCAAATGGTACTACTCGAAATTGATAAATATATCCATCTATCATGAATCCTGTGTATTTTCGAGAATCTTTATGCAACGGAATTAGCCAGAAAGAATTTTTCAAATCCAGCTTTGAAAATACCATTTGATTTCCAAAATTACTCAATATTGTCTCAATTGTATGAGGTGTCTCATATTGAGGCATAGTGATTTCGTTTAGCTTTCTTGCGTCTAAACACATTCGAATTTCCCCATTCTTTTTCTTAACAATTACCATAGGATTTATGAAATTTGTCTCAGCTCTCTCTATAATTCTTGATTTCAACATTTTCTCTAATTCTTCATTAACTAAATGCTTATACGCCTGCGGTATCGGATATGTCTTGCTTTTAAATGTTTCGTTTGTAATTATCTCTAACTTGTGCTCGTGTCCAATTGCTATGTTCGGTATTTCATCTACCAGTTCACTTTTATTTTGTAGAATATCATCTACAATTTCCTTATATTTTTCAGGACAATTTGGTCCCCTAATTTCTACCTCAGCATTGTTTAATATTTCTTCATCTTCATTATCTGTATCATTTACACATTCATTCTCTACACACCTCCCAACCTCCAGTTTGAACTTTTTCTCAGCAATTTCCAACGAGTACTCTTTTAGATCAATTTTCGCGTCCCACTTGTCAAGAAAATCAATACCTAATATCATGTCGTGTCTCATATTTATTATTAAGAATATATGTGAGTATTTTTCCCCACCTATGTTTATATTGCACATTATTGCACTATTAATTGTTGCAATTTGTTTATTGCTGACCGAAATTACCTTTATTCTTTTTGTAGGCATCATAAACCTTTTAAACATTTTAATATTTTCATCAATGATCCTTTTATTGATCATTGACACTTCAGCGCCGGTATCAAAAAGTGTTTTTAAATTATTTTCCCCAATTTTGCAGCTAATATATGGTAATCCATTTGAAATGTTATCTTCGCCCCCATTTACTTTAATAAAATTCCCCGGATGTTGGTAATTTGGAATAGTTTTCTCCCCATTGATACCCTTTATTGAAAATTTTGTAGTTCCCTTTCTTCCACAATTATATCAAGTCCATGTCTAATTCGGTTTTCCTGTATACGGTTGTTGTTTTGATTTATACCTATATTTTGCCTGTCAACCATAACATTACCTAATTCATGTTGTCTGTTTTGTCCCCTATTTTGTTCATGTTCAGGTTCGTTACGTCCTCTCCTGTCATAATTATTGTTATTGTTATTTTGATTATTATTATTAGGGTAAAAGTTACGTCTATTATCCCCATTGTAATTTTTCCCCCCTCTGTAATTATGATTTTGTCTGTCATTGTAATTATTGTTATTATTTCCGTTTCGTTCATATCTACATTCCTGTCGATTATAAAATCCCTGTCTCCTATAACCTTGTTCCCCCCTGTTATAATCCTGTCTGTACCTATTGTTATTTCTATTGTCTAATTCATCAACGTCCTCGTATCGTTGTAGTAGGTCAATTAACTCCGTCATTGTCTCGATCCTCTGAATTACAGTTGTTTTCAAAATTTCTCCCTCAAAGTGTCTAGCTAAAAATTTAGTAATTTCTTTTTCTTGTAATTTCGGCTCCAACTGCTTAGCAATACTGTATTTTTCTATTGCATATTGTTCTCTGGTTAGCCTATTTCCCTGTCTAAATTTACCCGAATACAAATTTTCCCTAATTTTGTCACCCCAATATTGTGTTTTAAATTTAGCTTCAAATTGCTCAAAATTATTGCATTCATCCTCAATGGTTGTATACCAGGTTAGTGCTGAGTCCCTAAGTGTGCTTTGTATGATTTGAAAAACTTGTGTATTGTCCTCCACATTATTCAATAAATTTTTGAGTGCTTTTAAATATGTCATTGGGCTCGCCCGATTATCCCCTGAAAATTTTGTTAATAACTCCCTGCGTGAAATTGCCAAAATATGTTCTGAACTGGGTGCTGTTCTGTATTTGCTTAAATTTTGTTGAATTTTATGTAACTCTTGTTGCTGTAAATTTTCTTTACTAACTATTTCTTGTCGAATACCGTCTATTGACTCTCCTAAGCGTAGTCCTAACCCTTGTATTTCTGTCTTATTTTGGAATATACATCTATCCCGGTGTTCCATTTCCTTCATGATTTCACCATGCATATCTTTAATCTTGTTGTCACAATCCATTTTAATAATATCTTGCATATTTTCAAAACTATGCACCATTTCAGTTTGCAAATTAATTAATTTATTGTCAAACCGTTCTTGTGTATCTTGTACCCTTTTAATGTCGTCTTGTACTCCCTTGATGTTATCTTGTACTCCATTGATGTTGTCTTGTAGTGTTTTCACCTGCACTGCGGCACATGCCTGCCCTTTTAACAGCATTTCTAGGAGATCCTTCATACTGTCCTGCTCCGTTTGAACCTGACTATGTGATGGTTCAGGTATCTTATGCTTTTCAACCTGAGTTGCCTCACCCTGACCAGACTCTAATAATTCTACGTCCTCAGACTCTGTCACTGGAGCTTTCTTCGGTCTACCTACTTTGCTACCCTTTTCCATCTTAATTAACTTAAATAAATTCCTAACACTACTAAATCTATTTGTTTCCTTTTGTTTCCATTAATAACCTCTATTTAGTTTGATTTATTTAAATTGCTCCACGTTCGGGTCGCCAAAATGTAACGTTTGTGTAGCCCCACGTTCGGGTGCCAATTGTAACGTTTTTGCATTGCCCTACTTTCGGGACTACAAAATGTTACGTTTTTATTTATTTACTCTTATCTCAGGTTCAATAGTAGGTTCAATCATAACTAAATAGAGTTTTGTTCAAATACTTTAATGAATTGAAAATAACCAAATATGAAAACGTCTAATATAAACTGAACTAAACAAACAAATCAAAAACAATAGAAAACAAAATTATTAAATACATCATAAACTATGACCAACATTAACAAATTAAATCCCAGATACACAAGCCAACTTATGTGATAATATGACTCTTGCACTTTACGCAAACTTTCTACTTGCAGTTATCTTCTTGTGGTTCCTTGATTACGTCGTCCTGTTGTCCCTGCTTTCCCGTCTGATCCGTTGTTGATTCTCACAAAAGTAAACATCTACTTTTGTGTGCGAAGTTGAGCGGCTTGAAGTCCTGATTTTTGAATATCTCCGTCACGGCTCCTATCTTGTTGCACTCCTCTCCTGGTTGACTGTCTTCTCCCAGCAATATATCCAATCGTTGAAACCCCGTTAATATTTTGTAATGTATTCGTATTAGAATCGCAACATCTCCACCCGCAATCCACACGCGTCTCTCCCCTCGTCCAACTCGTTGATTATTTTCGACTTTCCATTATTTAATTCCCCAAGCGTCTATGCACGAAGTCACCTGTCACCCGTGGTAACCATTCAACAACCTTCATCCGCGGATTGCTTTGTATATTTGTGCATACTTGGTCATATTCACATTTACAATATTTACAATAAATTTTGTTGGCTTGTGCCCTGAAGATTATAATTCTATCTAAAACTTATATAATAATAACAATAAATCTATTCTAATTAATCTAAATAAATACTACAAATACCATCACAATATATATATCTAATAACTGCAGATACTCAAAAAAACTATTAATGTAACTATTGTTTTATGCAGTCAAAAAATATTTATTCAAAAGTGTTTAACTTTAACAAACTACACTACTCGAAAAAATTATCGTATATTTAAAAAAAATAATATATGTATTAATAATATACATTTTTATTAAGTTTAAGGTTTTATCCAATACATTTTTATAATTGCATTAACATATAATCATCATTATTAGTAATGAATATGCGACAATGCTTTCGAGTAGTGTATTTCCTAGTGTTAATTCAAATTGTTCTCTCAGGAGTAACTGATGGGGATTGGGAGGAACTTGCACACGCAGCTCTGGAGAATCTGAACTTTGATGTCGCAAGGCTAGCGTTTATTAAACTTCAAGACTACAATTACCTTGAATTAATCAGAGATTTGCAGGTACCATCTTTTAATTGGACTCATAAACTCTTAGCTTTAGTTCTATTATACTTTGCTTTTGTTCTGAGGTTCATTCTGTCGCTTCTTCTGATAAGTTTATTGACAATAGTAAATTGAGAATATCCAAATGACATAGTATCTTACGATGTAACGGTTAATTATCCGTGTTCCCTACTTGACAATATAAAAGTTACTAAAAGTAGCTACATTTTTTAGTAAGATCCATTACCAACTGATGTTGGACTTAAAGTCCCGTTTACAAGATTCATAATACACATGGCATTTTTAACTGTACCTTTAACCTATACAAACATTTAATTACTATGTGAAAATAAACTATTTTAAATATCGTTTGAATGAACCATCTGAAATATCGTTGGTATACAGGAGAAAGTGGATAAGTGTAAAATTTTAAGATTTTGTTTTTTTAACATCAATGTATCTTAAACATAATTATCTTTTCATGAGATATTTACTAAATCCATTTTCTAAGAAATTCGTACTTTTTTTCTGTAAATTCACTGAATTTTAATCATCCATCAAACATTCAAATGCAAATAACTTGAAATGATGAATAATGGACTTGGACACTTTCTCTTGTATACCAATGATATGTTTCTGTTTAAAATTACGTTATTATTTGTAGGATCGTGTGAGGAAAGGTGATAACAACAGGGATGTAATGATTGGGGATATTTATGCGTACAGAGGAAAGTTCAAAGAAGCTGCACGCTTATACCAAAAAGCCGGCCAGGAACACAAGGCGCTCACTATGTACACTGACTTAAGAATGTTTGATCAAGCACAGGTATATGATAATCGGGGCCCGATTAGATGATATAAACATATTTCTTTATTCATGTTTTTCAGGATTACTTGGGTTCAAATGACAATAGTACACTCATCCGACAAAAAGCAGATTGGGCTAGAAATATAAACGAGCACAAAGCCGCTGTTGACATGTATTTATCAATTGGAGATACCAAAATAGCCATAGATATTTTAGGAGAACAAGGATGGGTTGATCAGTAAGTGTACTAAACCACCTTCACATCAATTCACGCGAAAGTTAGCTATGATATTTATTTTTGTCAGTTGCATTCCTGAATTTTAATAGATGTCAAAATATAATGCAAGGAAATTGTGACAATTTTATGACAGTTGTGGCTAAACAATTTTGTAACGAACTAAAATTTTACTTACAGTTGATTGAAAAAAAAGTAGACAAAAATAGTTTCCTGTATTTGTTTTTTCTCAAAATGTTATTGTGTAAATGTGGTTTTTCATAACTCCCATTTCTTTGAAATCTTTCAAAGTTGACATTCAGTTTAAAACTTGTATAATTGAGTATTAAAATGCCTCTTCTAGATGACGAAACCGATGTTATAAATGATTCAGCAATGGGGGTGTACACTTTAGGCTCACCAGTTCACCAAATACAAAAAATGTCACTGAAGTCATCTGTTTCATTGTAATTAATGATACTGACACTTACGTGACATTTATCATATCAACTTTGTTCAAGCAGCCGAATATTTCTGGTCTACTTTATTTTGCAATTAACTGTATATGCTGTTTATATTTCCGACCCACCACCTGTTGATATATGTTGGCAAAGCAGTAACTGAAAAAGATTCAAGCTGGTATAACTAGTTTTATTTGCTTAACAATAAATTAAAAATTTCTTTACCAATTTTCTTCACTGAAAATATTTAAGTTTACGTTTTCTCTGGCACTTGTTGGGTTCATTATGGGTTTGACCACGACCTGCTTGATTATGAAGTGACAAACTCCCTTTATACGGCCTGCACATTTGTGAAAATTTAGTGGCGCTGATTAAGAGTGGTGCTGCCTGTGATTATTGTAACTGGGACTCACAATACTGGCTGAAAATCAATTCCGATATTCCGGTATGCTTTATTTTCAATGCGGGATATCAGAATTAATACCAGTATTCCTAGAAATTAACATTTAATTGCGAGCCTATATTTCAATTGTTATCGAAAGTGTGCCGACATTTGTAAATCTAAATCTCAGGGTTTCAACTATTCTACATCCATAATAAAATCTTATATGGTCCTCCTGGAAGTGGTGTAAGGCAATTTGGAAAATGTGTGTTAGGGCTCCCGCACAGTAGCAACTTTTTAATCAAGGTGATTACATAGTTAAGTTGCTCTTAGTTGCTTCAACCTCTGTTAAGCGCACAGTAGCAAGCAAATAGTTACTCTCACTCACTATAAAATGGATTTTAGAGAGAGTGCATATGCATTTGTGCTTTGAATTTGAAATTTAGATGGAATCAGAATCGTCAAAAAATGTAGTTCCATCTTTTATTAAGCAACTTACTTTTTGATGGACAATTTTACAAATTATTTGAAACTTTACGAAAATATGAAACAAAGTTTTTTTCATATTTCTCCATAAGCATAGACAGTTTTGATAAATACTGAAATATCGAATGACATGTTTATTATATTTTGATTACAAAAAATGACTGAATTGAATTCACTTCACTTGAATGAGACCGACGGACTGGCTGGGACCAGCAACTATTGCCGCCAGTGTGCGGTGACACGTCTGAAATTGTATGTTTCATTTCCACTGGCAACAATTGAATCACCCACAAAAATAGAACATGTTGGATATTTTTAGTTGCCTCAACTATTTAGTTGCCCGTGTGCGGTCTACCATAAGTAATAATGTGTTGTATTTTAGTGATTAAAAAGTTGCTTGAACTCAGTGATTATAAAGTTGCTAGTGTGCAGCCGGGCTTAGGTCACTAAAATATCCGCAGCTGATTGAAAAACTGCTGATTCAGTAAACACATAATGGCGGCATCAGCTGTGTAAGGTGTTTTCATTTAAAGTAACTATCGATGACATCTTTAAAAACAAATGATGTATCAAGATGAAAATAGTGTAGTATATTGTAATTTAATTAAAGTTGGTATACTCCTTCGAGATATTTTAGAAGAAAATTAATTTTAATGAAGTTATCGAATTTATGCGTTACTTTATTTCCACACTGTATAGTACATTCACACATTATAAAGTCGGTTTATACCTTTATGTTTACCATGTCTAAATGTGTTTTAGATTGGTTGATGTTGGAAGGCGTCTGGATAAGGCAGAAAGAGGCTCTTTGCTATCTATTGCTGAGCACCTAAAGAGACTGAAGCAGTCGGGTCCTGCGGCCGAGATTTACAAGAGACTGGGCGATTCGGCTGCAGTCCTGACGTTGCACGTCGAGGCCAAGGAGTGGGCGCAAGCATTCAGCATAGTGCAGGGGCAGCCACAGCACAGGGCCCTCGTGTATGTCCCTTACGCACATTGGCTGGCCGAGAATGACAAGTTCGTGCAAGCCCAGAAAGGCGAGTAAATCTTTACAGCCAGCATTTTTACTGCTCGCGTGATCAAATATATAATCGATCCGTTATGTTTCAGCGTTTCACAAGGCCGGTCGTCTCGACGAGTCGTTCAGAGTGTTGCAGCAGTTAACAGAGAATGCCGTGTGCGAGTGCAGATATCAAGATGCGGGATATTACTATTGGATTTTAGCTCAACAATGCTTGGACTCTGCCAAAGAGAAGTACGTATTGAGTTTAGGCCTGTGAAATAGAGCAAGATAAGAGAAAATGTATTTGAGACGCACTCTTGTAGTAGAGAATCCCGATTTTAAATCTAAATGTCATAATGATATTAATAATTACAAACCATATTGCTTATAGTGGTAATTAATAACCAATAAAATAAACCTGTCTCTGAGGCCAAAGTAGTAAGTTACTAAAGTAGAGATCCCTGGTTCAAATCCCTTTGCAAGATATTGTTTATGAAACCTTATAACAAGTATTTTCATTTCATTACAACATTGTAAAACGAAAAGTTTTATTGGTTATAAAAATACCATTTATTTGTTGCAAATCTCTTTCGTTTTAGTGAAGAAATTTTTGATAAAATGATTGCAAAGTATTACCGAAATGAACGTTTGGCTGGCATTTACTATGCTTACCATTCATTGCATCGTTATCTGGAAGAGCCATTTACGTCTTTCATGCCGGAGGCTCTGTTCAACATAGCAAGGTTTCTGATGACTGAGACGCACGAAAATCGGCCCAAAGGAGTCTCTTCATTGTATCCTTTAATGAACTTATGATGTTTTATAGTGCATAATTTACTCTACATCTGTCTTCCAGAATTTTATGTGTATATTTGTCCATTTATTAACTCACCATTAAATCATATCAAATTAAACTCAGTACAAATATCAAATACAGTCGATTTCGCTTAATTGGGACACATTGGGAGTAGGATATTTTGGCCCAATAAAGCTGCTGCCCCAGTTAAACGAATTTAACATAAAATCAAATAATGAATTTTTTATTTCAATATTTTAACAAATTCTTAAAAAAAACACTTTTATGTACATTATAAGAACATAATATAAACTCCGAAGAAAAAATAATACAAGGTTCTCAAGTAAAATATGTATGGCTTAAATACCTATATACAATTAAATCTTCAAAAAATCATCCAGTTTAATTTGTCTTTTGTTATTGTATTTTTTAACTTCTGCAAAATCAGAACATTTATTTTGTGCGGATGTAAAGCTGGGTCTAGACTGTTGAACCGTTGTGAGCTGACCCGCCAACCAAGCACGTTGATGTTTGCATGTACACTCCTTAGTCTGATTAGTGCCTTAAAATGGAGTGGTCAGAAGAAAATTGCCAAAAATGAATTGTTAAATTCACACTAGGCCCTATCAAGTTGATTACATAATCAAAATCACTTGCTGAAATACGCGTGAAATTTTTATATTGCCCACTGCTTTGTTGACATTTAAGGTTGCGTAGTGAACTATTTCCACTGTTTTTCTCTCAATTTAAAAACAGATCGTTTTGCCACCATCGTCTGTCTTTTTTTATATGTTCCATAGTGCAAATAAATATACGCCGGAGCCACTAATATTAATTTATCACTGTTCATTGTGTCATCCACTAAACTATGCAACTGACTAAAGCAAAATAAGACTCGATGGGATGTTCGTGTCTTTATCAGGCTCAGGTTGCCTTGGATGTCGTACAAACTGAGCTCGGGTTGGGGCTCAATTCGGGGCTCGGCTCAGAGATCAGTTCGGCAATCTGGACCCAGCTTAAGGCTCCCTTCATTGCCTTCCTGTATATAATATCATTGTATCTTTTTGTCTCCTGCCGTATTCACGAGTGTCCGATAAAGCTATTGGACCAATTCCAATAATTGGACCTTTATATGTCATGAAGTTATTCGTCATACTGACAGATAAATTAAAATACTGCAATAATATTCGACAAGCCCTTATTTTTTTATTCATTCAGATTACAGGTGATAGACAGAGATGACACTATTCCGCTGAGGTATTAAAAAATAAAATGTTATTGGTCCAATAGTTATACATTGCTTTATTGGATGTAGGTGAATATGGCCATGAGTCACATACTCAGGTGGATCATCACTGTTGGCATCTTCGTCTAACTTATGATTTTTCAATTAAATGACTTTAACAATTGCATCGTCGCAGTCTTCATTTTTATCGTAACAGGTTAAATTTTTTATTAATTATGCTATGAAGTGCTATTATTCTGTAATATATAAATGAGATCACATCAAAATAAATTGATTCTTACTGTCCCAATTAAGCAAAATATTGTCCCAATTAAGCAAACTATTGTCCCAATTTAACAACATAATTTAGTGTTAGTTTCTTGGTTTGGTTTCCGTTCCTAGAGCTTTGGCCCAAATAGGCGGCTGCCCCGATTATCCGACGGCCCAATTTGACTGTAATAAATTTTAGTACGGGGTGTATATGATATTGGCATCAGGGTTGTAAGGGACAGATGTTATTTGTTATGTTATTTGTTATGGACAGGGTTCTTATTAACAGATAGGTTCCAGTCGAGAGTTTGAGTTCCAATACAACTCCGGTAATTAATTTATTTTGTCTGCCCAGAAACCTAAATAATTTTATAGTACTGTTTTACAAGATATGAAACTTATAAAATGAACAATAGCAGATGGGCATATGCCTTCTACATTTTTTGTCTTTTTGACAACGATTAAATATCATACTACGTTCTCTCCTGAATGGTGCAGGTTATCTGAATTTTCTGGAACTAGGATGCCTCCCTGAAGGTATTGCAACATATGCAGAATTTAAAGAAAGGTGCAACTGCCCGTTTTATTCGGAATATGTGTTTTTTTTTACTTGATATGTTAGAAATTTCATTTATTACTTCTTAACAGATTTCTAGTAACATATTATACTGTTTATCAAAGCAAGCGAGGAAATTGGGAGCTAACAAGCTGAACAAACAACTCCTCGACAGAATGCAGTCCCTGAAGGTACCTCCAAAGTTCCAAGAGCAAGTCGAAGTGGCCACGATCGCTGCCCGTGCCAGACCCTACAGCGATCCCGAGGAATTATTGCCCATGTGTTACAGATGCTCCACTTACAACCCATTGGCTGCAACTAGCAATAAGTGCGTCAACTGCGGGCAGAAGTTCGTTCATTCTTATGTTAGCTTTGGTAAGTTTTATGTTTGTTTTATGTAAAAAATAAAATTCATCATGTGGTAAAGAATTCATGGGTTTTCTTTGTAATTAAAAACTTTAAATTTTCTATTTCAATATCTACAATATTCTCTCAATCTTGTTTAAACCTTCTAAAATTTGTTAGATTTACGTATACAGGGTGTATCAGCCAAATGGAATAAATTCAATAATAAATAAATGGGGGCGTGTTCGAAAAAACGCTCGGACACGTCGATTGTTATTTTTAGTTGCGCATTTTTTTCAACAAAAACTTTTTATATAGGGTGTGTCATGTGACCGTGGCCAATACCAACTTTCTTATTTTAAATGCAACACCTGGTATATTATTCAATTTTTGGATTCTTCAGAAAATTCTAGACATATTTCATGTACAATGTCCTATACCTATCTTCAACTGTTTCGGAAATATTAAGTGTGTATATTAAGACGAATAATGCTTGCGATTAGATCGGTCACGCCTGAGATGTTGAGTAACGTTAGAAGAAATTTCTATTTAAGATTAGGATGTTGCCAAGACTTTCACGGCGAGCATTTTAAACATCTCCATTGAAATTTATTGTTTTTTTTACATTATCAAGAAATAAACAGTATTACTTATTAGTTTTTGAGTGTGTTGTAACGAATTTCTGTAATCAAATAATTTTCATTTTTTAATGTTAATTTTTGCAATAAATCTGAAAACACTTAATATTTCCGAAACAGTTGAAGATAGGTATAGGACATTGTACATGAAATATGTCTAGAATTTTCTGAAGAATCCAAAAATTGAATAATATACCAGGTGTTGCATTTAAAATAAGAAAGTTGGTATTGGCCACGGTCACATGACACACCCTGTATAAAAAGTTTTTGTTGAATTTTTTAAATTTATTATCGAATTTATTCCATTTGGCTGATACACAGTGTATGTATTACAAACATAGGAATGTATTATACAGGGTGTCTCAACTAAAATTTGCCACCCCGAAATGTTTGTTTCTGTTAAAATAAAATAAAAATCATGAAACATGCTGACTGTTGATTGGAGGGAGACCGTTTTTAAGATAGTTGTAAATCCTGTCACGGCCCAACCGGGGGTGACAGTCCTCAAAATTCTTAAATTTAGGAAGTTCTTAAACCAAAGGAAAGATAAGTTCTGTGACCCACTTTGGGTCACACAACATGAGTTAACTCTAAGACACAAGAAAAAACACATTTTTTCTGCAAATATTTGCCCAATTTGAAAAAATTGCACATAGTTTAGAAGACAATTTACAGAGCTATCAAATGATGTGCGACTGTATCCACTTTTGAATTAAAAATTTGATTTGACTCCGACTCTAAAAATTTTAGATTGGAAAAGAGGGCCATGTCTCACATCAATTGATAGCTCTGTAATTTATCTTCACAACGATGTACAATGTTTCAAAATTGGGTCTATATCTTGAGAGAAAATGGGTTTTTTCTTTCTTCGTAGGGTCAACTCTAAAACCCATTTTCTCTTAAAATATTGGCCCAATTAAAAAAAAAAATTACATCATATGTTGCGATGATTTACAGAGTTATCAAATGATGTGCGACTCTTCTAATTTAATATTTTTTGGATGAATCTCACCTCCGGTTAAGGGTAGCTGTAGCAGGATTAACTACTATCTTAATAAGAGTCCCTGTTTAGTACTTGGTTGGGTGGTTTATTTATTATTTGCATATTGTTTGTTCGGATAAATTTCGCCTTTTTTGCGCCTATGGTCGGCCAATTGTCGGGAACTGACGAGAGCGCAGGCCCGATCTTAAGCCTGCTCGAAAAGAGTGGACACGCCAGAGTCGTTCGAAAACCGTGCCACGGAACCCGTGCCGTCATCCCCTGAGCAGCCTACCAGAGGGTAAGTCAGAACCCCATTTCGCCGACCACTTTAACGCCCACGCCGCGCTCACAGCAAGAAATTTTATCATCATAGTTAAAATTAATATACAGTCCATTTAATCCCATCCGATTTATTAAACAGTCCCCCTCCAATATAAATTCGATGTATTTAAAGATTTGTATTTAATTTTTTAATTTTAACAGAAACGTCTATTTGGGGGGGGGGGGGGATTTTAGTTGCGACACCCTGTATACAGGGTGTACTAAAGTATGGAATAAATTAATTATTTCGGAAACTATAAATATTTTGTAACGACGTATATTTCCTCAGATACATCGATTTATAATTTTGAAAATACATATTTTGTTATAAATCTAAAATTTTTGTTACTTGCTTTTCAGTTATGGCATCATCGACTTTTTTTTAAATAGCAATCCTAATATTTTATTATTTTATTTGACAGACTTTTTTTCTGGATATAACGGTACACAGTTTTTATACCTTGTATAAGAAAAAAAATTGCTGCAAAAAACAATTGAAAGTTATAGATAAATTATAGGTATTTAATTTTTTTTAGACCTCTTAGGTCTTCTTTACTGTTAGATTTGGTTTTGGTTGGAACGCTTTTCAATTGTCCCCAAAGAAAAATATCAACTGAAGTTAGGTCCTGCGACTTTGTTGGCCACTCAATAGTCTCTCATCTTCCAATTTCTTCTGGTTTTTCCGAATAGGTGGATATTATAAATAAATTTCTCACTTTCAATTACTTTTTGAGCGAAATTTTTTTCATGTAAGATATATAAAAAATTATACCGGTATATCCAGAAAAAGGGTGTATCCAATAAAATAATTAGGGTTGCAGTAACAGTAAAATAATAATGAAATAATTTAAAAAAAGTCGATTTCGACATAACTCCAAAACAAATGATGACAAAACTTTAAGATTTATAACAAAATGTGTATTTTCAAATTTAGAAATCCGAGGATTGTTCCAAAATATTTTCTATATCTGAAAATTTCCGTTTAGCTTAGATATAAAATTTGGTATTATTTTTATAGAAATTCTGCCCCTAGTGGAGTTCCTATTAGAAGAAGGGATAAGCGACATGGAGGCCATTAGGTTAATAGACACCCCACCTGCAGACAAAGCTCTTGAAAACGGGAGCGATAATTGGAAGCAGGAGATTTCCGATAACCAGCAAACTCTACAAATCAATGATGATTACAAGGAAGACCCTTTTACGACTAGAATAAATTTTGAAGTAAGTTCAATTTTATGCTAGACAAAATTAAAATGTTCAACATTTCTCTGAATACGATTTTTTAAAGTTAATGTCTAACACAGTAATATGTTTCAGGGCGGTGATAAGGAGTTGGCCCCGATAATTTTGAACAGGGGGGCTTTGCTGTCTCTTGACAGCTCGACAATTTTGACCTGTAAATATGGGCCGCCGCTCAGATACTTGTATTACAGGAATTTGCTGCCCGATTTGCAAATCACAATGTGCGATTATTGTTACAAGGTAATTAGTTAGTAACCATCGGGGTTATAGGAAGAACATAAGAGAGCAAACGTGTTTTAAATTAAATTTGCAACCGATTGTGTCCTTTACATTTTATTTTAACTTTAACATAAGAACTTGCTATTATTATTTGTTGCTAAGTAATATCGCTACTGTTTCAATAGAGAGAATTTGCAGAGCCATTCTTGACATTCTAATTAGTTGATAGTTTATGTCAAACATGTAGTTGATCATTAATGAAAGTCGTGTGGTGAGCACACTTCCAATTTTTTTGCGTTGAATTCTTGTATTTATGTTTAGGCGTTTCACGTTGACGATTTTGAGCTGCAGATGCTGCAGAAAAGCTTCTGTCCGTTCTGCCGAAGCTCAGCCGAGGCCAGCATCAACTTAGATTCCACAGATGATCTCTTAGCATTTTAAAGGTGTGTTTAGATTGTAGTAACTTATCCGTCCAGTTCTTAAGTGATTCTTTAATAAATGTGATATTAAATTGTGCAATGCAAGTTAATAATATTTGAAAACGGGTGGTTTTTAGGAGTGGCCTTATCCTTTAATTCATGTTTTAATCCCCATTATCTATGCTTCAAAAATATTTAATTTTTTGTCTCTAGTCGCTTCTGCTTGAAGAAGAGCATTCAATACAAATATGTACAGAGTGATCAACAATTCAAATTCCCACCATAAATTGTCGGATGAAATTTTAAGTAGAAGCGAGGCCGAAACTAATAGGTCGATTCTAAGCACAATCTTATCGTAATATCGTAGGGCACGTAACCGTTAACGAGAGCAACTGCGATTCTGAGCGTATTTGAAGCTATGGTTTGCCCGTACGTATCCAACGAGTTCTCGTAAATACTACAGCTGGCTCATTGGCTCTCGTAAGTTTGTGTAACAGTTTGGATGCACAGTGATATATTATCGTAATAAATGAATCAAAATGTGCAAATTGTCGTCTAATGTAGACGACATAAACTCTTAAAGACATAATCATTTTCAATAAATTATAAATACATTTCGTAATGTTTTTTTTCTTGTATTAATTCTTCGTTTTCGTTTTTTTGTCTTTTTAGAACAGAAATAATGTCCATTATAATATAACATTCGAATTAATGTTAAAAATTTTATTAAACAAAATATCAGTATTTACTATCTTTTGTTTGATATAATGTGATAATATGTAAGTGTATACCGGGTATACATTTCAAATTTGATTAGACACCCCAAATCAACCCCAGCGACGGTCATTTACATGCTACTGTATTTTTACTAATCAAAATTGTCGACAATTTCAAAGCCCTGTAAATATTTTATTTGGGGTGTCTAATTGTTGTGTTTTCACATATGTATTAACTATTGCCGCCCCTATTAGATGCAATCGTAAAATTTTATTCAACACCCCAAATCAACCCAAGCGACGGTCATTTACATGCTGGCGTATGTTTAGTAATCAAAATTGTCGATAATCTCAAAGGGCTGTAAATTATTTATTTGGGGTGTCTTATTATTGTGTTTACACATATGTATTATCTATTGCCACCCCTATTAGATGCAATCGTCAAATTTTATAGGCACCCAAAATCAACCCCAGCGACGGTCATTTACATGCTGGCGTATTTTTAGTAATCAAAATTGTCGATAATTTCAAAGGGATGTAAATTATTTATTTGGGGTGTTTTATTGTTGTGATTTCACACATGTATTGTCATCTGTCGCCTCTATTAGATGCAATTGTCCAATTTTATTAGACACCCCAAATCAGCCCCAGCGACAGTTCATTTACAGGCTGGCGTATTTTTACTAATCAAAATTGTCAATAATTTCATAGGGCTGTAAATTATTTAGTTGGGGTGTCTTATTGTTGTGTTTTCACATATGTATTAACTATTGCCGCCCCTATTAGATGCAATCGTTAAATTTTATTAGACACCCCAAATCAACCCCAGCGACGGTCATTTACATGCAGGCATATGTTTAGTAATCAAAATTGTAGATAATTTCAAAGGGCTGTAAATTATTTATTTGGGGTGTCTTATTGTTGTGTTTTCACATATGTATTATCTATTGCCGCCCCTATTAGATGCAATCGTCAAATTTTAATAGACACCCAAAATCAACCCCAGCAACGGTCATTTACATGCTGGCGTATTTTTAGTAATCAAAATTGTGGATAATTTCAAAGGGCTGTAAATTATTTATTTGGGGTGTTTTATTGTTGTGATTTCACACATGTATTGTCTTCTGCCGCCCCTATTAGATGCAATTGTCAAATTTTATTAGACACCCCGGCGTATTTCTAGCAAGCAAAATTGTCGACAATTTCAAAGGGCTGTAAATTATTTATTTGGGTTGTCTTATTTTTGCGTTTTCAAATATATGTATTAACTATTGCCGCCCCTTTTAGATCCAATCATCAAATTTTATTTTACACCCTAAATCAACCCCAGAATTGTCGATAATTTCAAAGAGCTACAAATTATTGATCTGGGGTGTCTTAATGTTGATTTTCCACAAGCCACGTTGATTTTTAACCCCTGAGACACAACACAATCGTATTTCACCATTTAGCACGTTATACTAATATGTATGTAATAATACTGTAAGTTGTTGGAAATAATCACTGTCATTATTATGGGTTTTTGTTACACCTTCCAATTATTATCTTGTAAATTAGCGTGAAATTTCATGAGTCACCCGAATTAAATTGTAAACAAAACCGTTTTCAAAACGGCTTGTTTCACACGTAAGCGGTTGCTTTCGGTTCGGTTCGTTTTCGGTCGTTGCCGACAAGTTTGAAACGGTGCTTCGGTTTCTATTCGGCACCTAATAGAAACAATATAGCACCGAATACTCCCTGGACACGAAGAGGTTTCATCAGGTTTCTATAAGGTGCGAACTCGTGTCCAGAGAACAGAAAGCAATCAAGGCGTTCACACACACATGGTTTAGTTTCTGTTTTAACCTGTTTGGATCATTTGTATCTCTTTATTAGTCAGTTTTAGTTAGTTTTATTATTACCTCTTATATTATATACATCATATACATTATATATATCAGATGTTGATGTGGATCGGCTGATTTGTTCAGTGCAATCTAAAGTAGTGCTGAGGGACAAAACTTGTGCAAAATGATACATTGAAGACGCAGGAAACATGGAAAGACGTTTGTGTTGAATTTTTTTAAGACTTGACTTCTCTCCATGATAACTACTGTGTACAGAAGAAAACACAAAACCTAATATGAACCATATATATATACAGGGTGTATCAGCCAAATGGAATAAATTCAATAATAAATAAATGGGGGCGTGTTCGAAAAAACGCTCGGACACGTCGATTGTTATTTTTAGTTGCGCATTTTTTTCAACAAAAACTTTTTATACAGGGTGTGTCATGTGACCGTGGCCAATACCAACTTTCTTATTTTAAATGCAACACCTGGTATATTATTCAATATTTGGATTCTTCAGAAAATTCTAGACATATTCATGTACAATGTCCTATACCTATCTTCAACTCTTTCGGAAATATTAAGTGTTTTCAGATTTATTGCAAAAATTAACATTAAAAAAAGAAAATTATTTGATTACAGAAATTGGCATTTGGCTGATACACCCTGTACAATCTGTGATATGAACCGTGTGAGAACCGTGTATGTGTGAAGGGGTTTCATTCGTTTTCGGTTGTAACCGAAAACGAACAGAACCGAAAACAACCGCATACTTTTGAAACAAGAGCACTTTCACAAGGCTTTCAGGCGACAAAACGTACGTCGAATTCCAATGGACACGGGATTTTGAATACAGTTGGCATTAGCACAGTACCTAGCTTTCGGTACTCAAGGATTCTTTGACTCAAGGTCGTCGCTAACTTGTGGGTACCTCCATGCCAAGTTCACACACCCGTCCGCGAAAATCAGGTGAACTGGATGGGCAATTTCTGGTGGCAATTTCTGTGCACTGACAGACCGCTGCAGTTAATCTGACAGTGTGTGGGGCACTTTTGCCTGTTTACAGTGTTTTCTCATCAAAAAGTAAGTAAAATTATTAGATACTTTAGAAAACTCTAAATAGTAAATTTAAGTCGATTTGCAAGCAATTTAAATTATTTAAGTGGATAGGTGTACCAACTTATTTTCCATCTGTCATTATTTAGAGTAACCTGGTGTAACCAGGGTGTAACCTTTATTTGGACATAACCTCCAATTAATATGGTTGTGTTTTGATGAAAATGTACCAATGCGTTAAGTGCAGGAAGTGCAGAAAGGAATTATTTAAAGAAGCCGAATGTGAAACATTTGTGAACGCTCACGGTACCAATCTAAGGAAGGAGTTCACCGAGGAAACCTGCCCCTCAATTCAAGACGAGACTTTATTATTCTTAGATCAGGATAAACTAGTGGACTGGCTAAAGGCATTTATTGAGAAAGATAACTGGGCGAAGGGCAGGATCACCTGTATTCACTGTGGTGCCAGGATAGGCTCCTTCGATTTTGTATCGGGAATCAAGTGTGGCTGCAGAAGCTGTGTGCTGCCCGCCGTTCATTTGATCAAAAGCAAAATAGATCTAACCAAATAATGTAAGCTAATTAAGGCCCGGTTGTATAATCGTGGATTATCTCTAACTATTGTTTATTTGCCTAGGATACAATCCATTGAAACTGAACCACGATTAATGATAATCCACAATTGAAGAACTGGGCCTAAAGATCGTAATTTGATCTATTGCATGCTGTATCATAGAATAGAATGATGTAATGAAGATGTACAGACGAGTTTGCATTTGCTGTTCCTAAGCTTGATTGGTTGATGGGTTGCTCAGACACCTTCTAAGCCAGGTATCGGCAATATTTTAAGACAGTAGTAGAGTCAAACTCTTACACCCTCTTTTCAACTCATTTAAAAAAAAAATCTTACGTGACGCAACGCAACACTGACAATGCTATCACTATAGGCATATTCAACATTGAAAATGGTCATATTGATACTGCATTGTTACAGCGTTGCGATGCTTCCCGTAAGAAATCTACGAATTAGCCTCAGGGCAGCCATGTGGGTAAGAGGCTCCTTTGTGCAAATTTAATTTTAGGGCCCTATTCCATGATTCAAGATTTGTAAATTAAAACAATATTGATTTAAAAAAATTGTTTATTTAGGTACAATCGTGTCCATCCAAAAGTGAACGATACTTAGTGAAAATTTCAGTATTTTTCAACTTAATTTATTTATCAATTTATTCATTCAGCTGTGATATTTTAGAACGCTGTGACATTTTAAGAAGCCTATGATTAAAAGAAAAACTAAAACTACATATTTGTAAATACATAAAACTGTACATTTAGAATAGTATACAAATTACTATTACAACTATTCACTTATTACAACTATACAACTATATTTTGATTATTCATATTAATTCTTCGAGCTTTGGCTGTCAGAATATGATTTTGAATAGATATAACTTTATTTTTTTTAATTTTCTTCATTGGGCATTAAACTCGATTTTCTCGAAAATTGTGTTATGCATCATGGTATTTTTAGATATTTAGGTTGCCATTTAAAAACAGTATCAATGACTTTGTCAAAAAGTATCATGTTGCAAAAAAAAAAAAAAACTTCAAATTGTGGCAGATGATGTTATCAAACTTTTGTTAAAAAACCGTTTTATTCTAGAAATTACAATAAAAGCTTTAGCGTTGTGAAGTTGAATCAACTGTACATTTTCAACTTACCATATTTTGACGCATTTTTAATGTGCGCGGAATTTGTTTCATGGTTTTTTTAATATGTGACTCCAGTGTTGCCAATCATCACAACCATAGTAAAAATCTCTAAAAATTTGCAATAATAACAAAAAAAACTTAATTTAATTCTTCAGAATAAACTAAATAACTTCTACAATATTTTTCATCATTTAGTAAAAAAAAAAACGATAATAATACGATTCGGAAAACTTATGACCAGAATCGTCTTTAGATGACTAGGAAAATTTCGATCTCTTGTAATCGTTTTTTATTGTTTTTAGGTCCAGAAATGTTGTTAGACTTTTTTTCCAACATCTGTAAGTTGGTTTCCAACCTTTTTGTCTCTTCACCCCCTTTATCATAATAAAAATTGTAGCACCCCTTCAATTTTTGCAACACTTATTTCATAAATACTGTTTTTATTTTATAATCTATTTAATGGACTATAAACACATAAACACACAAAAAATACGAATAAATATAAAAATGTAATTTGTTAAAAAAAAAAACTCCAATTGTGGCAACACTGATGATACCGCTATTCTCGGTTAATGCTTAACTTAAAACAGCTACTTTAGAAAAACCAGTCTCATGTAAGTGAGATGTTATAAATGGCAATAGCATTTCTAAAGCTTTGTTTGTTAAAGTAATAAAATCTTTCTTAACTCATACCCAAAATGTAACCATATTATTTTCTTGTTCAAACAACTGTTTAAACATGCTATCACTAGAAATTATTATTTCTTAATCTGGTGCCGAAAGACCAAAAGCATACAAATTTTCTACTACGAACTGGTTTCTTATTCATTCATATTTCGTCATGCTAAGATCTTTAAAGCAACATGAGAAATGCTTTCATAGATAAATTAAGTTATTATTAATACATAAGAACTTTACTTTAGTCTATTTCATTTGCAGAACAGGTGATTTTTGAGATAGGAAACAGGTCAGAATAACTATTTTTTAAATTTGTTATCCACAGTTCCAATGTTTTTTATCATAAATTCAGTAATCTTGTCTTTGTACATCAGAGCATTAATTTCAGGACCATGCATTGATTTATTTAAGGTCATTTTTTTTTTTAAATATCTACCAAATACCCAAGTTTTACAAGAAACTTTGTGCCATAAAACAAGTTTGCTTCATCTCTATTATAATCACCCATGAACATAGCGATCTCATCTTTTTGCTCAAACACAGTTAGAAGTACTTTGGAACGAGGAACGTTGGCCGTCCCTCACAATCTTTTAGAAGTGCTGTATGTTCTGCACCCATATCACCACATAATTTTGCTAAAAGCTTTCCTTTTAATGGATTGTTTTTATTAAAATTTACAACTCTTATAATAATATTCAAATAATATTCAAATACTGTTTGTTGATCTACTCATTTTTTTTGCCATTGTTATTTTTGCCAATATCGATTTGACCTTTTTTGTTTGTACTGAAAAAATATGTTTTGGTAAAGGTAGCACGACCCATGATAAAAATTAAAAATCTTGCGACCCCTAGGGAGGCGTCCCCCCACAGGTTGCAAAACACTGGGTTAGGGGATTTACAATACATCAATTATAATTTAATTTTTATACTTATATTGTTTATTCTATAAATTCTGAAATTTACTTGCACGCCTTGCGCCTTTGAAAATGATTTTATATTCGCTGAAATTGATTCTGCTTTTTTCTGAAATTGAAGTTGAAAAGGTACAATCATGCAAAATTATGAATTATTTGAATTGATTGTCGAGTCTAGAAAATAGTTATTTGAGTAACATGACAAGTTACAAGACACTAAAGTTAAAATTTTGGATTTGATGAATAAATATGGCTATTATTTGTCACGCTGAAAAACACATTTAAAACACATTATGTCTGTAGTTATTATGTTACATAGGCAGTCCAATATGCACAAAATCGTACAATAATAAATTACTTTACTGTCTACTTCTTACGTTTGCTTAAAGAAATATCGAATAACGTCGTTTTGAAATATATATTTGTTTTCAGCTGTGCCACTGACCAGAATCATTAAAAATGGTAATTATAATCAGACACTTATAAAGTACAGTTGTCTGAACATGAGCAAAAATGTGAATTATCAGTTTTTATAACATACAACTAATGGACAGTCTTGGTCAGATAAATTTATTACAAACTTCTTCAATAAATATATACAGCTGAATTAAAAAAAAAGCGAGAAATGTAAAAAAATGACACGTTTATTTTCACTCACTTTACTTATGCCATAGTTTGAAAATGGTTTTTTTTAGAAATAGGTTAGAATTATTTGACGGTATGTCAGTACATAATTGCATAATTGTACCGCTACATTTGTAATTGTCCTACCATTTTCTAGGTGGGAGGATTATGAGATTATGAGACTATCTATTTTGATTAAATGAGGCATTGTAAAAGTTAGATAAATTTGCAGAAAATGTTTGATGGGTACTGTCAAGTAGACAATGAATTGACAAATACTTAAAACCAAATTTACATTAGGAAAATTTCATTTCCCGTTTTGTTTTAATTCAGCTGTACGTTGTGGTTTTAACTAATAATTTACTAAACACCAAATAGACTTTTTCATCTGTAACTTCAGTGGGTTGGCAAACAATAGGAATAGGAATACGTTCCGGCCTGATCTGACATTTGATTTTATTAACGGTAAAATAATAGGTTGCTTAAGTTCGTCTTCAAAGGATTTTTTTTTTTAATTTTGACATAAAACTAAATTTATTTGAGCAAAACATTTATTTGTGCCAGGAGTGTATGTGTGTTAATCTACTTTAGCCTTTTTACAATTTATTTTTCAACTCATATGTACCATATACAGAGTCAATTTGGGAACTAATCGTTGCTTCACACCTAAATACATCACACAAAAAAGTAACAAAACTACTGTGGTGGAAAATTCCAATGAATTCAATCTTGATGTAATAATTAATTATATAAATAATATAATGAAGTAAAGAGGCTGAACCATTAATTAACTTAACCGTTTACATAGGCAATTGGCAAATGAAACTATTCTGCAATGCAATCACAGTAATATTTATTTACTTTCGTAAGTTTAAATCGCATTTATTTTGATGAAAACATGACTTACATGACATATGTTGCATTGCTACTTAGTTCCTTTGCTGTTGTTTTTTTGTTGACCCACTTATGTACCATTATTTTAGAAATTCAAATTTTGCGGGGATGCTGATTGCCCTGATTGGGTGCTTGCTGAAATCAACAACCTTTCGAAACTATCGTCGGTGAAACTGAAACTACTCGCATTAATCGTTGCCAAAGGTATCACAACAGGCTCAATTAATGTAAGTAAATAAAATTATAAAATTATGGATACTTAATTCTCCTCAAATATTTAAAAATAACAATTATAACTTCGGTAAATATTTGATTGTTGCAGAAAGGTTTTCAAAGTACATAAACTATGTTCTTTATTTATTCATGAAAATATATTTATTTTGTGCATGCATGAATTTTAATACAGTCGATTCCGCTTAATTGGGATAGATCGGTACTAAGACATTTTAGCCCAATAAAGCGAATTTCACATAAAATTAAATAATGATTTTTTTCAATATTTTAACAAGTTGTTAATTAAAAGTAGTTATAGTAGGTAATAAAAGTAGAAAAAATAATAACATATTATAAAGTAAAGTATGTACTAAGTACCTACATACTATTTAAATCTTCAAAAAATCATCCAGCGTAAGGTGTCTTTTGTTTTAGTATTTTAGCAATTCTGCAAAATCTGCACATTTATTTCGTGGGGATGTAAGGCTCCAATTTTTTGTTGTCTCCTGGTAGTCACAGGCTCGGATGGGCCATTATCACAATCATCATCTTTCGTATAAGTTATAATTTTTCGATTGAACGACTTCAACAATTGCACCGTCACGTCCTGTGTTACTTCCTGGACTTGGTTGCCGTTCCTTGAGATTTGGCCCAAACAGGCGGCTGTCTCAATAAACCGGCGAGCCAATTAAGAGAAATCGACTGTACTAGTCAAAATGTGACTTCATTAAAATCTTATTACATCACATTTTGCCAGCTGTCAATAATTATAACCACAAACCCTTTTTTATCCCGCGTAGTTTATTTGGCAATTTTTTTGCAACATTGTTTCGTCACCCTGGGGGTCTATTCTTAAATTTCGAGTGATGAATATCATATGCGAAGTTGTCAGTTCTCACGTGTATTTAGAATACATATCTGACAAATTTATCTCGAAAATCATGTGAGTTCATGTCAGGCATGAGAATTGCCCGCTGTCTGTTGCTAATAAACGGGAAGCTGTTTAAATTTTTGACAAGGTATTAAATTTTGAAAGATGCCAAATGATGAAAAAATTTTTGTTCTTGTGGAATATTTTGAAAGACAACAGCGACGTAATCAGTTTTATCAGACGAAAATCCCTTTACAAATTTAAATGATTATTTTTGGACAATTATTTGAGTACACGTTTGAATCAATCCCGTCATTATTGTAGTGAGAATAATCTCTGGAGATTATTCTAGTGGGAATAGCACGGCATCCGTCAGTTTGTAAAACATCAATGTCACAAAAATATAAAGCGAACCATCACTATTCAATGCTTCTACTTGTGATGTCACAAGTTCTAGTGTACAAGATCGTTGTCACAATACGCAAGTAAACAATGCTTCAGTTAGAAGCATATTAGAAATTTTTGTCACTATACGCAAGTAAACAATGCTTCAGTTAGAAGCATATTAGAAATTTTTGTCACAATACGCAAGTAAACAATGCTTCAGTTAGAAGCATATTAGAAATTTTTCATGGCGATTATTTTTGTACAATAATCTGATCCAATGATATTACTTCATTTGTACCATTGTGTCATGATCACGTGGCTCTTGTTGTTTAATCATGTCATTATTACACTGGTATATATTTTCGGCTGCTTGAACAATCTTGATGTTAGAAATGTCATGATAAATCCAAAATTATTCTCCAGCCTTTCGAGCTTTTGTGGCTGTTTATTCTCACTCTCTTGTGATTTTATTATTGAATATTTAGCTTTATATTATACTCGGGAGTTCGATAAATTAGAAAATTAATTCAGATTAATCTCAAACTTGTTGATATTTCACAATAAGGTCTGTCAAATTATTTTCAATTTATTCTCACTCTCTTGTTATATCATTACTGAAAACATTTTCAAGAAATACTTTCGTTTAACAAACTTATTGTTTTTCAAAAATACAAAATATTTGCAGGGTACGACAACAACTAAATCGAAATTGAAGTATACGTGCCTTGTACTTAAATTGTATTGATTTGTATCTCTTGTTTCTTGTTTACTTAAAAAAATATTTAGGTGGAAAAGGCGGAAAAGCTGTTCACAGAATCCAAGCTAGGTAAATACATGAAGCACAGGATAAATAAGGATTTTACTATTTTCTGTCCACCGTAGATGCAACAATTGATCTCAAAGCGAGCATAGCGTGCATCACCTACATAATTACATCCACAATGCGGTACAACTGTGATCACAATGCCATGCACAGTGAGCTCCAGCAGTTGGGCCTCCCCAGAGAGCACAGCACCTCACTGAAACGTATAATCGATGAGCACAGTGTGGACATCACCGAGAAACTGAGATCATCTTCATTGAAAGGTGAGTTGAATAAGATTATTATTAATTATATAAACACTTATAAGTATTATTATCGATACATGATATTTCAACGATACAAATTCAATTTTAATTTTTGCATTTTCACTTTCATAAACTGCATGCTTATTTTGAATTGTTTTGACCTAAAACTTGACTTTCTCTTCAGTAAACTACTCATTAAAAAAAATGATAATGAGGGTGCGTTGGCCGTGTAATGACATCCGACTATTGAGCAGGTGTCACGTGAGCCGGAAAGAGAAATTGCGCTGTGCAACCGTATTTGGCTCATCTAGGTCGTCACGCTTTTTAAATCTGCTCATCAATGTACACATATATTAAAAAACCAAAATTATAATCACTATTTGTTGCAATAATCATCAATTCATCAGTTTCTTTGAAGGGGAGTGTATCTAGGGAACCCATGACTAGTTATATTAGGCGAGTTTGCAAGAAGAACCCATTATGCATTAAGGGAATTCATAATTCCGAAAAATGTTCCTTATATAAAGCAATTCTAGTAGTAATCAAATAAATAATTATTTTTAATGAAGAATGAGAGAAGTGTATGAGCGCCACCTGTTTTGGACTTGCATATTGTACATTTAGGATTGAACTATGAACTGGAGTGCTGAGACCCACTAGCTCGAAACTGGTCTCCAGTTGCCCGCGGAGATAATATCTAAATGTACAAATATTTAAAATTGTATAATTAAATTAGTTTTGAAGTCATGATCTACAAACTTACAAACTACAACCTGCGCTTTTCTCAAATTGCAACTTAATTGTAGGTTTATTGAACAAATATCAGTATAATTGTAAATATTTATTTCTCAGTGAATCCGTTGGAAGATGTTGGTGCTTCTGTTGACCACGATTGCAGTTGCGTCAATCTGGAGCTAAGGATCAACGGATTATCGAGAAGTGTCATGATGACGCCGTACACTTTAGATGTCCTCTTAGACAACTTGAAATCTGTCAGAAGCACGATGGTCGAGCTGAACAACACCCCATACTCTCTTCACTAAATAATAGGCAGTGGCGTGTAATTTTTTATTGGTTATTAATGTAAAAATACGAAATATTCATATAAATATATTGTAATATCAACGCAACTTTTTAACGTCCATCACCTTAATTAAATAGAGAACTGGTGTATTTTGATATACTTGCAATTTATTGCTAAGGATATGTCGTACGGTATTTGAAAACAACAGTCACTGGCAGATCAATATTCCGAACGGAAAATTAAACCGATGATTAAATAAATACACTTAAATACGAGTTATTGCTGAAAACAAAATAATATCCTAAATGAGCATTCAAATATAAAGGTTTGTTTTCACACAGTTGTTATTGCTAATGTGATTTCCAATTTAAAATTATAGCTCCCAATAGTAAAACTAGCTGCAGTTATTTGAAGACAATATTTTGATGACGGCAAGCCATTTGACGTTTATAAAAATTTACAACGAAACTTAGAATAATTGACTGATATGTTTTCATAACATAACTTATTATATAAATTTTAAGATGCCAGACTTAATAGGAGTTTATTTTATTTACGCCAAGCTTCATTTGAGTCGTTCAAGCATAATAATTTGTCCACAAGTAATAAAGTATAAGACAATATTTCAAGTTTGCATAACCGATAAACAAATGAAAACAAACCTTCTAAAATTAAACCTAATATAAAAACGTGTAAATGACTATATGAAAATATAAAGACTTCCCCCGACCTACTGCTGCTTGCAGCCATCTTTACCCTTCTTCTTGCCTTTCTTTTCTAGAGATGCTGTTCTCCTCTGGCCCTGGATGGGCATGTAAGGCGGTACGGGGCTGGGGTCATCCTCTGGGATGTCAGGAGTGGGCAGCAACATTCCAGGGCTGCTGCTGGACGTGCTCGTCGTCACAGTGCTCGACGTTGTGTCGTAGCTGGGCGGCGAATGTAGGGTCCGCCGCGGGTAGGTTGGATCAATTGCCATCGCTATGTTTACGAGCTGCTTGGACGGAGATGGCATCTGCTGGTTCTGTACGAGGTCGTCGTTCGAGCCTTCAACTGGGTCAGGAAACCTAGGCTTGTTAATCTTTTGTGTTAACGGTGATCTAAAATTAGAACGGTTTTAAAGTACGGGATTATGCAGAGGTCCCGGGTTTTTAAACCAGGTTGAGAGCAATTTTTATTTTCAGATATTAATAGAAATCGCGTTGTTAGTGGCCGAATGGCATAACTGCATACGCCACTACAACAAAATTATGGATAAAATGTTAATTCTTAAAAATTAAATTCCATAAAAACATTTACAAGCCAATCTGCTCACCATTGGTACCCGTATGCAATATACGCACTCCTCTGTACTGAAATAAATGATTTCATACAAAATGTTTATATTTGTAAATAGATCATACTCGTAATTCACGATCTATTATCACCAGACTTGTCTGTGATATTTTCATGTCAAGTTTCATTAATGAATTTTGAGATGTCAAAGGTAGTTATTTATCTGAGTACCAACATGTGTCACAATATACAACCGAGAATTGATCGTAAACAGTGTTTAGATTGTCGCCTATTGGAAATTCAGTCTCTTAAGACAATTGAGTTACAATGTCTGTATTGATATTTGGTGGTACTCAATCGGACGCGAAGTAAAAGTGCCATACTTTCTCATTGGACTGGTTAGATTACATTTACATCTCTGATTAATTTCCATTTGACTAAGCATAAGTTTAAATCATATCTACCTTAAATCAAGTTGCGTGGGGCGTATCGGTGGCGGAACATCACCAATATCAGTAATTTGATTAATATAGCTAGGAATAACGCTAGATCCTCCGTTAACCCTCTCCAAAAATCTTCCATCGAGCTGCTTGATATTGGCAAACTGTTTGGGCGAATCGTGAGGCCTGCTTGGAAGCACATCGACTGGAAAACTGTAGTTTGCGTCGTCCTCGCCGACCACCGAGTGGTGCACATTATGCAAGATCGTGCGTGGCGGCAGCAAATCAATGGGGCTCGAGTACGAATCGTCGGGCATTATCTGATGTTGCTCGTGCTCGAGCTGCTGCTGCTTCTTGGCCAGTGCACGCTGCTTGGCCCTCTCCTTGGCACGCTTGGCTTTTGCCCGTTCGCGCTCTTGCAGCAGTTTCGCCAGCTCCTTGTCCTGGGCCTCCATCGCCAGCATCATATCCCTATTCAGCTCCTCGGACTGGCTGAGCTGCTCCTGAAGCTTCCGCGCCAGCTCGGCGTCACGTTCCTCCTGGATCATCCTCTCGGTTACTTCGTCTATGGGCAGGCCGACCTCTTGAATATCGATTCTGTCGAAGTCCTCAGTTAACTTCTCCGGCTTGTACGGCTCGGTGTACAAGTCGTGGTACTCGTCGGGTATTGGCATCTGAAGGGCACGTCGCCTTGGCAGGTTCGCAAAGTAATTATTGGAGTCCGGTCGGTGCGGCGATGGATTGTTGTCCTGCGTACGCAATGATAAACTTATCGGTTTATGGGGTGACTGGTGATTTGGCTGAGTGGGAAGGGAGTTCTGCTTTGGTTTGGGGTGCTGGTTTTCCAGCAGCTGCCTAGCTAGATCTTCGTCCATTAGCTCAAGGGCCCTGCGTTTTAAGCGCTCCTCTTTCTCGATTCGTTTGGCTAGCTGCTTGGCCACTTGCTTATCTATCTCTTCCTGTTCTTGAAGCATCTTCTGATAGACGGCCGCAGCTTGTTCCGCGAGTTGCTGCTCCCTCTGCTGTTCGTCTAGCGCACACGGGAAGTCCTCCCTCACCTGAGCATTTCGATGCTTGTTTCCGAGGTAATGTTGATTAATTTCCTGCGACTGCAGCTGGTAGGCTAGAGCCCCGTCTTCTCTAACCAGCCACTCGCGGCACATCTCGTTTACCTTCCCCGTCTTTGGTAGGCCCTCCTCGCAGTTCCTCATGTTGCCTTCTTGCCGGTACCCCTCGCACAGCTGCACATTAGCACGTTTATTTTCTAGGTAGCGCTGGCTCTTTTCGGGGTACTGCATGTCCCTGTCCCCTTCTCTGCCATCCATTTTAGGGGGCTAGTTGCTGCCTTTCAGCTCAAATATGCGCCTCATCTGGTCCGTCCGTTCCTACAAGGACGTCCTGGACTTCCGTTTGTGCTTCTGGAGTGTGTGATTCATTTTGAAAAGGTGTGGACGATTTAACTTTCGTTAGCGGCCGGAAAGAGGTCACCGGACTGAATGTGTAATAAAATAAAAAACCCTCATGCTTCGGATTCCACGGGGCCGAGTGAAAGAACAAGTCGGCTTCCTCGACCTACGAAGTGCACAAGATAAACAAAGAACAACACTGAAAACACTAATGATTTACTTACTTCAGTCCGGTTACCTTGTTACTAAAATTAGCGAAACTTGTGAAGGTAGCCTTTTAGCTGCAAATAAAGCAATATATAGGAGAGTGGGCTCGATGCTAGATCCTGGGGGATTTTTTTGTTGATAGATTGGTTTTAATGAAAATGTCAAAAATGTCGTTCAAACTCCGCGCCATCGGAGATTTGAGCAAAATTGTGAAAGTGTTTGTGTAAAAATACAAATATTCAGTTTCTGAACAGTTTATCGAATTATCGATAAACTAATTAAAAAAATTATAACTAATAAAATCACTCTTAATCTTTTTTCCCCAATATTTATATAATGACCAATTATGTATATTTAGACCGCAAAAATGAAAAAGCTAATTTATTGAAGATGATCGCTTTGCGGTCGAAATACATATTAAGTTATTAAATAAATACTGTGAAAAAAGGTAGAGTGATTTAATTAATTGATATTAAATTTCTCAAGCTCTAGCTCTAAACAATAAAAATGTCGAAAGAACCAGCTTAAGAAAACACAAATTTTATGGAATTTTTTTATTGAGTTATAAAAACATAACTATCTGTAATCAAAAGAAAGATTTAGTACTTTCGCAACGTTATCTTGTAAATTTTGATTCATCTGTTCATCAAAAGGTTTACACTGGAAAACAAAATATTTCGATATTATAAGAGAGCCAAAATCACAGCAATTTGGAATTTGGTTAATAATGCTAAGTGTAGCCGATAAAACCCCAGAAATATAAACCGAAAGTGTTAGGTTATTTTCAAGTATAAGTTCTTGGTTTACACGAAAAATTTCTTCACAATTTTGAATTAGGCCGAAAAACAGTTTATTGGGAAAATTAAGTCCATAAAAATCGCAATTTTTGGTATACGTCTGCAAAATTTGGTCGACTTTGTCATTTTCAGCTGATATGAGTAATATCTTAATTATATAACCGGATATAAAATAAAGAATATTTTGTCAGCTATCGTAATATTAGGGGCATTACTAAACTGAAGAGCCACTGAAATAATTGTGAGGTTGTTTTATGCTTTGCAAAAAGGCAACTAAGAATTTGTCACTATCATTACAATAATTTGATGTGTTTTTTATCTAAAATGAACTGCCAAATTAAAATAAGTTTGACAGCACATAGCGTTTGGTTTACGACGAAATCTTTTTCGCACTTGAGAAAATTGTTTTCCATTGCATCTTCAGTTATCCGTGAACCTAAAATTTAAAATATCCCTCCGAAGTCAACTGTTCACATAAATTTTGAAAAGAAATTGTTGATTAAATTATCGCGGAACTTGGCGGTTCCGTATATTGTTTATACCCAAATACTGTGTCTTGTATAATTTGGATAAAGCCTTGAAGGAACTCGACGTATTCTTTGATGTTACGCGTAGTTACCGATGCCGATTTAGTTCTACTTGTTATTACGTTATTAGATAATGCCACAGATACACAATTTTAAAGAACCAAGCGGTTGTTAATGCTTTTTTGTCCATAATTGCCAACTCAACCGCTGTTTATATCCCTGCCGAAGTTTTCAATGTAAAAAATCTTATCGCTGCCCAAACATTCAGTTTTTCGCAATGATTCTGATACGTAGGCGACATTCTTGTTTACTGCTTCGACTCGGGTTTCAACACACCTCTGACGCGCGGCGCCTAGTCAGATTCACGCATAATCATATTTATTGTACATTATTGTTGTCAATGTCTAAGTTAGGTTAGATGGGTTAGTTTTAAGGTCATATATCAAAGAAAACAGCCCACAGTTACGTATTTAAGCACCCCCGAGAAATAGGACATTATTAGGAATTAAAATTTGTTTTGCATATATTTTCAAAGGCAAAAAATAACAAAATTAAATATATATAATTTTTCATTCAATCTTCTAATTACTACTAATTATAATGAATATTCATAACAATTTAAAACACAAAATTTAAAAATGAACTCTTCTGGACTTTATTGAAGCAAACTCTTTCTAATACATTATTCAAATCAATTTTTTCGGCTCATTTTCGATCGCAATCATTAATAACCCAACTAATCTTTCTTGTAAAATAATGGATCGCAGATAGGATTTAATCTATTTTAACTTAGAGAAAGATATCTCCCCAGCTGCTACTGATACCGGAAGTGTTAACAAAATCTTTAAGGAAGTAGCCAAATTAAGAAAAATTGACAATAAATTGTTTTTATGTTGGGGTCGTCAAAGAACGGGGCGACTCGGAACGAGGGCGTACGGGTGTGCGGGTCTCTCGGGTGAGAGATGTGCAGAAGAGGGAGAAAAAGGAAGGGGACTCTGCTTAAGCGTGTCTTGGCAGACGCACGAGATTTACGTAATATAATGTAAAATTGTAATAATTGTGAAATATAATAAATCGATTATATCAGAAGTTTTTGGACAGTCTTTTAGATCAGAAGTGGTATAGACTCACGTGTCATTCAAAATTGTTTTGTTATAACAACAGTGTTGTGGTTATTAATTAAATATTGTGAAGATGCCGAAAATAACAAGGAAACAATTTTCATCGAGCGATGCAGCGAGTAACGAAGGAGATCGAGACAGTCGTGAAAGCCGTAGTTCTGTTCAGGAACGATCTTTTACTCCGGTGAGAAGCAATGGAATATTAAATGAGGACAGCATACGTATTCAAGAATTAGAAGAAATGGTGAAGGCGTTATCACAAAATCAAAACAGGAGGGAAAGTTGTGGTATTATTAGTGCCGAGTGTATTCCAATATTTTCTCCTGGAAACACTACCATGTCTGCGAGAAAATGGTTAGATAAAATAGATCAATTAGGATTAGTGAACAGGTGGGATGAACATGCCAAAATTTTTAATATGCAGCAAAGATTATCAGGATTGGCTAAATCCTGGTATCAAAGTTTAAAAAGTTATTCGCATTCTTGGGAGGAATGGCGACAATTAATGATTAAAACTTTTCCTGAATCATCTGATTATGCGGCGCTGTTGAGGAAATTATTGAATCGCAATAAACAAAATCATGAATCAATGATGGATTATTATTTTGTAAAAATGCAATTAATCCAAGCGTGCGAAATGACGGAAAAAAAAGGCAGTTTCATTATTAATTGATGGGCTTAGAAATGATAATCAGAAAACAAGTGCTGGGAGAAACCAAAGCGGAGTTAATAGTGGATCGTGCAATTGCTAATGTAAAAATGCTGGTGGTTCTTGATAGTGCTCAAATGGTGGGCATATTAATTGGCCAGCCGTTTGTTAACAATGCGAGTGTAACCTTTGTGGTGAAAAGCGGAGAGGTACGGTTGTTCAACAACGAAGAGGTCGAACTTCCGCAGTTAGAGGCCCTGCCGCCGAAGAAGGTGACGCTGAGGGTGACGAAAACGGTGGTGATTCCTCCAAATCATGTGGGGCATGTGGAAGTTACTTCTTCCGATAACAGAGGCGGAGATGTTTTTGTGAATGGATGTCGGAGATGTTACGAGCAAGTGAGTTATGTCATTCCCAGGTGTGTGACAGGTGCCAAAAAGGGCATTATTGCTGTTATAATCGGGTCACAGGTCGCTCTGTTTAAATGAGAAACAGGTAATCGTGAGAGGACTATTGTGTTCGCCGGAAGTAGATGACACATCGAAAGAGGTGAATGTTTGTATTATGCAAACTGCAAAATATGCACCTTTTAATATGTCTGATATAGAGGGACAGGTAGACGAATGCGTTGGTATTCAAGTTAAGAAAGATTTGTTAAATTTAATTAATGAATATCGTGATTGTTTTGCACAAGATGTGAGTGAGTTGGGGAAAACAGATCTTATTAAAATGAAAATTAACACCGAGGACGATACACCTGTAACTTATAGACCGTATCATTTATCGATGCCGGAAAGACAAGATGTTCGAAATCAAATAAAAGATTTGCAAGACAATGGTATTGTTCGTGATTCATTTTCGCCATATGCCAGTCCGATATTGATAGTTAAAAAGAAAAATGGCGAGTCGCGTTTATGTGTAGATTATCGAGCTTTAAATAAAAAAACAATTAAAGATAGATATCCTTTACCGCGAGTAGAAGATCATTTAGAGCAGCGTTTCTCAACCGCCGCACAGTGGGGAAAATATTCAAAAAAACGCGATAAACTATTAAATGTATCTCAATTAGCGTGAAAATTGGTATACATATGCTTTTCGGGTCGCTAAATACTAATCAGACATAAAAATTATAAAAATCATAAGGGCGGATTCAATATGGCTGGTGAGGATATTAACATATACCTAAATATACATGAAAATTGGAATACCGATGTTTTTGGGGTGCTAATTTCGAATTGCGGGTGAGAATTTTAATATTTACTACACATTGCAACAAAATGTTATATATGTACATTTTTTAATGAAACGGACTTTCTAATGGAAGGCATTTTTACAAAATGTTTAAAGACAGTTATAAAAATATTTTATTAAATAATTATTAATACAATATATTACAACATGAATAGAATACCTTAATCCGATTCACTAGTGTCATCAGTATCACTCAATGATTCGTTGGTTGAATTATCTTGCTGCGTTAGAATGTGCGGACAGCCTAAAAGATGTACAGCTTCCGAGGATAATTTATGTAATTGTTTTGTTGGTAATTTTCTTATACTGCTTATGAGTACGTCTGATAATATCAGAAGCCAATTCAATACATCAGTCAGGTTTTGATTCCTTGAGCACTACCTTGAAAATTTCTTGCGATATTCCTTTATATCTTTATTTCTTGATTCTTGCGCCTGCTCAGATAGTATGCCCGATTGGTATAGGTGCATGAGCAATAATCTTTGACCCATGTATAAATATTTTGTGTACTGTGGTCGACATGCAGTACAATGGATACAAATCGACCAACTTTCTCGCGGTGTCCACTGCATATTCATCAAACTTGCCAACATCAATGTCGTGTGCACTTGCAAGAGTTTGCAAAATTACCTGGAATCTCTGAATCTCTGAAATTTTAGTTTCCAGATATTCGACTCTGTATTGAAAATCTTTGCTTACACAATCTCTAAGCATCTTGAAAATTTCCAGCCTCGTTACCGTTGCTATTTCATCTCCAGAACCTTTGAATAAATTTATATTGAGTAATTTAGTTAAATTTGCCCGGGTAATTACAATTATTCAATAAATTATATTTATTTGATTTGATTAAAATACGCATTTTATCATAATTATAAAAGGAAGTTTCATTTTATATACTAAACTCTGTTGCTAGTATCATACGAGCACATAGCACGTTCTCCGGCGATCGTATATGAACGGTATATTATCGGAGCGCGCTTCTAAAAAATGGTCGCAAAACATAGCTAGCAAAAACTAGCAAGAGATTTTTTAAATTTGAATGGATAAAGATTTAAACTAATAGCTTGCATGAAAATTTCCGTGGTATCTCGCAGAGCCCACAACTTTCAGCACACATGAACAAAAAAATGCTTCAGAAATTATACACTAGTTTAAGTCATTACAAATGCGGGCTGTTCTAAGGCGTGGATTAACACTAACCTGTATTAATTATATCTAATGATTGTACATACCTCCAGGAAGAGTATCCATTTCACAAAACTCGAATGCAAGAACTACAACGGAAGTTGTGCACTTTTTAAAACTGCGTTTGTTTACGGCAGAGTTTGTTGTGATGCTTCTGGCTAGCACAGGGCGTAACTTTCAACTGAATAAGTGGCAAATGTCTTACAGATACGTTTATGTCACTTATACCATTAGACGGAGAATATATTCATATACCAACCCTATTGATAAAATTTTCAATTACCTGAAATTTTTAATTCGACTTAATCGCACTAATTTGGTGAATATCCCCACCGTGCGCCGGTCCGCGTAAATTTTCTGCCGGTCCGCGGAAAAATTCTCAAATTTTCTTCTAAATAAGAACAATAATAAGGATAGCGAAGACGGCAAAAATAATCCCAGAGCTGTACATCAAGATATGAAGAAAGAAGGAATACTTTGGAATGTTCGACAGAAACTAAAAAACGAAAAGCAAGTTTTGTTAGGACAATAAAGAATATTTAAAATTTGGTTTCGCTGAAGCCCCTGGAAGTGAAGAATGTCAACAGCCCTTATGTGTAGTATTTCCGTATAATTCTATCTAATGACGCAATGAAACCCTCCAAACTTAACCGTTACTTGAGTTCGAAGCATGGCGATCTCGCAAATAAGCCACTGGATTATTTTGAACGAATATACTCCCAGTAGAAAATTCAAAAAAGGGAAATGAAGAAGATGACAACCACTGGCAAGTTGCTGCTACAAGCGTCTTATATAGTTGCCTTTCAAATATCTAAAACAAAGAAACCGTTTACTATTGGTGAGGAGTTAGTAAAGCCTTGCATCTTAGATGTCACTTTGGAAGTTTTGTGTCCTCAAGCCGCTCGAAAATTATAGACCATTCCGCTTTCGAATGACACCATTCAAAGAAGAATTCATGATATGCATATCGATATTGAAGAGCAAGTTGTAGAAGGTATAAAGATTCAACTTGATGAATCAACTGACGTGAAGAACCTTGCAACTCTATTATGCTTCGTGAGGTATAGAGAAGTTGAAGACTTCAGGGAGGAACTTCTTTGTTGCCTTGACCTACCTGGACGGACTAATTGTTCCGAAATATTTGGTGCTCTTGATGAGTATATACAACCGCAGGGCTTAGACTGGGGGAAGTGCGTCGGAGTGTGTACAGACAGACGGTGCTGCAAATATGACTGGATATCGTTCAGGTGTGGTTGCAAAAATAAAGGATGTTATTAGGAGCTAAACATGGTGATGAAGGATGCAATAAAGATCATTAATGAAGTACGTAGCCGTGCCATGAACTACATATTGTACCCAACACTGTGGGAGAGTATGGACTCTAAACACCAACATCTCCTTTACATCCAGAGGAAGGGTTCTTTCGCGCTTTGTTGAACTGGGAGAAGAAGTAAAACAGTTTTTGAGAGAGCGAGAGGTGGCTATACTTGCATATATGGCGGATATATTTAGTCTTCTCAATCGGCTGCATATGTCTCTTCAAGGATTTTCAACTAATGTGTTTACATCAAGAAACAAGATGGATGCGTTTAAATAGAAGCTGGCTTATTGGGATATGTGCATTCAAAACGAAAACATGGATATGTGAAAACATACTCACTCAATCTTCAAGAAAAAGAAAACTTTATTGAATTGTCTTCGGATGCTCTTCTGGTGTCCAAACTTCTTCTCATTCTTAAGCCACAAAGCAATTAAATTGTTTATCCACGTTTATCAACTATTCTACGAAAGACTCAACAGCAGATAGCTCACTAATTTTTTTAACAAAAAAATGTTTTCATGTTCTATTTTTGTTTGTATTTGCAATAAGAGTGTTATTTATTTGCTCTAGTTACATAATAAGACGAAAAAAATATATACCTAGTCCTATTACAAGTATAATAAATTGTTTTTATCATTGATGCATCATATTGCTTGTTTAAAACATCGTGTAGCGTGCATAAAACAGGCTTTCAAAAACGCGCGTTTCCTGTAAAGGTTTCCATGGATACAAATGGAATGTATTGTCCACATTGTTGACGCCTTATAGCATGTAGACATTTTCTGCATGTAAGCAAGAATCATTCTTTCATCTACAGTTTTCACCTCCTGTTCGTCCATCCATTTTACCAATTTATCGTATTCCTTCTTATATGCCAATTCCGATTTTTGGGGAATTAAACGCCTCTCTGCTTCGGAGCTTAATTGATCAATGTTTCGTTGCATTTTCAACCAAAATCAAAACTGACGCCAAATTGAAAGATTGTTACATACGATATTCAACACTTTGACAACCAAGGCTAGAACGATTGCATAGTATCAGCCGCCATGTTAGCTAGTTATTTATTCAGTATCTTAGCAACGATACTAAAACTGTACGGCAAAATCGACGGCACATCAGATAGAAATTATAATTACAAATCTTTAGGCCAATTTACGGCATCAATGATAAAAAATAGCGTAAAGTATGCGTGGATATCTGGCCTTTCAAGCACTCACTCTATTCAAAAAACCTCCCCGCCTCCCCGCTGCGCGGGGAGCGACGGGTCGGTTTTTTGAAAAACGTTCGTGCTTGAAAGGCCTTGATATCCACTTATACTTTAATATACTATTTTTTTAATTACCGGTCCGCAAAATATTTCTCCTACTTATACCGGTCCGCAGTTGAAAAAAGGTTGAGAAACGCTGATTTAGAGCGATTAAGTGGTAATTGCTATTTTAGGGGTCTTGATTTAGCAAGCGGTTACCATCAAATTCCAATGGATATAAGTTCAATAGAAAAAACCGCATTAGTGACGCCAGATGGGCATTATGAATACCTGACACTACCTTTTGGATTATCTAATGCGCCCGCAGTGTTTCAGCGCCTTATGAATCAAGCATTAGATCAGCATCGTTTTACAATAGCGATGATTTATATGGATGATATGCTTATACCATCAGTAACCACAGATGACGGTCTAGCACATTTGAAAACGATTTTAGGGTGTTTGCGGAAAGCAAAACTAACGTTAAGATTAAATAAATGTATTTTTTTCCGACAAAAGGTAGATTATTTGGGTCACGAGATTGATTTCAGAGGTATTCGACCGGGGAAAAACAAAATAATGGCTGTAAAAGAGTTTCCCGAACCTCATGATGTTCGTGGGGTGCGGCAATATTTGGGATTAACCGGGTTTTTCCGTAAATATATTCAGAATTATGCTGTAATAGCACGGCCAATGACTGAATTATTAAGAAAAGATGTAAAATTCGAGTGGAGTATAGCAGCACAAGATGCTTTTGGGACGTTAAAAAATGCATTAACAAATCGTCCGGTGCTCGCACATTATGATAAAGATGCTGACACTGAATTACACACCGATGCTAGTAAGTTTGGAGTTGCAAGTATATTATTACAGAGACAATCTTCAAATCGCGATTTAAAACCTGTCGCGGATTTTAGTAGACAAACCACCAAACAAGAAGAATGTTATCATTCTTATGAATTGGAAACATTAGCGGTAGTAAATTCTTTGCAAAAATTTAGAGTATTTCTTATTGGCATAAAATTTAAAGCCCTCGGGGGATCCTGTAACCCCTAGAGGGCGCGTCCCCAGGTGGCGGATAGGGGGAAGCCCTCACCGGCTTAGCCGGCGGGTAGGTGGAAAATAAAATACCACCCGCGGACCAAACAGGATGGGCAGATCGGGCTCATAGCTGTAGAGAAAGCAGCCGATCTAGGAGAGAATCTCCGAACAAGAAATCCTGATCCTCCTGGTAGGGGGTTGAGGCATCGGGTTAACTCCTCGATACTCGGAAAAAACACTAACTGTTAAAAGAACCAGTCAACAGCCTCGGAACGGAATGGAAACTAAAAGACGACATAAGCTAAGGAACCGGAAAATGATTCTAGGAACATGGAACATTCAAGGCCTCTCAACAAAAACTAACGAAGTACTCTCAGAATTAATGAAAAACAAAGCAGACATAATAGTCCTAACAGAAACAAAAAAGAAAGGACAAGGCTCGGAAAACCTCGGGAAATATGACCACTTCTATAGTGGCGTAGGGAAAGAAAAGAGAGCCCAACAAGGAGTATCGATCCTTATACGGAAAGAGCTCAGAAGATTTATAACAGCATGGGAAGCAATTAACGAGCGAATGATTAAGATGAACCTAACTCTATATGGACAAAAACTGACAATACTAGGCGTATACTCCATAAACGATGATGCAATAGTAGCAAAAAAAGACCAATTCTACGAACAACTAAACTGCGAAATGATAAAAGTGGGCAGCACACGAGAACTCATAATGATCGGAGATATGAACGCCAGAATCGGGAAAAAACATCAGGATAAAGTAGTAGGACAACACGGAGAAGATGCACTAAACGACAACGGCTGCAGATTAATCACAATATGCGAACAGAATAACCTCAAAATACAGAACGCATTCTACCCACACCGCAATATTCATAAATACACCTGGACACAAAAAACAAAGAACCTGAAATCTATAATAGACTACACAATAACTCGACAGAAAACTAATCTAGTCATACAAGATGTAAGGGTGTATAGAGGGGCAACATGCGGCAGCGACCACTACCTGTTGAGAACAAATATCCTGTTCCCAAGGAAGTACGAAAAAGAAGAAAACACAAACAAGAACGAAGGAGAAAAAGGAAAAGAGGACAGATTTAACTTGGACAGCTTAGAAAATGAGAGCACACAAAACCTATACAAGGCAAGATTGGACCAAAAACTACAGACCATACAACATAAGGATAACGAAGAGCATTACCAATATATCAAATCATGCATACATGCAGCGGCCAAAGAAGCATTGGGCTATAAAGAGCAACAGCAAAGAATAACACCATATTGGTGGGACGTAGAAATAGAAGAGGATATAAGAGACAAGAGAGAAAAGTACCTGGCATACTTGTCGAATATGTCGAACGAGCATAAAATATTGTATAAACAGGCACAGGCAAAAGTCCGAAGGAAAATTAGCCAGAAGAAAAACGAAGCATGGGAGAGAAGATGCGAAAAAATAAACACGTATATAGGCGGACGAAAGAGTAGCGAAAGCTGGAAAACACTAAAATCCCTGAGACAAGAAAAAACAAAAGACCTAGTACCACCAATAACAATAGAAAAATGGGATGACTACTTCAAACAGTTATTAACAGAAGATAGACTACCCTTCCAAGAGAACACAGAAGGAGAAAGAAACATAATCACAACGACATCACCAACCAGAATAACTATAGCGGACGTAAAACAAGCGTGTAAATCACTAAAGAATAGAAAGGCACCCGGACCAGGAAATATACCAGCAGAACTCATTAAATGTGGAACAACAAAACTATACCAAGAACTAACGACACTATTCCAGAATTGCTTAAATGGAAAGCCAACCCCAGAAGAATGGAACATCGCGCTTATATCCACTATACACAAGAAAGGGGACACCTTGAACTGCGACAACTACCGAGGGATAGCAGTAACGAGTACACTATATAAAGTATACGGTAAGATCTTGGCAAAAAAAATCGAAATAGAATACAGTGATATGGAAGCGGAAGAACAAGCAGGATTCAGGATGGGAAGGTCCACAATCGACCATCTATTCTCCGTCACTCAAATAATTGAAAAGAAACATGCGTACAACCAGGAAACCCATCTTGTGTTTATAGATCTGAAAAAAGCATATGATAGTGTTGTAACGGTCCAAAAATAGCGTTGGCAGAAAGCGGCATTTTAATAATTAACGGACGTATGGACCTGCACGGTAGGCAACCATGCTTGCATTTTTTTTGTTGTGGTGACGCGTCTCCCCGGTGAGCGATTTTTAAATTCACCGGCGGAAGCGCCGCCACGAGGCAGAACTAAATTGACTCGTGCCCAAGATAGATCGTGCCAGAAGAACCGTTGCAGATAAGGTATTTCACCATCCGTTTTACGGGAATAATCAACGGTTCTCAGCTAACCACCCTTGAGGGGGATTGAGGCATCGACTGGAGGGCAGAGAACACGCTCATAACACCGGAGTAAGTAGTTATCTCCTCTCCTCTTCGTGAAGCCACGTGTCCGGCCATTTTGATTAAGGCCATGCGTTTCTAGGCGTTTAGCTACGGGCTAGGCAGCTCGGCCAGAACATTCCTGGCTGGAGGCCGCGAGCGAGCACCAGGTCTACGACGCAAGCCGTCGCCCTTCCGGAGCTGTAGCAGTCACCAGCGACGACCACCAGAAAACACAGGCCAGATAAACCCAGATATAAATTCCAGATAATATAATTCTTTTTGTGTGCTCGATTGAGCCATTTTTGCTGATTATTGTTTTGTGTGTAAATTGCGTCGACGTGTTTCGTATCGTACGTGTTTTGCGCTAGTGTACGAGAAAGGTCGCTCCCTCTGCCCTTTCAATCGCGCGATTAGGAGCTTATGTTATTCGGCCGAATAGGGTAAACCCTGCGCGAAAGGGTGGCGCTCGGAGGTATTTTTTTCAGGAGCGCAGGACACGGTGTCCGTCTTGATTTGTGTGAATAAACGCCGACGTTTTACCATACCAAACTCACACCTGTTATTTTTTGCTCCCCCCACGTTTTCTCTTTACAGTTTTCTATATTCATTTCAGTTACAGTTTTCTTCCTCATTTATCTCATTTACAGTTTTCTCTTCTCACTGCGAGATTTAAATCTGGTGGTGTTGACGCCAAACGGTCAGCGTTGTGACAGTTCGTGATTTCTGAACTTCGCTGACTGTCTGCCGTCCACCCACGCAGATAGGGTGGAGCCACCCTTGCGACGAAGTAGCAACGAGGTAAAATTACGTGGAGCCTTTTTTTTAACCCCCCCACTCTCTGACACCGAGAGCCTGGCCCTCGTCACTACTTCAAAGGGACCCTCCACTCGCTCCACGGCCTAACGCGCCGACTGCCCTTCAGGTACGTCACACGTTTTTGGAACCCAACGTATGGGGCAATAGCAACAATAGCTATCGTTGGTATCTTTATTTATTTAGCTCATTAACATCTTTTGAGGCTTAAGGGTTTTGTCAGCCCTTTGTAAATTTTTCTAGCCCTTCAGGATTTTGTTTTTCATTTTAAATAGACCTCATTTAATTAATTTTGCAGCCCTTTTTCAATTTTTGTTTTGGCCCTTTTTGCCCTTTAGAAAATTTTTGTGCCCTTTTTCAATTTTATGCGTTTTAGTAGTTTTGGCACTAATTTTCATTTTGACCCTTCAGCCCTTCGCGAAAACTTTTTGGCCCTTTGGTTTATTTTTGTGCCCTTTTTGATTGGGAATATATTTTTGTGGTAGGCCTTAAGTTTGCGCCAAGGAAACTGAACTGGGAGTTGGAAAATTTGACAGTATTTCAAATTTTTTAATCAGCCTTCAGCATTTAGTATATTGAGAAAATTTGGGGTGGTTGTTTTGTCAGTTGTTGAGAATTTCTGTGAGTTTTGTGGGTAATATAGAATACACACAAGAAAATATTTTGACTTTAACGTTAACTTTAAATTTAAATATTTTTAATTTAGAGAATTTTCTGGCCTGGTTTCAGTGTTTGTTGGTATAATTTCTACTATAGTGTAGAAATTAGTTTAATATTCGTTGGTTATAGATTTATTGTTGTTTTTTATGGAAACTAGTGAGATAGTGAACGGGCGACCACGGATCATACATATTTGGTTGATTGGTAGTTAGATTTTTGGGTATGATTTTGTGGGTTCGAGCTTACTACGGCTAGTATTTCTATTTTTGGTGCTATTAGTAGCTGTTTTTTGATAATTAAATTGAATATAACCAACGCATTTCGAAATCCTTTATAATCTTCGTACTCTGGCGGGGATTCCGTACTCTGGCGAGAATTGGCGTATCGCGTCGTGACGTAGCGATGACGCGATTTTAATGTGTTCCTTCTGGTTTTGTTCGGTTGCGTCTAAGGGAAATTTTGCAGCTGTGTTCGATTATTTTCCTAGGTAACCATCTTTTTACTTTTCTTTTGTTGACTATCTAGTCATGTCCTTGGTGTCGATTCGTTCCAAACCACCCGAGCTTTGCGATTGCTCGTGGGTGCGGGAATCGATTGTTGTTAGTCGTAGACTATCCGTCTAGTTACGGGATTTTTTGATGACGATTCCTTAGAGACCACGACCATTCGTATGTTCATGGTGCGTAGCGTTTCGATATCTTTTCTTCTTCTTCATTTCGTTAGAGAGCTCGCAGTAGCGCGTGGGTGATTTAATTTTTTCGTAGTTTGTGTGGATTCGGATCCAATGATACCGAGATCCTGACGACGGCCATTATTTGTTCGCACTCGGCTCGTCTTTTTATACAGTATATTTTGTAGGTTTTGTAATTTGTTAGTTATCACGTACAGTTTTGTTTTGCGTATTTGTATAACGTGAATTAGTTATTTTTGTTCCGGCTACCCATAGCGGCGAGTCGATGATTTTACTTTACTATAGTTGGCGCGTATGCCGTTTTGACTTATTGTTTGTTCAACGAGTTAGTAAGTTAGTTTGTCTTGCGGATACGTTGCTTAAACTTTTTTGTAGCAATTTTCGTGTCGCGTTCAGCCCTTCTGGCGTTAATATTGTAACTTTTGGTAATTAATTGTAATAGTAATTTTGAATTCATGTCCTTATGACTTTTTTTGGTAATTTGCTAACGCTCATTAGCTGTCACAAACTTTGTAGCACATCTTGTAGCCCATACTTTGTTATTTGGTAGTGATAGTTTCGATGCTAGAACCTGTGGGATCGTGCATCGGGAGATCTGTTGTGTTGGTTCTATGTAACCATCCGCTTGCGGGATTTTTGCGACAATCTTCTGAGGCACACCAACAGAGTTCAAAGTGCACCGGACTTTCAAAATTTTTCATCGCTTCTCGATTGGGTTTTTGTGAGTTTGATTTTTGGTAAACTTTTTTTGATTTGTGGATCAATGGTTGTTGGACCTAGTTTCTGCTTGTATCAGGGGATTCGCCATTTGTTGGGTCATAGTGGTTAGTTTTTGGGACCAGCCGCATAGCGGGATTATAATGGCAATCTCGAAGCCTTTGGGTATTTATTTTTTGGTACATGACTGTAGGGTGCCATACATGTTGACCAGTCAATTAATAGTTATTGTTGGAATAGAGGTAGTTAGTTGAGTCGACGCTCGAACACCTACGGTTAAGTGTGTTTTGGGTGTTGTCGTCGTATGTTCGGATAGGTCCTGCCACCGAAATGGGGGTGGTATTATGGCGACAACCGTATCTCGTTAGGAGGCTTATGTCCACTACGTATTGTGTGTTTTGAGTATGTCGAATTTTTGGTTGATAATTTTTAGTGTTATTCAGTTTAGTATTAGGATAGTTGTGACAAGCTATGAGTTGTGTTAGTTTTGTTAGTTTGATTGATTGTAATTAGTGGCTGTCACTTGTCTAAAACCATACGGTGTAAGTAAACTTTCATATTCTATGGGATCGTTCGTATTTTGTCCTTGAGTGACATGCCGCCTTGCGGAATTTTTCGACGACTCCCTAGTTTAGCTATTTAGCTTAGCCCTTTGGGGGATTTAATGAATATGATTGTGGTTACGCAGCGAGTGTGTCGGGACATTGTTACTCCCACTAGTACTATCTTTCTTTCGTCATTTTTATGAGTTTATTTTTCTTTTTGGGGGTTTGAAAAAAAAAACATCCGCTTCCCGGAGTTTTTAATTTTGTTGGGGGGGAATTTGTAACGGTCCAAAAATAGCGTTGGCAGAAAGCGGCATTTTAATAATTAACGGACGTATGGACCTGCACGGTAGGCAACCATGCTTGCATTTTTTTTGTTGTGGTGACGCGTCTCCCCGGTGAGCGATTTTTAAATTCACCGGCGGAAGCGCCGCCACGAGGCAGAACTAAATTGACTCGTGCCCAAGATAGATCGTGCCAGAAGAACCGTTGCAGATAAGGTATTTCACCATCCGTTTTACGGGAATAATCAACGGTTCTCAGCTAACCACCCTTGAGGGGGATTGAGGCATCGACTGGAGGGCAGAGAACACGCTCATAACACCGGAGTAAGTAGTTATCTCCTCTCCTCTTCGTGAAGCCACGTGTCCGGCCATTTTGATTAAGGCCATGCGTTTCTAGGCGTTTAGCTACGGGCTAGGCAGCTCGGCCAGAACATTCCTGGCTGGAGGCCGCGAGCGAGCACCAGGTCTACGACGCAAGCCGTCGCCCTTCCGGAGCTGTAGCAGTCACCAGCGACGACCACCAGAAAACACAGGCCAGATAAACCCAGATATAAATTCCAGATAATATAATTCTTTTTGTGTGCTCGATTGAGCCATTTTTGCTGATTATTGTTTTGTGTGTAAATTGCGTCGACGTGTTTCGTATCGTACGTGTTTTGCGCTAGTGTACGAGAAAGGTCGCTCCCTCTGCCCTTTCAATCGCGCGATTAGGAGCTTATGTTATTCGGCCGAATAGGGTAAACCCTGCGCGAAAGGGTGGCGCTCGGAGGTATTTTTTTCAGGAGCGCAGGACACGGTGTCCGTCTTGATTTGTGTGAATAAACGCCGACGTTTTACCATACCAAACTCACACCTGTTATTTTTTGCTCCCCCCACGTTTTCTCTTTACAGTTTTCTATATTCATTTCAGTTACAGTTTTCTTCCTCATTTATCTCATTTACAGTTTTCTCTTCTCACTGCGAGATTTAAATCTGGTGGTGTTGACGCCAAACGGTCAGCGTTGTGACAGTTCGTGATTTCTGAACTTCGCTGACTGTCTGCCGTCCACCCACGCAGATAGGGTGGAGCCACCCTTGCGACGAAGTAGCAACGAGGTAAAATTACGTGGAGCCTTTTTTTTAACCCCCCCACTCTCTGACACCGAGAGCCTGGCCCTCGTCACTACTTCAAAGGGACCCTCCACTCGCTCCACGGCCTAACGCGCCGACTGCCCTTCAGGTACGTCACAGTGTACTACAAAGTAAACTATGGGAAGCACTAGAAACAACTAACATCAATGTAAACATAATAAATGCGATAAGAAGATTATACCAACAAGCATCAGCGAAAATAAAGATGGGACAAAAATTATCAAAAGGCTTTAGTATAACTAAGGGGCTTAAACAAGGATGCTGTTTATCTACGACCTTGTTTAAAATATTGCTAGAACAAGCACTAAAACAGTGGAAAAGAAAATGCAGAAACATGGGTATACCCTTAAACGATAATATCGTACACACACTGTGCTTCGCAGACGATCAAATAGTGATAGCACAAGATCTACATGACATCGAATATATGACCAGAAAACTCATAGAAGAATACAGCAAATGGGGAATGGAAGTAAATATAAAGAAAACGGCATATATGTGTATAGGAGGACAACAACAAGACCTCATCCTAGAAGACGGAAGATGCATAAAAGAAGCAAACAAATATAAATATTTAGGAGTACAGATAACCAATGACGGAACACTAGATGACAACATAAAAGAAAGAAATACACAAGGAAGAAGAGCAATAGGTATGTTGAATGGAATATTATGGGACAAAGGTATAACGAACAAAAACAAACAACGAATATATAATACCATAGTAAAAACCATAGTAACATATAGTAGCGAAGTATGGACACTCAAAGACAAAGCAGAAAGAACCCTAAAAGCAACGGAAATGGATTTCTGGAGAAGAGCTGCTGGGAGGTCCAGAATGGAGAGAATAACCAATGACAGGATAAGAGAAATCATGGGAGTAACACACACCATAATTGAGGACATCAGAGTAAACCAACTAAGATGGTATGGACATGTACAAAGAATGACAGACGAAAGACTACCAAAACAAATATGGGAATGGACACCACAGGGAAGAAGGAGAAGAGGAAGACCTAGGAGGAGCTGGAGAGAGGACGTGGATAAAGAGCTGAGAGAGAGAGAAATAGAAGAGGACTTATGGATGGACAGAGACGGATGGAGACTGGAAATCGGAAGACGTCGGAAGACGTTGTAAACCGATATATATATATATATATATATATATATATATATATATATATATATAAAATTTAAAGTGTTGACCGACTGCAATGCTCTCCGAACGACGTTAACAAAGCGTAATTTGATACCACGTATCGGTCGGTGGTGGATACATACCCTTGAGTATGATTTCACGATAGAATACAGAACAGGCTCTAAAATGGCACACGTGGATGCACTTAGTAGAAATCCTGTAAATAAAGCGCTAGACGTAAATATTGTAAGACTAAATGAGGGAGATTGGGTTCTAATAGCCCAAATGACAGATGAAAGATGTAAAGACTTGTGTGAACGTCTAAGCGAAGCGGCCAAGGACAAGGAAGATAAGGAAATTCACGCAAATTTTAAAATGAAAGACGGGCGAGTATTTCGAAGAACACCAGAGGGGCTGAAATGGGTGGTGCCCAAAGCTGCTCGGAGGCAGGTAGTCGCGTGTTATCATGACGAAAACGGTCATTTCGGTATTGAGAAAACGTGTGACATAATTTCTAAATTTTATTGGTTTACTGGAATGAAACAGTATGTACGAAAATATATTCGGAGTTGTCTAGCATGCCTGAAAGACGGGCGAGTATTTCGAAGAACACCAGAGGGGCTGAAATGGGTGGTGCCCAAAGCTGCTCGGAGGCAGGTAGTCGCGTGTTATCATGACGAAAACGGTCATTTCGGTATTGAGAAAACGTGTGACATAATTTCTAAATTTTATTGGTTTACTGGAATGAAACAGTATGTACGAAAATATATTCGGAGTTGTCTAGCATGCCTTTACAATAAAGAGCCAGGCGGGAAAAAGGATCGCTATTTAAACCTTACAATTCATGTTGACCATTTAGGTCCCTTTGTTAAAAGTATAAAAGGCAATACGTATTTAATAGTTGGAGTCGATGCTTTTACCAAATATGTTTTTATGAAGTCTGTTACTAGTACAAAAACGGAACCTGCGATAAAGTTCCTACAAAAAATTATTGACGTGTTTGGGGTTCCTTATAGGTTAATAAGTGATCGAGGTACGGCATTTACAAGTAATAAATTTCGAGAATTTTGCAATACGAACGGCTTAAGGCCGGGGAATCGGGCCGCCTCGGACTGTGGACAGTTGATCTCTGAAGATAATTAATATTATTGAATATTTTTTTCTGTACTGTATTTCAATATATATAGACTGTGTCTGGACAACTTTTTGAAAAAAAATCTTTTGAACTTAAAGTTTTAATTTTGATAAGTATATGACGTATTTAATATAAATCAACTAAAATCTATCCAGACACCCTTTACATAAGGTACTTCAAGAATCCGTCAAATATGTTTTTATAAACTTTTTGGTTTTTGAGATCAAGTGTCCCGCGTGCTCCGTTAATTTGGTGCAACCTCAGACGATTTGAGGGGTGCCTGGCTAACCATAGAAAGTCCGGCCGCAAATCGTAATTGCTCAGAATGTTCAGGCGCAAACTTCACATTTTATAAACTCGGCAAAACGCAAACCATCGTACTGAACAGAATGGAAATATACAAACTGCGTATTTCATAGAAACGTAAAATATCGAACGCGGCTATGTCCAGAATGGGTCTAGAGCAGAATGTTCAGCGCCGGACAAACTCAAGGTGCTACTAAAGGCCGCTTAAGCAAAATTTGTAACAGGATGACAGGAACCAGAGGATATCGTCACGTTAATAGAAATTTATGGTGTCGCCAGGACCGTGTTACCAATACACCGCTGATATAAACAGCATTTACAGTGTCTCAATGTCAGAACGCAAAAAGTTTATTAAGTATGTTCTGTTGAATAGTATGATTGTACGTTTTCAATCTCCAATATAATTTTGATGATAGATAAGAATCAATATATTTGTAATAAAATTGATTTGTATAAAATATCATATATATGAGTTGTAAAGGTAGTAACTCAAAAATAAGCAAGAATAATATTTATAATAATTTGTGGAAACAATGGTATTCAATATTTTGAATTGTGGTGGCGTTTGAATTATGGATCGTTAGCTTAAGACACTTTAATTAATAATGATTACCTAAGTAGCCGAAACTATAGTCACAAATAAATTAATTTATGTGATACTCACAAAGTAACTTGTTTTATTTATAAATGATATTTAAATTTTATCAAGTTGATTAATTTTAGACAATTGATGAAATAAATCATATTTTGTATGAAATAGTTAGTTTATTGGATTTTGAGCCCTAAGTTGTAAGTTCACTGTATTGAAAAACGTTGCTTAAGAAATTACAAATATTTTTGGTTCGTATGAGTTAGAAGTTATTGACATTTTGTTTAGTGGGAATTGCCAAGTTTACGTGTTCTCAAAAGGTCTGTAGTACCTAATATTTGAGGATTCATAATTATTTTGATTATTTTCTATAATATAAAAATATCAATACGGTTCAATTTAGTTCCACAAAATTGCAAAATAACACTAGAATATTTTAAAATGTCGAATCACTTGAAAATGGAGAAAATGCTTGAATTAGAGAATGTAAAATTTGTAAAAACGTAACTTAGCAAAGTGGTTAGAAGTTGTGGTCGGAAGTCGAAATGTATTTAGTTCACAACCATGGCGAGTAACTTTTTGATGTATGTTTTTAACTTTCTTTAATAATAGACTATAATATACTGGGTGGTGTGTGTGCCACAAGGTGGCGTTGAAATGCATTGCTAGGCACCGTGCTAGTGAATTTCTGTGCAGTGATGACATGTATCAAATAATCTTCTCGGCACAATTTGAAGATTTTGGTACGTGAAGTCGCTAATATCACTTTGTAATTCCAACAGCAGTATTAATTATTTACTCTTCACTCAGTTTTCGAAATAAAATAAATCATTCAAAGTCAAAGAATATAATAAATATTCAATAATTATTAAATAAATCTATTCCAAATTTTGGATAAATATGTGTAATTGGTTGTATGATTGTGGTATTTTGTGTGCTTCCTCAAATGTTGAGGAGATGCATAATGTGCCGCAGCTGTACAACCAATATTTAAAAATGTGAAACATTAAATAAATATAATTAAATAAATAATATCTAATTTGAGTTAAAAAACTGTCTTTTATTTGCCTGTCGCTTGCATAACCTTTTAAAATGAATAAATCATATAAAATCCATATATCTGTGTTTTACTTCCTAACAAAAATTACTAACAGACACATTACCCATAAAACGAGCCAAATTGAGATGTCACGATTTTGATTTAAAAATCAAACATAACGTAAAGTACTACCACTAAATCGCCAGCCAAATAAATATTACAAATTATAAAAATTTTATAAATCACAAGCCAAATAAATATTACAAATTATGAGAATTTGTAAATCACGAACCAAATAAATATTACAGATTATGAGAATTTGTACAACACCTGGGTTCGCACCGTTACAACTGGTAGTCAAATGGAAACTAAACACTTACAAATTCTGGTCCATTTTTATATTATTTAATAAATTTTATGAGACCTAGGAGAGGTCCCAAAATCTGTACCAGATGTTTGGTGAAATTTCCGTACCTACCTCCTCTATTAATGTAATTTTACTGCAGTACTTTGGATTTATTTGCTGTAAAATACCCTTGAAGTGTAATATTATTCTAGGACTAAAGTACACCATATCAAATAAAGAAATATATTACTATGTGGGAGTAGATGGCATTAATCTGCCGTGATTAATGTGTGACAAAATCAAGTATTGTATGAATATTCATACTATATTGTATTGTTGTACAAATATAACATAATACAACATTAAACCATCTTGTAGAATTATTTATAGTATTGTAAATTATTTGTTTATTTAACGACGGCCTAATTATGTCGCTATAGTTAATTAATGTGGCCAACAGTACAAGGAATCGAGAGTTTATTTCCTCTGCAAGGTCACGTAACTTTGGTACAGGATTTTACTCACTCATAAATTCTCTGGCACACGAGGTTCGAACCTATGACCCTTGGCGTGACAAGCTAGTGGACTAACTCTTTTTTTTTCATTATTTTTTATTATTTTTTCAAACTCAAATTTCACCGAACCGTTTCTTTGTTTTAACTCTAAATATAATACTACTGTCATAAAGAATTGATTCACTTTGACAAAATGTTGACATATATGTCACGTTTGTGACAAATAATAGTTGTTTATAATTTGAATTGTTGATACCCTCTTCATGTTATTTATTGATGGAGAGCAAAGAGAATCAAGAACATTTTTATAAGGACCCCAAATTAATTTCAGCTCTAACTCAACTCGACTCTCAATATGAATATGAATATTATTGAATATTATTGAATACTATTTTGCATATTAAAAGTAACTTGACTTTACAAACTAGTTTTTATAACTATGGAGTATGGACTAATAGTAATAGTAGTACATTATTTATTAGACTATCGCCCCATTTATAATGGTTATAATGGAATACAAATGGAGAATAAAAGTATTATACATTTTTTTCTAATATGCAGTTTCTGAGAAAATGCATGCCTAAATTTTTATCACGATTTAAATAATACTACTATGATTTTTTTAGTAAATCTTCGATTTTATTTTATCGCACTACTGCGTAGTCTATCTGATTTCGAGCGATTTATATGTTTTGGCGTCCCATAAACAAGAATTGATTATTAAAAAAATGTCTGTGTATCTGTATCATGTGATGGACCAAATATAGAAGAAAAGAAAAATATTTTACTTACAGCTTTTCAAAACAATTTAAAAATATTTTCTTCAAAGCAAGGTAATTTAGGTAAATAATTATTTAAATAAAACATTTTTTTTAAATCATTGATTCTGGAAAAATCATGATTTTCATCAACCCTGATACTAACACTATATTTCACTATACTGACAATTCAAAATTTCGAATTGCAAACTAACTGGTAAACGACTGGAACATGGAAAATCAATCAAGGAGTATCGTATCCCTTAAGATGCAGATATTATTATATAAATAAATTTCAGTTTATTAATATTTTAAGTAACTAATTTATATAAAATAACGATAAATTTTAAAAATCCTGTTAAACTGAAAACTAAACCGGTTTCTAGAAATGATTAGACAGCTGTTTTAGTAGGGAAGACGTTAATATTTCAATATAAGCTATGATTGGTTATCTAATTAATTAACCAAATTAACCATATAGTATAAAAATAATATAACTTATATTAAGCAAATTTATGTGATGTAACATCTTAATATAATCAAATTTACTACAGGGTCTCCTTCTTAATGATAACATTAAGAGGGAAAACTAGCAGGTTACTTTGATTTTAAATCACTCTCGCTGTTTTGCCCCCTAAACTATCCCGACGAAATTACTATTATTGTATAATATATTTCGTCTCTTTAATTGCCAATTATTCATTGTAATACTTTAATATTTAAAGCTCCGATATCTAATAAAAGTAATGAGTTGTTCGTTTATATCTTACAAGAATTATATTAATGTTAAAAATCCATATTACAATTAATAGTTTCCTTAACTGGAAATATCAAAATTGATGACTTGTATCACTAAATTGTCACTCTATCACTTTTAATTATTATTTCATATCCAACATCATTCAAACAGTAACTAATGGAATGTTATTTTTCATTCAATATTCAGTTAATGGTCCGTTTCAGTATCTTTAAAAGGTTGAAAAGCAACAATGGACCTGGCTGTACGAGAGGGCCGTACATTCGCCCCTAGTCGCCCTTATGTTACGATGCGTTTGGAGATGCGTTACGATGCGTTTGGAAATCCACACCGCCTCGCAATCTGGTGTCGATTTATACCTCCGCTGACATCTGCATTCCTGGTACCTAAATTCTGTTTTTGACCAGTTTGGGATTTCACTCGTTTGGGTTCTAGCGCGTTTGCCCCGATGTGTTTCTTGTGAGTTACCCGGTTTAGGTTTGACCGGTTTGCTTTTCCCCTGGTTTGGGAATTGCCATTCCGTGGCCGAACTTTCTGGCGCATGAATTTCCTGTCTTACACGCGGTCCCGATTTGAGTACGGCGCGAGAACAAAACAGTTCAGGCATTACCGGTGAGATGGCGCGGCGGAATTTACTTTCGTTAATATCATTCTTTAGGGTTAATTTATTAACTGTAGATATGTAAATAAAGGATGTACTCCATAATTTGCTTTTACTTGCTGAATAAAACAGTTTTTACATAGTTTGTTAATGACGGCGGGAAAAAAGTCCTCCTTCGAGCGAAGCCGCAATTTCCGCTCAGTTCATGTTTCAAGTGAGCGGCAAACAGTGAAAATAAAGCGGGCAAAGATGATTTGCTGTGATTATTTTTATACTGGAAATTTGTAAAGCTACGCATACGTATGTTGGGATTAATTAAAATCAATTGATTTTAATCATTAATAAATATTAAATTGAAATTATTATATAAATCAAATTTTAAATAAATTATTGATTTAAATAGCAAAGGGAGGCCAAAGGATCCATAATGAAGGTCAGAAGTTGGAGGGAGGTTGCCAAGGACCAAGAGTTGCCAAGAGTGTTCTGAAAGGAGAACGCCAAGATCCACATAGGGTTGTAGTGCAGGAGGATGAATGAACATATTCAAAAACAATAACTTATAAAAAAAAATTATAGATAGCAATCGTCTTTCTCCATATATTTATTAATATGAACAATTGGTATTGAAATTAATATTTATAGCAATTTTCTTACACAACAATTATTACGGAGATACATCAGGTTTAAATTAAGTAATACCTATAACTATTCTCCTTATAATATTGTTCTCAGTACTAACTTAATAATTGTAGATTTTTTATTATACACCTTATAGTAATATAATACCTAATATTCGCAATTTGATTTAGGAAAAAAAAACAATTAAAATTTATGCCTTTATTCTTTTTTTTCAATTTGCAACTTATGTGCATCTTTAATATAATCCGGATCCTCACATTTCTTTTTTTTTAATTTCCTCGAAACATTTCTGTCAAAATACAATGCACATAAAACCTTACTAGCTTTTCCAGCATTGTATCTTGCCAGACTGTTTCATCTTTTCTTATCTCCTCTATATAAATATCGGTTTCTTCATTTATAAAAACAACAAAATAACATAACCTCCTTTTTGATATATTTAATTGCCCCTGCACCTGGAATGAAATTAATTATCTTGTATCAAAGGAATATATATATATATATATATATAAATATCATGATAATGAATACCTGAAAATAGTAATCATGATGCCTTTTCAGGCTTAACTGATTATTTTTAAATTCTAAGCATATATTTTTATGCAGTGCTGCTTCTTTTAAAGATACATTTTATCTCTACTAAAGTATCGTCTCCTACTAATCCTACAATTCAAAATCAATTATTATCGAATTAACATCAACTAATAAATTTCGAAATTTAATGTCGAATATATTGTATACCGTCTGGCGAAGCAGCAAGAAATGGACGAATGAGGTCCACATATAGACCACTTGGTTGGACTTTTAATTTCTCTTCCAATGTTTTTACAGCCACTTCTTCATTAATTTTTCCATACTCCATGGCTTCAGTTAAAAAGTTTGTTGGTGCTAAAATTGATTTGACTAATGAATGACAGGGCGTCCAATCTTTTCTTTTCACTGTAGCACCAAATTTTGAGGCAATGAGACGAAAAGATCTCTCACGCCTGTATATAGGATTTTCAAACTGCCCTATAGTACATTTTATAATTTCGCCCTGCCTTTCTTTGCTCATCTAAAAATAAAATGTAAGTAAATGCATTTGGTTATAGTAATAATAAATTAAGTGCCTCAAGGTCTAATGTTTCCACAAATCGACTACACTCCAGCTCAATATCTTGTTGACATAATGCTGGTTCATCAGCATTTTTGCCATAACTTATGTTACGTAGGAGGTACACTTTTTTTCAGCCTTTTTAGGTGAAGAAAATACAATTTTTTTTGTATTTTTTATGGCTAGTCATGATTTTTTTAAAATAAACATTCAGTTATTGTTGTGGGTTTTAGTTTGTTGTATCCTGTCATTGTTTTCTTTATCTTGTTTTTAATCTTCTTCATAATTTCATCCATTGCTATTATGAACAAAATGGGGCTTAGTCCACCCCCTTGTCTCAATCCTTTTGTGGTTTTAAATTTCGTTGTGATTATGTCTCCGGTTCTGATACAATTTTCTGTGTTGTTATATATGCTTTTGATTGCCATCCTCAGTTTAGGTTTTGTCTATCATTTAGTGTCTGCCACACAAGTGAAACAGTGGAACATTTTATTTTAAGATTAGTTTCTATAAGATACGAAAGATAACGAAAAATAGTGTGTAGATATAGAAGACCATTTGTCTCTGAACTTAATTCCTCCCTTAATGTTGATGAAGTTTCTCTTGTTAATCTGAAATGTGGTTCAACATTTCTTCTCATGTAGATGACTTGCTATTCAATACTAATATATTGTACAATGGCTGAGCAGTCAGCACTCATCTTTTTGAGAAATGTTCCGAGTAGTTTCCATTTTTTAAATATATATGATTGCAATATTTATTTCTCACAATATAGTGTTTCTAATTAAATTCCCTGTAGACAGAATTATTTGAGAGATGGTAGATTATAAGAGCTTTTGAAAACCAGAGTGGTGTAAGTAAGTTTCATAATAATAATAATAAGTAATTCAGACACTCCAGAAATATACTAGAGATGTTTTTCCTTGCATATTTCTGGACTTATCTGAATTTAGAAAAAAAAGACTTACGCCACTGTGGTGTCCAAAGGCTCATATATTAGTATTATTAAATTGCGTCTTTCTAAAGATATTGCCTCTATCTATAAGATCTTTTAGGTTTTTAGTGGCAAAGGTCACTTTTGATAAATACCATTTTAGTAACGGATCGAATTTAGGTAAAAGTAAAATTATTTCTAAAAAAAACCGTGATCCAAGTCTTCGTTCTCAAATAACAACGTATTCACAGATTTATATTGATGAAAGTAATGACGAAATGCTAGCCCCTCTAGTCCCTCTAGTAGTAGTCTGTACAAGTAATTTAACTAAATATATCTATTATTCACTGTAATACTTGTTTGACCTCATGGGCATTTTTTTGTCGGGCACTATCTGCATTTGAAATCAACAAGTGTACTCGTAGTATATTTATACATTTAATTTTAGGCATGTAGCTATCAACATATTTTTCTTTTCTCGTGTCCTTGAATGCGCTGACAAGTATTTTTCATATTGTTCATTCCATCCTTCAGAAAAGAACTATACTTATTATCATCTATACACCATTCAAACATTACAAAAATGCATTTTTTAAACACTATGAAAGCCATCCCCTATTTTCTTTATCTTCTCGACAAAAAAAACACATTTATTATACAGTTGCGCCTAAAGTATGGAATAAATTCATTAAAAGGGAAATTAAAAAAATAGGAAAAAATCCTCGAACACGTCGATTTTCTATGATAAAAATACACATTTTTGCATGTCAGTCGATCTTCAACCATCATTTGTTTTTGAGTTATGACGTCATCTATTGTTTTTTAAATGACAACCCCCTATTTTTGTTCTTGATTTTGAGAGATCTTTTCATTGTCAAAGTGACAGTATAAAAATGTTGCCATGTTACATAAGGAATTTTTCGAGTAAATGACAATTAAAAGTGAAAAACGGCAAATCATGAAAAATGAAGCAAAAACGTCATCAGATTTAGTTTTTCAAAGTGCTTGAGGTTGAATCAAACAATAACCCCGCGCGCTATTACAAGCCGTCTGCTATTAGCCTAAGCTGTACAAAACTATTCTTGTAATTTAAGCATAATAGCACATTTAACTGTCACACAAAAAAATGAAATTTTAATCATTCTCATCAGATGTAGGGATAAGAACTTTAGTGCTGGCAGAGCGATACGTCTGCAAGTCCCTAATGAAACGGGGATTTCCTAAAAAAAAACAATACGGAATTATGCCGACGCGAGCGGCATAAGGCAATGCACGTGTTCATACAAACTGCGAGCCCGATCTAGCCGAGTTCTAACGAAGTACGTCTCGGTACAAATCAAACTCGCACAAACTATCAGAGCCGCCTGGGCGGCCACTCACGGCGTACAAATGATATCCTACCCCCTTAAAACATGTACTGAACGCCACAGCTACACCTCGCGCAAACGGGCAAGTTGAACGTTATAATCGTTCGATTTTAGATGCACTAGCCACGACGACTGATGATGAGCGCAAATGGGATGCGAATGTTTTACGTATTAGGTGGGGTTTGAATAATACAATGAATAATACCACGGGAAAAAGTCCTCACGAACTTATTTTCGGATATCGGCCGAGAGGGGTTGCTGATGCGTTTTTGTCAGCCGAAATCACGGATATTACGGCACCTTTCCATGTAACGCAAGTAAGGGAACTGGCTAATCAAAGGATTAGGAAGGCTCAGATAAAACAAAAGCAAATTTTTGATGCGAAACGAAAAAGAGGCGAAAATTACTCAATAGGTGATTTAGTTTTAGTTAGACGGACAAGAGGGGCGAACGACGGAATGAGCAGAAAACTTATTCCCAAGTTCGATGGGCCGTTTAAAATAAAGACAATTTTAAATTACGATGGGTATATGGTAGAAGATATACCAGGAGCACCGCGTTCGCAAAAGCGATTGTAACGGTACGGTATCGCCTTCGACGGAAACTGCCTTTTAGTTATTAATTCCGTGCACAGACCTCCACCGTAGGCGACCATACTCACACTTTTTTTTTGGACGTGACGTCTCGACGACGTTTTAAAAATCGTCGCGAGACGCCGCCATGAGGACAGAAACTAGTTGCCTTTTCTACAGTGCGGAAGTGCCAGAGGTCACCGTTTTCATTGGTATACCACCATCCGGTTTCCGGGATATAAAACGGGAACTCACTTAACCACCCTTAAGGGGATTGAGGCACCAAGTACAAGGCAAGGTACTATACGATTCAACTCCATACGCTCACAACATCCGAGCGTTTTCGGGGTAAGGGCTAAGTAACCCAGCCAGCCAGGTCTTGGCTAGGGGCAGCGACCATCCTGCCAGAGTTGCTCTGAGGTCTGGAATCTAGAGATCGGCGTTCCCGACGCTTATCGGCCGCCGCACGCCCAGGAGTCAAGTCCAGCCCGCCAGCAAGGTCGCAGACTAGGAACGCAGGCCAGATCTTTTTATATATATATTTTTTGTTCTCATTTGATACTTTTAATTTCATTTGATATATCGTTTTTTTCTTTTGTGTAAAATTTGCGTTACGTGTTCGTGCCGTACGTGTTTTGCGCTTTTGTAAGAAAAGGGTGGCTCCAACGGCCCTTAGCATCGCGCGATTGCGAGTTCGCGATATTCGGCCGAATATAGGGAACCCTGCGTGATAAGGTCGCGGGAGGAGGTATTTATTTCAGGAAGCGTAGGCACGGTGTCCTGTCTTTTGTGTGAATAAACGCAGATATTTTACACCACAAAATTCACACCTGTTATTTTTTGTTCCCCCCCACGTTTTCTCGATCGGGCATTCTTTTCAGTTCAACTTCTTATTCTCACTGCGAGATTTAAATCTGGTGGCGTGGGCGCCAGATGGTCAGCCGTTGCGACAGTTAGTGATTTCTGAACTTCGCTGACTGTCTGCCGTCAACCCACGCAGGTAGGGTGGAGCCTCCCTTTGCGACGAAGTAGGGACGAGGTTAAAATTACGTGGAGCCTTTTTTAACCCCCCCCCCCCCCCCCCCCCCCCCACTCTCCGACACCGAGAGCCGGCCCTCGTCGCTGCTTCGAAGGGACCCTCCACTCGCTCCACGGCCTAACGCGCTGATTGCCCTTCAGGCACGTCACACGATATTGCGGAATATGCCCCAGTGAAAATCTCAAAAAGTTTGTAACGAATGTAAGTAGTGACGAAGCTACTGATGATGATGAAACTAATTAGCAGATATGTGTCTTACCACATCAATGTATGTTGACTGAGGGCATAATAAGAGTAACACACACGGATATCAAGATTATAATATCCTAAAACTTGAACATCAAGATATAATTTTCAGACGCTTAAGATGCGTGGTAGGGTATCAAGATTATCATATCCTAAAACTTGAACATCAAGATATAATGTTCAGACGTTTAAGTGTGGTATCAAGATTATAATACCGTAAGAAGTGAACATCAAGATATAATGTTCAGACGCTTCAGATGCGTGGTAGGGTATCAAGATTATAATATCCTAAAACTTGAACATCAAGATATAATGTTCAGACGTTTAAGTGTGGTATCAAGATTATAATACCCTAAGAAGTGAACATCAAGATATAATGTTCAGACGCTTAAGATGCGTGAAAGTGTATCAGGATTATAATATAATAAGAAGTGAACATCAAGATATAATGTTCAGACGCTTGAGAAGCATGATATGGGACATTAAGATATAATGTCCAGATAGGCAAACGAGATCTGGAGTGTCAACTCTCCAGAAAAGGGGCGACGGGCCCGGGTGTAATTAATTATTTTATGTTACAGTTAAGAGTTACGAATCTTCTCGAGGGCGAGAAGAAATCGAGGATGGCCGAACTGTTGGGTCGTCAAAGAACGGGGCGACTCGGAATGAGGGCGTACACCCGAGAGATGTGCAGAAGAGGGAGAAGAAGGAAGGGGATTCTGCATAAGCGTGTCTTGGCAGACGCACGAGATTTACGTAATATAATGTAAAATTGTAATAATTGTGAAATATAATAAATCGATTATATCAGAAGTTTTTGGACAGTCTTTTATTTATAAATATATTGTAACATGTTTAAGGAATTACACGTTTCCAATTTTATTGTGTCCTTAAATATCTTCAATTAATTTAATAACTCAGGAGCACTAATATCTTTTTCTTCAGCATCACTTAGGGCTATTTGTAAATCATTGCAGTGTTTTTTCAATAATTCGTCACATATTTCGTGAAGTTAATTGTAATCGGTTAGAAATTGAAATTTTTGGACATCGAAACCCTCGTAATGAAACATACGCTTTTTTACGCCTACGTAGTGTATTTTCTTTAAACTGTAAGGGATCGAAATGCACATATTTTGTATGAATTAATTTATATATATTATTACGAAAAATGACTGATATTAATTGAAACGGTTCGAAATAAAATTATAACAATTTCATACTCAGGTATAAACATTGAAAAACACACGTAAAAGCCAAGTATTGTGTTAGAATAGGAAGGGGGTGATCATTTGGGGGATTTTATAAGTAATTTGATTAAATATGAATTCAATTTGAATAGATTGCAAACGAAATTACGAGAACTTTTATAATCACTTATTAAGACGCGTTCGATGCGTGGTGACGCAATTTTTTAAACAAAACACAGACGCCCGAGCCGGCGATGGCAAATCATAACAATTTTGTATTTTTAGGTCAATAACCTTGCTATAGGGCCCATGTGAGATCACCGAAATTAGAAATAATGTTACGGGGAATCCCGCATCGCTGAGTGGGCAAAATTTTAATATAAATAGTATCGCTTTGCATACGAAAAGTTTAGTTGGTTCCAGATTAGCGTGGCGTCAGTCCGTTATTATCTTCGTTAATAGTATCCGCGAATATCATTACAAAGAGTATTATCCGATTTATTTTGAAAGTGACTGTGTTCAGGATGGTATTGATTATTTCGAAATTGAGTAGCAATAATCAGTACATTCCTACCCAAGTACCAAAAACAAATACCCGTGAAGTATATTTAAAATCGTTCCGGTTACACATCCGTGGGTTGCTCGAAAGCTTTGTTAATTTCTGGCATACGCTATGAGCGATTTCGTGGATGTTAATGAGGTAATCGTTCCGGTGTCACATACGTGGGTTGTTCAAAAGCTTTATTAATTTCTGGCATACGCTATGAGCGATGTCGTGGATTTTAATGAGGTAATCTTTCCGGTGTCATTCGCGTTCAGAGAGGAAAATGCTACCATCTCCAATTGTGTTTACCTTAGTAGACATGATTATCAATTCGTCTAAAAATATCAATTAAAACGAAATAAGTAATATCATTTGAATTTCTTATTTAATAAAATACTGTCATTATAAATTAAAATGAAGAATGGGAAGGATAATACTCTTCAGGGAATAAGTATAAATTGTTAAAATATAACCTAAATAATATCTCTTCGCTAAAGTGGCAAAACATTATTTAATTATGAATCATTAATAATATGGATTTGAATCAAATTAAGATTTAGTTTAAATTGGAAACATTATAAAAATTTAACTAAAATAAAGGTTAAGTAAATGAAATCCATAAAATTATCAGAATTGCTTGTTTAATAAATTTCATTCTAAATTTCAAGCTGGAATCTAAAAACGATAATGTTCTCCAGCGAATAAGTATAAAACATTAAGGTATACTTTACATAATAACTGGGCAATACTGTGGCAAATTATTGGTTGTTTTGTGTAATGAGTATAAACGAGTTCTAAATAATCATATTGCAAATTCATTAATATCAGTCATACGAACAATTTACAGGATATATTTAACAAAATTGTATCTATCAAAACCTAGTTAGTGAATCCTGAAGTGATAGATGAAAAATGACATTGGAAGGCACAAGCAGTGACATATTTCATGAAGTGGTGACATGCATTGAGCCGTTTTGCGGGCACGTAGAATTGAGCAGTGTGTGAAAGTCATTGACGTTACTTAAGATTTCCAACTGATGTACAGATAAAATGAAAAATGACATTGGAAGGCACAAACAGTGACATATTTCATGAAGTGATGACATGCATTGAGCCGTTTTGCGGGCACGTAGAATTGAGCAATGTGTGAAAGTCATTGACGTTAAGTACATCTTTTATCCAAAACTAACTAACACTTTTTGAGTCAATAAAGAAAGTCATTAAATTCAAGTTCATGTTTAATTATTGGTGCAAAATCCTTTAAAGTGAATAAATTACACTTAATCTATAATTCTTTGTCTTTAATTTATTAATATTATTGTTACTAACACACGCATTACCTCTAAAAGAAGTTTGAGTCATCACGATAATGATTTAATATCAAACACAACGTAAAGAAGTACTGCCATTATACGATCACACAAAATAAAAGTAAAATAGATAAATCACGAGCCAAAACAAATATCATAAATTATAAGAATTTATGATTACAAGTAAAATATACCTAATTATTAAATATTGGGGAAACCGAAGTCTTACAAAACTTATCATCGGGGGGGGGTCTTCGAAGGGAGGCGCGACCTCGCGTTTTGTGACGCGAGGGGTTAGTTACCCCCGAGATTGGCCCGGAACATAACTAGCTCAGTTTTTTTTCCGGAGAGCGCACGGTTTACTTATCTGTTAGCCGCTGGGACCTTCTGCAGGAGGAGACGGCAATGGGGCCTCCGGGAGCGGCACGACGTCGGCAACACTATGTAGCACTTTGGATTGCGGGGTGGGGGCGAGCAAATAAAGTCGGGGTTGCACGTTAAGGGTTTAATAAATCGTTAATGACAAAAAAAAACCAAATGAATAAATGAGAGAATGATAATGAAAAAAATAATATGGAAATGAAGTCAAATAAGGTGAGGAGTGAGGTGCGGAGTGGATTGCGTGTGTGTTGATGTGTGGGTGTGTGTGTTGGTCAGAAGACGTGCTGACGAACTCCTAGTGGTTGTCGCTGGAGCGGTGAGTGTGGCGGTCGAGAACGGCACGTACGGCGATCAAGACGTGACTTGTGTGGTCGAGATCCGACTCGTGTCGTGGATGAGAACCAACTTGTCCCGCGATCGGGAATGGACTGACTGTCTATTTGGGGGATGTTTCCTCCCTCGCGCACCTTCAACTTAGAGGCAGCGCATGCGTATTTTGTGTGTTGTGTGTTGCGATGTAAGAAAGGGAGGCGGGCTAACATTTTGGATGAAGGCGCATGTCGACGGGGATTAACTTATTTTGGAAAAATAAATGAATAGACGCGAGTTTAAATGAGATTCGGATTATGTTAATTAAGTAATGGTTAACTATGTGATTAAATGCGGCGAGTGAATGAAACGATGGGTCTTATGAAGTCACAGGCATGAAATACGGTTTTCCCTGATCGTACTAAATTGGGGGTGCCATTGTCAGCGGTTCTTCGCCGACAAAGCGCATTAGGGGGCCGGGTATTCCCAACGTAACAACCGGGATTACGATGAGTGCCGACGATGGGTTTTCCCTGAAATCGGCTGAAAAACCAGGGAAAGGTAATTAGGGTAGGCCATGCCGGTGACAAGACGGCCCCGAAAAATAAGTTAATTTCCGTATATCGGGAGTAAAGAAAAAGAGGGAAAAGAATAGCAAAAAAATGAATCTATATAAAAGTAAAAACCACGTGGTGTCCGACCGACGTGGAAAAAAAAATATCGGCTTAAAAAAACTCCACAAAGCGAGGCGGGAGAAAAAGCAATAACAATGCCTGAATGATAGGTGATGAGTGGTGATCCGTGGACGGCGTCTTCGGCGAGGTGTAGGTGCCAGGGCCGTTACGGACTTGCCACCTGGACTTCTTGGAGTCCGACGTGGTGTAACTAGAGAATGGTCTCGCGCCTGGGCGGAAATAATGGGTCTCGCCCAGGGCGGAAATGGTTGTGTGTATGTGGTGAAAGGTGCGAGTTGCCGTGTGTGTGGCTTGCACTGCGTGCTCGTACCCTGGAAGGCGGCTACGCTGCGAGCACGTATGACCGGGGCTCGGCAGGGGGCGGGCGCTGCGGTCATGTGGTGGTTCCGTCCGGTTACCACCGCGGGCGGTCATGGGGCCTCTGGCCGCGGTCGGGCTCTGGGGAGGGGCCATGTCGGCGCTGGGTGGACTTCCGGCGTCCTGGAGTTGGCGATAGCCGACGGCAATGGGGCCTCCGGTGTCGCGTGGTCGTCGTTGCGTGGAGGAGGTGGCCTCAGGGGCGGCCTGGAGGTCCCTGGATGGCAATGGGGCCACAGGGTTCGGTCCTCGTCAGGGCACGCGCTGCCTGGGAATGAGTCCTCGGCGACGGTTGATGTCGGTGGAGATGGGCGCCACGGTGTGTATGTGCTGACCGGCACACCGTCCGGTTGTGTGTAGGTTGTTACTGCTGCGATGCGGTGCCTGTGAACAATTAGAGCACATGTGCGCGTCCGCGGGGCGCGTAAAAAAAATGTTCCGATGGCATTGGTGGCGATGGTGAGCAGTAGCTGGTGAAAAAGAGTCAATGTCAGAAAGAAATGTTTGAGCGGAGTTGAGTTGTGCGGGGCGGATGCTCCACCTACACTACGTGATCCTCGGCGATCACGTCTTCGCGACGTTGTCGCGGATTGGTCCGGCGCTGAACGTCCGGAAAAGGGGGGCGGCGATTTGGAGATCGTCCGGGTCACTAACACTGCACTTGGTGGAGCTAAAACTATACACGGAGAACAAATGTACACTTAAGTCTAGAATGAACAGCGAGAGGGAAAAAAATAGAGTCTGCGTGGGAGGAGAAAATCTAATGTTCACGAGGACGTGGGGGCGGCGGGCTCTTCCGGCGCGTCAGGGGGCGGTGAAATGGGATCTCGAGGTGAGGAGGCTGGCCGTATATCATCGGCGTGAACACGCACTAAGCGGCCGGCCCGCTCTACAAGATATACGCGCCCCTTAAAGACGTTGCGGACAATATATGGACCTAGCCACTTGGGGGCAAAACCTGCGTATTGGCCCTTCGCAGCCGCGGACAGCGGGTGGGCGCGGATTAGCACTGACTGTCCAGGCGCGTATCGTGCGGGTTCTTGTGGTTGGTCGTATCGGCGGATGTAATGCCGCTGATTGCCCCGAATCTCCTCGAGCCTCTCATCACGGGCTTCCTGCAGGTCGTTTTGGGGTTCGGCGGGGGGTCTTCCATGGTCTCCTGGACGCGGGAGAGCATAGCCGAGAAGAGCCTGTGCAGGCGTGCGTCCTGTAGCGGCATTGGCCCGGGTGCGAAGCTGAAACAACACAGCGGGCAGGTGCTTGTTCCATTCACGGGCGGGCTTGTCCTGCAGCGCTAGGCGAAGGCACTTTTTCACCTCCTGGTTTCTCCGCTCGGTGGGGTTGGCCTGGGGGTGGTACACCGGCGTGAAGAATGGTGTGGCACCCCACTCTCCGCAGGCACGTTTCCACACATGCGAGGTGAACTGAGGGCCATTGTCTGTTATCACGGCTGCGGGATAGCCGTAGCGGTGAAACACCTGCTCCTCTAGTATCCTGGTTATCTTCCCGGCGGTGGCGCGCCCCATGGGGAAAGCTTCTACCCACTTGGTGAAGATGTCCGTGATAACCAGGATATTGGTTTGCTTACGGGGCGTCCCGGGGAGTGGCCCCACCAGGTCTACGGCGACGGTGTGGAAAGGCGCTGTGGGTACCCGGGCGCGCATTGGCGCGGCGCGCTGGGGACGGCCGCGCTTCGCAGATGTGCAAATGATACACCCGCGCACATAGTTCCGCACGTCACGCGGTACTGTTGACCAATAATACATATCGCGGATGGCGCGCTCGGTCTCATCGCGTCCAGGGTGAATAGCCTCGTCGTGGAGAGCGTGCAGAACCCGCTGCTGTACGGCTTCCGGTACGTAGAGGCAGCGCTGGCGGTCACCGGTGGCCTTGTGAAACAGGAAACTGTCCACTATCTCGAACGACTGCTCTTGCTCTGCCCAGGCGGGGTCTCCCTCGTCCTGGAGGATGCCCATCAGGCGGGTGGTGGTGGCGTCGTCGCGCTGGGCTGCGCAGACTTCGTCGAAGAGCGGCAGCCTGACGGTGTGGAGGCTGGGTGGAAGCAGGAGAGCCGGATCTTGTCGGTTTCCGGTGGACGGCTCTTCCGGGTCACGACTGAGAAGGTCGGCGAGTTGATTATCTTTGCCCCTGCAGTGTTCGAGCTCGAAGTCGAACGCCTGCAGGAACAACGCCCACTTCACCAGCTTGCTTCGCTGGTCCTTAAATTTCTGCAGCCACGTAAGAGCCCGGGAATCGGTGCGCACGGTGAAGTGGCGGCCCTCTACAAGAGGACGATATCTTTCGAGCGCCCATATAAGAGCGAGATACTCCTGCTCGTTTATGTGATATCGTCTCTCTGTATCGTTGAGCTTCGCCGAATCGAAACTCACGATTTGCCTATGCCCTGCGTGGTTGGTCTGGTAGAGGACCGCCGCGATGCCTAGCTGCGATGCGTCCGTCTGGACGGTGTATGGCAGGTCCGGGTCGGGCCGGTGGAGTTGCAGGGGCCGCGAAACGGCCTGCTGCATCCTTTTCATGGCGTTCGTGGCTTCCGTCGTCCAGCGAAACGCTCGGGAAGTCGCGGTGAGCGCTGTGAGCGGAGCTGCGATGTCGGCGAAGCCCTCGACGTATTGGCGCACCCAGTTACAGAGCCCCAGGTAACTGCGTAGCTGCTTCCGTGTTCGAGGCAGCGGGTGGTGACGGATCTGTGTGAGGTGCTTGGTGAGCGGGGTCGTGACGTCGGCATTGACCTGGTGGCCAAGGTATTCGAGCGATGTCTTCGCGTATGCGCACTTGCCGTTGCCGAGACGGAGCCCGAATTCCTGCAATCGCTCGAAAACTAGGGCCAGGTGCCGTAGATGTTCCTCGTAGCTATCTGAATAGATTATAATATCATCCAGGTATACCATGGTAAACTGGTGTAGATATCCGGAGAGCACTTCCTGGCTCATCATCCGCTGGAATGTGCTTGGCGCATTCTTCAAACCAAACGGCATTACTCGGAACTGATAGTGTCCGCCGTCGGGCACGCTGAAGGCGGTGTACTGCCTGGACGCCGTCCCCATAGGCACCTGCCAGTATCCGCTCTTCAGGTCCAGCGTCGTGAAGATGGTGGCCTTCCCCAAGTCGCGGAGCGCTTCCTGTATGATCGGCATCGGAGTTGGTTCGGATGGCGTCGCGTCATTGAGCTTCCGGTAGTCAACGCAGAATCGGAGTTCCCCGTCCTTCTTCTGCACGAGGACTACCGGAGAGCTGTACGGGCTCGTTGAGGGCTCGATCACCCCCTGCGCCAGGAGGTCCTTCACCTGCTGGTCGATCACGACTTTGCGGGCAGCGCTCACGCGGTACGGGCGCGATCGAATCGGTTCCGCGTGGACCGGGCGGATGTCGTGTTCGATGGTACGCTGCGCACTGGTGAATTGATCTCGCTTCTCAAAAAGTTCCGCGAACCGCGCGGTCATCTCGCGGAATCGGGGCGCGAATTCAGGCGGGAATCCATGGTCCATCGCGGGAAGACTTCGTGGGTGCTCGTTCGGGGCGCTCCACTGGAGCGTGTAACGCCGTTTCTCACCGATGTGCACGCGGCATCGCTGGAAGTCAAACGTGACATCATGCGCTCTGAAAAACGGCGTTCCCAGGATCATTTCAAACCGCAAGTCCGGGCTCACCAAGAACTCCTCATCGAATTCGGCGTCGCCGAGGCGGATTCGAACACGCGCGATGCCCGTGATGCGCATCGTGCCTTCGGACGAGGCGAGCTGAGTGGTGATTTGAACGGGGCGGCACCCGGGTGCGCGACTCGCTTGTACAAAGTTCCTGTCGGCACCGGTGTCTAAGAGACACGGGAATGTCTCGTTCCGCACGTGAACCGGCACTACGGGGAGAGTATGTCCGGTGGTGTGACACTGTGTGGCGGGGAGGGATGCACTCGCGGAGCGTTCAATATACAGGGAAGTGGGGGCGGCGAGACGCGTATGTGTCGCAGCGCCAGGCGCCGTGACGGAGGGCGTCGCGACGCATGGTTTCGGGGCAAACCATGCGGGGCAAATCCGCGGCTGGTGCGGGTCCACCTGGATGTCATCTTCGGCGGCGGCCGTCTGGGCGCGGGGCGGCAGCTTCCCGGGGCGGGGTCGTGGTCCGCTCGGGACCGGATGAACGTCCGCTTTTACGGCCATCGTGCCGGACGACGGCGACGGGGATGATGAGAGCACCGTCGGGCGGCAGTTTTCGGGCAATCACTGTGCCAGTGCCTTGTGCCCGGTGGGCAATAGCGGCACCGTGGCACCTGGATGTCATCGCGCTGGGCATCATTGGGTCGCGGCTGGCTTGACTGCGATTGCGGGGGCGGCCGATCGCGTCTCTCCTGGTGCTGCCGTGGAGGTGGCCGCGCCTGCGGCTGCTGCAGCGGCGGAGGGCGATAGTTGGCGGCAGCTGGAGGCGGTCTGGTCATCCGTTCTCGGTGCCGAAGGCCTAGTGCTATTGCCAGCAGGGAGTGTAGGTCTCGGGGCTTTACAGCGGTGGCCCGCCGGAGTTCCTCGTTGGCCAAGCGAAGCACTAACTTCACCAAGAGACTCTCCCGCTCATCTGGCAGCCTTCTCCGTGCCTGCGAGATCTTCTTCAGGGCGAAGCAATGGGCCGCAGTCGACCCTTGGATGTCGGACCAGAATTCTTGAAGCTCGTCGATCCGGGCGTTTTCGTCCGCGAACGACTCCCTGAGCGAGAAGCACATTTCGGGCCAGGGTTCGTTATTCTCAACGATAAAGCTGAGAGCTTCTTTGGCGTCGCCCTTGAGCCATCGCCCGGCGATTCGCGTCCAATCACGTTTGGCCACGCGAGCTTCGAGGAGGATCCTCTCCGCCTCTTCAATGAATTCCTCCACGTCCTCATGACTTGCGCCCGTGAAGCATGGTTGAAGAGCCAGCGAGTCGTGCTGGCGCAAGTTGTATCCGCCGTGGAAGGCGTCCACTGGGAGGTAATGCCGGGGTGGTTCGTGAAGGTGACGTGCATCGTAGCCGTCGTCGCGATAGCGTGGCTGGGCTGGCGCGTGGCGCTCGGCGCCGTGATCGGGGCGGCGCGGGTTGTGGCGCTCGGCGCCGTCATCGTGGCGGCGCGGGTTGTGGCGTTCGACGTAATGGGACTCAGCGTCGGAGTCGGACATCGTGGTCGCAGAGGCAAGACCCTGGTGGCGGCGCGATTGTCTGGGGGCGAGCTCGGCTTAGCGGCCCCGGGTGGCCCGCGATGTTACGCACGAAAAATGAAAATGCATTTTCCGTCGTGTTATGCACTGACACACGGCGGGAGAGGCGCACTATTTACACGGGCACTTGCGAGATAATCTATCCAAAATAAACAACTGAACAACAAACAAAACTGGGAAAACGTTTGTGCGTGGGGGCGGCAGCTTGTCTGTGGAAGGAAAACAGTGCACAGTGTCGCTGCTTGGCGCACTGGAAGAAAAGTTTGGGTGCAAACACAAATGTCACAGCGGAGTTCTGGGGCAGCACTCAGTCTAAAACCCGAAAAAAAAAAGGATCCACGAAAATGCACAAGAAATCGCAGCGCCCTGTTAGAAAACACAATGTCACGTTCTAGCGCAACGAATAAGCGCGCACAAAAAAAGTACTGAGTGTTTTAATATCACATGAGGTCGGCGGCTGCCCCGGGAGACCTCGCGTTACTTGAATCGTCTCTGGCGGTTCACCAGGTCTAGCAAAAGACGTGCTGGGTCATTCGGCCCCGAGGTGGGCGCCACTTATCATCGGGGGGGGTCTTCGAAGGGAGGCGCGACCTCGCGTTTTGTGACGCGAGGGGTTAGTTACCCCCGAGATTGGCCCGGAACATAACTAGCTCAGTTTTTTTTCCGGAGAGCGCACGGTTTACTTATCTGTTAGCCGCTGGGACCTTCTGCAGGAGGAGACGGCAATGGGGCCTCCGGGAGCGGCACGACGTCGGCAACACTATGTAGCACTTTGGATTGCGGGGTGGGGGCGAGCAAATAAAGTCGGGGTTGCACGTTAAGGGTTTAATAAATCGTTAATGACAAAAAAAAAACCAAATGAATAAATGAGAGAATGATAATGAAAAAAATAATATGGAAATGAAGTCAAATAAGGTGAGGAGTGAGGTGCGGAGTGGATTGCGTGTGTGTTGATGTGTGAGTGTGTGTGTTGGTCAGAAGACGTGCTGACGAACTCCTAGTGGTTGTCGCTGGAGCGGTGAGTGTGGCGGTCGAGAACGGCACGTACGGCGATCAAGACGTGACTTGTGTGGTCGAGATCCGACTCGTGTCGTGGATGAGAACCAACTTGTGCCGCGATCGGGAATGGACTGACTGTCTATATGGGGGATGTTTCCTACCTCGCGCACCTTCAACTTAGAGGCAGCGCATGCGTATTTTGTGTGTTGTGTGTTGCGATGTAAGAAAGGGAGGCGGGCTAACATTTTGGATGAAGGCGCATGTCGACGGGGATTAACTTATTTTGGAAAAATAAATGAATAGACGCGAGTTTAAATGAGATTCGGATTATGTTAATTAAGTAATGGTTAACTATGTGATTAAATGCGGCGAGTGAATGAAACGATGGGTCTTATGAAGTCACAGGCATGAAATACGGTTTTCCCTGATCGTGCTAAATTGGGGGTGCCATTGTCAGCGGTTCTTCGCCGACAAAGCGCATTAGGGGGCCGGGTATTCCCAACGTAACAACCGGGATTACGATGAGTGCCGACGATGGGTTTTCCCTGAAATCGGCTGAAAAACCAGGGAAAGGTAATTAGGGTAGGCCATGCCGGTGACAAACTGAGGACTAATTTTCAACTCATTTGCTAACTGTTTCGCGGTTTCAAGTAAAGAATTGAATTTTTCATCTGATCGGAACTGTTGGAAAAAGCTAATTAAATTGTTTATTTTTTTTGTGGAATCCTTTAAATTTGAATTTTCAGTTTGAATCATTTTGCTAACAACATTGACCTTGCTTAAAATTTCGTGCCATTTAAGTAGTGAACATACAAATTCGTAATCTTTAATTTTTTGTGCTAAAGATTTTGCTTCGTGTTTCGTAATGTTGTCCATTTGTCATGGAGTAAATAATGCATCCAAAACTTCTCCAATATTGTTTCTAAGTGGAATAAGTGCATCAATTCTTAATTCCCACCTGGTATCTGATAGACCCCCCATAAGCCGGCGGCGCCAAGTCGTCGAAAAAATTTGGCTCTGAGGAAAATTAAAGGCTAATTATAGGCTAATTAAGTGCCATATTCCCGAATTTAAGGCTCTTCCATTTTTTTTTACTGGTAATTAATTCTATTGACGGCTAATTACAGGCTCTATGAATCCTTCAATAGAATTAATTTGTGACGAGTGTCCTACAAACTGTTGTTGTTTGTTGTATATGGTACCCAGGGCCCTGAAATGAGTTACGGCCCTGATATCGAAAATCTTCTTTTTCAATATTTAAAGACTAATTAAAGGTTCTTGATATTATATTAATGTTATATTAGTTGACATGTTAGCTTGATTATTTTGAGCGATATCATGTCGCTCACTTCCTAATAATATTTATTTATGATATATACAGGGTGAGTCGGGAGGAACGGACCAAACTCCAGGAGTGTATTTACACGTGAAAATAATGTAAAAAAACTCAATTGTTATTATCCGATTGTTATCTGTTTTCAAGTTATAGCGTAATTAAAAATAAACAAAATTTCATACATTAACGTTTCATAACTTTGTTGTTCTGATAATGTGTCAGTGTATTGTGACATTGAGTTTGTACGATTAAAGTGTTATAAAATGCCACACACTTATTCAAATTTAGAATATGCAAATATGGTGTTTGTTTTTGGTTTTGTAATGGGAACGCTACAGCTGCTATAGAAGAATATCGTCAACGGTTTCCACATCAGAGAAATCCGAATAAAAATGTATTTATCAGAGTTTTCATCAAACTGTGCGAGACCGGAAAGCTTCCCAGTGTTAACATAACATCTGAACGAGCTACTCGACAAAATTTAGAAGAGGTAGAAAATATTCTGGATGTAGTAGCCGAAGATGCAACAATCAGCTCACGAAGAATTATTATTCAATTGGGTATTCCACAAACAAGAGTAATAAACACACTCCACGACCAAGGCATCCATATCATGTACAGAGAATACTGTACCTACAACCGGAAGATTATCCTAAACAAATGGAATTTTGTCGGTGGATAAATAATAATCCTCGTGTTGTATCGCGCAATCTTTTTACAGATGAAACAACATTCACCCGTGACGGCATTAATAATACTCACAACTGTCATGTATGGTCAGACGAAAATCCCCACGCAACAGTCGTAAGTAATTTTCAACATAGGTTTTCGGTAAACGCGTGGTGTGGTATGTTCGATGGTTATTTAATTGGCCCTTTCGTTTTGGAGAATCACCTCACAGGAGCCAACTACTTAAGTTTTTTACAAAATGCATTTCATCAGAATGCAAATGTACTACCAGCACGATGGAACTCCTGCACATTTCGCTCGTCAGGTCAAGCAACATTTGGACGAAAGTTTTCCAGGGCGTTGGTTAGTCGCAGTGGTCCTATTAGTTGGCCTCCAAGATCTCCAGACCTCACAGCATTAGATTATTGTTTATGGGGCTGGTTCAAAGATAAAGTGTACAAAGTAAAAGTGGACACTCGGGATGGACTAATTCTACGTATTATAAATGCTGCAGCCGATCTTAAACAAAGACATGACTCAATCAGGAGAGCAACAGGCGCCCTTCGTAGACAAAGCAGAAAATGTTTAGAGGTAAATGTCGGTATTTTTGAACATTTATTATAAGAACGCTATGATAACCAAAACTATGACTATAACTTGAAAACAAATAACAATCGGATAACAACAATTGAGTTTTTTTACATTATTTTCACGTGTACGATACACTCCTGGACTTTGGTCCGTTCCTCCCGACTCACCCTGTATATACACTGTGTATCAGCCAAATGGAATAAATTCGATAATAAATAAATGGGGGCGTATTCGAAAAAACGCTCGGACACGTTGATTGCTATTTTTAGTTGCGCATTTCTTTCAATAAAAACTTTTTATACAGGGTGTGTCATATGACCGTGGCCAATACCAACTTTCTTATTTTAAATGCAACACCTGGTATATTATTCAATTTTTGTATTCTTCAGAAAATTCTAGACATATTTCATGTACAATGTCCTATACCTATCTTCAACTGTTTCGGAAATATTAAGTGTTTTCAGATTTATTGCAAAAATTAACATTAAAAAAAGAAAATTATTTGATTACAGAAATTCGTTACAAAACACTCAAAAACTAATAAGTAATACTGTTTATTTCTTGATAATGTAAAAAAACAAAAAAAAAACAATAAATTTCAATGGAGGAGATGTTCAAAATGCTCGCCGTGAACGTCTTGGCAACATCCTAATCTTAAATAGAAATTTCTTCTAACGTTACTCAACATCTCAGGCATGACCGATCTAATCGCAAGCATTATTCGTCTTCTTAAGTCAGCTAAGTCGAGGGGTTTAGTTTTGTATACAATACTTTTGACATATCCCCATAAGAAGAAGTCTAATGACGTCAGATCAGGGGATCGTGCTGGCCATTCCATCGATCCTCGCCTCCCTATCCACCGATTTGGAAATATTCGGTTGAGGTTAATATTACTTAATATTTCCGAAACAGTTGAAGATAGGTATAGGACATTGTACATGAAATATGTCTAGAATTTTCTGAAGAATCCAAAAATTGAATAATATACCAGGTGTTGCATTTAAAATAAGAAAGTTGGTATTGGCCACGGTCACATGACACACCCTGTATAAAAAGTTTTTATTGAAAAAAATGCGCAACTAAAAATAACAATGGACGTGTCCGAGCGTTTTTTCGAACACGCCCCCATTTATTTATTATTGAATTTATTCCATTTGGCTGATACACCCTGGATATATATATATATATATATATATATATATATATATATATATATATATATATATATATAGATATATATATATATATATATATATATATATATATATATATATATTTAATTAATTATCTTCGAATGTTAAAGTTATGTGTGTGATTGTAGAGCCTTTAATTAGCCTTTAATTATAAACTAGGTTCCATTAGGTTTTATTGATTCTGTATAAAGTTCCGCCAGCTGCGCCTTTAGCCAGCGGAACGTGCAACAGTAACAAAATTGAAGAGCCTTAAATTCGGGAATATGGCACTTAATTAGCCTATAACTAGCGTTTAATTTTCCTCATAGACCCACATTTTGTTGACTCTATTTGACCCATTGTCGTATGTAACCTTGTCCGCGTAAATCTTTTATGTTCAGATTGAGTTCATTTAATTTATCAACAAGATACATATATAAAGCATCTCCTGTAGAATCAACAATTTATATGAAACCAGAAAAATGCTCTTCAATTGTTGTTTTATTATTTTCATCTTTATGGACAAATCTGACAATAAGTGTCATTTGCTCAGTGTGACTTATGTCGGGAGTACAATCTAATAAGATTGAAAAATATTTGGCGTTAGTTACCATTTGAACAATAGACCGAACAATTTGTTTGAAAATTATTTCTATTAGTAAATTTTGGATGCTTTTCCCCAAATAGTGAGTAGTTTGCCTGTGTGTAGTTTGAATTTTTGCGATGTGATTTGCCATGAAAACATAAAACTTCAAAAATAATTCTAATTAAAAAAAAAATCCATTGTCTTTCTTAAAAATTGTATCAGACGAACCACGTAGAGCTAAATTTTGTCCGGCAAGATAACGGGTGTTTTTTTAGAAGTATAGAACTTCTGATAGGGATATCTGTCAAACCAGCTGTCAAACCCAGCAACTGTCTGTGATATTTATGTTCAGTATTCTTTGGCAAATTACCATGCAAAGACTTACAGCCGAACAACGTTTGCAAATCGTGGACATTTATTTCTAAAATGCGCGTTCTGTGCGCCAAACTTACAGAGCACTTAGCTCACATTAAGGGGCGCATAATCGTCCATCTGAGCAGCTTATACGCAATACTATGGATAGATTTATGACAAAGTTTACTCTTATGGATAATATTCATCCAATACGAGTTCATACTGTGCCTACCGAAGAAGCCATCGCTGCTGTAGAAGAAAGTGTAGAAGAAAGAAGACTCCAATGTAACCATCAATAGCAAGCGCTACAGGCAAATAATTCGCAATTTGTTGGTTCCCCAAGTCAATAACATTCGTCTTAGAGCTAAATGGTTCCAGCAAGAAGGCGCAACGTGCCATACAGCGCGAGAAACCATCACCTTATTGGGACGGACTTTTGGTGAGCGACTCATCTCAAGAAATGGACCTGTCAATTGGCCTCCTAGGTCATGTGATATGACTCCGTTGGATACTTTTTGTGGGGATACGTCAAGTCACTGGTCCATGCTGATAAACCAGCCGATAGACCGATAGGATGGTCTTCATAAGACGCAATCGTGGTGGCCATATGCCCGAAATTGTGTTCAAACACTAAATGCCATAAAATGTGCGAGCTATTAAAGCCAAAATATTGTCCATTTGATTGTTTTTTTTGTGTTTTGTTTGAAAAAAAAGTTCTATGCCTCTAAAAAAAACCCTTTATTTTATAATTTCGACTATTCTCTCTAAAACACTACGCCAATGTCGCTTCTCAACCTGATGAATATTTTCCAGTTCGCTATCAATTGTTGTATGCTTTCCCAGCTTTTTGTTAAGATAGATCCATTTCATGAAGGAATTAATATGTGTCACACTTCGTTCATGCGATGTCAGAAGTTTTGACAAGTTTTGTCAATTTCCGAATCCAACAGTTGTCAATTTGCCTTTCGTCACATTGAAATAGCTTGCAACAACAAGAGAATACTTTATTCAAGCAAGTTGGGTAAACAAGCCATAGTCTCTTTACCAAGTTATTATTGCCAAATTTTCGAATATAATAATTCTTGTTGAAACTACGACCTGAATCGTCAAGTGGGTATGGTTGTGATCAATTTTGGTCAAGTTGCTGGATAATTTGAATTGAATGTAAATAGGAAGTCGCTTTCGTTTACTGTTTGTTGTGTTTGGTCGTGTTCCCCGATGCATACCCCTCAAGCCGGCCCTGCCCGCGCGCACCCATGTCTGGGATTGGCCGAGGTGTATAGAAGTAGACAGAAGTTTATATTTGCATTCTGATATACATTGGTATTTTTTAAATGCTGTAAAAAATCACAATATTTTGATACCTGAATTTTTAAAGCGCGCCACAAATATATGTTGCTTGGGCTCATATCAGAGGACAAGGCCATCACTTTTAATTTAACTTCCCTGCAAGAATCTAAAATTTGTAGTAATCGTACTGCCATATCTGTTCCCGATGTACTTGATCCCGTTATGTCACAAGATATTATTTGTTTCCACTTAGAATTTAGTCCTCTGAGTAAGAGGACTTCCTCTTAGTAAGTCCTAAGTAAGAAATATTGTCAAATGGTTGCCAGTTTTCAGAGTATCGCCTAAAGTTATATTCCCAAGATATATTTTTTGTTGATATCCTAGCATTTCTGCAAGAAAGAAGAAAATGTAATAGTTTTTATATGCAATATGAATATTACATACCCCATCTTTAATTTCCATTTCATCAATGCTGATGACACATTCCTTCTCTTGGTCATTCATACTAGAAATTTTTATGTGAAGAGGTTGAAATAGATAATTTAGAATACCAAAAGAAATTTTTAAATTAAAAATCCTCTTTGTCCGAGGGCGAATCTAAATTTTAAACTTTTACTTGTGTTATGGTCCCAAACATGGTTACTATTTTTTTAAATATACAGGAAATTTGGTTCTCTGAAAACTGGCCAGATAATTTTTCACGCATAAATTTCATTTGGTCATTTTTTTAACTGTATCTTTAAGTGTTCAATTTCTGTTTTCAATTCCACTTTTTCCGGGACGATTTTAATCCATTTTGGTGGTACTGCGTCTAAATTTTGATCCTCCACTCCAAAGTTGTCCATTGTTATTACCTGTACACGTGTTAATTTATAGTAAAATCAGTGGTTATACTAACAGATACCCCTACCGTTCTTTTTACTATATTTAATGCCAATTTTGTGGGAACTGCATCCGATTTTAATATTGTTTTTGTTTCTTCATGTAAAAATTGATCGTCTTCAAATTGTTTGTACAAAATATATAAATTTGGTTAATTTATAAATTGTTTACCTAATTTATCATTTGAATTATCTACTTCGCAGAGTCTGCTGGCTCCAGGAACTCAATTTATTAGTCTCCCAATATTATCCAGCCAAATCCTAATGCGGAAACATTCTGCCGGATCCTGTCATTCCTGACAGAATCATGTCATTGATTATCATTCGGTATAAAATCATTCCGATTATCATTCGGTAAACTCATTCGGATTATTATTCGTGAAAATCATTTGGATTATCATTCGGATTACCATTCATGAAAATCATTCGGTTTATATTTGGTTAGCTGCTCGGAATTGTCGAATAGCGGTATAACGAACGTCCTAGTCATAGGTACGGCGTGCATGCGCCAAATCCACCTATACCGCAGCACCGGCGCCCGGGTCATGTTGCAGAAATTCTAGAATTGGTCCCCAAAAACAGATAGGTTAGGTTAGGTTAGGTTCGCTTTAATTAATTTTTAATCCGGACATTTTTCCGGCCGTCACGACCAGGCGGTTGACAAGCATATGGGACCCCTGGTCCCCTCGTAAAGGTCCCCAGTGGAGTTTATAGATGTCACCACGAGTGCCGCAGGAGTGTCACACGTGTGGACAGATGTCCCCACGGGTTCCATAATATTTTTACACCTATAATGTTAGTGTATAGTGACACTGACGCGCATGCGAATATGAGTCACGTAAAATGGTCAATCACGACTGATCACATCACACGCCATTCTCAGAGAATTTTGCGAACAGACGCCATTGCTAACAGTTTGTTTCGAAGATTTTCAAAGCTGTTATTGAACTTACCTGCTGTTTTAATTATTAATCGTAAGTATAAAACTACATTTGCTACCTGTAAATTAGTAGAATTGTTAAATATAATACTAGGTTGTTTGAGTTTCACAGATTAATTGCTAATAACCAACAATTGTTTCGGCACAAAGTAGTTTCATGAGGCTAATTAATAATGATATGGTGAAACAATTGTTCCAGTTATTATCAATTAAGCTGTGAATCCCAAACAAACTAGTGTTTTATTTATGACATCATCAATCCAGTACTCAATTAATAATTTACTTGTTTGTTCACTAATGCGTTCAAGGTTCTGGTCTGCCCTAATGGCAGTTTGTCATACCCAGGGCTGAGGGAACCGAAAATATAATCGAGAGTATTCAATCTTCCAAACGAACCGTTATGTTTCTATACTAGATGTTGAACTACTCGTTCAACACTACACAGTCTAACTTAACCTTAATTACAGTCAATCTTCGCACACTAAAGTGCAATCTTTCAAAACTATAAGTAACATTCCAACACTACACCAGACATATTGTATCGTCCAGTTCATACTTAAATAAATAACTATTAAAACATCAACGGAGTAGTTTAATTTGTGTACCAATAACCGTCGGTGACGACAAAACACTCGGAAATTTCGAGTCACGAACCATTAATGCAACTGAGAGAAATGCCAGGGGTGCACTGCAGTATGCAATTAAAATTGGTACATTACCTAATTACAATTGGTACACAAATTTTGCAATTTGGCGATCCATTTGACCATTGGCGTTCTGAACAACTTAGGCCCAGTTGTATGAACGTAGATCAGTTTGACTATGATTCAGTTACCTAGGATACCATTATTGACACAATTGTATCCTAGGTGACTGAACCACGATCAAGCTGATCTCCGTTCATACATACAAGTGGGCCTTAGTGTATTTCCTAATAATACTAATAATAATATTAATTGAGTGGTTGTAAATGTATTATGGCATACATATTTTAAAAAATAACTTACGATCTAAAATGTTTATGTTTTTGAGATGAATTCGCAACTTCACATTAACAAAAAATGTGCGATTCTTGGTTGTGGACGAAACATTTCTGATAATAACATACATTTCCATTCCTTCCCGAGTAATCTTCAATAAACGTCGAAAAGGGTCGAAATAGCCAAAAATCCACATTTAATTGGGAAAGGTCATACTACTCTCATACATTATCGTATTTGCGATGCTCACTTTGAGACCAGTCAATACGCAACGCCAGTAGTATATCTAGGCCGGTTCTCCCCCATTTTCCCATAAGGATTAACATGGGGGTCTAAAAGTACATTTCGTATTTGAAGAGTCGTATTTGTACAACGGGTTGCCTATACGAGAGGGGTGACCACCCTCGAATGTTGCAGACCTCCCTCCACACGGCTCCCAGGTCGTAAGCCCCTCCCCCCCCCCCCAGGTCCGCAGATCGTAGGGCCCCCCAGGTCCCCAAGTCGTAAGGCCCCTTCGCAAGGCCCCCATCTCCCCAAGCCCCCGCTAGTGGTTGGCGCGAATGAATTTATTTGAATATGGAGGCGCGCGAGTTTTATTTATTAATTATTATTAATTATTATTTTTATTAATTATTATTATTAATTATTATTATTATTGTTATTAACAATATACCAATCAGACCTATTATTACATAAATCACCAACACATAAAATAGCTAAAATCATAAACTGCATCATTAATAACATCATTCAATACAAAACCTAAACACACAATTAAAAACAGAATAGAACTTATAAGCCACATAAGCAATCAAAATTGCCAACATATTACTCTCTAGCTTCTTTTGACATAATATATGTATATACAAATATACCAATAACAGAATCACCTACTTGCTAAATTAATTTAAAAAAATATATATTCACAAAAAAAAAACAATACACATGCATATTCAACCTAATTAAATTAACTTTAGAATAAAACTTTTTTGTGTATTCAACAACAACTTCTATAAAATGAACGCTTATGGGCTCATCACTAAGCGGAACATCTCCCAATTACATTATCTACTGTTATGGATAAAATAATAAGAAAAGCAGAAAGAAAAACAAAACCAGTAGTATTTGGACACAGAAAACTAAAAAGAGTACAAATACACGAATGTGGGTTCGCCGATGATGTACTACTGGTAGCAGGTAGTGAAGAATATTTACTTGAGAATTTAAAAATATGGAATGAAATGATGCATGAAGCAGGCATGAAAATGAACAAGCAAAAACAAAAATTGTGGGCATATCAAATGAAGAAGAAATGATAAATATATACATAGAAAGAGCAAATATAGAAGAGATTTAATACTTTCATTATTTAGGACTAACTTTTGAAGAATAAGGAAGATAGGAAATAAACATAAACCACAGAAAGGAGAAGGCAGGCAACCTACATCACGCAATACACTTGGGGGAAAGGAGGTGCCAATAGAAACAAAAATCAAGATATGTAAAATCATATATCGGCTCACTCTGACATATGGATGTGAGACACGGGTATTCAACCAAAGATAAAAAAGTAAAGCCCTGGAGATCGCGGCAAGGTGAAAGGGATAACAAGAAGAGGCATGATTAGAAACGAAAATATAAGAACGGAATTGAGCACAGAACAGCCTCGACAGTCGTCAGCATCAGGGCGTACGCCACTCCAAGCGAGAGAAATGAATTTTAAACACCCAACAACAACGTCCCTCTTACCAACATAAATATACAAACAATCTTACCAACATAAAAATGGAGGCGTGCTAACGTGCTGATAACAAATAAATACCGATAGATTAAAAATCGTCTAATTTCTATTGATAAGTACAAGTAGTTAATTATTTATTGAACTCTGGTATTGTTATCACATGTTAAATATCTCTTATTTTAAATTAAGCACAACACAATCAAATCAACCCTTTTTAAAACAAACAAAAAAAATATAAGAGCGAAAAATTCGATAACAGATTCCACAAACGCAGCACCTGATCAAAACACAAATGAGTATTGAGTAACCATAAACACACGACGGTATGTTCCGACTTTTGATTGACATTTGCCGTAACATAACCTCAAAATCATTTTACATTAGTTTTCAACCAAATGATTTTCAGTGTTGCCATGTGTAAATTACAGTGTTGGCGATTTGTTATTTTATTAATAAACCGAGTATAAATTAAATTGATTACGCCTGTTCATATCTAATAAATTATACTATCCTAACATAACTTTATTTTAAATTAATTAACCCTGAGCCGTGCATCAAGTGTGAGTGCGATGGACACCCAGCCAATGTCAGCATCAAACGAGGACAGCGCACCTATAAACAGCAAGGAACCTAAAAAAACGCCCCAGACGCCGACCGCGGAAAAACACCGAAACGAGTAAGAAATTAAAAACCACACCAAATCTAACAGATACACATAATATCTATTATTTCATGATAAAATAGCTCAATATTTAAACAGACTTAAATCATACTAGTACCTGTCTAAAATATTCTTAGAATGTAGTAACGGGTGAGACGCTGTCAGACACATGTGAGACGCTGTCAGATACATGTGTGACGCTGTGAGACACATGTGTGACGCTGTGAGACACATGTGAGAGAGCTGTGAGACACGTGTGAGAGAGCTGTGAGACACCTGTGGGATGCCCGCGAGACACCTGTGGGATACCCGTGAGACACCTGTTGCTGGTACTGGTGATGGTGCTGGTGTGGTGGTGGTGCTGGTGTGGTGGTGGTGCTGGTGGTGGCGGTTCTGGTGATGGTGATGGTGCTGGTGATGGTGCTGGTGATGGTGATTTTATTTATTATCTTGTATATTTTTTGTGATTTTATTTATTATCTTGTATTTTTGATATATTGCATGTATATTTAAAAATTATTGTACATATTTTTTGTTGATTTTTCTTTATTTAATATGTTGTCCTCTCTATGCACTATGGAGGGGGTGAATAAAATAAAGTTTTTTTACATTGTAATATTATTTTTTATTACCATATAAAATATTCATTACATAGTTGTACAGTACTTTAACATTTCTATAACTACAAGCTACATTCTGATAGTATAACGGATATTACCATATAAAATATCCATTACATACTCGTGACGGAGGGGCAGAGGGGACTGATGGTGTTAGTGGGGGGCGGCGGGGCGGTGGCGCTAATAAAATCACCACCATCACCAGCACCATCACCAGCACCATCACCATCACCAGCACCACCACCACACCGTGGTGTCTCACGGGTATCCCACAGGTGTCTCGCGGGTATCCCACAGGTGTGTCACAGCTCTCTCACACGTGTCTCACAACTCTCTCACATGTGTCTCACAGCGTCACACATGTATCTGACAGCGTCTCACATGTGTCTGACAGCGTCTCACCCGTTACTACATTTTAAGAATATTTTAGTCAGGTACTAGTATGATTTAAGTCTGTTTAAATATTGAGCTATTTTATCATGAAATAATAGATATTATGTGTTTATGTATTTCGTCGGATAGGCTGCGAAGAAGGTGTTTTGTGGTAAGATCTTGCCCGGGGCGGTGTTTTTGCCGGAATTTAGTATGTCATAGTATTCGTCTTCTGTTATGTTTGGCGGTTCCTTATTGTCTCTGTTTTGGTTAAAATGTCTGTCGTACCAGTCGTTCACGTTTGTGGAGTTATCGTTGTTATATGTAGAGTTGCCGATGGAGGTGAAAGCAGATGTGAAGTGGTTTGCGAAGGCGTATGCCTTATGTTCGTCTATCGTATGTTTTTTTTAATATCTTGTAGGAGTGTAGGTGTACGTGACGTCTTTTTGTATTTTGTTTGTCGTTTAATTTTAGTCCAATAGGTTGTTCCTCGGTCTCTCTCAATTTCTTTGCAAACTTCGAGCCATTTGTTGCAGTGCCATGCAGTGTCTGTATGGTTTTGTTTAGTTTATTCATTATTGTTTTTGTGTTTCTGCCCCCTGTCAGAGTGTATTCTCTGCACGTTTGTCACTTGTACTTGATTAGTGTAAGTATGTACTTAGGTAGTCTATGTTTCTAAAATGTTTCGTTTGTTTGGAGGCTATGTTTTATTATAGAGCTACTGCGTTTTATCTAAAATTCCGTTAGGTGATGTAGTTCTATGTCTTCTCTTTCGATTTCGTTCAGGTATGTCAGCATGAATGTATTTACTGCCTTTGTATTTGTGAGTTTGAGATTGAATTTTGTCTTGATTGTTTCGGCAGTTGGTGGTCGGTCTAGTTTAAATGTAAATTTAATAGCCAAGTTATCTGAGCAAAGGTCTGGTGTTACTTCGATGCCTGTTATATTATTTGTTAGATTGGCAATATGTATGTAGTATACCTGGGGTGGTGTCATTATTATAGGGCATGATGAGTGTTGGTTGCGGTTGTGTGTGATTGTCTTCTGAAGTAAGAGTTATTTATAAACTTTAGTAGTTGACGTATCTTCTAGGGGTTTAGATTAAAGTCACCAATGATAATCGAATATCTATTCAGGGGTGCTTTTATGACGATGTTCTGTTCGATTGGTGAGTGTGGTTGAAAGTATATCAGAAAGATGTGAAGTTTGTCATTGTCATATGGGATCGTAAAGTAAAGGCAATCATTTTGTGGGTTGTTCAGTACTGGCGGGTTGGCTCTACGTGTGGTGTGGAGGATACCTATGCCTGGGATTCCCCTCGTGAATTGGTGTTGATGTGTCCTTGTTTTTGCATGATTTCCCAGTTTTGCTCTTTATTTCTACGAAAATGCAACCTTGAATGTAGCTATTCTCTATGCAGTTATTTATTTGTGTCCGTTTGTTGCTGTAGCTGTCGATGTTTGCGTATATGAAGGTCAGTCGGTCGTTCTGTGCATGCATGATAGCTTGTGTGTAGTATGATTTGAGGGTTCTGGCGGTGGTACGCTATCTAGTGCTTGTTTGTCTAACGTGATTATATACATTCTGTTACCAGAAAATACAGCCTGTGTGTCAATGTCATAGTCAATTATAAAGCGTTTGCGGGGCTTTTTGAGAATCTCTTCTCTGTTAGTGTTCTGTGTGTTGTTTATGCCATGTGTGTATGTGATAATGATATGGTCGTGTATAGTCAGTGGGTTATGGATTCTATTGTTATGACTGGTTGACTTTGGCATATCTGTAGATTTTTTATTTATGTTTTTGATCCTTATGTTGGGGTTGCCTTCTATGATTGTTGTCGGTCTCTTTGGGCATCTGGGTGACCACGCTGCGTGGTTCTCGGCGTTGCAGGCGTCATATTTCGGTGGCTGTGGCGAATGGAATTTAGTTGCGTCATGTACCCCTTGACACTTGGTGCATGTTTTTCCTTTCCTGCATTCCTCGGTTGTGTGATCGTATGCGGAGCACTTGCTGCATGCTTGTGGTATTGCTTTGGGTGGGGAGCTTGGTATGAACCTGTAGAACCTATTTAGGTAATACAGTACTCAGTCGTGTGTCATTATTTCGAATGAGTCGATGTCTCCAGTTATAATTCTTATCATCGATGTTGGTATGTCTGTTGCTCTTGCTATGATGCGTTTGCAGTATCTATAAGTGTATTTATTGTTAGTGAGTTATTTGACAATATCTTCGTCTGGGATTTCCTTTTCAACTCCAGAGGATTATGGTGTATGATTCGGTGTATGTGCGTTGTGTGTTCGGTGTGGTAGTTAGTTGTTGTTGGGTTCGGGATGTTTTGATGAGATGCTTGTCCATCAGTTCCTGGACTTTATTTTTGGATTCTTTATTGTTTGTTTTAAGAGTGAGGTTGTTGTTTATCAGTTGTATGATAATGTCCTTGTTGTTGGGCATGTGTGTTTCCCATAAGCGTGCAAGTTGTATGCGTGTAATGGTGGCATTCGTTCTTATTTCATAGTTGTGTTTGTACGAGTTGAATTCATTTGGTGGCTGTGATCTCGCTTGTGTTCTGTGTGCGCTTGTGTGTGTGCATTAGTAGGCTGTGTGTGCGTGCGTGAGTGCGGTTTTGTATGTGGGTATTTCAGATGCCTGTGTCTCTGTTAGATTTGGTGTGGTTTTTAATTTCTTACTCGTTTCGATGTTCTTCCGCGGTCGGCGTCTGGGGCGTTTTTTTAGGTTCCTTGCTGTTTATAGGTGCGCTGTCCTCGTTTGATGCTGACATTGGCTGGGTGTCCATCGCACTCACACTTGATGCACGACTCAGGGTTAATTAATTTAAAATAAAGTTATGTTACGATAGTATAATTTATTAGATACGAACAGGCGTAATCAATTTAAATTATTCTCGGTTGATTAATAAAATAACAAATCGCCAACACTGTAATTTACACATGGCAACACTGAAAATCATTTGGTTGAAAACAAATGTAAAATGATTTTGAGGTTATGTTACGGCAAATGTCAATCAAAAGTCGGAACATACCGTCGTGTGTTTATGGTTACTCAATACTCATTTGTGTTTCGATCAGGTGCTGCGTTTGTGGAATCTGTTATCGAATTTTTCGCTCTTATATATTTTTTTTGTTTGTTTTAAAAAGGGTTGATTTGATTGTGTTGTCCTTAATTTAAAATAAGAGATATTTAACATGTGATAACAGTACCAGAGTTCAATAAATAATTAACTACTTGTACGAGGGCTGTTTGACGGAAGAGTGACTTTTCAAAGGTTGGTAACACTTTCGCTATAATGATTATGTTGCTAGCTCCTAAGGCCTTTCGGAGGTCTACTGTCAAAATTTGGCACCAATCTGACAGATAGATTATGTTTTATACTTATTTGAAGAAAACTGTTTTCGTTGTTGTGTAAATATGGAGAAAAAATAATTTCGAGTGTTGATTAATAGATATTTATGCATTAAGGGAGATATGGATGTTTTTTTCCTGAGGTTGACAGGATTACGAACCGAGGGCCTTTGGCCCGAGGTTTGTAAGTCAACCGAGGGTAAAAAACATCCATAGCTCCCGTGGTGCATACAATATTTTATTTTTTAGAAACATATTGGTAAAAATTTTAGGTATTGTATCGATCCACAATGTTTATTTCCGAGGTTGCTATGAGTTGTTTGACAGTATATAAAAGTCATAATAAAAATGTGACAGGGGTTCAGTAATTGTGGTGCAGATTCCGGACACTAAAACATTGGCAAAGAGATCCTTCACTATAGTTGAAGAGGAGAGACTGAATGCGTTGTCGCTTATCAGAGAATACGTGTGCTTGCGTCCTGCAGGAGTCTCAAGGTTTTTTTTATCGTACAGAAACAGAAAATGTACAGTGCAACCTGTTGGGAAAAACACATTTGGCAGCATTCCGTCAAAAATTGCTGTCTATTTGTGTTTGCCGAATCCGAAATCTTTCACAGGTTACTGTTTAAGACGAACATCTGCAACTTTGGCAGCTGATGGAGGAGTAAGTATGACCAATCTGAAGCGTCTGGGTGGATGGAAAAGCTCTACAGTAGCGGAAGGCTACTTGGCAGACAGCATGGCATCCAAGTATAAAATTTCACGCGTGATTGCTGGACTGGAAGAGACTGAAAAAGTAAGATCGTCGGTATCTGCTAGTGGCAGTGGAGGCCATGAGCAGACGCAAAATTGCTCATCTTCAAGTACCGTCTTGAATGGAAAATTTGTCAATTGTACGATCTATTTGTCAAGTGGTCATAAGGTTGAAGGAGAAAAAAATGTGATTGAGGGTGAAAAAAATTGACATCTCCCTAGGGAGATATGAGTTGCTTTTCATAGATTGTATCCATGACGAAAATTAATAATATCATGTTTCTAAAAAATAATAGATATTTATGCATTAAGGGAGATATGGATGTTTTTTTCCTGAGGTTGACAGGATTACAAACCGAGGGCCTTTGGCCCGAGGTTTGTAAGTCAACCGAGGGTAAAAAACATCCATAGCTCCCGTGGTGCATACAATATTTTATTTTTTAGAAACATATTGGTAAAAATTTTAGGTATTGTATCGATCCACAATGTTTATTTCCGAGGTTGCTATGAGTTGTTTGACAGTATATTAAAGTCATAATAAAAATGTGACAGGGGTTCAGTAATTGTGGTGCAGATTCCGGACACTAAAACATTGGCAAAGAGATCCTTCACCATAGTTGAAGAGGAGAGACTGAATGTGTTGTCGCTTATCAGAGAATACGTGTGCTTGCGTCCTGCAGGAGTCTCAAGGTTTTTTTTATCGTACAGAAACAGAAAATGTACAGTGCAACCTGTTGGGAAAAACACATTTGGCAGCATTCCGTCAAAAATTGCTGTCTACTTGTGTTTGCCGAATCCGAAATCTTTCACAGGTCACTGTTTAAGACGAACATCTGCAACTTTGGCAGCTGATGGAGGAGTAAGTATGACCAATCTGAAGCGTCTGGGTGGATGGAAAAGCTCTGCAGTAGCGGAAGGCTACTTGGCAGACAGCATGGCATCCAAGAATAAAATTTCACGCGTGATTGCTGGACTGGAAGAGACTGAAAAAGTAAGATCGTCGGTATCTGCTAGTGGCAGTGGAGGCCATGAGCAGACGCAAAATTGCTCATCTTCAAGTACCGTCTTGAATGGAAAATTTGTCAATTGTACGATCTATTTGTCAAGTGGTCATAAGGTTGAAGGAGAAAAAAATGTGATTGAGGGTGAAAAAAATTGACATCTCCCTAGGGAGATATGAGTTGCTTTTCATAGATTGTATCCATGACGAAAATAAATAATATCATGTTTCTAAAAAATAAACATTATTTTGTACGTGAAATAGATATTTATGCATTAAGGGAGATATGGATGTTTTTTTCCTGAGGTTGACAGGATTACAAACCGAGGGCCTTTGGCCCGAGGTTTGTAAGTCAACCGAGGGTAAAAAACATCCATAGCTCCCGTGGTGCATGCAATATTTTATTTTTTAGAAACGTATTGGTAAAAATTTTAGGTATTGTATCGATCCACAATGTTTATTTCCGAGGTTGCTATGAGTTGTTTGACAGTATATAAAAGTCATAATAAAAATGTGACAGGGGTTCAGAAATTGTGGTGCAGATTCCGGACACTAAAACATTGGCAAAGAGATCCTTCACTATAGTTGAAGAGGAGAGACTAAATGCGTTGTCGCTTATCAGAGAATACGTGTGCTTGCGTCCTGCAGGAGTCTCAAGGTTTTTTTTATCGTACAGAAACAGAAAATGTACAGTGCAACCTGTTGGGAAAAACACATTTGGCAGCATTCCGTCAAAAATTGCTGTCTACTTGTGTTTGCCGAATCCGAAATCTTTCACAGGTCACTGTTTAAGACGAACATCTGCAACTTTGGCAGCTGATGGAGGAGTAAGTATGGCCAATCTGAAGCGTCTGGGTGGATGGAAAAGCTCTACAGTAGCGGAAGGCTACTTGGCAGACAGAATGGCATCCAAGAATAAAATTTCACGCGTGATTGCTGGACTGGAAGAGACTGAAAAAGTAAGATCGTCGGTATCTGCTAGTGGCAGTGGAGGCCATGAGCAGACGCAAAATTGCTCATCTTCAAGTACCGTCTTGAATGGAAAATTTGTCAATTGTACGATCTATTTGTCAAGTGGTCATAAGGTTGAAGGAGAAAAAAATGTGATTGAGGGTGAAAAAAATTGACATCTCCCTAGGGAGATATGAGTTGCTTTTCATAGATTGTATCCATGACGAAAATAAATAATATCATGTTTCTAAAAAATAAAAACAATTAAAGAAACCGAGGAAAAGTTACGTAAATATTATCCAGAATCTGCTCCGTCCCATGGAATATATTTGTAAGTGGTTTCTGCTTTTAAAAGTGGCCATATGAGCACGGTTGATGCAGATCGTCCAAAACCATCATTTACTGTAACTACTCCAGAAATGGTTAATAAACTCTATGGCCTTGTAATTGACAATCGTCGAATAAAAGTTCGTGAGATAGCTAATGAAGTAAACATCTCAACCAAACGGGTATACAATATTTTGCATGAACATTTCAATAAGAAAAAGCATTCCGCGAAATGGTTGCCGCGTTTTCTTAATGGTGAATAAATGCGCGCTCGCATTAAGAATTCAGAAGAATGTTTGGCCGTCTTCAACGTAATTCAAAGGATTTTTTTCGTCGATATGTCACAGTAGATGAAACTTGGATACACCATTATACTCCAGAAACATGCATACAGTCTAAATAATGGATTTCTCCATGCGAACATGCTCCCAAAAAGGCAAAAACATTTTTTTCGGCCAATAAGGTCATGGCCACAGTTTTTTTGGGATTCTAAAGGGGTAATCTTTATTAATTGTTTACAAAAAGGAAAAACGATAACTGACCAGTATTATGCTGATTATGCAGACACGTTTTGATGCCGAACTTGAAAAACAACGACCGCATTTGATGAAGAAAAAAGTGTTGTTACATCACGATAATGCGCCCTCACATTCGTCTGCAATTGCTACAACTAAATTGGCTGAATTGCATTACGAATTACTGCTTTATCCGCCATATTTGCCAGATCTGGCTCCCAGTGATTTCTTCTTATTCCCAAATTTTAAAAAAATGGCTGGGTGGAAAAATATTTTAGGCAACTGAAGAGGTGATAACCGAGTCAAATGCATATTTTGAAGACTTTCCGAAAGATTACTTTTTGGAAGGTTTAAAAAAACTGTAAACTTGCTGGGCTAAGTGTGTACAGTTAAAAGGGTGTTATGTTGAAAAATAAAATATTTTTTAAACAGAAAAATAACGTTTTCATTAATAAGTCACTCTTCCGTCAAACAGCCCTCGTATAATTTACAGAGTATGTTATAACCGCTTACAAACTTATCAATAGAAATTAGACGATGTTTAATCTATCGGTATTTATTTGTTATCAGCACGTTAGCACGCCTCCATTTTTATGTAGGTAAGATTGTTTGTATATTTATGTTGGTTAGAGGGACGTTGTTGTTGGGTGTTTAAAATTCATTTCTCTCGCTTGGAGTGGCGTACGCCCTGATGCTGACGACTGTCGAGGCTGTTCTGTGCTCAATTCCGTTCTTATATTTTCGTTTCTAATCATGCCTCTTCTTGTTATCCCTTTCACCTTGCCGCGATCTCCAGGGCTTTACTTTTTTATCTTTGGTTGAATACCCGTGTCTCACAGCCATATGTCAGAGTGAGCCGATATATGATTTTATATATCTTGATTT